>JANZLQ010000030.1:24363404-24368404 GCA_026212715.1 Elanus axillaris
GGTGGGTGCTGTCCCGGGTGGGAGCTGAGCCGGGGAGGGGGCGAGGGTGGGAGATTGCGGAGCTTCCCCGGAGCCTCTCCTCGAGGGTGGGTAGTTAGAAGTGCTTTGACAAGGCTTGCTGATTTAACCTTTGCCTGCTTTGCCCTGCCAGGGGTGGCCACTAGATGTCAAGCTCATAATACAATTAGTACATCTGTGCAGTTGACCTTGGCAGCAGGGCTTACCACTGTTCTGTGAAGTGTTAACACTGAATTTGAGTGTTAACTAGAGATCCCTCGGAGTTGCCGGACAGCTTATCAAATGCCCATCTAGTTCAGCACAAGTGTTTACAGTTCTTAAAGGAGGAAAAAGGTTTCCTTTTGTGAAGCCCAGCGTCTCGAGCTGCTTAATTAACCCTGCAGGTGCCACGGTAGTTTTGTTGCCGTTAATCAAAACCGAGTCGCTCTTCAGCGTTGCGGGAGACCGCTTCTGCCAGTGCCATTTGATAAATTTATTTTATGAGTCCGTTGACGTAGCAGTTGTCCCCAAAGCTGGAAATGACCAAAGCTAACGGATTTTTTGGAGACCTTGACACGCTTCGCCATCCCGTGCCATACTGCGGTATACGGCACGGTAACTGAGCCCAACGAGCGAGCTGCCCGGCTGGCATCGAGTCGCTCGGGGTTTGCTCTTTCAAGCCCTCCTGCGTGTGAGTAGTTTTACTCGAAGGAGCGGTGCCACGGAGTCCAGTACTTGTAGGTTCAGTTTTGAGACGCTTAGGGGATGCAGGATGGTGTTCTGGCCTTGGCTTCTGTTGTTCCGAGCCTCCAAAGACAGATTTTGTCGGCGTTTACTGTGGTTGTTCGGCTTCGTTCTGCAGGGCGCTAAGAGTTCCGTAGTTTAAGACGTAGTTCATTAGGTGCATTGCAAAATAGGAAAGCTAAGGAGAGTCTAGAGCCCTGCTTCTTTCTTCTAGTCCGTTTGTTTGGGGTTTTTTCAATGTCGTTTTCCTATCGGCTGCGTGAGAAGTATTGACCTCGATTTTTTAATTTTTTTTTTAGGATTCCTAATAAAACTCGACGCGTTCCGAATAAACTTAGTGCTTAGAAACATCAGCATGTTGGCACGCAAATTCTACGCGTCCCGAAATTAATGTATACGTGCCACAACAGCCAACCGAATAACTGCTTATATGATTTTGCAAAACGTAATGCAGGCCTTATTTAATACGGTATCTTGCACAAATATTCCAAACAATTTGTTGAAGCCTGCATCTGTTCCACATCTGCATACATGTAGAAAGGTGCCGGTGTTTGAGATAACGAAGTGCTTCACCGCACAGGTTAGAAGCTGCGAATGGTTTGAAGAGAAGACAGCCAGAGCCTGTGCCACAGGTGGCTGTTACTTAACAAATTCTGAGATTTAGGCTACCGAATAGATCAAACCGAGTGTGCCAGGTCAGTGGCAGTTTTTCCGTGACAGGAGTGCCCCCCAGTGTTCAAATCCGTATTAACAGCTTTTGTGGTCTGAGAAAAAGGACAGAAAATTTTTCTATTGAGTCTGGAATTTCTTCTACATTGTTAAACACAGTAGGGGTCTCTATTTGTCTCCTCCTGTTTCACAGCTTGGGCTCAGTATGTGATAATTCATCTTTCTTTATGGGATTCAAAGCTATCATAAAGAGTTAAAAAGAATTAATTTGCAAGAAAATAAACGTGTTCTAACAATTTAAGAAAACTTTCTTTAAAAGCTCCATCAATTGTAAGAGATGACAAAGCTGAGGAAAAAGTAATACTGTTCTTCTCAAGGATCAATACCTTGTTACAAGGCTACTGTTTCCAAATGAACATAATTTTGAAAACAAATTTATGCTTGGGTTTTTTTTTTTTTTCTCCCCTCCCCCCCATATTTTCTTACTCTGCTGAAATAGTGCTTGGGGAAAAAGAAGTCCGTGTATCCTGATGACAGGAGTAGTAAATAATTGTCCTGTATCGGTGCACTATGCTGAGCTTTATTTATAATATTGCTTGTTTAAATATACAAAAATACTGTCAGCCGCACTTTGAAATGTCTATCAGCTTTGAATGTGAGAGCATTTTATACATCTGTCTTCGTAGTTAGCAGACGTTTTCTCTTTAGCTGACGTTAACAAACGCAGGTTTTTCCGAAACTTCGTGGCAGTTCGTACGCTGCTGCTCAGCGGAAGGTCAGGGGGGGTTTTCTTCCCGAAAGAAACTCCCACGTACAGAAAATGTTGTCTTGCTTATGCAGCTCTGAATGGAGAGATAATAGTAATTCATACAACACTTTTCCATCCTCTCGTTCCTATTATTGCATGTGGTCTAAAAAGAAGCTTCAGAAAAGACTTTACTCGCACCTTTGTCGGATTCCTTTACAAGACACTTTGTTCGAACGCTTCAGGAAGGTATCAGCAATTTGAAATAGATGAAAGCCCAGCAAAGGCTGATTCTCTTCCCTGATTTCATCCAAGTGCCTTATGGAGCGTACGTAATTTGGGGATGCTATGACACGGGGTAACAAAATCCTGAATTGTCGGGTAACATTTTATTGTAATAGTCCTTATTTAATATAATTGAAAAGGTGCTTTTCAGGTCATTTACATGCAGAGGACTAGAAGTGATTTAAGGGGAGACAAAGTGAAAAGATTCTGGAGCAAAGATGAAACACAGTGGGGCCGGCTGGGGCTTTTTCCAGGCTGGGAGCAGCTAGCCCGAAGAAAGGGGGCATTTAGTGAAAAGCATATGTTTTCAGAATTAGCCTGACTAGAAGGCGATGTTTAATTTCCGTCTGTTCCACTGAAGTCGACGGCAGCATCTTTGAAGCATCCGTTCATTATGTTTTCCCTTGCACCTCGTGCAAGAGCCTTTCCTCTCACACGGAGCGGAAGGACATATATGCCTGTGATAAAAATTCAGAACTGCTAAAGCCAGGTTCACAAATCCCGCGCGTCAGAAGCCGTGGTGATTTTTTTGTTGTTTGTTTTTTTGTTTGGTTTTTTTTTTGTCTCATCTCCACACATTTCCCGACGGGGACCGAAGGAGCCGGGGCACCCGTTCAGCCCTCTGCCTTCCTCTCGGATGCCAACGCCGTCCTTCCCGCAGCCGCGGGATGCTCCGGCGTTCCGTGGGTACGCTCAGCAAGGGTCCGCTAACCTCCGGCATCACCCCTCGTAACCCCCTTCCCTGAGTCAGCAGGTGCACCTCAGGTATCCCCAATCCCAACGTGGCTTTCTCGAGACGACCTTCGCTGGAATTTCTAATTTCAGGGCCAAACCCCAGCGATGGACAGGGAGAGCGCTCTCCGCGGGCCGGTACCGGCGTAGGAGCTGGTCCCGGGTACCGCTTGAGAGGTGCTGCCTGTGATTTTTTTCCCCTGTTTTCCGAGGGTAAGCTTTATGGGCTGTAATTCATCTCGCATCCTGTAGCAGCTTCAGATTAGTCCGTTAGCTGTTAGACTGCTAATGAGAAAAAGAAAATAACTGAGAGGTTATTAGTGGCTGAGATCCCGACTGCTTGACAAAACTCCCATTCAACACCTTTTGTGTAACTAAGAAGTGCAAAATTCAACCCATGTCTATAAGATTAAGCAAGTGCTCGATTAACTCCCCCAAAGTCCTTGAAAATTTTTACTGCACCACATCCTCACTGTAATGATAAAAATGATTGGATTGTTTCTCTTCAGGAAAACCCCAAAAGATTAAATTCTTCAGCACTTCGTGGATTTAATCACCTTGTAGTGTATCAGAAGAAGAGCTATAAAATATAAGGAAACGTGGAAAAACGCTGTGTTTTCCTCTAAGAGCTATGTGCTGTAACTGAAAAGAAAAATCGATTTTTAGCTTAGTATTTTAACATCAGCAGTTTTTAATAACGATGAGGAGTAATGATAAAATTTTGGCACTGCTTTCTGTCATTCATAAAGTGACGGTGCTTTAACAAACAACAAAAATGCCGTTTCGTGTGGGGGCATGTGCGTTTAAGCTGTATTCCCTGTTGAAGTCAGCGAGGACATTTACACTGCAAAAGCAACAGTAAATACAGTAGCTTAGCGCTTTCAGATTAATAAGCACTACTGAAAGGGATGTTAAAACCCCCATTTGTGAATACTGGGGCAATGTCCGTTTCTCCAACAGACGCATACGTATGTATATTTATTACCAAATATTTATCAGCCGTTGTTTTCAGTCTTGCTTCCCCCCAGCCCACCCCGCAGTGCTCGTCTGGGGCAAGACCACAAAGACTGCTGTTTGCATGACTAGTTCCTGCTCTTTTAATCTCACTAATTTCAGTGGTGGTTCTAACGTGAGTAAAGGGCACTCATTGGAGTGGGAGATGTTGGACTGAGCCCATCGTCTGTCATTCCGCGGAGCATCTTAGTAGCATCCGTGTGCTGTGCCGGGAATGTACCGTCTTCTGTGGCAAAGCAGCGTTTACTTCGGTGCCGTCTGTGTCACCTGCTTCTTCAGAAGTGCCAGAATAATTTCTCCTAAATGGACAATGATGTGGTGAGGTTCTGTGTACGTCTACTTCGAAGTTGGCTGGGGGGGCGGGGAGAAAAACCCTAATGACTCTCCAGCGTTATTCTCGAAAATATTTTCCAAAAGCCGTCCTGGGATATTTCAAGACAGATGATGAGATGGCTGTACGTGGATTGCTCATTTGGAAAGTATTCTCAGTATTTTTAAGGCTCGGGAGTTGAGGGAAGGAGGAATGCAAAAGAGAGCTGGAGGTGCCCAGTCAGTACCAGCCTGGGGGCCCTGAGACAGCGCCAAAGCAGCCATTTATTTCACCGAGACCAGAGCTGAGCACCGACCCTCTGAGAAATACCTGCACTGCTGTACGCCACTCGTACTCTTCCCCAAGTGACATTTCAAACGCAAACTGCTCCCTCTTGGAGCGTTTGAGTTGGTACACTAGGCTGGGTATTATCCTGAGATGATGCCGAGCGGGTCCGTGCCCATACCCGGGTTGGCAGCGGGCAGCAGTAGATTCAGTTTCTGT
>JANZLQ010000030.1:24373404-24375658 GCA_026212715.1 Elanus axillaris
TTTACAAATTCACCTCCGCTCGCATACAGGCGAAAGACCTTTTAAATGTAACATATGCGGGAACCGCTTTTCCACAAAGGGCAACCTGAAAGTTCATTTTCAGCGGCACAAAGAGAAATACCCTCATATTCAGATGAACCCTTATCCTGTTCCAGAATACCTCGATAATGTGCCCACCTGCTCTGGAATCCCCTACGGGATGTCGCTGCCCCCCGAGAAGCCGGTCACAACGTGGTTGGACAGCAAACCTGTTTTACCCACTGTCCCGACTTCCATCGGGCTCCAGCTGCCCCCCACTATTCCCGGCGTGAACAGTTACGGAGATTCCCCAAGTATCACTCCTATGAGCAGGTCACCCCAGAGGCCTTCTCCTGCCTCCAGCGAATGCACTTCTCTATCCCCGAGCCTCAACACTTCCGAGCCGGGCGTTCCGGCGTCTGCCGAATCCCCGCAGCCCGTTCAGAGCGGCTCATCTCTGGCCAAGGCAGAGCCTGTCACTCTGCCTCCCGCGAGCACGCGGCTCGGGGACCTTTCTGCAGGTGGGCAAGTTTCCACAGCTTCCACATCGTCCATTCCTACCGCTGTTACGGACAGCAGCGCTGCAACAAGCCTCCCAAACCCCGTGCTTCCAGCAGTGTCCGACCAGTTTAAGGCAAAGTTCCCATTCGGTGGTCTGCTAGACTCTATGCAAACGTCAGAAACCTCAAAACTACAACAGCTAGTGGAGAACATTGATAAGAAGATGACGGATCCAAATCAATGCGTCATTTGTCACCGCGTGCTTAGTTGTCAGAGCGCTCTCAAGATGCATTACAGAACGCATACCGGAGAAAGACCATTTAAATGCAAAATTTGTGGACGTGCCTTTACTACGAAAGGCAATCTAAAAACACATTTTGGAGTTCATCGAGCGAAGCCACCACTTAGAGTACAGCACTCGTGTCCCATTTGTCAGAAGAAATTTACAAATGCCGTTGTTCTTCAGCAGCACATTCGTATGCATATGGGTGGGCAAATTCCAAACACGCCGCTACCAGAGGGCTTCCAGGACGCCATGGACTCAGAGCTTTCGTACGATGAGAAGAACGTTGACACGCTGAGCAACTTCGACGATGACATTGACGAAAATTCTATGGAAGAGGACCCGGAGCTAAAGGACACAGCAAGTGACTCATCCAAACCTCTTATCTCTTACTCTGGGTCGTGTCCTTCTTCGCCACCTTCTGTGATCTCCAGTATCGCTGCTTTGGAGAATCAAATGAAAATGATTGATTCTGTCATGAACTGTCAGCAGCTGACCAGTTTAAAATCCATAGAAAATGGATCAGGGGAAAGCGACCATTTGAGCAATGACTCCTCGTCAGCCGTTGGTGATCTCGAAAGCCAGAGTGCAGGCAGCCCCGCAATGTCAGAGTCTTCTTCCTCCATGCAAGCCTTGTCTCCTGTACACAGCAATAGTGAAAGTTTCAGGTCAAAGTCCCCAGGCCTCAGTAACCAGGAAGAGCCACAAGAAATACAATTAAAGACAGAAAAACCAGACAGTCCACCACCCGCAACTGAAAATGGAGGCGCATTAGATCTGACATCCACCAACCCGGGAAGACCGGTCATCAAAGAGGAGGCTCCTTTTAGCCTGCTGTTCCTGAACAGAGAACGTGGTAAGTTTAAAAGTACTGTTTGTAATATCTGTGGCAAGCCTTTTGCTTGTAAGAGTGCATTGGAAATTCACTACCGCAGCCATACTAAAGAACGTCCATTTGTTTGTACAGTCTGCAGTCGTGGGTGTTCCACTATGGGTAATTTAAAACAGCACTTACTGACGCACAAATTAAAAGAGCTGCCTTCTCAGTTATTTGAACCCAACTTTACTCTAGGTCCCAGCCAAAGCACTCCTAGCCTGGTCACCAGTACAGCACCTACCATGATCAAAATGGAAGTGAATGGTCACAGCAAGCCGATCTCTTTGGGTGAGGTTCCCTCGCTTCCAGCTGGAATCCAGGTTCCTGCTGCTCCACAGACAGTGATGAGTCCGGGGATCACCCCTATGCTGGCACCCCCCCCTCGCCGGACTCCCAAGCAGCACAACTGTCAGTCGTGCGGGAAGACCTTCTCCTCAGCAAGTGCGCTGCAGATACACGAGCGCACCCATACCGGTGAAAAACCGTTTGGTTGCACAATCTGTGGTAGAGCTTTTACCACAAAGGGGAATCTGAAGGTAAGAGCCCAAATAAAACTGTAAAGGCTCGGGGGGCTC
>JANZLQ010000030.1:24377893-24403480 GCA_026212715.1 Elanus axillaris
CTTTTTTTTTTTTTTTTTTTTTTTTCAAAGCAAGTTTGGTTTTCCTATAAATAAGTGGTTTTATTTCAATGCAGGCAAAATTGTGAAGTTTTATTGGGAAAGATAGCATGCTTTTCATGTGCAAGTACCTGTCAGTAACAAACCTTTTTTTTATTTAAATATTTGTAGCTGCTATGTGGACAGTTGTTCTATTAAATGAAAAAAAAAAAAATGTAGTGTGGACTTTAGCTCAATGATTGGAAAACAAGTTACAGACAAACCTTAGCACCATAAATTATTCACAACATTATAAACAGTTGTGAGTAAATACTCCATGTTATCAAAGCTGTACAATAAAAAGGTAATGTTTGTATAATGTGGTTGCAAACTCTTAATTTATACTATTGCACTTTTAGTATTTTGTATTAGGGTGGTTTGTCTATAATTTGAAACTGAACAAAGATGTAAACTATTTTATAAATAGTACTTTGACTTGAGGAATGAAGGAGGAGAACCCTGTTGCAGTTTCTCGTTTTATTTTAAGGTCAAACAATGAGAGATCTCTATTAACCAAGCAGAAAAGCCGCAGAGAACTGTCAGATCCTTAGGAAATACGGGGCCTGCCATTTCTTAAATGGGAATGATTCACTTAACTTTTCTACCAAGCCCACTTAAAAGCGTGACCACCCCGACGGAATTCGGATACGTTTATCCTAGGAGTGTGATATTAATACAAGTCCGGGGTAGAGGAAGGAGAACATTGTGCAGGTTTAATTTTACCCTGATCTGTTCTGTCTCTTTCACACATACCCACAAGAAAGATGTCGACTGCCTAATACCACGGGAGCAAACTAGTAACTTTTGGGCAGCGTGAGCAGCAGTAGCGTAGAAATATTCTGTATGTATTTCCAGCTCTTGCTGATTATCTTCTCCGATTGCTCCGAAGCACAATGTACTCTGATTGATCGAATATAATTTTCTGTTGATTGCATTGTTTAAATTACACCCAGTAAATAAAGGGAATGGTTCCACTCGTAAGCTAGGCTGGGGATGCTGAGGAGACTGGGGCTTAATCAAAACTTGAACAGCAATCGTTTTGCGTACTACCTCATTTTTGTGCATTACAAGCATGGTGGAGCTGACACGATGAACTTCTGTCCGGCAGAATTGCTTGAGGGACATTATGGGTAGCTGGGTAACAGCGCAAGGAGTTTTATGCCCCTGAAGAACGAATCAGACAGTGAGGTCTTCTCAGTTGAGACTGAAAAATAGGACAATCTTTCTTATACAACAAAAACCATTACTGTAAGAGGATGGACTATTTCTGCCATCATGTAATGGAGTGAAAAGAGGTTCAAAGACTTATTAGCTGTTTGTTCCTCTTGGAAATGAACAATGAACTCCACAGCTCCATTTTCTACAGTGATGAGATAGAGATATATAGATATATATGTATCTATATATAAGGAAAATCATATATCTGTAACACCTCTACAATATAACATCGGGTTTTTGTCCACAGTGGGTGGGTGGTTAGGGGTGTGTCCAAGCATTGGAAAAAAAAAAAAATAAAAAAAAAGAAAACGGAGGTGGCTTAATGTTGCTGTATTTCAGCAATTGAATGTTTTTATTTATCTGTGTCATTTTTGGTGTGACTTTTTTGGGGGGTTAGTATTTCGTACCATGTAGTGTTATCTCTATTCCCTAAAGGATGTGTATAAGTTTAAAAAAGGAAGAAAAAGGAAAAAAAGCCCAAAAAAAAAAAAAAAGAAGAAAAAAGGAAAAAAAAGAAAAAAGATGTAAAGTGTTGTAAATAAGATGGTTGATGACGGTACAGTAAGACTGACCCCATTTTGTATTCAGGGTTAGGTCATTCCTCTCTGCATGGTGAAGAGAGACACTATTTTTATACTGCGATACCATGTAGGGCTAGGAGCCTCCCTGAACCAGCTGGGAACTGTTACCTAGATCCAATATTTTTGATTATTAAATCTTCTTGGCTTGACACATCTACTGATTGAAATGGATGTCTTAGTCTAGGTTACTATTTTTGTCATATGGAATTGAATAAAATGCAGGATGTAATATTATTTCTGAATTGCGTTTCTTGATTATTCTAATAACAGAGCAAGATACGAGACTAAGGTCACTTGTGGTAGATTGGTGTCAATGACTTCTAATCGTCACACCTGAAAATTGGAAGAAGGTCGACACCGTATTTTCAAATGCTATTCTAATATATATTAACAGTGCAAAGGGGTAGAATTATTAAAGTCTTTTTCCCAATGAAAATAAATTGTAAGAGCATTTCTCGCAAGAGAGTAGAACAAAAAAAAAAAAAACCCAAACCCAATATTTTGGAGGGGAAAAACAGCCTTTGGAAGGACTACTGTTTCAAATCGACTGCTTTCTGAACACTTACCTGTCTACCAAAAATGCCTCGCTTTCATGTTGTTTAAACATCTGCCTAATATTCACGATACACTCCATGATAAAATTTGGGAACAAATTTGTCAGAGGCAGTTCAAATTCTAAAATACAAAACAAAAGCAAACAAAGAAAAAAAGAGAAAAAGAAAGAAATTGACAACTCGCATCCGTTCATTCCAAATGACATAACGTGTACGTTTAAACCCATGGCTTTGTTTCTTCTTTTTTTCCTAAGACGTTAATTTATCAAAGCATGTCTAACTTTAATCAAATGATTTTCTTCACGTTGATTTAAATGGAAGTATTTACATTCTTAAGGTTAGGCATGTGATTAAGTATCTCCTGCAAAAAAGCTGTATGTTTGAGTAACCTTCAAGCTGTTATAATCCGGTGATGAATGCCTGCTGCACTTAAAACGGACAAAAAGATAAATAAAAGAGAAAAATCTGTATTAATCATCTTTCAGTGGCCTTGTTATGAAGCTACTCTGTTTTGTAAGACCTACCCAAAGAAGGTACGAGTTTCCTCTGGTGACTCAACAACAACAATAGGTTTGTGCTTGTGTTCCTGACGCCCAGCCCTCAGCCTCGCTGACGGCAAACATGATATGCAAAAGAGCAGGAGAGCAGAGGAGCGCTGATACTTACGGTTCTGTTCAAAACACAAGAGGAAAATTGCCTACTTTCCCCTCCTCCCCCCCCAAAAGGACGAAGGCAAAACGGTGTCTATTTTGAAATGTTGTATGGGTTATGTTTTTTACTATAGGAAGACATTAAATAATAAAATGTGCTGCTCGGATAAAAACGGTCAAAGTCTGCTGAATTACAGATGTTTAAATATAGAGCCGTGCAGGAACTCTGTATAATCGGAAAAATTGCAGGTTATGGTTTTCTGAGGGGAGGATTATTTTCCAACATGAAAATTCCAGCGAGGCTTTCAAACTCTTCGCTTGCATTTTTCCCATGAGTTATTAGAAAGAGACCATTTATGACAAATGATTGACATCAGACCTACTTTCCCCCCCTCCCTTTTTTTTCCTTTTTTGTATATATTATCCCTCAATATATTATCTGTTGGTGTTTACCTGGTTTGTCCTTTCTATCTTGGCAAATAACTTTGTTTTCCTAAAGCTGCGTTTGTGCTGTATTCACGTTGCCTTTAATTTACTTCTCTGCATGTACTCTCTCGTTTGAAGGTACCGCGTTTTGTTTTTTTTTCCTTGTTCTCTACTTCTGCAGACGTTAAAAGAGCTGCCTGGGTTTTGGTTTGCTTTTGGTTTTTTTTACATCTGCGTGTAACACTAGCATAATGAATGATGAAGTTGCCGGTGATGTGATCGGGTGCGTGCGCAGCTCACGGGATTTGCTAACAAACCTGCCGTTCGCCCTCCTTCCCCCCGACGAAGGCATGAAGTTTGCTGGCGTTGCTGGTATAAGGCAGCCACAGATGGTCAGGAGGGTGGAAATCCTGACCCTGACCTCACTGCACTGCTTTTCCACCGCTGAGCGCCACGGGCTTCAGTGGAGATACAGGTTCCGATGTCCTGCTTTGCTTTCCATGTCATCAAGACAACGGCTGGCTATAGAGCACATTAAAAGTATGTCTAGGCAAAAGCATTCCGGACTTTATTTTTAAAAAGAGGGAAAAGAGAATACACATATTTTAGTACATACCGCAGGATTCTCTCAGTTTTAAAGGAGGTCCTGAAAGCTAAATCAAAAAAAAAAAAAAAAAAAAAAAAGATGACTCTGCCCCTTAATATAGAATTCGATGGCACCGTATGAATAATCAGTGCTTTTTCACTTACATGAGTAAAAGACCCTGTAACTTGTATCCATAGAGGTAGAAGATTGTGAGAATCTTGCTATGGCTCTGCTCCACAAGGTAACCACGCACAGAGAAATGCCTTCCCTTTGCAGATATTAAAGGTATCAGCAGATTTATGAAAAGAAAAACACGTATTTCTGCCTGTCGCAGCACCAACGTACAGTATTTTGGTTTTTTCAGAACGGGGAACGCCTCATTCACTTGACAAAGCGACAAACGCGAAAGCCAACAGCTTCGGGCTGTGCCACCGCCGTGTTTTAGGGATGTGGGCGAGTCGCTAATTAGACTGATTCTGCTTGCGCATGACATACTTCTGGGGCCGCTGGGCTCCAGGGAGTGAACCCCCCCCCCGCAGAGTCAGCTAGCACCTTGTAGTATTGGGATGAGTTGCCCCAAAGACGGGGTAATGCTTTCGTACCTACCTCACAGGGGTGTTGTGAGGAATAGTTTTAGGTTTGTACAGTGTCTCAAAGATGGAAAATGCTTGGTATTATCGCTGATTTTAGAGAGTTTACAGCACATGTACTATTATTTATTATTTGTACTCCAGTAGTACCTACGGGCTCCAGTCAGGACTGAGAGGCCTTATCCTACCTGTTGTACCCTCACCTACTTGGGACTGATACAGAATTTTACTCAGTAACATTTTCCAATGGAGGTATTTCGTTATCAAGTATTGATTTGATGACTAGAGGGCTTCATTCATTTATTTAGGTGTTCAAATTGATTATCGGTTTTAGACCATGGCAGAGAGTTACTTGGTTTCACGTTTTGTTTTGAGCTTGTATTGATTTTCAGAAAAAGTGCACCCATTTTCTATGGATAATCTAGAATCAAATCTTGCTATCAGTGGAATTCTACTGTACTTTTTGCTATTAAAGCTAAACGTTAAAGTAAATGTGTGTGTATATATTATTATACACCAATATATAACATACAGGTACCTATAAACAGGTATGTTTTGCGTTTCTTTAGTGGCTTAGAATTAATTTCAAACTGTGTGTTGCATATTTTGCTCAAGCCTTATCCATTTCAGATGCAACTAAAACATCGTAAAATGGCGTTGGCCCTCAGTAAAGACACAACAAACTGGAAATCATGACGAAAAAAGACATATTGTCACCACGATTACAGTTATGAAGGCTTGTGAGGAAAGTTTCTAAGTCTCAAATGTGTTAAAATCCTTCACTAAGTCATAAAAGTCTTAGATTATGTTGAAACAAGCTATTATATCAGGATGAGTCGCTCACTGTATATAAGTATGTTAAAATAAATAATTAAATCATTCCAAAGGTAATGCTTGCTATCATTTGGATGCTGAACAGAAAGCGCTTGGTTTCCCAGATTGGCAAACTATATTTAATGTTTTTTTTACAGGTAAGAATTATCTGATTTACAATACTGTGTTAAGCAACCTCTTTAGCAATTGTTCATGCACTAAATATGTCAGCTCAATTAATTCTGTTGATACTCTCGTCTTTTTTACTTGAATATAAAGAAAGTTTTTGGTTTAGCTTTAAGGTGCCCTCCGTGACGTGAGTCTCACTGATCTCCCTCAGGCACGTCATGGAGTAAAGGTGTGAGTAACGGTGGGTGAATCCAGCCTAAAGAATCCCTTTCTCTTCCCACTGGGAATTATTGACATCTCGCCACCGCCCCGTTCTGGTTATCCGCCAACGTGTCTGCAGGTTGTTGAGGTTCTTGCGTGTCAATTAGCACTCACGGCTCAGCCAATTTTGTCAAACACTTGGCACTTGTTCTGCTACGACGCGCACTTCGTATGGGACCTACGGACGTACCAACATAAGTAATGCATTTAAGACGGGCTGGCGATGGCGGGTGTAAGAGAACGCCTCCGCTGGAATTCCTATGCCATTACCTGCTGCGTGCAGCAAATGTGCACATAAAAGGATATGGTCATCGGGAGCTGTGGGCACATTTCCATTCGGTTTCTATCACTTAATACTCTCAATAATGTGCCTGATCTAGGAAGTTTGGGCTTTTGCTTTTTTAAGCGTTCCTAGTAAGAACAGTTATAGACAGATACCTCAGATGGGAATGTACCTTTCCAGGTGAGAGTTCTGTAGGTAAAACTTGATTGGGATCTTGCCTTTTCTATTAAATTACTTTTCCGAATGTAGCTTTCTACATCACTTCACAGTTAGAATTTAATCCTTCACCTAGGTTTTAGTCTGCCATCATCCTATTCCAAACAGTTCTGCTGAAACCAACGGGATTTATATTAAGACATTAGCTAATGAATCTAATGGGGAGCAGAATCAAGTTCCCTCTGCATTTTGGAAATCTGCTTAAGAGAAAATTCAGTTAAACCTTCAAACGGTTGCCTGTGTATCCTGTGTCACTGAACGTGACGTATGTCCCAACATTTGGCAACAGTCTGGGCCAGACCGTGGTACTTTCCCTTACACTGGGCAGCCCAGTGCGCCACAGTTTACCCTCTGTGAACTAATAACACCCGCCAACCGGTGTTGCTCATTGAAAGGAACTTTTTTTGATACGTTTTCCAGGATCCTATTATAACAGCTGCAACTCCAGCCTCACAGAAGGTAGATTAAATGAAGTTGGTTAGATTGAATGAAGTTGGTAGTCTCTGCAGCCTACATCTTTCCTCCTCCCCAACACCTACTATCTTCATGAAGCCGTTTGCCAGTGTTTCTTCTGTGACAGGGTATCTTCTGTTTCTCTTCTGCAAAGTAGTGCTGCTATTGCTCATTTCTTTGGTTTCATTGTCTTCCTGTACGCCGCCACGTTCTTCACATGTTTCTTTTAAGGCAGTGTTAGATTTGCCCAATGAACACATCTGTCCTTGTATTATGCTGAGATTAACTTCTTTTTTACTTTTGGGGCCAGGTCATGTCATCCCTGCTCACATCCCCACCTAATTCCACTTCATTTCTCTCGTTGGTACTATGAGTAGAAGATGTTGCACAGCATAACAAAATCCAGCACCCTGAAACTCAGAAGAATTTCCAAATGCTGGGATTACTGCACGCTCACATACTGATGCGTTCAAGTTTATCAGCCTCAACTTTGTGCCTGTTACAGGTATAACTAGTGCCACTCTTAGTTCCTTTATATCTGGAGACTGCTCCAGGCTGATCTTGGTTTTCCACGCTTTTTTGAAATAACAGCATATTAGTTTCCCCCAAAACCTGCATCAAAATCACAGTTATTGAGTGGCTAATGCTCTCTATGCAACAAGCAAATTGTAGTAAGGAATAACCAAACTTTGCAATTATTTCAGTGGAACTACTCACGTAAAATGCTGAGACGGAAGTAAAGCTCAAATGAGTACAGTAAATAGCTTTTTCTTTCTGCCTTTATATCCCGAGTGCTAAATGGGAGAAAAATAAAAGGATCGTATACCACATGAAAAGCAACCAATATAGATAGCATGACAACAGCAGCGTTTAGCGCAAAGACGGGCACACTACCAGAATAAAAGACGACAGAAAATATAAGAATTTGAGATACCAGCACCAGATTTTAAAAATATACACAACAAAGGAAAAGAACAGCTCCTGATTTACACTGGTAAATCAAGCAAAATCAAACGGCGGTATCGTCCCTTTTTCATCAGAGCAAGACACTTGTCTTTTTTCTTAAACCATAAATTTTTCTGCGCATTTTTTCTGTCACCGGTCACAGTACACACTGGAACAACCACGCTATAATCAAGGTAGCACGCGATAATCAAGCATGCTTTATCGAGCATGCTATAACCAAGGTCTACGACTGCACGTGACAGACCTGGGCCCATTCTGGAGGCCGCCCGGCCCAGCAGAAGTTGCGTCCATCCCATTTCAAACCCTTTCGCTCCCTTGAAAAAGGACATTTACATCCAAAGCCAATACTGGGATTGGCCCTTGGCCCCCAAATCCTGCTTGGGCGTTGCGCGGGAGCGTGTCCCTCCGCTCGTGCCAAAACTGCCCAGGAAGGCACCGCTGGGTGGTGGGGCAAGCCCTGGTCTCCTGCCCTGGCCCCGGGGCGGATCGAGGAGACCGGCAAAGCCCGCGAGGGCAAACGTTTCTATCCTGAGGAGGGAAACGTGCTTTCGGCGGAGTCATTTTCCACCATGCCTCTACGTAGCTGTACTTTTAAAGTCATTGGGATGAATTCTTTATCAGACCACTCCTTTTGGCATCTTTCTTCTCTGCCGTTCGGAATTCGACTCCTTTTACGTGGTCTCACAGGTCACGTCTCATGCTCCTGGGAAGCTGTGCTTCCTCCACCAGCTCTCGTGGGAAAAGAGAATCGCCCCTCGTAGGTTTTCTGAGGGCTTTCTCTAGATTCCGTGAAGCTGGCAGAACATCTTTCAGGCCCTGGTTTATTCCTTATTTGATCTAGGTATGTTATCTAGCCCACTCTTGCTCCAGCATAAGAATACACACACGGTTATTCAGGAATAATATTTCCTGAATACTTGTGTAGACAGAGTAGTCCCTTAAGTAATGAGTTCAATTAGGCTAAGATACACTACGTAGCAATTCAATAACAAAAGTCCTGGGAGGTAGGGGGAGAAGAGGCTTGCCAATTGCTCGCACGCAGTATGCTGGATGACAACTAAAGACGTCGTGCTGTGGCATATTTGGCACATGCTGGCCCACAGTTATGCCTAGCAACTCCCAAGGTTTGAGCAGTTCCTTACTAATGTTTTAATCGAGAGGGGGAAAAAAAAAAGCATGGTGTGAAAATTAGTAAGACAACAGGCTCGATTTGAAATCTCTTTGGGGATGTTCAATCTTACAGAATACCAGCAACTAAGAAAATCAATTTATCTTCCATTTTTGCCTAAAAAAATGTCAATAGGCGGTTTAATTTACCAACTCACTACCCTGAACACAGGCTGTTGGACTCAGAGCTGTAACCTTAAAAAAACCACCCTCAAAACCTGAAATGCATACAATTTTTCAGATTGGACTTGGGAAATGCAATAGATTTGGCATTTAATCTGCATTTCTCATTCCCGTTGTTTAAACATTTAAGTATTTCTTCTAAAAAGGTCGCTTAGCTGCATTTGAGATGGGCTAAACATTCTACCGTGTTCTTAAAATGATATACCTCCACTATATATTCTTCTGAGAGGACAATGCATTGCAAAGATACCTAGAAATCTTCTTTGGCTCTGCCTGCAGTCCGGTGAGACTCTACTCTTCTCAGTTCCCGCTTCAAGTGCAACCCCCTTTTGAGGAACCTATCTTCTGAAATGGAGAGACATCGCTCACTTTTTAGAGAAAAGTCCTTTAAGGTTTAAAGCCTACTTCAAATCATTAGAATAACTATTCAAATGAAAACAAACCCCAGAACCTAGCAACTCTACACTAAAATAATATGGAATTGAAAGATTGTTATGCCAATACCTCGGAGTCATCTGCTCTTCAAGCTTCTGTTTTTGTGATAGCAATGGGATTCTGCCTGCCAGAGCATTAAGCATTCTTCTGCAGTTTCTGAGGAGGTGGCTGCCAGTCAAACCTCCTGCCTGCTGCTGGGGTTAAGTCTTCGGAGGCTTGAGATATTGATACGGATTTCTTAGCATTGATTTTTATGGAGAATGTTGAAATGTAAAGTTTCACTCAAACGCTTCAAATGAATCGCCTTGTTTAGCTGTCTTGAATCGCAGGGTCAAAGGAAAAGTTCAGCTAATTAAATAAGAGCCAAAAGCAGATTTCAGCGGCTGAAGTCATGCCACAGCTAGGGAACCGGTGCTGGGATGCCATTCGTGGTCTGCAGAGGTTAGAACTTGCCCAGCGGGTTGGGATCCCTGAGCCGTACCACACCATACCTGATTGCTGAACAAAGCCCCCAGGAGAACAGCAAGACCGTAGCAGGGTGTGGGAAAACAGAAAAAAAAGAAAAAAAAGCCCCTGTTGCTCCACGGCGAGACAGAGCTACGGCTGTTCTTCTGACCGCTCCACGCTGGTGCGCGAGGGTTTTCCTGAGGAGAGGTTACGACAGAGCTGAAGCTCTGCCAGTGATTTCGAGATGGATTTTTCGTGGTTTCTTTTTAACTCATCTATACGTCAGTTCATTAACTTGAGGTAAGCTTTTCTCAGCTTATACTTGACTTATGCTATTATTATTCTAATAACTGGCTTATTTCCATGTTATTTTGTGCCCTGGCAAGTTGTACTTTTCACAGTATGTGTTAGTGAATAGCTAGCTGCAGCGTAAGTGAAAGCATTCAGAGAAATAACAAACACCCACCACATTGCTGTTTTTATTTGTTTAGACATCAGCTACTGTACTTCTTTATATCCTTACCTTTGGCTGAACAGGGCAGGTTTTTCTCCATTTCCTTCTTTCGGTGTACACCTTTAAGTAGGGCACAGCCACTAAAACGCCCTTGTATTTGATAGCTGATCCTCTGCTCTGAAAACAAACAAACTCCCACTGAAGTTCGTATTTCTCCTGGAGTGATGTACCCACGTTATATATTCTTCCAGGAGTTATTCTGCGGTTAATATATAGGAAGAGGGAGCGTATTCTCTTCTCCCAGAATGATTCCCAGATTTTAATCACGTATTAAAACCTTGCTATCAAAATTATCAGAGAAGGTTGTTTAAAGTTATAGCAAAAGCTGGAGGCAGTAAGTGGCATCAAGTGATGTAGGCAGCCTTACCACCGTGCAGAATTAAGTAAGCTGGCGACAAGAAAGATGCACAGGAGGAGACAGAGGAAGAGAAGGAAGGAAGGAAATGGAAGGGTGATAGAAAGAAGTGACATAATGCTATCTGGGCTGTTACACATTTAGGAAAAAAGTCTCTTTTTATACAATGTCTACAAAGAAAACAGGACAGCAGAAGTAATACGTGGTGCATATACACTGCGTGCAGACTGCACGCTTCTTTCATTGTTTTTAGCTGCTTGATGTTGCTTATATGTCTTAAGACAAACTTTACCTACAATTTATTACTTTTCTTACAATTGAATACTTTTCTTCAGTATTTCACACTCTGAAAATCACTCATTTGTAATCATCAGCCTTGGTTTTGCCTCAGTGGCAAACTTTAAAGCTATAATTGCTCCACTGACTGCTATAAAGGTTGGCCTATGGCAAGTTACAGTAGTACAATGACAAATTACATGGGCTCATCCTGAACATATAAAGTGCATCTCAGCTACACGGAGCCCTTATCCAGAACCGTCAGCAGCACTTCAGGACCCATTGCTTGTGCTCTGGTCTCACAAAATTGGCCTTTCAGCCCTACTGCAAGGCTCAACTCTTGCTGTAACCATGCAAACTGTGTATTTGATGGGTTGGTTGTAATTTGGCCTTATTTTCTTTGAAGATGTTGGGTGGACTTGCCGGGGGAAGTTCTTGAAGTGTTACTGAACGGACTCAGGGACAGGCTGAGGATGGGCAGATCAGTGGAGTCCAGCAGAGTCATCGCAGATCTGCTCAGCTTGCATCTTCGAGAGACCAAAAGGCTGAAGGAAGGACTGGGAAGCAGCCAGCCGTGCCTCAGAGGCGATGGAAAAATGTCATAAGGATGTGGGGAAACTCAGCAGAGCTTTCTGCTTCTCGGTTAGTAAACAGGCTGGAATGGAGGGCCCACCTAGAAGGCTGCTGTAAGCAGAGAGAATTGCACGGAACGCCGTTTATTTTGTCTTCTCTAGCTCCTTTAAGGGTATTTTTCTACCTAAAAGCTTGTTGTGAGCTTGTCTTCAGATAAAACTTGGCTTTCCTGAGCTTAAAACCTGAGGTGGCGAAGAGGGGGGGAGGAGGCAGGTCTGCCGCAAAGCTGTAGCTGAACGACAGCCTTGGGACCTTCCTTAGGCCACCGCCAGCTCCAGCGGATGCTCTCTCCCCATTCATTCCGCCAGGGTACAAATCCAGCCGGGACGCAAGGCCAGTTTCTGCACTGTTTTCAGCTTCTGCAAGTCCCAGAGTCTGCGTCAGGTAGGGCAAGAAAGAAAGGAGGAAGGCTAACGTCTCTCCTCGAGGAAATAGAGTGGTGGAGGTCTGCGGTAGCAAAGAGGTGGAAATGGTAAGGAATATAATTCCCCATTAGTTGACATAGCCTGTGCTTGGGCAGGAGGTGAAGGCATTTCTTCTAATAGGCAAATCAGTGCGGTTAATTGCCTCCAGGCTGATTGCTGACTTTCTGACAGTGTTTGAAACTAATCAGGAAAAGCCATGGATGGAGAGCATGGCTCTCCACTCCCATAGACCTTCTTCCCATGCGGGGTGGACCGTAACTGAGCCTGTAGTTGCATTTGCTTTTATGGGGTGCCAGATTCAATTTAAAACAGCGGTGGTAGCTGGTAAAGCAACAAACGCTTCCGATTCCTGCGGAGCTTTCCTCGGCAAGTGCCGTGGCCGAGGGGTTGTGCTAAAGCCGTCGCAGACAGACCTGGGAAGGGGGGAGCAGGACAGCGGGACGGGCTCAGACCGGCCACCTCGGAGTCTCCCTGCGTCCGCCTTAGTTTGCTTCGGAGGCGAGATTCCCGTTGCTGCTCTTCCCTTCTGGGGAAGCGTGGCTGGAGTAGCTGGGAATTGAAAAAGGTTGAAATTGGATGAAATGAAAGTGTTCTGGTCTGGGCAGAGAGCAGGGATTTACTGACGGGCATTGGCCAGCCCTGTTTTTGCACACGGGCAAGCGTCTTTTGTACCTGTACTCAAATCAGAATGATACGTTTTAAAACTGTATTTAAAGAAAGAGCGAATAATTGCTTAACCACCCCGTTTCCGAAGCACCTGTATTTTCTGCAGTGATGACTTGTTCTTTCCTATGCCACCACCTTCTGAATTCAGCCGTCTGTGTTTTGCTTTCCTCTGTATCACTTGCTTATGCTGATTTTAGGATTGATCTGCCTATCTGATGCTATCGAGCTCCTGAGTATCTGTGCATTTTCTACTCTCCTCCCCCACTCTTTTTTTCCCCTTTAGTTGCTACTGCTTTTGGTGAACGATTATAACTCCACTTCTGCTGGTTTAATTAAATTTACCTATGGAAAACAAAGACATGAGATCTGGCAGCCAGGGAGCTCAGGGAGACAAGGTGGTCTGTTACTGAATAAAGTGATGCTTGAGAGGTGCTATTCTTTATGCATCATCATGATCATCAGATAAGGAAGAATCATATGACACATTGCCAGAATGCTTTGAAGAAAGTGAAATTCTAATCCTTTCCCAAAATAATCATAATGCTGTAAATGTATCCCTTTATATGGTGTAAAATTGATTTTTCTTTCCTGTTAACAGCTGTACGGTTTCTGTTCTGCACACATTTTTCTTCAAAATTGCCTAGTTCCCTCTGAGTACATTGCTGTTCTTTCCCTCCCCCTTTCTTTAAACCCATTCATTTTTTATTTATTTTATTTGCCATCCTGACCCTTGGTAAGGTTAAAATGATTATTCAGCAGTTGTGAGCTGTTGAATTACCCCTCTTTTGTTCCGTGGTCTATTGTGTTGTTAGTGTACTCCATAGATGCCTTTCACTCTATTATCACGGATATTGTTAATCTCTGGGTGACTCAAGATGAATTCCCAAACTGTATAAAGATGACATTGGTCTTTTCTATTCTTAAAAGACTAATTCTTTTGACAGAAATCCAGGAAACTTCAATCTGTGAATGAATAAGGTAAAAAGGACAGAGTAATGATGTGATACCTTTTATCACACTGACACTGTAACTTGAGCCTATTATAACTGCCCTTAGGAATCTAACTGATATCCTAGCCCAATCAAAAGTATGGCTGCCTTTATTTTATGTAACAAAAATCTAGCTTGTTCATGCACTCTGCTGGACCATAGCTGTCAGAAGTTGGTCAAAGGAGTGCAAAGGGCTGTGCTCCATTCTCAGAAATAACTTCTGTGCCTGGAAGCGTAAGAAGTCCCACAGATGTCCCATGATAAGAGGAAATTTTAAGGATAAAACTATCTTGATTGGGGAGGGGGCAAACTATCGTGCTTCTGAGTTCTCACGGGGAGGCGGGTGTGCCGGAATAGAGGTGTCTTACAAATTCACGGGACTTTCCCAGCAGCTTGAACTGAAGCCTACGGTTTTGTATTTTTCTTTAGAGGCCCAGTGAAAGGCCTCAACATATATATGGGTATATGTGTTTCGATCAAAAATGCCAAGGGCAGCACTCATCAGGATCTCAAGGGAGGCGACTACCCATAAACACTGCTTTCAGCGCGGAGTGCACTCTGCTAGTTTAATGCTGTAAGGCTAAGGCACATGAAACATAGAATCACAGGACCGTTTAGGCTGGAAAAGACCTTTAAGATCGTTGAGTCCAACCATCAACCCAACACCACCGTGCCCACTACACCATGTTCTGAAGTGCCACGTCTACGCAGTTTTTGAATACCTCCGGGGACGGTGACTCCACCGCTTCCCTGGGCAGCCTCTTCCAGTGTCTGACAACCCTTTCAGTAAAGGAATTTTTTCTTAATATCCAACCTAAACCTCCCTTGGTGCAACTGGAGGCCATTTCATCTCATCCTGTCGCTTGTTAGGTGGGAGAGGAGACCGACCCCCACCTCACCACAACCCCCTTTCAGGTAGTTATAGAGAGCGACCAGGTCCCCCCTCGGCCTCCTCTTCTCCAGACTAAACAAACCCAGTTCCCTCAGCCGCTCCCATGCACAGGCAAAAGGCGGATTTTTCCATCTAGTCACTAATCTCATGGTGGATTTAATACCACAACTCAATGCAAATATAAAGGTTGCTTGTCCAAGCCCATCTCTCGCCTTCCTCCTGCTTTTCTGGCCTTCCACTCCTCAACCTCCCTGTAGACTTTCTGGATTCTTGCCCATTCCCTGTCTACCTGCCACAACTCTCCCTAAACCTTGTCTGCCACCTCACATCCCCACTAAGCCCTGGCACAATATCCAAACCTAACACGTGCCTTTATCAAGGAACACCTCGCTCCCTCGGCTCCGCTCACGCTATCTGCTAACCCGGGAGAAGTTGGGTAGCTTTTAGACCAAGATTCACTCCCCGTTGCAAAGCTTCCAAGTGGATCTTCTGAGTGGACTAGTTATGGCCTTAGCCTGCCTGGGTGGCTTGCTTAGGACTTAGATACATGGCACAAAGGAGATTATTCAAAAAGGAGGATTAGACAGATAATAGCTAAATTGGCAGAGAGGCTGATCCTGTGCGTGTGCAAGAGGGACAACTTCACTGGCGAGGGACTTTTCCCTCTCTCCTCTGTGTGGCTGCTGGGGTAAGATGGATGGGGAGGCTCGTGAGGCGAGACGGACGTGTGGAACCACGAAGGGGTCAGGCGTAGCTCTCCCACTCCTCCTGACGTCGCCAGATTAGGATGCGGAGTCCCAGCATCGGCCTTCACAGCACTCCTGAAATGGGAGTGGGCCTCACCTATTAGAGATGGACACAGATGCTGTACCAAGAGTCAATTTTTACTATTTAAAAAAATATACACTGGTAGATTTGCATGTAATGTAGATATGTATCCACGGGACCTTATAAGATGCTTTATGCCTCTACGGCTCTCTCATCTGTCTGAAACAAATTTGCCATGCTACTACAAAACAGTTATTTCTACTGCACGCGCAAGAACAGCCAGGGATTTTCTTTTTTTTTTTTTTTTTTTTAGTTTTTTTGGGGTGGGAGGCGGGGCAGGGGGGTGGTCGCAGCATCACTAACACAGCAAAATTTAATGTTTGGCCACAGGTGCCTCAGTCACTTAGGTCTTTCTGTAAGGCTAGAACACTGAGGCTTGTATTTGCGAAAAGGATCATACTCTCACGGTTTTTTAAAAAGACTTTTTAACTGTCTGTCTTTGACCATAGCCTCTTTTTTCTTAGTATGACTCCTTTACCAATTTTTTTGACCAGGTACTGAACAGTGCACATTCTGTTTGTCTAATACTCTTCACCTGTAGTTTTAGGAATTACCAGGATTTGGTCCTCATCGTTCCATGATGATCCTGGTCTTCTTTTTCCCACCTAATTTTCCTTCCCTTCAAAGGATGCAATGTTTGTTGTTTTGCAATATTCTCTGTGCTATTCAACCATAGTTACCACACACGATCATATTTATTTGATTTTATTTTTGGTTTTGGCTATTATTTGACTTGCCAATGCAGAGGTCTTAGGTATTACCTGTGGTACTTCAGTGGCAATTCTTTTTGCCTTCCAGATAGCTGAGCAGTATATGTATGTTCTGCTCCAGGAGCCCACAGCATTCATGCAGGTGTTTTATTAACATTTTAGGAAAGCAAAGAAGTGCTAAACCCAACTGAAATTTCACTCCAAATGTTTATTGTATTCTAACTGAAATAATATGTGCAGTTTTTATTCACACACTTTCCTATTATAAGCCTTCAGAGATCCTGAAAGATAAATGTTTGAATAGGTAGCCTCCCATGACACTGGCCCACTGAAATGGGGTGAGAACCTCTCTCCTCCACCAGTGCAAAAATCTGTTGGTTGGTCCATTTTTAATTTTTCTTTTATTCATTTTAGGGCGATGGATCTAACCCTTCGGGGTATTTTAAAATTTCAGCTGACTTGAAGTTAAGTCGCTCTTTCCAAATCAGTGCCCCATAAATCAAAACATTGCCTTCAACGGCTGCGTGCAAGGGTTTTGCACAGATTAACTCCATTCAGCCTTTGTGACCCCTGGTTTCCTTTATCTCCCAACTAGTTGCACTGTAAATGCACTCGTGAAGTGCGGTTCCTTCGTGCACTGTTTACAGCGCGATACGGAGCTGTTTGCAGTTCTCCTGGGATTTTGAACTTTTTATACCTGGAGAAGAACCAAACCCAAGATCTCCAGAGAGACAAATTCCCAATGCGGACACAGGCTCACGAGGTAGCGCTGAACCTGGCTCAGCCGAAACGAGCGTGACCAAAGTCCGCTAAAGTGACAAAATTACTTTCCATGCATTTCAGCTTGAAGACATAATTGCGTCAAGAAGTGCAATTAAGCTCTTATCACTTACAAGAAAGGCAGCGAGAAATATGACCCTGTGTTAAGCTAGGCCGTCGTCTCGGAAATCTCGGTGTTGCTTTCTTGCTTGCTTTATACTATGAAGAAATAGAGGGGCTCAGCATCTCTTTCCGCTCTCTTCTGGCCTTACTTTTGTGTTGGCTTCAAGGGAAGTCAGTGACTTGCTAAATCATCAGAACCATTCCCTAGATCACCTTTTTCTTCTAATCAGGTTAAACTCTGTTTAAATTGTGACAGAACTGCAACCTGGAGCGGGACGCTTACGCAAAGAAAATTTCTGAAATGTAGACACGATGGATTCAATTTTAAAATATCTGCCAAATTAAGCACATTAGGTTGTACTCCTTATGAGTCTCATTTACTTCTTTGCTATTTTTTCCCAAGCTACCAGGTCTTTGCTCACTCAAGAAATAAATACATCTAATTATTGTGTTGTGGAGGAAAGAGTTTCTGGTTTTGAAGTTATCCTGACTGACAATAAAACAGCAGTGCTGCTCAGAGAAAATAGCCAAAAGCATTGTCTTCATTCTGCTGTTCCATTTGCTATGTGCTTGGGTTTGAATTGTAATTATTTCCTTGATTTTTAGACTGGATCTACTTGTCTATATTTACCCACGCTCAGATGTTTCTGGTTTTGTTTGAGTCACATTACAGCTAACACTACTGAAAATACAAGCCCAGCTTTACTTCAGCTACTGTTTTCCTTCTTTCCTAATCAGGCTCTTTTCAATTTGTGACTGTTGTTTGCTCCCCTTTACCTACTATAGACTGTTGAAATATTTTCCCTTCGCCCCCACGCAGCCCTGTCTCACTCTTTTTCTTTGCTGTGTCCACTTCCACCGTGCCGACGGCCGCCAAACCGTCTTCCTTTGCTTCTTCCCGCTCTTGACTTACTGCCACTGAGCTGGCGAAGCCCGCAGGAGCCCACCCGTTGACTGCAGTTTGAGGCAGGTCAGCCCTCTCCATCCCTTGATCATGTATGAAAGGGAAGCAGGACAAAAAGCCCCAAGAAATGGCTTTCTCTGGGTGTCTTCTGCGTCCTGTCTTCTCTGTCTGCCCCAGCTTTGGGACCTCCTTGAGGCATAGGCTTTGTTTGGGCCATTGAGATAGGGAAAATGGTATTTAATGTATTCACAGATTTCAGTGAGACGCTTAATCTTGGGGTGGCCCATCTTGGGACAGGCTTTTTCCTACCGTTTGTAAAAAAAGTACTTAAGTAATATAGATTACCTGAGGGTGGAAGGGGCATCTTGAAAAAATGCGTCAAGCAGAGGAAAAATACGAGGGTAGAAGATTACGGCTGCAAATTCTTAAGAACAGAAGTGAATCTGTCCTGCTTCATTTTAGAAGGAAAGGTAGGAAATTGTATTAATAATAATTTTCAAATGTTTTTACCTATGGTGAGAAAACAAGCCATGCTAAATGAGATGTCTGCTTGTCTAGGACAGTGAGCAGCCACACCTGATTTGATACGACTGAAAGAACAGCTGGCCAGTATCACTACAAAATAAAAGGCTAGTTTACGAATGAACAGAGATTCAAAGGAACTTTGATTCAGTACAATTGTTTTCAAAAGGTTCGGGAAACAAATTGCCATTTTATGCTTCTTACTAGTGGGAAAATTGTCTTGCAGAAAAT
This sequence comes from Elanus axillaris, assembly GCA_026212715.1. Lineage (NCBI taxonomy): Eukaryota > Metazoa > Chordata > Aves > Accipitriformes > Accipitridae > Elanus > Elanus axillaris. The sequence goes on from JANZLQ010000030.1 coordinate 24,396,715, forward strand.
TATGTACAGTTCAAAACTCTTCTCAGCTGCAACTCTGTAACTGCACTGAAGACTAATAGGCTATTTGCAATTGTAACTGAGCAAGCTTTGGCCTTCTGCGTCATAAATTCTTACTTTCCTGTCTGCCAAATATTTATCAGGATATTAACTTCAGGCAAATGAAAAGAGACAATTTAAGCAAACCTGAGTCAAACAGCTGAGTTTTCATGCACTTTTTAATATTAATTAGTAACAATGTTAAATCAAAAGGCTGCTCATGAAGAATATACCACTGCTGAAACAGACAACCTACATCAATATGGGGATAAATAGACATCTGAAAATTGTTATTTTTAATGGCTGATGCAGGTTTGGCTTCTTTTAAATGTACTGCTTATAGGATGCATGCTCTTTAGCCATTACAGTGTTTGTGAAAATGCAACCCCACCTATATTTACATTATTCCTTAATTAAATATTATGGCTTAAATTTGCTTAGAAATAGGATCAGCGGCATTTTAAAAATAAGAGTTTAAAGCAAAGCTTCCTCCTTGGCTATGAAGCTTACCAGACAATGACGGTGAAATAAACCATCCGCAGGTCATGCACTAATTTGTATGAAACTAGACTGGAAAACAAGGTAATGATTTGCACCTATCGCTCTCGGGTACGGAGAAAGGGACAAAAGGAAGTATGAGGGAAGTTAGAGACTTTATTCCAAGTCAGGAAGCTCCAGGCATTCCCGTCCACATGCAAAAACGTTAAACTGGCAATTCTTGTATTAGAACCTGGAGATACAGCAATGCTGGCGCCCAACGTGTCAGCCCAAGGAATGCAAATATTATTCACTACATTGTTCAAAAGTGACTGAACTTCATGGGGAAACAGGATTGAAATTAGAAATATTTTCTGATCTCAAAACTCCCTATACGAGAGATAAAGCAGTAATGAAGAGCAGTTATGAAAGATAATAAAGCTTTGGGGGAAAAAGTGGATGAACTTGTATGTTTAAGCCACACACGGAATGTCGAGGTGGTTGGGATGCCTTAATATGCAGAGGGCTTCGACCCACAACATTTTTTTTACAGGCTGGCTGAAAGAGTTATTGATACAAGCCAATTTAGTTGCCCCAGTTGTGCTGGCATCTGCCAGGAGGCTTCTTGCTAAATAAACTTCTACTTCTCCCTTTCTGTGCACTGTGCTGGTGGGTTGTGTAATTGTTTTTGTAATAAACAGGCTCCTTAAAACATCAAGAATTGCTTCTAATCTGAATTACCAAAGTTCCACTCTGGGAATATATATCCAGATTACGCTATGTTACTTTTGAAGAGGAGACAGATGTTCATGGCTGTGAAACAGATATTTCAAGATATTGTTTTTTTCTTGCGCAGTTCTGTACTCAGCCAGACTTTGGGTACAAGGCAATAGGCATATGGACAGCTTTTAACTCCTGATGAAGCAAGTACGTTTGCACAGGATCAGTGAAAGTGAGAACGCTGTATATGCAGGAATGCAGAAATGAAAAAATAAAAAAATCTTCTTGGAACACCTTCCGATGGAGCTGCAAAATATGGAATTAAAGCTTCCTCATACATAAGACAGTGGGTATATTTCTTTAGGTGATACCCTTATTTAATTCCTAAAATAAGATTTAGAAGAAGAATGCATCCTAAAAACATGGTTCAAAAAGGAAAAGAAAGAAAAATATGTCAGTTCTGGGAGTCACTTCTCATATCATCACATCATGGCTGAATTTTACTTCCTTGGTACAGACATCAGAAAGCAAATTAAGAAGCAAGACTTCTGGGAGAACACAAACCAACCATAATTCCTGTTTGCAGTGTTTATCCATGGGATATGCTTGCGTCCCCATGGAAATATATATGTAGTCTAGTCCAGCTGGCCGTACGTTTTTTCTACATGAATACAACCCGTATGTTAGCGATATGGAAATCTTGTGGGGCAACCACCCAACACATCCGTGCGAGGACAAGGCCACTTGACAGCGGCGGTCACCTTCCGTCGGTTTAACTGAAGCTGAAATGGTTTCTGTGATATAGCAGCTCTGATGGAAAAGGATTTGGGGGGGGAGTTTGCAAACTTTACTCTAGACATGACTCCCTTTAGAGGGAACGCCTTGTACTTTGATAATGTGGCTAGAGGTTTTTTCTAACTGCAGGAAAGCTTGCTACAAGTTGTTCAGAGTAAAGTTTAGGGATGTCCCATCAAGACGCTTAACAGTTTTCAAGACGTGATTAGATCTGGCAGAATGCCCAACCTCACTGAGGTATTTTCACTCCAGATTGAAGGGGAACTTTGCCAGTTTAAAAGCCGCCAGACTGTACAGTTACACCAGGCAATGGTCCTCACAGCCCACGTGTGCTGGTTATGATAATCATCATATTGCACCAATTGCTCTTTTGGGATAGATCTGTTTTTCAAAGAGGAATTAAAATCCCCTGTTCACTGGATATGGCAAACGCCTGCCCGGTGGGCAGGCAGGCGGGCTCTGAGTCCTCAGAAAGTGAGGTTGGTTGGTCCCTTACCAACTTTCATCATAACAGATTAATAGGAAGTGTTAGCATTTATATGCATTTCTAAATCCCCTTTGATTTTTACAAAGCATTTACTTCAACAGTATTTTCTGACCTGGAGATCCAAAGAAGAGCTATACAATATAGAAACATTGCCAACCACCTTAAATGTGTTCTTTTTATTTCGCGGAGTGTCTTGTGTTGCAACCTAGTACTAAGGAGTAACCCACTGATAGGCTTTACACTATCATGACACTATGATAATTTTATCACGTCATCTCTTATTCACCCACCTCATAAACAGACCTAATTTCTCCACATGTGGAATTATTTCCTGACCTCTGATCGCTTGCCTGTAAGTCCTTTCAGTTTATTGTATTCCAGCCCTGTTTTGTGAGAAGTGCTGACGGACAGTAAGCAAGATCAAAACTGAAGGATGACTATTGATTTATAGGACCGTATGATAAATGTCTTCTATAAAGTGGCTTCTATTCCATTTCTTAATACTTCCTAAAACACTCTGGTTTTGTTGTTGGTTGGTTTATTTTCATTTTTAACTTATGGCTGCACATTGAGCAGATGGCTTCATTTGAGCCACGCGCAATGCTGTCTAGGTCTTTTTCCTGAATGTTTACAGTTAATTTAGAACAGCCCCAAACTCCCACTGAAGTCAATGGGGAAAATAAATAAGAACTGCTGAGGAAGGCCCAGAGGCTGGCAGGATACTGCAAACGACCAGTCTTCAGTGTAACTTTGCAAAAAAAAAAAAAAGAAGGCAGATTTTTTTCTGAGATACGCGCTTATTAAAGTGATAGTGCTAATAGCTTTCTTTAGGTTAAAACTGGCGGTATGAGATGTAGCTAGCTATTTCTTGGAAGAGAGATAATGTAATTAGAGAATAAACATTATAAACAGGCTATAAAGCTATTTTCTTCCCCATTCCACAAACCAGAAGGATTTCGGACAAAATTTCCACAGCTGAATATTTTGGCATTCCTCTGGAGAACACGGAGACGTCGGTGCTCAATATAACTGAGAATCACTCCTTCATTTAGGTGACTCTGCGTGGAATCAGGATCCACTTTAGGTACCCAGCTTTTGAGGTCTTTTCCCTGGGTCTAACGGTAATGTCGCTGGGGGCAACGACTCCTTCACACAAACCAAAGCAAATTAAGGGAGGAGAGCCCAGCCGTAAGGAGCAGGACCCTGAACAGGGCTCTTGCCGTTGCTCGTCTCCTCCTTCTCCAGCAAATCACGCAAGGAAGACGTACAACAGCACAGGACTCATTTTACTTAAATCTAGACGTCCAGGGTGTAAACAGCTACATCTCAGCTCAGTCTCTCGACTCCTTTAGCGGTGGGAAAAAGATACCGATTGGGTGCAGTGTCCGACATTTGGCACCTGTGTGGTCTTGACGCTATACTCAACTAGATGAGCAGAAAACATCTGTAATATGGCCTCTACACCCCGCCCTGAGTTAATAAAAACCAACAGAGCGTTAAGAGCTCTAGGCACACACGTGTCCTTGACGTTGCTGACCACACGCGTAGCTGAAACTCCAGTAAAGATGGCAGTAATATTTCAGTAGCTCATGATGTCCTTATCTCTTTAAAATTTGAATGGAAAGCATACCATCCTCTATTAAACTCTATTTTATTACTGTATTCTGGTGTTTGGTCTCTACACTTCATTACGTTTCTAAAGAAATACTCATTTCTGTAACGCTTTTCCAGGGCAATATAAATCTATTCAAGAGTGATAAGTGGAATTTGCATGAACTCAGCATTTTGTTAAAGCAATCTAACCTATGCAGTTAAAATGCTACTTTTGTGTATTATCGCAAGTTTTGTTGTGCAGGTACAAACCGCGGTTGTTTGCTGGAAATAATTTGGCATTGCAAAAAAAGTCCTATTCTTATTCTAGCTACCTTACAAGTAATTTATGTGGATTGCTTTAAGAACAGCTACTTATATGAATTAAATGATGGAATTGATAATTTTCTTTAAAATCCATTAGGGAATTTAAGAAAACCATATTCAGTTACTGACTCTGTTGTGCGTGTTGACGAATAATTTGACAATTTTATTTTTGCAAGCTTGTATATTCATAGATACTCATTTATCCCTACTGTGGGGATTTTTGCTGTCAAAATATCTCTTCTGCAATAGGAATTTGCTTAGGGAAAAACCAGAGAATTCCATGGCCAGCTGTCATAGGTCAGTAAAAGTTTAGAAAAGGAAAATTTCTGTGAGGCTCCTAAAGACTTCCTGTATGTAGGGACCGTTGTTTGTCATATAGCAGGGAAGATATTCTTGGGAAAATGAAGATGAGGTTACTTCATTGTTAAAGGAAAAGACGAGTTCCTTTTGGTTTCTTAGATTGAGATGGCTAGCTTGGGAGAAATCTTGTAAAAACTTGCTAAAGGTGAGGTTTGTATATTTTTTCAGAATCATGCTAGTGACGGTCAATGTCATATTCTTCAAAACAGGCATGTTTGCAGCGCCTTTGTCTTCAACAGCTACTTATCTCGAAATATCTATGTGGAAAAAAATAACACGTCAACTTTTCAGACCAAGGTGTTAAGGGAAATTCCATCAGTAATTACAACATAAATGAACGAACAGTGTTTGCATGGGAGCTCAGTGACAAGACCTGTAGTTTATAAGGGACAAAGCTGAATGATAAAGCTAAGTTCCGAATTTTCAGGAGGCTACTGAGAAAGATTTTTCTAGTTCCTCTGGTCCTCTCTTGAGTTAGACCCTTGTGCACTAGTGTATCCTTTCCCTTACGTTTCTCTCATGCATGTACACAGCAGTATGTCTAAACTAAGAAGTAACAGCCTCGAGAAATGTTAAATAACAGGTTGAAGGCATAATAAATTTTTTTGGAATGTTGGCACCTAAAGGAAGCAGATGAAAAGTCTTAGCTGGCTGTCGTCCGCCCAAGACGTAGTGGACATGTTAGTGTTAAATTCATCCTTCTGGCCAAGATGACCAGAAGTGGCTTTTTACTGGGACAGGAGAGGCTTGATTCTGTTTCCCACACATAAGACCTCAGTGCCATCTGAGACTCCCTCATGTATGTCCCTTGGCCCCCCACTTCAGAAAGGTGCAGATCTCGTCCAGTCGGGTGTTGTGTTTGCTTGGCCCCATGTAGAGGTCTTGGCCATCTTGGGCACCAGGTGTCTGTGTTTAAGAAAGTGAACTGTGCAGGAGGTGACCGTTGGACCAGCTTTGTTCTTATACAATATTATATACATATAAACAGTATGCACAGGGGTGTGGGGTTTTTTTTTGGTGGGGGGGTATGTTATGGGGATGTTTATAATGTCTGTAAAGGACTGAAGGTAAGAAGTAGATGAGGAAAGGGTTGGATGACAATAACCTAAACTGCCACAGCTGGTTTTGCAGTGAACAAGTGAGAGCCCCTTCTTCTTTTTGGAGGGGGAAGTGGTGAAATTCACGGGGTTTTAAATTGCTTTAAGGTACTTTTGGGTAGTAACAGCACAGATCATTACACCTCACAATGCTGCAACACCTGAACATCATTTTTAACCAGGGGTCAAGGTATTAATTTTTAATTAGGGAAGACAAAGACAGGTTAACAGTTTACGATACTCCTCTGCGCTCTTCGTTTGGTTAGGCCCTTAGTTAATGATCACCTTAGGGACCAAAGACTGTCCCATTATCCCTAATTATTTGCATATTTTATAATATCTGCATTCAGGAGGAGACGGAGGGCTAAACTGAAACATGGATTCAGGACAAACAAATATTAGCTTTGCTTAGAGAGACAATGTTCTCCAGTGGCTAGTCTCAATCCTATTGACTGCTCCCTGTTCTTTAGCCAAAACTCTCATGTCTACCATGAAACTCAAGCCCTAAGTTCTACCCAAGGTGTTAATTAAGCCTGATTGACTTAAAATGTCTGTTGAATCTAAATTTCCAGCTACCTCATGGAAGAGCTTTGGAAGGACTAATCTTGTGACCCTCTATCTTCCTCAAGTCTTTGGATCTATTACCTGTTCAGAAAAGTACACAAACCTTAAAAGGCATAGGTGGATGCCTGTTTAATGATGTTGATCAGTAGCTCAGTTTTCAGGACTCTGCTTCCCGATAGCTCCTCCAGCACAGGTACTTCCCTGTCTATGCTGCTGATCTCAGGCTGGGCAGGTGATTGCTGCCGGGTATCTTCCAACTCCTGATTCTGGGTATTCTTTTTTTCTTTCTTTTTTTTTTTTTTTTTTTTTTTTT
>JANZLQ010000030.1:24406394-24419179 GCA_026212715.1 Elanus axillaris
CGGGGAGCGGGGGGCGGCGGGGGTGTACGGCCTCAGCCTGGCGGTGGACGAGGGGCTGCCGGCCGGGACGCTGGTGGGGGACATCCGCGCCGGGCTGCCGGCGAGCGCGGAGCCGGCGGGGGGCTTCCTGCTGTCGGAGGGGAGCGGCGAGTCGGCGGTGCTGGCGGATTTCCACGTGCAGGCGGAGACGGGCATCATCCGCACGGCGCGGCGGCTGGACCGGGAGAGGCGGGAGCGCTACAGCTTCGCGGCGGCCACGCTGCGCGGCGAGGTGGTGCAGGTGGAGATCGCCGTCCGGGACGTCAACGACCACCCGCCGCGCTTCCCGCGGGGCCGCCTGCAGCTCGGGCCCCTTGCCGGTAGTTTAGTTAACGAGGGGGATGCTCGCCTCGGGTGGCTCGTGTGGTAAATGTGCTGTGAGGTGGTTGCGGTGTGTTAGCGCTGGAAACGGTCTGGAATGTAAGAATGACAATAACGCCAAGTTTCTTGAAAGGTGCCGTGTTGGGGGGGTTGAGCAGTTTGAAGAAGCCAGCTTAAAGGTCTGCCATCCAATTAAGTTTTCAGGCGAAGCTTGAATGGTTCTTTGCTTGACATTGTTGTGAATAATTTCTAGGTATGCCCTATCGTTGTGAGCAAGGAAAAACTTTGCTCGGTGATTTTTGGCGTGTCCATGGGACAGCACTCTTATGGTGGAGGATGTGAATAAGGTTTGTTTTTTGTGGGTTTTTTTCTCTTCTATTATCTTGTTTTTTTTTTTTTTTTTTTTTTTTTTTTGTAGAACACTGATTGTGGACACAAGGACTGGAGGGAGCAGTTGTAGGATCTGAAGTAAATGGACTTTCTAAAACCAGAATAGTTGGTGCTGTTGTTCAAATACAGTGATACATCCATTTCATCATGAATCATGTATTTTCTTCTCTGTCCCTCCCAATGAAATAACTAACAGAAAAGGTAGCTTAAAACTGTGCCAAGTATGTTAGGCTTAAATTATATTGTCTTGATTCTTCAACTAGATAAAAACATTTTTTAAATGAACATTCATGAGCTTGTAGTCTGCCATAATAGTAGTTTCCCCCATCTCAGCAGTACTTGGATGTCCAACAATTTGTAGTAGCTTTGTCCTCTCTTGAGGTGGGGCAGCATTATCATCATCATCCCTATTCCTCAGATTGAAGCAGGGGAAGCTCTTGCTGGAATCTGTAAGCTTCTCAGTAGGTGTTGTGCTTCGGAAGAAAAAAGGAAAGGGGAGGATTATGCAAGCAAAAACTTAGTCCAGACCATGAAGGGTATCTATCAGGTAGTTGTAGGTTACCCAGGAGTGCTTTGGTGATTTGAAAAATGCTGTAGATATGATGGGTGGAGTTCATAAATCAGGTGGATGCACACATTTATTGAAGCTATGTTCACAGGCAGGAATTGCGGTTATTTATACAACCTGTTTAAACCTGGCTTTATAAGCAGATTCGGCAAACTGTAAGATCTAGCAAGGAACTGCCCATTCATTACGGATCTGCTTCTTTCCCTCTGTCCTGTTTGATCAACATCACCCTCCAAAGACTGTGGATTAAATTCCTTCTAATTTAGATTACATCTTTCAGAATTATGGTCTTTCATAATCTTTGTGTTTCTCAAGTGCAGGTGACACGTTTTTAACTTACCGATGTTCCACACAAATTATTATATAGAGTTTTCATTACTTTTGTTCAACTACTTGTAGGTTTATAAAACTTTTAAAATTTGACAGACGTGTTTGTTGTCTGTCTTTATTTTGATCGCTTGATGAAATAAATAGCTCTTTTGAGCTCTGAGAATCAGAATACATACACCAGGCTCTTCACTCACTTTAATTCTTTCTGTTTTTCTGAAGGCAAGTTGAGTAGGCTGGTCATTCTCCTTGAAGAATACCATGCCCTGGATTTGTGAGAGCACCTGTTTTGTTCTTTGAAAGGTGTCCTATGAACCTGTAACAAGAGCATGGGAATACTTTTGTAGATTCTACCACAGGTGCCTCGTGTAAAGTCAAAGAGGAAATATGGCAGTGCAGGTGGACCAACTACAACTTGTAAGTCTTATGACTCTGAGCTTGTAATTGAAGTACAGCTCTTATGTCTGTATGAATGATTCATCCTGCCTTCCCAATCTTTAACTTCAGCACAGACTTGGAAGAATCCTTGCATTCCTGTGGAAACTGCAGCAAAGGTCCGGGTGTTGCAGATACTTAAAAGAGTGTTGAAGTGAAGTCACGGAGGCCTCTGATATCCAGAAAGTTATCACATGCATATATATATATGGATTTTGCCTAAAAGGGTATATAATTCATACTTGTGAAGATGTCTAGAGACAAATGCCAATTAAAATATAATAGAGTTGGTATCTTGGGTTGAATCCGGTACTGTGGTTTCAGGGTCCTTGTGAGTCTTTTACTTGCTGTGATTTGTTTCTTCAGTGAAGAATTGGCAGTTTTTTTCAAAGTCTTATACTCAGGTCCTTAACTTCAGTGTGGTAGTGTTTTTTAAAACTCTGATTGATTGCCCTGCTGCTGTGCAACATCAGTTAATACAAGTTGTCAGTTGCTAGCCTTTAGTGGCCTGAAAGCGAATTTGTAGGATGACTTCTTCTGCTTGAGCTAAGCAGTCTATAGGAGTCTCTGCTAGTGTTGCTCCTACTTTGCAGTGAGGACAAAGACTTTCTCATTCACTGTTTGTCTGTAATGTGCTTTGTGCTTTTGAGATTATTTTGATGGTCAGATAACACGTATTTTAAAGCTGGAATATGTATTTCCCACATACCTAAAGGAACTTTGATAATACACACCTGAGACTCTACACTTCTGTATAATATTGTAGCTAGTTAAGAACCATGAAATGTCGTGGGATGTACTTCATATACAAACATGACAAGATTAATTTATTTTATGTATTAACTTTGTATATGTTAAGGCCTGTTTAAAAAAAAAAATTAAAACCACATATTAAATGTTACCTATGGTTCAGTGGACACATGTATCCTGTTCTGCTTTTATTTCTGATTTTTAAGGGCAACTTCCTCCTTTTGCAGTAGAAATTCAGGTTTTGTATCTTCTGCCATCTTCCCCTGCCTCAGGTAGACAGAGGATTGTTTGTGTGCTACTGTTGGAAACTAGGGAGATCTATCTTGAAGTAAAAGGTTGTTCATCTTCAGATTATTAAAAAAACCCTTGGTATTGTTTAATATATTCAACTGGAATAGTTGTAGAAAGCTTGGGGACAAAGAGGTGGTTGATTCAGCACTTGTTTCAGCACTTTGTCCTTCAGCCCGAAGGATCTGTTATCTACAGGAAAAATAGCTACTGCTTTTTGTTTACATTGTGAAGGGAAAAGAAGACCAGAGAACATCCAGGATCACCTTAAATGTGTAGTGAGACTTAACACACTTGTTTTCATATTTTGGAATTGTATTTGTCAGCAGCAGCCCCAGAGTAAACAACTGCTAAACACAGGAAGGAAGTTAACTGTGCTGTGCCTGTGTTGTCATGTGAGGTTGATGGAAGGAAAACAAGGAGCCTGGTGGAATTTTGAAGCTGATAAGGAATTAAACAGTAGTCAGCCCTAATTTATCCGTAAGTAAAATGCCCGGTTTCTTCAGGTTTCCTGCACTTGCTGCTGTTGGCGTATGCTTGTGTTTGGTCTGTTAGGGCCAAGGTGTGAGGTATTGGGACTCCTGAGCTGGTACCAAAAAATCAGGTCTTACTAGTCGTGTCCAGTGTTACGTAAATTCAGTTGCACTCCAGGTATTCACAGAGGTGGTGTCATGAAAAACACTCACTCGCTGGAAGGAATCCTCTTGCACGATTATTCATAGTATGGGTTGCAGTAGTGTGCTTATGAATGACCACACTAGATATATTAGGTGGTTACAGTAGGGCAAATTGTGGAACAGATCAACTGCTGTCACTCGTCCCTGCGGCTTGCTCACTGATTGAGCAACTCTGTATAGCTGGCTGCCTTAAAACAGTTACTTTTGAATTCTCATTCTTTTATGTTGTTAGCGAAAAAGAAAATTACAGAAGAAGGAAGAACAGAATAATAGGATAATGTGTCCTTTGTCCAGGTAAATGCAGGATACTTGTTGCTTAACAGCTAGTGGATTGTAGCTTATTTCGCATGAGGTATGTGTGATGGGGAAAAAAATAATCCATTCCAGGCAAAGTGGAATGGAAGTCTGCAGCACTCAAAAGTTTACTGAGAATTCGCATGCTTCCCTGATATTTAGAAATGTCAAACAAATTTTCTAATTATGTAGACAGTAAGATGATTTCCTGTAATATTACTGTTCTAATGCTTTTCATTTAAATGAAAGCTGTTCCTAGCAATCTTGCAGTCCTTCTGGTTATGATTTCTCAAGGTGTTTGGCTAGATTTCACTGTGAACCACCAAAAAGTAGAGACATACAAATGTCAACAGATAACAGTAGATGCATGTACAGTAATTCTGTGATTTTCTTTAATTTCTGACGTTGTCTGAAGTGGGCTTTGGTAAAATACTTTGATACCTGGTGCCTGCTCAGTTGTTTGTTAGAAGCATGTGTTTTAGTTCTGAACTACAGTGTGATTTTCATAGTTCAGATGTTGTTCTTCATATTCCAGTGCTAGTTTTTTTGATATTTTAAGTGTAATAATTAAGAATAAAATTTTCCCCAAATAACTCGAATTGTTATTTGTTGAGACCATGTAACTCACAATTGGAGCTAATAGGACCTCACATCTCTTGTCGAAAGGTGTTTACAGGAAGGTCATAAATTATTTTGCAATAACTGTGGGTCTGGAAAGCCTTGCAAAATGTCTGTAATTGATCAAAAAAACAAACATTGATATGCATCAGTGTAGTTTACCTGTTGCATGGGTTGTATGCAGTGATACTTGGTATTTCTTGCAGTTTTTCTAAAATGTTGCTAGTTCCTGTGATCTCTTACCCTGGGTAGATCTGAATGTTTACAATCAAAAGTTCTTAACAGTGTTTGGGCAGAGTTTTACAGGTTTCATTTTAACCTGCTCTTCTGGCCCCATACCTGTTAATTGAACGGCTGTACATATCTCATCTTGAAAATGACAGAAGAATCTGAAGGATTGACAACATTGACATTAATTTTAATATAGCTTCTGCGATAAAGCATTCTGAAGATGGAACTGAATTTACATTTGAACATTTATATTTTAAAACTGCTGTTGCAAAGTGACAGTAACTTCTTCAAACATCTGTCGTTTGACCAGAAGAAACAAATAGTTTAGTCCAGGAGCATAAACTGTAAACGTTTATGTTACTTTTTTGTAGAAGTGGCATTGTTAATGCTATTCATCCTGCTACTCAGGATATGGTCACAGAAACTCCTGAAAGTTAAGCAACTGTTGGAGTATGCATGAGTGGATACTGCTTGTTAATTGTCTGCATGTGTACTGGCATGCTTCCACTTGCTCATGAAGAAAGCTCCGAACATCCTAGTTTCTGTGATGCTTTGTTTAAATCAGAGCCCCTGTCTTGTGGGTTTTTTTCCCTCTGACACACATACAGAACTGGCAACTAAGTGGACACACCATTACAGATTAATCTAACCCTCTTCTCTCTAGGACAGAAACTTTCTTTGCTGGAGGTAGCAACTCAAAGTGAGATGTACTGGTTGTTACTATGATTCCAAAATTTACAAATGTTACAGGTTCAGCTGATACTTACTAGAAATGTCACCAACTCCAAACAACCAAATGTGGTAATCCTGTTAAGCATTTTATGTTAGAGCCATTAATGTATAGATGTTAAAGTGTATTGGAAATGAGAATGTGTTAAAATACACATTTGTATGTCATGCTGACATATTTAAATGTTCATTCAAATACACCTCTAGCTTTTATTTTAGCATAAGGAGGAAAGGATCAAATGCAGTGCGAAGAAATTTCTGTAGAATTGTAGTTAGGAGAATAGTCTGTACTGTTCATGCCATTCTTACAAAGTAGATCAATCGTACATGTCCTTTTGCTCTTTTTACAGGACAACTATTGCCCCCCTGGTTTTTTACTGACTTCACCTGAAATTCAAATTGTTTGTCTCTCTGCAGAGAGTTCTGCAAAGCAGAACTTCTTTTCATCAAAAAAAAATAAAAATATGGATATCACTGTCTTGCAGGACGTACTGCTCTTTGTAATTAGCCTTTCCTGAATTGTGGTTTTGGACAGATGCACTGTTCTTGTTTGGAACTATGTCACTGAGTAATTTTTAGGCTGAGTCTGAGGTGCCATCTCTTAATTCTGATTCTTCCAACAGGGTTGTTTGCATGGGATGTTGTCCTTGGGGTGTTCTATTTGTGTAACAGTGGTTGGGTCTATGTTTTGAAGACTCTCAAGTTGTGAATACCTCTTGTTCTTGGAAAAAGAAGTTGGCAGCGAATTTTTTCTTGACTTTCTTCTCAATGCATGTTCTGTGCCTGTTGTTTACATATTCACATTCCTGGGTCGCATCTGGCTTTGCTGAAGACTTTATTCATAGGTTAATACTGCCCATTGGGACTGGCACCTGATTTAGGATTGGTGTGGATTCTAAGGTTTTTGCTGGGGACAAAGGTCGAAGTGGTTTGATACATAACTTTTGAAAAACAGCCTTGCCATATGTTAATGTTTTCAGAGCTTTTATGCAGTGTGTGTTGTCATTTTAGTTTCTGCGGCGTTTGCTTTTCAGTGCGGTCCTTGATTTAATGATGCAGGTAACCATATTACTTGCATATAGAGCTGCTCACAGTAGGTACTGTAAAATATTTTTGCGTACAATGACACTTTGGTTGGTGTCATACATGAGAAGTAATATTTTGTCTGAAGACATAAATTTTGATGACATAGGAACTTTATTGTTAGTAAATAATTGCAGTTCTTTGGCTTGACATTACGTAGAACTGTGTATTTGGGAAGAGTTGTCCTGCTGGTTTTTTCTGCACTGGTAATAGTCTTTCACACCAAGATAGGCTTACAGATAGTCATAATCTTTAGCACGATTATTCTTAATTATCCTGATCTGAGGCATTTTAATCATTAAGCAAAAAAGTGTTTGAGAACTTCAAATTATTGTTACAGATGGTGCTGTCTTTTGCAATGAGAATGTGCGACTGCATGTGCAGTAGAATAACCTTTGTAAATGTGTTTCTACGGTTGTTCATGTTTAAGCTATTATTTTTGCCCTATAGTTGCATGCCTTCCTGGTTTGTATCTGTGGTATCTAAATACGGTGATTTGTGTTGCTTGGGCAGGCATTTGGATTGCTAAGAACAGGGAGAGAAAACAATTGATTGGGCTACAATGTCAATAACAATACCCAGTGACAGTGATAAAATGGTCCCGTTGTTGTGATCAATGCCGTACCCTACTAATTAAATATAGGATTCTGGTGAATGTAGATGATGTTTCCTTAGGTCCTGCTGTGTATTAAGGTATTTCTGGTACCTATCTGTTACATACAGAGACTCACTCATCTTGTCATGGGTTGTAAAAGATGTTGTATTAGGATAGAAGTAATGCTTTGTAAGGTAAGCAAAGGGGAATAAGGAAGGGTGCCTTTTTTCATGAAGCCTTCATTAGGCAGATCTCCTGAATTTGTTTCATCTGTATACAGCTCTTCTAAGAAAGTGTGAGCTAGGAGAGAGAGAAGGTAAATGGCATTCAGAATATTTGCTTTATGTAAGTGTCAAGTGGAACCTGCATTTTTAGTATCTGTGATTTAAGTAATCTTTGATAAGCTACTGACGAAAGGGAGCTGCCTTGGTAATAACTATGTGGTCTGCTTTCAGACCTTTATTTCAACATATGTAAGGGTTTTTCCCTTAGTTCTCCGTGGCAGAAGATGCCAGCCTTTTTTTTTTTTTCTCTTTTTTTTTTCTTACTGTAGAAGTTGATCAAAAATGCTGCCTTGTGTTTTTCCAGAATATCTCTCTGCATCATTTGTAAAAGGCCTGGGGCAACTTGATTTATTTGGTCTTAATGCAGTATATATCACTCATCTTGGTGACGCACTCAGTAATAAACTTGCCTGCATACAGTAGAAGTACTTTTTCCTTCTATTTTGTTGTCCAGTGGATAAGCATGCGCTGTGATGGGAGTGTTGTAATGGATTTTTAAAGATCCTGTCATGCAAGGACACAAAAGCAAAGTTAACTTGAAACTGGATATAAATGTTCAGCTCCACAAATTTTCAGCTTCCTTAAAAGCTGTCCCAACTGTTTACTTGGGGGGTGTGTGTGTGTTTGGTTTTTTGTTTTTATAACTGTTGAAATGCTGTGGTTACTGTCCTCTTCTGTGTAGAGAGCTGACACATCTGTCCCTGATAATACATATAAATTTATAATAGGATTATTTTGTGTTTATGTATTTTTTATTTTTTTTTTTAGGCTGGGACTTGGATTCAGAGACTTCCCAAGTAATACTGGTTAGGGGTGCACTTGCATTAGAGGCATAACTAAAGCTAAATAGACACAAATAGTGGTAAGCTCTAATCATTTCTAAAACTCCTGAAATTGCTTTTCTGTGTTTTGGATGAAGAGCTTAAAAGGAAATTCTTTAAATTTCATGCACTCACCTGTGGAAGATTTTTCTATTTTCCACTTTTTTGTAATCTAGGAACATGATTGCTCTGTAGTTAAACTAAACTTACTGCTGCGTAAAGCATGAAGGTGTTTGAAATTAGAAGGGAAAAAGTGACTTCTGATCTTTAAAAATGCAGGAGAATATTTGAAAAAAAATATTTGTAATTTAATTTTTCTTGGGTAGCTGCTAGTAAAGCAATCTGGTTTATGGAGACACTGGATGCTTGAGTAATAGGAGCAGTTATGTGAAAATACATTGTACACTTATAAGCAGGGCTATGGATGAATATGCGTTCCTTAATAAAATTTTTCCTGCTGCTCTGCAGTTTCCTGGATTTTTTTTTCTTTGTCACAGGACAGGGTCTGAACAGTTACGTCAGGAGGTTTGTCCTTTAAGAAACAATTCTTGCTCTTTATATAAATATGCCCGTCCCTTTCTTCATTATTCCTCCTACTGCATCTCTGCAATTTGGCAGTCTCCTCCTTTATCCTCGGACTGGAAAGGTGTTCACCTAGGCTAAACCTTGGAGGAATTACTGGAGGTAGAGCAGGATATGGCTGAGAGAAGGTTGTGCTGATTACTCCCTCAGTCTTTCCTCTGCCCGTGACAGTAAGCAGAGGGAGTCTCCTGGCTGGCAGCAGCCACTGAGCCAAATTGCCAGTGCTTGGTGGGATGGGACACGGTCATAGTGGCAAGCGCTGATGGCTCAACTGCCAGTAACTGGTCTTTCTCAGCTTTTCTGCTCCGATGCTCAGCTGGAACTTTTTACACTGCTGCCTCGCTTCTATGCTATTCTGCGTCCCGTAGCCAGATCATATATCCAGTTCCTGTGTAGACTCATGGCCATACATTCATTTTTCCCTCTCTCACTGGGTTTGAGAAATACTGCTTTAAGACATCAGCTTTGTTTGTTTTTCCTTCTTTTGAATTATGGTATACAGCACAAGCGATAGGCGACAAGGAAACGGTATTTATGCAGTATCTGCCACAGTGCTTCCATCCTACCTGGGTCTTTTAAGCAGACAGATAGAAAAATCCATCATAGATCCTGCTTCTGCATTTGTCAAGCAAGTAAAACCAGAAAAACATACAGTCATGATTGCCCTGCCCCTTGCACCTTTCTGCTGCGCTCTTCAGCATTGCTCTTTTAGAACAATGGAAAACTGGCAGAAAATGCAGAAATAAGTATGAATCTAAATAGGTAGCCAGATTAGATTTAAGTGAATTAAAATGTTTACCATTGCCAGTTATGGCACCCATAGAACTCTGCAGCTGTATCTACTCTGGCAAACAGCCATCAAAGTGGAGTGACATAGGTACAGGTGACTTGTGGCATCATTTTCACAGCAGATGTTTATATCAAAATTTCATTTAAAAGTATTTATTGTACATGGTTTCCTTTCACTTAAATCTGTTAGATGATATTTCTAATAGTAGTCAGAGTTTGTTGAAAGTTGTTTAATATTAATGTTCCTTTTTCATTAGGAAACCATATTTTTGTCAAGATGGTTGTCTTCCTACCTGATTTAGTAGCACTCATGCTGAGAGTTTTGATGTCTTCACTCTGCCTTCTTTATTCATGTTGCTTTCAGTGCTTCCCTATTTTAATAAAAGTTTCTAGGATTATACTTAATTGATTTGTCACTCAAGGAAAATCAGCACTTCAAGCAATTAAGTGCAGAAAAATACGAGGTAACAAAGACACAAAGATTTTTGTCCTCATCCTAGTTATGAAAAATCCATTATTCATTATCTTATTGTTTTTAAATACTGAAGTACAATTTTCCAACACAATAGCAAAATTGCTTTTGAAACAGAATAAATTGCTTGCCAGTTCAGAGGCTGTATTTTGAAGTCAGGATTACTAAACATTATGGTGCTTATGCTTATTATCTTCACTACTTGGTGAAGCTCCATATTTAAAAGTGCAAACCTAGATACTGAATGTGGAAAAAAAAATGCTTATAATGGCAAAAAAACTTTAATGAAATTATGATTAGGACAATGTACTCCACAAATATTAACACATTTACAAGAGTAGATTTAAATATTATGCATGTCTGAATGTGTTTCTCAGCCAAGTCTGCCTCCTCTAAATCTCTTGCATTAGCGTGTTCCTTCAAGAGAGACTTTAACCATATTTGCTGTTACCTTTGTATATAAAGGATATAATTTCCTGAATCAGACACTTGTTAACTTTGTACAGAAGTAAAATATATCTGTTACATTGCAATATCTTGCTGTATGCTCCATTACAGTTAGCAGATTGTGATTTCACTGGATGGTGTTACAAGTACCCTATGAATTGTTTGGATGTCTAAAGTAAAACGCAATGCAATGGAAAGCTCTGTATTAAAACTGATAATGTAATTTGCAGATGTAACCAGGAGAGATTATAAAAGCTTCGAATGTGAGTCTCTTTAAACACAGGTCTGTCTTATTAGAAGTCTTAGCATAAAGTAATGTCTTAAGTTTTTTTTTAAGCAGTGGTTTTATTGTCTAGTGTTAAAATTAGTCTAGTCTGAGAGTAATCCATATAATTTAGTATATTATATGTGTTAACATGTAATAACTGCTCTGTTTTACGAAGAGAATTTTTTGTATAGTGCTTTTTCTTAATGACTGTTGATAGTAATGGGTATGGGAGATATGTTGCCAGATTGCCATATTAAACTAAGCATCAGATGCAGCTTTTTGCAGACAACATTGTTTGTGAAGATCAAGTTTTTCATGTATGTTTTAAAATTTATTTCCCTGCGGCCCCCCCCCCCCCTTTTTTTAAGTGGGTACTGGCGCCAATAATCCTGAAAGCATTTTCCATGCTATATTTTCACATAGCTAACTTTCTGGGAACTCATAACTTTTAACAAATTTACACTTTACTTTGAAACTGTTCCTGTTTTCTGCAGTGTGGTTGTGCTTTTGCATCATTTGAAATAGGTGAAGATTTTTCTTCACAAGGTCTGACATGCTTAAGATTCCAATACTGAGATGACTTGCAGCTGGGGGGGGATGGGGATGTGTGTGTTTATTATTATTCCTAGTTACGCATTATTTTCTAATCTGGTCTGAACACACTGTTAATATCCCTTAATGATGTTGCATACCAAGTGATTCAAAGGAGGTGTAGGAATCAGGGCATCACCTGCCAACCAAAAGAGGAAGCGTCTAGCTAATGACTGGTTAACCAGTAGTGGGTTTGGTTTTTCTTTTTCTCTCCTTCCTTATTAGATCTTCCCTCTTAACTGTGTTGACACCAACTTATTACATAGCCAGTGTAAAATATGTAGTGTACCTTTTCAATACAAATCTAATAGTACAATACGATCCCCCTCCCCGCCCCTTTCCTGGCATCCAAACCCGCTTAATAACCACTTTAATATATTCCTGCATACAACAGGGCATAACACAGAAAATCTAGGGGAAAAGGAAATGGTTGCAGATTTTTGTATTAAATATACAGTAAGTCGAGAAAATGCAAATCCAATGATGGTGCTTTTTTATTGTTAGTCCTGGTGATTGTGATGTTACTTTCTTTTTAAAATACCAAGTTTGTCTATCAAGATTTTGGACTGAATACTGCTCAGGGTGCTGTTCTGTGTCAGCAGAATTCCCATCTGTTCAAGCAGGGCCACGTAGAGCTGGTTGCCCAGAATCATGTCCAGACAACTTTTAAAACTTCTCCAAGGATGGAGATGCCACAGCCTCCTTGGACAACCCTTGTCAGTGCTCAGTCATCCTCCTGGTGGAAAAAAGTGTTTCCTAATGTTCAGACGGCACCTCCTGTGTTTCAGTTTGTGTTGATTGATTCTAGTCCTGTGACTGGGCACCACTTAAGAGAGCCTGGCTCAGTCTTCTCTCCAACCTCCCTCAGGTATTTACAGAAGTTAATGAGAACCTGCCCATGCCTTTTCTTCTCCAGGCTGAACAACCCTAGGTCTCTCAGACTTTCCTCGTATGTGAGATGCTCCAGTGCCTTAGTCATCTTCATGGCCCTTTGTTGGACCTTCTCCAGTATGTCCATGTCTTTCTTGTACTGAGGAGCCCAGAACTGGACACAGGACTCCAGGTGTGACCTCACCAGTGCGGAGCCGAAGGGAAGGATCCCCTCCCTTGACCTGCCGGCAACACGTTACCTAACGCAGCCCAGGATACCAGTAGCCTTCTCTGCCGCAAGGGCACGTTGCTGCTC
>JANZLQ010000030.1:24430261-24455593 GCA_026212715.1 Elanus axillaris
CGCTGAGGGGCTCGGCCTGGGCCAGCGGCGGGTCCGGCTTGGGGCCGGGGAAGGTTCCAGCAGCTTCTCACAGGAGCTGGCCCTGCGGGCCCTCCCCTGCTGCCAAAAAAACCCCACGCCACACAAACCCATAACATACACCAGTAGAATCATAGAGTTGTAATTTAGGTTGGAAGAGATGTCCAGTTGTCATCTAGACCAAGCCCCGGCTCCAAGACCTCAGGTGTGATACCAGCTTGCCCAGGGCCACGTGCAGCCGAGTATCGAACACCAAGGACAGCGCAGTGTTTCGACAACTTCTCTGGCCTACCTGTTGCCGTGTTTATCTTGCGATAAACTAATTGGTAATAAGTAACCAGAATTTCCCATGTTCCAACCTGTTTCTGTAGCTTCTCATCCAATAACCATGAACCTCCGAGAAAAGTCTAGCTCCATCTGCTCTGTATCATCCTGTGACGTAGTTGTATTCAGCCACAAAGTTTCCTCTTAACCTCTTCTATTCCAAGCTGATCAGGCTGAGCTCTCAGCCTCTCCTTAGACATTGTCTTCTCCAGCCCCCCGACCATCTCGGTCACCCTTGCATAGACTGACTCCAGAATGACACTGTCCTTTTGTAAAGAGAAGACCAAAATTGGGCACGGTAGTCCAGATGGAGTCTTACAAGTGCCAAACAGAGGGGAAGGATCACTTCCCTTCTTGTACCTGCTGGCTGCACGTTTATTAGTACTGCCCGGGGTGTGGGTGGCTGACTGCTGCAAGGGCACGTTGCTGTCTCATGTGCGGCATAGTAGGTTATGGTGTGGTGCTGCACTTTATGTATCTGAATAATCGAACACAACCCTGAAAAATTTCAGCATAACGATTATGCCAGTCCTAGGTGCTTTCATGGTCCTTGTTACTACAGTTCTGCGCATCTCACAAAATTGAAATTTTAACTTTGATGTGAACAGCTATATATTCAGAATCCTCATGTGGCTAATGAAGTTACTGCAGTTGACTGAGGCCAAAAGAATCAAAGTGATTTCTTCAAGTTTGCTATTTGATTCAGGCCTGTGGCACAGCAGTTTACAAACAGAATAGAAATCACTCGATTTACAGGTTAGCAGCCTAACACCGATCTTCTTGTCCCTGCAGAACTTTGGTTATGGTTATTTGGTTATATTTCTGTTTTTTTACCAGATTATTTGGCCTGTAACTATCTCTAATGTTAGTCAGTTATGTGTACATGTTTGTAAATTCTCTATGTATAGACAAATTCATGATCTAGCATATATAATAAAAGGTTTATTATAGGCAGACTTGTAAATATCCCAGCATGGGACAATCATTAGGAACCATAAATGCCTTTAGAGCCTTGATTTCTTACTGAGTCTCATGTATTCTGTAAATCATTATTTTATTTATGACTATGTTAAGGTTTAAAAGAGAAATACTTCACTATTACCTGTGTGCAGAGAGGCTTTGAACCAGAAAGCCTTCTTAGAAGAGGAAAATGAAAGTTTTTTAATAAATCAATGTCCAAGAGAATGGCAAAATGGAATATTTATAATTTTAAATGCATGCAGGTTTGCTTACTTCAAATATATGTTTAAAACTTGCAGTTAAGACAGTTGCTGGAAATCTATTGTGATCTCAGCTGCTCGACCACTCTAATTGCCTTCTTACATCAGTATTTTCATAAAATGGTAAGAGCTCTTCAGGGCGGTGACTTTGATTGTGTGGCCTCTATCATCATTCAGTTCTACCTCTAGATTATCATGTAATCATGTTTTATATTTTTAACAGAAAATTCTTTAAATTTATATGCGTTTTTTTAATGTGAAATTGAGACTTTGGCCTGTGTTACTTAGGGACTTTTCAAGATGCCAGTAGCAAATGTGCCTGCATTTTGAAAATAATATTTTCTTCCCTATTTAGAGATAAGGCCACAGAATAAACTTGCTTTGATCCAGATTTTGCTAGTCAGGCATCTCAGGCAGGTGTTATTTTTCTATATGAAAAAAGCTTCTAATTTCAGGAAAGAAATATTTTTGCATTCAATATTAAGTATTGGCTAAACAGTACTTAACATTTGTCACATATCATGATAACATTCATTTATGAAAATAAGTAAATGTAACACCGTCTTGAAATAAACTTTCTGTATTACCCTTTCCATGTTTCTTTTTTTTGCATCTTTTTGCATTTATAACAAGTGGCAGAGATCCAGAGCCTATGATTTATGGATCTTGTGAACTCTTGGTTTAACTAGAAATGAGCTGGCATGGAAACTGTTTTGCATTTGTTGCCTGTATCTGCTACAGGTGCAGGACCTATCTGTAACTAGTTCTGCCTGATGTCCCCAGGGGGCATTTTATAATAATTTATACTTTCACTACCATTCTACTACTGCTGTAAATGTTCAAGGTTAAGTGCTCCCTCCCTCCTAATCCTGTTTATGTATCCAGTCTGGGCTAGGGTAAGGCGGGGAAAGGAAAGACAGTTTGAAGCTAATTCATTCTTCACTATCCTTCTTGGAGCCAAATTATAAAATCAGTTATACCCGAGTAAATCTGTGGAAGTGATACTAAAATCAGTTGAATATGAAACAAAAGAAATGAGTTTCAGTAAGCCTCACATAATGTTACATGATAGAAAATTTACATTACTTTTATACTAGGTATTTTCTCACCTCATCCTTCAAACCGCCTTGCATTTCCATTTTAATTGTGGAAATTTTTTCATCAGTGATGAACCAGCACAGTATCTATCTTCAAATTTTCAGCAAATTGCAAATTGGTCCAAGACACCTAGAGGCTTAAAAAAAAAAAAAAAAAAAAATCACTGGCAAAACCTGAGCGCAGCAACACAGAAAAAATCCTGTTGTCTTTATAGGAAGAGCTGAAGGCGGCAAGGAAGACTAAACCAAATAAATTCTTACACTGTCAGTGTGAGGGAGCAGAACAAATACAAAATAGAGGGAACTAAACCAGCTACAGTTACCAGTTTTAATAATGCTAATAGCAGTGCCTACATATCTTCAGTCCATATCAATAAGCTGTAACAAAATGTTGTCTTGCTATGGGAAAGAACAAAATTGGAGATACTGTTTTCTCTGAGAGGATCTTTGTTTTGAAAGATTACTTCAGACAATGAAGGCGCATGCAATTCAGTTATACACCAAAATCAATGAGTTTAAAAACACCAACAAGAAGTAAAAATAATCATATAAAATATTACTATACTATAAAACCAAACTGGAATGCAATAGGTACTGGAAACATAACAGTACTCACCTATTAAAAATAAATTACTGTTGTCTACATAACTACAGGAAGGAAAATTCTATTTCTACACATTTTATTTTTAATATTCACAGCATTCAGTGTTTGTCAATTAATTGTGCTCCCAGCTGTTACATTTCTTTCAGACCTTCCTTCAAGGTCTTCTCTTTGGTAAATGTCAGCTCTCTGCAGCTCTGCAGGATTTATGGACTGCTAAATCTCTGCTCCTCCTTTTGTAGTCCATCCTTACCTAACTGTGGGTCCTGCAGCACCGGCTTCACACCAGCTGTGTGCCACCCTCACCTGTATTCTACCCAGTCTTCCTTTTCGGAAAACATACCAGAAATATCTTCTCCATTTAAATCAGCAAAATTATGTGTATGTTGTATTTTGGATTTTGTTAGACTTACATCTTCTAGTCAATAACAGGTCTGGCTGAAAAGGCATTTTCTTCAATTCACTTGGCAACAGATGAGGCAAAAAAAATCCAAGCAAATCCTGGAGTACTTAAATTAAATTGGTTTGGAAACAAAGGTACACTTTGGTGACTTCTGATACAAATATCAGTTGTGCCTTCATTTAAGCTATTAATTGTTGATTGTGGATAAACAAAATGAGAAAATTAAAAATACAATGCTCTTTATTTTACTGAGCTTTCACAATGACCTTCAGTGAGAACAGCCTAGTAATTGTTCACAGTATCTCTTCAGTTATGTTAACCTCTAAGTTAAACATTGCTTCAACACACATTTAAAAATCTCATGCCTTTTAGTTTCTAGTTAGCTTCTGAGACACTCTTCCTCATCCTCTTAATGAATCTACATTCAGTGCAAGATTTTTATTTGTAATTGGAGAAAAAAAGCTTGTGGACTCAAAACTTTTGAGCTGGATTACCAACTTCTGATCTTCTCTTAAAACCAGAGGGTATCCAATAAAATATTTCCATAATCTGTGGTGCAAATTCAACAGCAAAGCACACCAGGACTTTGAAAGGACACAATTTTTTTGAGTGTTCTCAGTGGGTTTATTTTAACAAATTCCATGCTGTTGATCTTTCAAATAAATAAATACAGCTGCTTTAACTACTCCTTGAAAATGCACCCATGGATTAATTACAAATTTTGTGTTGTTTCAGAGCTTCTGAAAAGGTCATGGAAGGACAAACAAGGCCCATGTGTAAACTTGAGTATCCAGTTGTGATTGCTGGTATCAGACTCACTGGATCTGATTTTCTTTTGCAGTTTCTGTTAAAATAGTGACCAAAAGCTTCAAGTGGGATTAGGGGGTCTTTGTTCTGAGAACTATACAGAAGTAAATGAAGAAAAAAGTTCCCAGATGATAAGTGACAAAATACTTAGTGTTTGGTATAGCATATCCTTCAAAAGTCAGAAATTACTTAAAATCTCCTCTTTCTCTGATATCTCTTCATGTGTGCCCCAGCCATCAGCTCAGGTTCATAGCTAAAAAGTTTCTTATTTGCCTCAGGCCTGCTTCTGAAACCCCTGTTCTCTCAGTCATTTTAGCCAGTCAGATCCGGCTCCTCTTAAAACCCAGATGTCATCTCTTTGTATACTGATTTCACTCCAAGCGGCAGTTGGAGTCTTACAGATTTTCCCTGTATAGCATCTCTTATCCATATAGGAAATACAATTTTACTTGTTCTTAGCCTCACTACTGCTACCACACCCTGTTTCTGGTATCGGGAATGGCAGCTCCTCTCAGATCAACTCAGCGTGAGCTGAAGAGATCATTTTCCCAGCTCATCCCTTTCAGTGCCTTGTTTCTTTCTATGTCCTTCCTCTGGCTTCTTCCTCAGTATTGCATTGAACAGCAATCTGTTCCTGCTCAACTCAGTATTTCTCACTGAGAGATTGTTCCCCATCACTTATCAACAGATAATTCCAGTGGGTTTTGTCTGCTTGTATAATTTGCAAACGTTTTCTCCCATACCTTGAGGAATTCCCCATAAATGGAAAAAAAATGGCTTCGTTGCTCTTTTTCAGAACTAGGAAGAGTCAGCTTCCTTCCACAGTGCAAACTGAAAACAGGGTTGCCCTCAATAATACCGGAGGAAGAACATCAGTTGTGGTCTCCAGACAAAGTACCAGGATAAAGACTGATCGATCTACAAACATGAGTTACCTACAGCTCGCAATATCCTTATCTGGTTCTAACTTATCTACATCTGGGAGAATCGGTAGCCAAACACAGGATTTGTGAAAGTAGACAATGTTGTTGCGAAGAGCCTTAAGACTGAACAGGAATATATACTTCATGTAGCAGACAAAATAAGATATCCACAAAACCTGGCAGTGATCATACCTATTTCTAGTGCCTTGGTTAGAAATAATACATAAGGTCTGAAATACATAGAGATTTGAAGTCACCAGGATCTAGTTTATTGGACTACAGAGGCATGAAGTCATAGTCCATGATGTTAGTGAAAATAATTATATAACCAAAGTTATAGGGACAAGATGCAAGAAACCAACAGACAAAACAAGATTGAAACAAAGAGCTAAGGAAAGAGAAATAAAACATGTTGCATGAGTTTCTTTTGTAGGCTGTGTATACAACTGTAAGGATGATAAGACGGTCCACCGTGGCTTGCCTTTTATCAGTTTTCTGGCAAAAAGAAAGATTTTTGTAACCCCTAATTAACTTTCTGTGAAAGGAATCTAAAGGAGTCCATGTCTTTTACAGATTTCAGGGAAATTTTTTAAATTCATTTTGAAGGCCGTTAATACCGAAAAGAAAGAGTGAAAGAGAGAGAGATGTGCACTGTACCTTCAAGTCAGAAGGTTGTTGGCAAGAGGAAAGCAGGGGAAGAGTCAAGGAAGAAGGTCCTCAGAAAAGTGGGAATCTTAGGGAATTTTTCTGCTCTCATACATTTCCTATTTAAAAGAAAAAAACAACAATCCTTTTTGTGAATTTTATCAATATCACAAGACAGACTACTTTCTCTTGAAGCTGAAGATGGACTTTTGTTTGGGGATTATATGCTTTTTTCCTAGCTTCTCGATTGTTTGGGGTTTTTTTTTTTTTTTGCTTTCTACAAATTCCATTTAAAACAAGCAAAGACGTCAGTGGTCAGTTTTCACTCCAGAGGTTTTTGAAAGTCATTATGCAGACCTCTGGTGCAGTATGGCAACACAGATTTAAATAATGTGCCCGCTAGCAGATTCAGTTGGGATTGGGACTGACTCATGCTCTCCTGCCCAAGTTGTTGGACTATCTCCCCTGTTTCTATGAAACTTATGGATTATTATCCACATCACTATTAAATATTAATCTTCTAGGAAGTATGTGAAATCTCAAGTTGCACCCAGTTTGCTTTCTTGAAAGAAGCAAGTCAATTGGTATTTAAAATAGGGGGAGGCGGGGTGCCCTGCAAATGTTATGTGACATTTTCAAGTAAATAAAGGTAACTTAACCTTAAGGCCAAAGACATTTCTTCTGGAAAATAAGAATTGATGTCTTACACTGGTTTCCCTTTGTACTAGTAATGTGCAACATGGTCTCTATCAGAAGAGAAAACTGATGTTATTAGAAGATTGCCCTTTGAGGACTGGGCTGAGATGGAAGCATCACTGATAGGAAGAAGAAATGTATCCTTGGGCCTTCTCTGAACAATGAACAATTTGGGTGCAGTGGTACATAAAAGATGGAGTTCAGAATGGGCCTGTGGCCTTAGGCTTCATTTCAACAAAGCATTCAGCAGATGCCTCAACCTCACTAGGGTCTCTGAAATGTCAATGAAAACACTTATTTTTCCCTCAGTGCTACCAGAGAGAATGAACTATGGAAAGAGAGAAAAATTACTGTGAGGTGAATGGGGTTCATGTGGGTGATTTGAAATTCAATTTCTCCTCAGTCATCCTGGTCAGGTCCTTGCCTCCTTACAGCAAGGAGCCTTTGTGCTAATGTCTTCGCTCCCTTCCAGCGGATACAGCGTGAAAGGATTTTGGCAGAGAGCTTAGGCAGGAACACAATTGAGGATGGTGAGAAACAGGGGCTGTAGTGTGACCTGCCTGTAAGGGGACTTGTGGAAGGCTGACTTTAACTCAGTTACCTTTGTTCAGTATATGTGTATATATACGTATGCATATAAATATGTTTGGTATAGAGCGACTGGGATTCCTGTTCCATCTATGAAGTTTGGAAAGTTTGCCTTCGTTGCATGTTGTACCATGTACTTCAAAAAAGAAGGAATCAGCTACAGTGCCCCTCTATCACCAGCAGTATTTCTGGGGTCAGGAGCGTTACAATAATTATGATTGCTGCGGAGTGCTGACATCTCTTATTCACCTACCTGTTGAGACCACTTCACCCTCACTATTGCTCAGAGCACGACTAAAAGTCTAGATAGACTTAGGGGAAATCCAAATTCTTGATATCGGAGATTTGACTAGATGAAAGATGTTATCAGCTATGCAAAGCTCCTGAGGCACAGGCCCTTGGACACAGGGTTGACTCAAGAACATGAGGATAATGGAGTCAAAATTATTATATACCCAGAAGCAACTTAAGTGAACTTATAGGTGCTGACAAGGTAGTATCAGTGTGAAACATTGTTCTCTACTTTTCCCAAGTAAATTTGAGGATGGTGCTGGAAGTTGTCTACAGTGGTAAAAGCATCGGACCAGAACTGAACAGTAATGAACACTAAGAAAATCTATGGGCAATCCAGTGACAAAACCCATTTTGCCTCAGTCCTAGTCTTGCATCCTGTCCAGAAAATCGTCTGTTTGACAAGTTGTTCTAGGCTTTTTTACCTTGCTGGGAAATATGGAGCATCCTAAGGCAGAAATTGGCCTCCATCCACCACATTTTCCGTCTGATGTCTGAAGCATGAGGGTTTTCAGAATGGTAGAGACATTTTGGGGGTGATCTCCATACAACATGGAGAGCAGTTTCAACACTTGAAACCGTTCTCCATATCCTATCAATTACAAAGAATATCTGGCCCAAGCAGGCTTCTGAAAGCCAGTTAGTAAAGTGGCACTTTCTCCTGTGCTTTAGAAAGTCCATGTTCCATCACAGAGTGAAGAGCCTGAGGTTTCTTCCCTTGCTGAGGGGGTGGATTTGGGGAGCGCCCCATGATGCAAAGAGCAGGTTCACTGAGAAGAGCAGTGGAACCTTTATGGTTAGATACTATCAAGATACAGCATGTATCCTGGTTTCGGCTGGGATAGAGTTAATTTTCTCCCTAGTACCTGGTATAGTGTTATGTCTTGGATTCAGGATGAGAAGAATGTGATAACACACGGATGTTTTCGGTTGTTGCCAAGTCGCGTTTAGACCAAGTCAAGGGTTTTTCAGCTTCTCCTGCCCAGCCAGCGAGAAGGCTGGAGGGGCACAAGGAGTTGGGAGGGGACACAGCCGGGACAGCCGACCCAAACATGCCAAAGGGGTATTCCAGACCCTGGGACGTCATGTCCAGTATGGAAACTGGGGGGGGTCGGCCTGGGAGGAGATGGCTGCTCGGGAACTGACTGGGCATCGGTCGGTGAGTGGTGAGCAGTTGCACTGTGCATCACTTGTATATTCCAATCCTTTTGTTATTATTATTGTCATTTTATTATTTTTATTATCATCGTTATTTTCTTCCTTTCTGTCCTATTAAATTGTTGTTATCTTAATGCACAAGTTTTACTTCTCCCCCCCAATTCTCTCCCCTGTCCCACTGGGATGGGGAAAATGAGCGGCTGCCTGGTGCTCGGTTGCCGGCTGGGGTTAAACCACGACATTCGGTCTTCCCGATTCACTTGCCTAAAACAGTCTCCCGACATGATTAAGGCACCTCCCCCCAGTATTAAAAAAATGCAGAGAAATTCTCCTTTAACATATGGGATTGTAAAAGAAGTATATAGAGCGTATGGCAAACCCGCTTTTCTTTCCACGCTGCTGGTTCTTTCCAAACCATCTGTACTCATCTGCGTTAATAATCTGCCCCTCTTGGCTAGTCCTTGCAAGTCTTAGGCTGATAATATTATGTGAGTTTGTTTGTTTCTTGTTTTACTGTTGTTAGTAAATAGTCTGCCGAGCCTCAGTGGCATCATTCTGTTTGCCAGCCTTTTGTTCCTCCTACAGTGCGATCTCCTTCCATCATTCCTGTGTCCTTGTCCAAATTCCAGTTGTCTAAAGCTGGCTGTGAGCTCTTCCTCTCTATCTCATTGTTTGAGCCTTCTTCAGTAGGTTTGTAAGCTGGTTAGGCAAGGATGCTTCTCCTTTCTCCTGCGAACTGGATCTGCATTTACATCATGGGCTTTTCTTCTTCTTGGAAAACATTTGACAGTGTGGCATTAGGTTTGCTTCCCTGCTATAGAGGGTCTTACGGAGGAAACTAAGATTTACAAAATACGTGGTAATTGTATACAAAGCTGTTGAATTTTTTCTAATTTTATCTGACAGAAGCCTTATTTCCTCATGAGTTAATTATTTAACAGTGCAGGAATTTAGCCACTGCTAATGCAGACTTGTATTAATTAGAATTTTTTGAACCTGTGTCAGGGCAAGGTGTAGTGAAACTTGTCATTATTTTATTAGGATTTCCTGTAAAGAATGTGCTAAGTGTTAATATGTGTATATATCTGAATGAGTTGAGTACTGTGTAATTGCCCTAAATATTACAAATCAACATCGTGTGTGCTTATTTAGAAGTGGCAAAATTTTTTAAGCCTGTTTTTCTTGGGTATTTGCTTTTAGGGCTCCAGGTTTGGAAATAGTCATCACATACAGCAAACTTGGTTTTAAAGTAAACAATTGTTTTTCTTTTCAGTTGTTCCGATTGGCTCATAAACATTTGCCGAAGAAAGAAAGAGCTGAAGGCTCGCACAGTGTGGCTTGGGTGTCCTGAAAAGTGTGAAGAAAAATACCCCAAAAATACCATAAAAAATCAAAAATACAACGTCTTTACCTTTATACCTGGGGTAAGGCTATTAACCGTTTTTTGGTGTTGGGCTGAGTGTATGTTCTGTAGTGGTTTCTGACAGTTCTGCAAAAATATAATTTTATTTTCCCAGATTCTCTTTTTATATTTATCTTGATGTCTTCAAATAAAATTCACCACTGAGAGCAAGGCTGCTTTTTTTCTAACTTGTTTTCTTTTCAAAGGGATATTTACTGAAGAAGCACAGTGTGTATGATTGAGTGGTTGGAATTCAGTGAAGCTTTAGAAATTTGAGATGGGTTTCCTTGCACTTTTCTGTTCATCGTTAGAAATTTGTAATCCTCTTTTTAAAACAGAAGTACTTCTGCACAGTCAGTTGTGAAAATACTGTGAAGCACTGACTTCACTTGAGAGAAATAAATAGTTGAAAATCACAATGTACTCCCATAGATATTTTCTCATACTCCCTGCCATTGAAAACAAAACAAATAATGTATTCTGAAACAGGCAACTCATGAAATGACAAAACCAGCCCACCTCTTCAATTTATAGGACAACAAGTAAGGCATACTTTAGTAAGTTAGTGCTTCTCAGAGGTGTGTTTCTTATTACAGTTTTAAAAATAGCAATGTCTTTTTGGTTTTGAGTGCAATTCTTCAGACAGTCCTTTTGTTGTGGAGTGGAAGGGGTTTTTGTTACTTTTCTAGGAAGCCCTATTGTGTCTTAATTTCAATTTTTTGCCCATAATCTTCACAGTGTGTATATGAAGAGAAAAGAGACATTACAGTTTTGTCTAGTTCATAGCTTTTTAGAAAAATTGTTATAATGAAATACAGCAATAGAGAAGACAACTTTTGAAGCTTCAGTAGTTAAAACAAAAATGTATGCTGCTGTGATATTACAAATTTTACTAATACGCTTCTACTCATACTTCTACTAATACAGTCTAAGAGTCCTGTGTCCTGTTTCAAAACCCGAATGTCTTCTGCATTTGAATATAGACATGCTTTGTCTTAAATCTTTTATTTAAGTGATCATGCTGGTTTATCAGAGTATTGATTCTATTCTTCTGGCCTCTTTGGTCCAGTGACTGGCAGGTGCCAGTTTTAAAACAAACAAAAAAATGAATGGCTTTGTAATTAAGACTGATCTTCTGTCAAAGAAATAAAATGTCACTTATCACAGGCGGATAAAATATTCTCATCTCTATTGAACAAAGTAAATGTTTTCTTCCGAAGTTTAAATTATTAAATACGCTGAAATTGGTTAAGCCACATACGTTTTCCTAAAGGTTACAAAATTCATTAAGCATATAGTAAACCATTGATTATTGTGACTAGAAATCTGCAGTGTAGATTACAAATCCTAAACTAGATTCACATATCCTATAGGGATCAGCCATAGCTTGCAATTACCTGTTGAGAATGTATGTTCTTTTTTGATCTTTTGAAAGTCTTGTTTTTTACAGTATAGGCAGAATCAGATTTTTTTTTATTTTGGTAGTGGTATTTGGAAACTCAGTAGTAACTTCAAAGAGAAGCGATATCCCGAACGTAAAGCCCAATAGTTGTGAAAATAAAATTGTTTTTAAATTTAGACATAAATCAACACTTTTCATTTATTAGAAATGCTGTGTGGCTATCTGGGGTTTTTTTGTGATGTTTCACTAAATGTAATTTGTAGGGAAGATAGTTGTGTTGGTTCCAAATCCATAAATGTGACCAAGTCATAAATACTGACTTCAGGTGACGTTTTGTCTTCTCTTCAGAGTTGTATCTTTTTTTTTTAACATTGCAGCTAGCAGTGGGTAATATTCAATGATTTCATCACAAAATGCAAGCTTAAAATAATGTTTAGATCAACAGAATTTTACTTCCTGGCTAAAAGAGCTATAACATTTCCAAAAATAGCATTTAATTTCCTAACATTTATATACAATACTTTACTGCTTTTACCTTTACATCAGTTTGTTCCATTTCTGGTTATTATTTCATATACAGCTTGGTGTAGCGGCTTAGGAGTTTTGCGTAAATTTCCATAAAGACCATCTTCTGTAATACCTCTCCTGAACTTCAAAGCAGTAGTCTGTTGTTTTTTGTTGTTTTTTTTTTTTAAATCAGTTTTATGTAACTGGAGACTTTTCAGTTCGCTTAACTAGACGGAAGTGTTTAGCTTTGTATTGAATGAACTGTCACTGGTATGCTGGGATTCGTTCAGATCATTTGTAGGAAGGTGCTTATTAACTCCCACTTTCACCTGCAAGATGCTCCTTCTTCATCTGCTCTTGCAGATCTGCACCTCGCCAAGTACTTGGTGGACTCTCCTTCGACCTGGTGTACCAAGTCTTTGTGAACAGTTAAACATACTGCTAGGAATGAGTACGTGAACTTTACCAGTATTAACACAAGGTGCAGGTTCAAGCCAAATGAGTTTTATTTTGGAAGAATGCTCCGACTTTCCCCGCAACTTCAAATTTGACTTTTTAGGCTAAGGTGTTACAGTTTTGTTGGTAAATAGTGGAGTAGAATTTCCCTGCTTTTGAAGAAATCTTCTGACTCGGTGCTGTTTAGGTAGCCTTTAGCTGAACAGTAATGTAGCACATTTGCAAGAAACCGGCAATTTTGAGGTACTGCTACTTTGTTGTGCCTGCCAGAAAGACACTTTGAAACGAACTTCCCTGAATATTTTTTCCTAGGGCATAGGCTTTTGCACAATTGAGTAATAACGTTGGACTGATAACAGCAATAAATATCTGTCCAATAATGTTGATTTTCATGCAGAAGTCATTGTAACATTAACTGTATTGTACAATTAAAAGATGGAGACGCTCGTTAAATCTGGCTTTTTGATCTGTTGTGAATCTTTTAGCGTTGAAACAGTTGATTATCCATTTTCTCAAGTCTGAGTGTTCCAAGGTCAGTAGCCACTTTTCTGATCATCCTGCTGGAGGTGCCGTGTTATCCTGATCTGCTAAAGAAAGATGTGAAGTCTCTGAAGATTCAAAATTCTGTAAAATGCATACTGTTCTTAGCATTGTAATTATAACTAAAGCAATGCTGAAAACATGCGCTTGCTGAACTGGTGCTTTTAATTACCAAAGGAGTGTCTGCATCTGTCGTTCCTGTGGAATAGGGGACAGTATATTCTGTGATAAGGTGACTGTGTCTTCGCAAAACGTGGACAATTATCTTGGACTTTAGACCAAACCTTCAATTTATTAATAAACATATCTTATGTACTAATAATTAATGCAAAATAATCTTTTGAGAAATCTAATGCTCAGCCTTTCTTCTAGATTATCTCAAAAGCCCATGTTATTCTCTTTCAAATTTTCTGTAGTTTAAGCTTTCTGAAAACTTAAACTGTGGTAGCTTTTGTAAAAAGCTTGTCTTGCCGTGGAAACTGAAGAATCCTGCCTTATTCCGAGATTTCCACTTGATAGCCATTTGGCAGGAGAGCAGTGTTGCTTAGCCTTCCTAACGGGATCTTTGCTGTAGTGTTCATTTCATCTTCCTAAATAAACAACAGTTATTCCCGAACACGGGAGAGTAGTCCCACTACTTTGAAGAAGAGTGGGAGATGGTAATTTTGAAGGAATGCGTCTGACCTGAGGGTTGCAGCGAGAGGAGACACCTCGGTGGCTGCGCTGGGGGACTGCGGGGAGCACAACGAACAGGGAGTCCCTGTACGCCGTTTTCTGTACGTGCTCCTGACAGGTATATATATACAGCTTAGGGTCTTCTCACAGGGACGCAGAGCAGCAGGGTATAGCCGACGCAGTTTCGTTACTCTCTGGAAGTCCAAATGACAAAGGCTTGGATGGTATTTTTGTAAATGGTTTCTGTTCGCTTGATGCCAGTGGGGTTTCTTTAATTGTTATTATTTAAGGCCAGGATAAGAAAATTTTTAAGACAAAAAGACATCATGAGACGGGTAAAATGGAATTTAAGTATCGGTACTTAAGGAAAAAATTAAGATTTACTTTTAGTGCTGTATTTTTAGGAAGAAAAGTTTTTTAGCAGTTAAAAAGGAAAACTTAATGTAAGCAATGAAAGCTCAGATACAAACTTATTTTGCTTTTTTTTTATTGATACTGTAAAAAACTTTTCAGAAACTCTTTTAACTCATGAAGTTAACTCTTTTGGCTATAAGATAATTGCAAGATGCTTCTGCAAACATCTGAGTTCTGTTTACTGTTACAATTTCCGAGTGAATCTTTGTACAGTGATCTTGATATATATTTGTAAAGATTTGATGAGTTCATATAGTCCAGTTTTCAAAATACTGAAATGTTTTTGGAGTGAAGAGAGGCATTAATTAATATCAAAGGATTTTTTTCAACAAAAATAGCAGTATAATGTTAAAATAACTTATAGTGCATGTAGTGGTTTGTGATGATATCTAGCGTATTGTGCTACATAGTACTGTAGTAGTACCATTTATAAGAGTATGCCATATAATGGTTTTATATCTACTGTTATGAAAAAGTGAATTTTATGTACATTATGGGTACAAATTTTAAGGCATTTATCTATTTTGTGTTTTTCATTTTAGGTTTTATATGAACAGTTCAAGTTTTTCTTGAATCTCTATTTTCTCGTCGTGTCCTGCTCACAGTTTGTACCAGCATTGAAAATAGGCTACCTGTACACGTACTGGGCTCCTCTGGTAAACAGAAAAATACTATTAACTAGAAGTTTGGGGGTTTTAACTTCTGATGAAAAGTTCATGTATATGTACATTTCGTAAATTTGCACCTCATAAACTACAGTGCTTAAAGCGTGTAACAGAAGTAAAATGCTGCTTTGAAACTGCAGTATTTTACCGCAGATGGTCCAGAAGCTGTTGTTCGATAGCCCTCCCCTCCACTGCCTGCCGCGCTCCTGCCCCTCGCCCTGCAGGGCGTTCTGTTAACCAGCTAGTCCCAATGAGCGGTGCTCCTTTCTGGCTGCTGGTCACTTGAGAGGTTTTAACCAACCAGCCAACCAAAAAACCCCCCTTCCAGCTAGTAGAGGACCCTATTTGGTAACACAGCTAATTTGTGTCTTAAATTTCTTTCATTTTATTGTTGTTTGCTCACTATTTTGTTTTCAGGCTAGGTCAGAATTGAAAGCATAAATTTTTTGCGTTCCTTCTGTATCAGGTTTAATCATGTCCTTTTTTTTCACAAAAATTGAGATAAAATATTTTAAGCCATGGATAAAGCAGGGGGAAAATGCGTCTTGAAAATAAGTCATTCATTAAACATGCTTTTCCTAATTGATTGCCCTCCCAGTTGCACTGGCTTCCTTTCAATAATGTCTTTTTATTATTGAGCCCTCTGCAGTATTTTCTTGGGAAACTGTTCAAACCAGTTGCTTCTGACTCAGGTTTCCTAAGGTTTGAAAATTGTATTCTCTTCAGAGGAGGCCCTTTTGGTAGTTTGCCAGCTATATTCCCATGATTTGGAATTCTTGTTTGTAACCAGATCATTACCTCCTCTTTCATCTTCCTCCCAGCCCCTCCACCCCAGGCTTAGAAGCAAGGCAGGAACAACAGATGCTTTATTTT
This sequence comes from Elanus axillaris, assembly GCA_026212715.1. Taxonomy (NCBI): domain Eukaryota; kingdom Metazoa; phylum Chordata; class Aves; order Accipitriformes; family Accipitridae; genus Elanus; species Elanus axillaris. Next base: position 24,445,967 of record JANZLQ010000030.1, read on the forward strand.
CTAAATTTATAAAAAAATGCTATTTTTCAGTAGCATTTATTCTCAGTGGTATTCAAGAGGAACAGTGACAGGCTGACTGCTTGAGTAAAGGTCGCTCTTAACAAGTCAATAGAGTAAATATTCGGGATTGATTTCATTGTTTTAATTGTTGCAACATGTGTCCTTTTAAGTATTGATAAATGGAGACACTGTCCGGGAGGTTCTTCACACCTCTATTTCCAGACAACTTTTGGCTTCTGCTGCAACAAAAGCAACTTCCAAGACAGAAAGTTTGTTCAACAGTGGGATTCGAAATGGATATTTACAAAGGACCTTGTCACTGACCCAGTAAGAAAAGACAGAAGTCAGCCTTGTCGGGGAGTTGGTCTCTTCACAGTGAAGTGCTGTGTACAGCTCTATAAATTAGTGGGGTAGTAAGGAAAAAATCACGTGGCATCTCAGCCAGGCTCATCCCTGCCCAAAGAAGGGAGAAAATACTCTATTTTGCAAACACTGCTAATCTGTTCTGTATGAAAGTGCTTGTCTTATTCAAGGGTATTTTGAATGATGTTTCCCAGTTTTCACATACAGCTTGAAAATACAACATCTCAGTGCTAGAGGTAGCCTTTTTTTGCTAAACTCACTTGTTTCTACTTGAATAGCTTTTCCACTAATGATTAACCTCCAGGTAAAAGACATTAACTGGACGTTGAGTAAGGCTCAGTATGTATGGTGAAAATACAAAAAACATTTAAGGTAGACCCATTGGGCTGTCTTTGTGGCTTAACAGATCAGTTTGGTTTTCTTTGGAGAGCGTGCAACTGCTGATAAATTTTCAGTAATAATCAGAGGAGTCGCTATAGCTTGGCTTGTATTTTCTCTCCAGACTTTAAAGGAAAAGAAAAACTGTTTGGCCTGATACTTTTGAAACCAACTGAATAGAAGTTGACTGTGGGCTAAAAGGTTTTGGGGTTTTTTTTAGTGGCGTGTGGGATTGAGGGGGGATGGTTTTGCTCGTGGTTTTCTTTTGTTTTGTTTTTTGACTTCAACAGTGTTTACAACAAACAGACATAATACACTTAAACACTGGAAAATATATGGAAAAATATATGGTATTTGAAGGTGCTTCAGGAGTGCCTTTTTTATGCTGCTAAAATATCTATACTGCTAAAGATTGTGAAAATGCTGCTGCCAGGAAAGGGGACCCTACTGCTGGTTCGGTTATGCCCTAGGAGTGAGAAGGAATGCATTCTGCAAAGGCACTTTTTTCTTCTACATAGTTCTAATGCAATTGTTGTAGCTAATACAAACCTGGACAAACAAGAAGTGTTTAACTAGAAGGTTGCCACAGAGTAAGCCTCAGAATTTTAGGCTGGAACTTGAAAACAGCCTTTGCTATTAGAAGGGAGAATTTTAGTCAAGACTCCTTTAGGAAAACTCTACACCTTCACTTCTTTCTTATTGCTTGGAGATGAGGGGAAGGTTGGCAAACTGTTTGTCGCCTGCAAGAAAAGTCTAATGGCATAAACGTCCTTCTGTAGAAGGCAAGTATTGGTGGGTGTCTGAAGCTAGACAGGTAATCTAAAACCTTATCTGTTGGAGGATTTGTGGATATTTGAATTTTTTAGCCATCTTACAGTAATGATAAGATCCCTTTACCGTTGAAAACTTTATTTCCCTTTCACTGATGTAGAAGGACTGAGTGCTTGAGTTTAAGAAGCCAGAAGACCGTATCTGAGGAGGTTTGGAAAGGGAGAGAGGGGAAACTCTTACATGCTTATCCCTGAGCTGTTCTGCATCCTTTTTAGCTTACCGTCTCTTGTGGCCAGAGCCCACCTTAGGTGCATGTCGTGCAGTCTGCGCTTCCAGCAGAAGCTGCAGTGGCACTGTCCTGTCAAAGTGGCAGCCAAAGCATTTCAACACTTAGTTTTCCAGAACACACCCCCTTTTTCTTTGTCAATATTCGTGACAAACTGGTAAATAACTACATTTAAGATGGCAAAATTAATTAATCTAGCCATCCATTTACCTTTTCATTGCTTTCTGTGAGGAAAAAGGTGGTGAACTCAAAATTGGAGACTTTAAAAATGTTTTTGGTAAAGCCCTAAAATTTGTGTAAGATAGGGAAAAATGCTTATTGAACTATGAAGGCTGCCTTTAGCTCATCCAAAGCAGTTTATTTTTGAAAAATTTCAAATTATACCTAAACTACATATATTTGGAGATGTAGTTATTCTAATGATATTTGTACAATGTACAAGTATGATTTTAGGGGGTTTTTTTGAATAAACCAAGATACTATTTTAACGAATGGAAGAAAACTCTAAAATCCAAATGAGAAACAAGTAAATATTCGAAGCACATGTTCTTACTCTGTATAGTGTTTCTACTCGTATATTTCTATTCTAGCACTTTGAGAATTCTGAATTGCATAATTATATCTTTAACAGGGATTTGTTTTGACGGTCACAGTGGTACGGGAAGCCGTTGATGAATTTCGACGATACAAGAGAGACAAGGAAATGAACTCACAGTTATATAGCAAGCTGACAGTACGAGGTTAGCAAAACCATTTGTATAAATCCTTAAAATATTTATTTCTTATGTATACATTTACAGATTTTCAGTTCAAAGAAATAACTAATAGTCTTAAGCTGCACTATTCAGAATGAAACTAATACTGAACTAAAAGCGCATGATTTCCCTTAGATAAATATGACTTAAACTGGATCTGTTTAAGAAGTGTTGTAAGGCTTTTGTTGTTTTTAAAGGAAAGGTGTATGTGTATAATAGCATGTATTTTTGAAGCATTCTGCTGTTTAGCACTGTTACTTCAAAGTGCAGTTCTCCTCTGAAACTGATACCCAACAGTAACTCGGCAACAGTCAGCTATGTATCAAGTGTGTATAGGAAATAAGGGATCAGTAACTAAGAAATACAATCTAATTAAAATTCACCAAAGCCTTTCGAACTTGGTGGATATATTTGTGGTTAAGAAAAGGAAGATGTATTGTGAATCAGCTTCAGTATCAAAAATACTGATTTCAACTTTTGCATTATGAAATCTGTATGATCATGCAGTAGGAGCAGGCTTTTTTCTTTCCAGAAATTAATAAAAGTAAAAGTCACAGTTGTGTCTCTTTTTGGACTCAAAACCGTTGACAGTTTTTCACAAAGACTTTTAAGGAAATGAAGCACTTCAGCTGTGGAGTGACAGTTAAATTTGGTAGGATATTGTAAATTTTAAACATGGGCATAAGAGGAGAAACTATGCTCTCCTCTCCACTTTTATGTTGCTTAGCACATTTTACTGTTTGGATTTGGAACAGTGTCACATAGAAAGGTGCCAGAACATAATGAATAACCTGTTATCAACTTGAATTGTAATTAATAACCTTACAAAACAACATGACCTTGCTATTATACTCAAAAGTTATTTTGCTACAATATCCTGGGAAGTCTCTCTTAAGGATTTTCCTTGGCATAAAAGTTGTGGAAAGCGGGAAATTGTTAAGGAATATGAGGTTGTATCTCAAGCAGTTAGAGTATATGGCATACATTGTGCTAAGTATAAATTCTGTTCACTAATTCCCACCATACATTTCATTGCACTTTTTAGTGTATCTTGGTGGATATCTTCTGAGACTCAGTGGGAAGAGTAACCCCACCAGATATGGGAGTCTTAATTAGAAACTAAATGCCTTGGAATAGCTCTGGATAATATTCTCTCTAGGAAAAAAATGGATGAAAAGCTTATAAAGTAACACAAGTATGCTCTGTCTTACCCCAATTTTTTAAAGTAATTGGAAGGTAAGTAAACAGGCAAGAGTCTCATTAGTGATGACCTAACCTAGCAGCTCAAATGAAGTTATACTGCTTCCGCACAGTATGGAGACTTGTATTGTCCTCTGGAATTTGCATATGGAAGGGAACAACTGTAGCGCATATTTGCCTATCATTCTTCCCTTCCTTGTCAGCCTGAAGTAGCTTTATCAGCATTTAGACATAACCACTGTGGAAATTTGCAAATGGGACAGCTATCATTTAACACAAGTGGTTGCATTGCTGGCCTCCAGATCTGTATAGTCTTTAACACAATTTGTAAAGAAGTGGGCTCTTAATGCCTTTTCTTTCAAAGTTGTAATTTAACCTGGTGGTTGGCTTATTCATTTTTTGGATCTGTTATGGTAGGCCACTGAACTCTCACCTTTGAAATAGATAGTACAATCCTACCCCGTTCAACAATAGTGTTAGTAATCTGAAATTCTTAATTCTGGAAGCACGTGTATAGTTTATAGTTACCACTGTGATAAAAATGTCAAGACTGACACTTGCAGTTTCAAGAGCTAAGTTGGGTGTCTTTTGTGCTTCTCCTTTCACTTAACTTGTTTAGAGTTAATATTGGAGTTTCTGGGAAATTGCTAAGCATTTAAGCAGCATTTAAGTAGAAGGTTTGGAATCCTGATTTCTTCTTTCCCAGGTCAGGAAATATTTCATGAGGTTATGTGTATTTGAGAAACTTTCCATTTTGTAGCTTCTCCTAGAAATAAAGTAGTTGTCCGATTAAAATCGGATTTGGTCACCTTGACACAGCTGTTGTCTAGATATGGAATAGAGATTTTTAAATTATTATGCAATAGTATATAGGTGAGGCCCAGCAGCTGTACCGGGAACTGACATGTAGAGAGCAGTGACATGGTCAAAAGAAGTTTTAAAAATGCCCCCCTTTTTTTTTTTTTTTTTAAAAAAAAAGGAGATCAGCTTTTACCCACAAATATGTATGTCTACTTTGACTTCCAGATTTTGGTGGTAGTGCCATCATGAATTCATACTTGGTTTTTGTTCTGTTTTGTGGGTTTTTTTGAAGACCATAATATTCTACAGAAGTAAAGATTCAAGATCTCTGTTTACAATGAACTCTCAATCCCATGTTGACAACGGTGTGATTGATGACCTAACAATGTTTTGAGTTGTGGCCAATTTTATGAATGAAAACATTACTGCAGTCCCCACTCAAAATTAAGACATACTAAAAATTGCCACAAACAGGTATATAGAATAATGAATGGATGACAAATTGCACCTAGTCTTAATATAGGGTTCTTTCATAATAAGGCATCCTGAGAGTGAAAGGTATCATTTTCAGGCAAAAAATGGGACTTCCTGCTATGATAAAGTTAGATGAATATTTTTATAGGTTATGAGAAGGATTTAGGTATTTTTCTGTGCAAATTAATAAAGTCAAGTTCTACACTTTTGCAAACTTATTTATAAAAACTTTCAACATAATCTACCTAATTTTAATAGTGGTAGTACTCTTCAAGTGGAAAAATTCACTTAGGCTTACTATACTAACCTACAGGTTAATAGTTTGGAGAAAGAAGGCTTTGTTACTTATGAATGAACAAACTTGATACTGATTTAATTGAAAGCCTGAAAATCAATGCCACTCTTAAGAGTCACTTTTCAGAGTGGAACTGCACTTTACTCTGCTTTAGCATTTTTTTTTTCCTAGTGATTTTGAGACTTGTGTAGGTTTTACAGTCTTGTGTTTGAAATAGGTATTTTTTTTCCATCTCAAAGGTGGAGAAACTGACATAGAGAGGTTAAGCAGGTTGCCTTTTCTCAAATTGGACAGTAGGAAAACTTAAAGTTAGCAAGGTTCAGTGTTACCCTTGGTGTAATTGTACCATTTATGGAGGAAGAGAACTGAATCACGTCTAGTTAGTTGTTTTGCAAAATTGTTCGTTTCCTATAGGGAAACCTTTAAAGGTGTTTGTAGCAAGAGAAGCTACTGGGATTTGAATTGTGATTAATTATTTGTATGAAGATAGTGTGTGTAGGCTGATTTGTAATTCAACATCTTTTTATACAGTGTTGTAATAGATTAAAATCAGGAAGTCTTTGACTACCTAGCAGTGTTGACTTTCTGTGGAGTCGTTCTTAGGGTCAGGAACCCCCAAACAGGTAAAACATGTGAATGTTGTCTTACGACCTGCATGTTGCTAGTGTAAGAAGTACCAGCTTCTTGAAGATGGTGGATTCACATTAATGACTCTCGAAGACTTAGAATGTCTTGATAGTAATTCAAGACCTTCAATAAATAATTTGTTCTAATCAGTACGTCTGAAGTTTTTTTCATAATAATAATGAGCTGTTCCAATCAGGAAATCAAGGGAGAATGGGACATCTCTTTTAAGTGTTTCTCAATTGCACTTGGGCAGCAATGGCCAGCTTCATGTCCGTAGACTAATTCTAATCCATGAGATATCCAGCGTTATGTGGCTTTCTATTTGTCATGTAACATGGCAAAGCTCAGTATTTAGGCATCCCTTGGTGAATTTGCCATGTGTAACTTTACACTTGTCAAGAAGGTGAACCTGCTACACGTGGAGTTTGAATGGTTTCTACTTCAACACCATTTGTGGCAAGTGATGAAACATGCAAATCAGTAAATGTATTGAATTTTTTAGTGAGCAACTCGAGTGTACTTGTCTCTGTGTCTTTCATGTGAATCTTTTTCCTTGTATACTTTCCTAGATTATGATGTTGAATCTCTTAAGTTGATCAGTGTATGATGCCTTCTGCTGTCTTAATCTTTTTATTGAGATGTTTGTTGCAAAATCTACTTTCCTTTTTTGCATATCAAAGTCTGCAAATCCTTAATAGACAGTTTTCAGTCAGTATGCAAGTTAAAGTTGGAGGGAAGCAGAGTATCTGCCTGTAGAATTGAAATTATTTTGCCATTGAAGATCCTGTCAATTTAATTGCCTTTTTCTGCTTCAGAGCAGCTCACCGGCATAACCTTTTGTAAAGCAGAAGCTGCAATGGAAAAAATTTTAGACCTGTGCATGCAGGTTTGGGAGGACTTATGTTTTTCTATCCTAAGGGACCATTATACTTTTGGTGCAGCTTCTCGTCTCGTGCGCTTAGGTATGACCAGTTAAGTGCCTATGAAAAAATGTTGCTATTCTGCAGGAGAATCACCTCAAGTTCATGAATGGGCTATTATCTCTTATTAAGCTGTCAAAAGCTAATTGGATAATAAAATGTAAAGCAATTTCAACTCTTTTTCCGTTCTCATTCTTGAAGTTAGCAGTCCTGCCCTGACCCTTTCCTAGTTAGGTTTGCCCATGCAATGTTCCTGAAGTTTTGAAGAAAAAAGATCAAGAAGAAAATAACTGTAATGGTCAGAACTGAGAGTTGCAGAAGAGGCATGCACTTCATCTCAGGATGTTTAACATGATTTTTGGAAGAGTTGCAGAACTCTCTCTCATTCTGCAACCTGCAAAGCAAAAGAAAAAATGAATGTCAGGAGAGATGAGATTAATGAAATAATTCCATCCAGGCTTTGAATGTGAAACTTATGTCTTTGCTGTATCCTTAAAGGATGCTTAAGAATGTAGTGAAGTTGAAAATATATGCAGAAACTGAGAAAAATATGAGTAACTGCTATACATAAGAAGAGAACAAAGTGTGAAACCTAGTATGTTTCCTTTAAAATTGTATACTGTGGCTTAAACCCCAGCCAGCAACTGAGCAGCAGGCAGCCACTCACTCACTTCCCCATCCCACTGGGTTGGGGGGGGAGAGAATCTGAAGGAAAAAGGTAAAACTTGTGGGTTGAGAGAACAGTTTAATAGGACAGAAAGGAAGAAAATATCGATAATGATAATAATAAAATGGCAATAATAATAACAAGAGGATTGGACTGTACAAGTGATGCACAGTGCAACTGCTCACCACTCACCAACCGATGCCCAGTCAGTTCCCGAGCAGCCATCTCCTCCCAGGCCAACCCCCCCAGTTTCCATAGTGGGCATGACGTCCCATGGTCTGGAATATCCCTTTGGCATGTTTGGACCAGCTGTCCTGGCTGTGTCCCCTCCCAGCTTCTTGTGCCCCTCCAGCCTTCTCGCTGGCTGGGCAGGAGAAGCTGAAAAACCCTTGACTTGGTCTAAACACGACTTGGCAACAACTGAAAACATCCGTGTGTTATCAACGTTCTTCTCATCATGAACCCAAGACACGGCACCCTACCAGCTACTGGGAAGAAAATTAACTCTATCCCAGCCGAAACCAGGACACTGGAAAATTGAGAAGTCTGAGAGCGTTACAGTGATTAGAATTTTTTAATTATTTTTGAACTTCTGTTTATGGAGTGGGAGCTGCTCTGTTCCTAAAATGCTACCTTCCTGAGTTTATCTCTCAGTTGACCTTTTTTTAAATTGTGTAATGGTCTCTGTCAAGAGGCAGGCATTTTTCAATCATTTATACCTATGTTATTTGCAACTTTAACGTAAGATGATGGTTGTCAGAATGTCTTGATTGTTGTATTATTTTGCCGTTATTTGAAATCTGTATTGAAACCTCTTACAACGTTAGAATTTCAGCTCTCTTCAAGAATAGGTCATCCTCTGGCTTTTTAAAAAGCCACTGCATTAAAAAAGAACAACATTACTTCTGAATCTAGAGGTACAACATTAAGTCTTTATTGCTTGCAGTATTTCACACCTACTGATGACTTCATTCCTGGTATTTAGACCATTTGAAACAGATAATTTTTTTAAAGAATTATATCAATTTAATCTAGCTGATGAGGGAAGCAGTAAGCAACAGCAGAAACAGAATTTGAAATTTTAATGTAAGAATGAATTTCAAAACGAGGCTGAAAGAGAGGAAAATGTGGAAAAAAACAATCCCTTTAATATTTTTGCAGCATCCAAGAGATTGGGTAAGAAAGAATGAAGGCTTTCCACTTCACCCAAGAGGAGATAGCATGGAGAGAGGAGCTAGGAAGCTTTCCTCTAGAGTTTTATATTGGCGATTAAAGACTAACCTCAGTTCACTGTGTAAGATGGAGTTTGGAAGAAGGACCTATGGACAGTGCTCGCACTGAAAGATCAGCGTCCTCACCTTGGACTCACTGTAGCTTTAAGCTTTTCCCTGCCCGCCCACAGCTCCCCGTTATATTAGGTACACTCAAATTTTGCTGATAGCTAAAGCTAATAAAATGCCAGGTAAAATTTTCATACGGTCTATACTTGACTCCTTTCATTCTAGACTTTTATATTTACGGGTTAGAGACAAGCTCTGTTACCAGTGCCAGAAGCAGTACTTCAGACGGGACTCAAGGTATCATGGGTAAGATGTAATAGCAAATTAAAAAGAATCTGAAAATGCTGCTCTCAGAAGTTACTGTTTTTTCAGGAGTGGCTTGCACTTGGGTAGTAGAGACACTTTTGAATAAAAAGAAACAAAGTAATTTCTGATATACTATATACCCACATTTTGTTTACTTCATTTCTTAAATTTTTATGTGAAATACTTGTTAGCACATATGAGATATTTATTAGTTTTTCAAATCATTGCAATTCATTTCAAAAGGCTTTATCTTGGGAGTATAATGAATTACTACAGACGCATTTCAGTGTTCCAGTTCTGCATAATTCTATATGTTGCTTTAGGCGAAAGCCTTGCGCCTTGGTGGACTATAAAGTCTGGATGCGCAGCCACTTCTGACAGCTTTGGACTTTTTATTGGTAATTACACAGATGGTGAAGAGTGTTTTGCTACGGAGACGTTTTTAGAGAAAAAATAGTTTGCAAAAATAATTTATGCAGTGAATAACATTCAGTGTCTCTTCCC
>JANZLQ010000030.1:24469760-24480995 GCA_026212715.1 Elanus axillaris
CATCCCCCACCCCTCCCCCAAATGCACTTTTAGGAATGCTGAGGTTTTTAAGATACTTTTAACTCTACATAGCAGAAGTTGTATTTCAGGGAATCAAGCTTATTTTGATAAAACTGAATTCTTACTAGATTTTTTTTTTATTTTACTTTATCAGATGCATTGTCTTTTAGCGAGAATGGTATCTTCATATAATCTGATATCGTGACTTGATGTTAATCATGTACGTGTATCTAACTATTAAGATTCCTATGGTTCTTTAATCAGACTTTGAAGATAGTTAGTCCAAAGACTAAGGTAGGTCTTTCTTTTATATTAGTGTTTGACAGGCCGTAACACTGATGTTCCCCTCTTTCCGAAATGGAGGCTGTTTGAGTTTAGAGTTAGGATTACTGCCCGGGGGGGTGGACCAGGTGGAAATCACTCCTCAGATGTGAATTCTTCGCTGCTGTCAGGCTCCCCATGTAACAGAAGTTTCCACAAGATCTTCATTAGCTTCCAAAATAATTAAAAGAAAGAAAAAATGAAGGGCAAAAACCTTTGTTGGTTTTATATATATTTAAAAAGGGAGGGGGGGAAAGTAAAGGCTGAATCTTGGTTTTGCTCATTACATATGGCAGAGATGACAAGCGATTTGGAAGATTTGTCCCATTTATCAGCCTTCCACCAGATTAAAGGAAACGTTCATGCTGAGCCGGCTGCAAAAGATGGTTTAAAGCTTATTTTCATTTGGTGCATAAGCAGGCATCGTGCCAAAACCAACTGACTACCGTAGTGGAAAGCTGTTACACAAATGTAGGCAAGATCCGTGTTACACCAACAGAAATGCTCCCTTACTGAAATTAAACTAGATCCTAAGTGGCCTTTAACATAGTTTTCGGGTTCTTTTTTAAATTGCTTGGCACGTTCTCTACATTTTATTTGTCTACGTGCCATCTCAATCATAGATCAAAAGCTAGACAGGGCATTCCAGACATCGCTGTATAACTTTATAATTGTCCACAGGAACCGTCAACTGAAGCAGGTGTTAATGACTTTGGCATTATGGGAGTATTGTCAAAGACACTATGTTTGTAAAAAGACAAATTTCAAAGATAAACTCTTCCCTTCTCTGAGCTGAAATCCTTGTCCTCCACCTGGGGTGTGTCGTGCCTTGGTTCAGCGACCAGCTGCGGATCCAGGTCAGGTATCCCCATGCTAGCACACAAAGGTGCTCTGACATTGCACTGGAACTGGTCGGTCCTTCATGAAAATCTGGTGCAGGTCTCTCCAAGACCTGGTCTCTCTGGAATATTTGTGCTCTGTTAGCTTTCAAATGTGAAATTCTGAGCGGAACACAAATTTGATAGGGTGGCTACAGTGTCAAAAGAGAATGAAGCGTAATTATTTTTTTTCCTTCAAACTTTTCATTTACCCACCTTCAGTAACCTCAGCTTCTTATTACTGATGGGGCAAAAGCTGGCATATGTCGTGGCTGGTTCTGAGCTAAGCACATGTTGGGTTTTGCTATCCATTTTTGCTCGGTCCCAGCACAGATGACTGCTAGAGCTAACAGCTTGGCTTTTCCCTTGTTCATGTGGCTCTTTCATCCTTCCATTTTTTACAAAAATTCAAGGAACTTCATATCCTTGAGACCTTTGCTCTGCCATACTTGATTGAAATTGTTGATTTGAATTTTCCACAAGTTGGAAGTTACTGGGAGAAAGATGGCACAGCAGTATAGTATTTTACGTGGAAGTAGGGCTGAACAGGCTACTTGCTAAAGCCTCTGCAGCTGGAAGGGCCAAGGGACAAACTAACTACCTTTTGGGCTTGTCACATGCTCCACAGGCACTAGGACGATAAAGAATTGTTTGTATTCTGTACTACTGCTAACTATTTAGGCCTATGACAGACTAATCACAACAGTGTTATGGTACTGCTTTTTAGGAGGAAAAGAACTGATTAATCTTAATTAAAGCCTTCTTTTTGTTCCTGAGGTCCCCCTTCTCGCAGGCAATGCTTTGTGACGGTATGAAAAGTAGAGCTCAGTTTTCTCTTCAGCCTTTTCTGGTAGAAACTGAACTTCTAAAGGGTAAAGTGAAAGTGCTTTTACTGGTCTACTTCAGCTTTCCTGACCATGATATTTGAACGCTGTACATCTGTCTTTTGCACGGGGTTAAGAGTTTTTGGCAGACGCTTGATTCTACGTAGAGTAACAGCCACTGCTTCTGGAAAAAAGTAGTTTTCTCAAGAGACAGAGTACTGCATTAGGATATTCGTCTTCCAACACACTCGTAAAAGCCTCCAAAAACTGTAAAGGTAGAAGTCTAGTAAAATAAAGTCCACAAATGCATTTTAATACATCAGCTGCTGGAGATTTCTCAGCAGCTACCAAACTGGCAGAAGATTTTTTTATTGTTATTATTGTTTCTGTTGTGATACTCTAGAGAGAGCAACTCCCGCTGGCTGATCAGTTTCACTGCTGTCAAGCCTGTTGTCATGCACAAATCATCACCGTAAAATAATTTTATTATCGTGTATCTTTAAATCCAGTATACAGAAATTTACTGGTGTGGACATTCCAAAATACTGTATGTCTACCGCTGCAGCTGTGCAATGGAAGCAACAGGGAAATGGGAAATAATTTACAAATTCTTACAATCCTTTGATTGTGAAAAACCTTTAATTCCTTGTAAGATAATGCTAGTTGCACAGTTGTTACATCTGGTATTTTTCAGGCCTGCATTACATTGGTTTGGTCTTACCTCTGTGACTACTTTAGATGGTATCTCGGAATCACAGAGTAGTTGTGGTTGGAAGGGATCTCCAGATATCATCTGGTCCAACACCCCTGCTCAAGCAGGGCCACCTAGAGCTGGTTGCCCAAGATCATGTCCAGATGGCTTTTGAATATCTCCAAGGAGGGAAATTCCACAGCCTCTCCAGGCAAGCTGTGCCAGTGCTCAGTTATCCTCGCAGGTAAAAACCAATAATTCTGGTTTCCACATGTTCAGTGGGAACCTCCCGTGTTCCAGGTTGTGCCCATGATCTCTGGTCCTGTCGCTGGGCACTGTGGAAAAGAGCCTGGCTCCATCTTCTCTGCAACCTCCCTCCAGGTATTTCTAGGCATTGATAGGGTCCTCCCTGAGCCTCGTCTTCTCTAGGCTGAGCAGTCCCAACTCCTCCTGTGTGAGATGCTCCAGGCCATCATCTTCATGGCCCTCTGCTGGACCCTCTCCAGTATGCCCGTATCACTCTTGTATCGTTGCTCAGCACTTGTGGCCTCACCAGTGCGGAGCCGAAGGGAAGGATCCCCTCCCTCGACCTGCCGGCAACACGTTACCTAACGCAGCCCAGGATACCAGTAGCCTTCTCTGCCGCAAGGGCACGTTGCTGCTCGTGTTCAACCTGATGTCTACCAGGATCCCCAGGTCCTTTTCTGTCAAGCTCCTTCCCAGCTGGTTGGCCCCCAGCATATACTGGTGGGGGGGGTTGTTCCTCGCCAGGCGCGGGACTTTGCACCATTTCTTGTTGAACGTTGAGGTTCTCATCAGCCTGTTCCTCCAGCCTGTTGAGGTCCCTCTGGACATCCCCCATTCCATAGATCAGTTTCTTGAATTTCACTTACAAAAATCCTTAAAAATGGTATATTTACTCAGGCATAAATTACTAGTTGCAAACATGTTTGTATTTTTCAGAATTGTATCAAAAAGAGCAATCTCATTTGTATTAAAATTTGTAGTTAAACGTCTTCAGGATTCTTCACTTGTAATTGTTAACGATACGAGAAAAATGTGGGAATAAAACAGGAAAATTATTTTTCTCTTGAGGCTTTGTAGCAGTTCATTTCTGTAGCAGTATAACTCTTAGATGTGTTTCATTTTGTTTTGGTTTTTTTTTTTAATTTTAACCATTTTACTGGCATAAATATTCAATGCAAGTACAGGCTAAGTCGTCATTCATATAGCTTGATTTGCGGTTGGAAGGAGCTCTGAGTAAACTAGTCAACGCTTACTCCAGAGTCTACCTTCTCAAAAAAGGCCCACTAATTAAAGAACAGTGTTATTTTGAAAATTATTAATTCTGAAGCTTTTCTCCACAGAAAGAGAGCATTGTGCTGGCAAGTATGTTTTACTTGTTTGAAAGGTCTAGTTTTGTAGATCTGAAAATACAGGTATTAGTAGAACATTTGTGACTTAATATGCAACCCTAAACTCACTGCAAGTAAAAATACATTAAAGGTGAATAATACAATACAATAATATACAATACAATAATACAATAAAGCAAGTAGTATCTATTTATTCAGGACAGTTAGGAGCAAGTGTTCTACAAACAACTTAATTGTCTGGGCTCCAGCCTGTCCTGGAACTTCAGATATTTGGAAATCAAGCCAGAGGAAAAAAATGTCAGTCTGGAATTCAGTTGTGCAACTGATGTCACTTTTTATCTCTTTATAAAACCAACTACTGCAGAATAATAAGGCTGAAGGAGTTGCATTTGTCACACGTTCTGGAATTTTCTATTATGTTTAGAAAACAAGCGTTATAAAACCTACCTGTCTGGGAACTAAAATGCTTTGAAAATCTATTGCTATAGAGAATGATAAATGACTAGAGTTAACTTTTGCACATACGGCCAGATAAAAGTTTATCTTCAGGGCATGAGTAGCTGCCAACAATCTGTCCAAACTACTTTAATCTGTTTCTATACTTCAGTTCCTATTCCATTTCTAACATTTGATTTAACTCAGGCTTGAAATGTTTTGGTATCTACTTCAAGCTACTGAGTAATACTGATTCTATGTGATCAGCTACTTATTTAAGATATAGTCAGATAGTATGAGTGTTACGTGGTGGAAGGAGGAGGTCTCATCAGGCATTAAAATCCTTGTAGTATTACTCTCTCTATATTATTGATGTAAAATTGCACAGTAAAATGTTATTAGAAGACATGATCAAATATTTCATTCCCGAATTATTTTCTTTTATTTTCTGTGCATTCTTGGGTGACTAGCAGCACAATGCATGTTTCATTAGATTTGCAGCAAAATAAGCAGTAACAAAGAAATATTTTACTATTTATTTTTTCTTATTAAGAAAACCCAAACCTCGTAGAAGTTGGAAAAGTTGATCTGTAAGGAGGCTGTGTATTGAGTTAGACATAAATTTGCCTGTTCCCACTCTCCAGTGATAATGCATTTCCCCAGAATTTCAGGGCATTTGGTGGCTTGGCTGGAGTAGCAGTCTGAATATCTTGAAATCCCAAACAATTCCCCCAATTTTGGGAAACAGCTTAGAGAAGCTGAAAGTGAGAATAATCAGAGTGGATCTCAGAGGCAGGGCAAGTCAGGCAAACAAACTATAGGTTTATTTATAATTGTGGATATGTTGTCAAAAGCTTTGAAGCTAAAAGACAAATTACTCTTGCAGAAGTGAGGTTCACGAATTCCTCGCGTAGAAGCAGTTGAGAATACGTTTCCTGTAAAATATCTGTTCATGAGATTGATGCCATGCATTATGGTTTTTTGAAGATACTGTCACCTTTTTTCTTCTGTTAAAAAGAAAAAAAATCTAATTGTGGGGTTTTTTTTCTTTTCTTACCTGAAGGCTTTACTAGGCAAGTTATCGAAAGCTTGATAATTCTTTGAAATGATTGGAAAACCTCTCTTGGTGGTCTTCATCTTTATTATGAAAAAGGAATTTCTGCACAGCCTACAAAGTTCTGATTATTCAGTCTAATGAGGAGTGATCTTGCAGTAGATTTAAAGTTGTCTCACTAAAAATTTAGAAATTATCGTCAAATCAATCTTAATATATTCATAAGGAAAGGATGGTTTGCACGTGTTAATCTGGTTCTGACTTTCATATGGGCCTCGAGGAGTGTGGCTGGCTGGAGTAGTAGTGGAAGCTTGTGTAGACTTGAACTACCTTAGTCTAGCAGCTCTCCTTCCAGTGGTAGAAAGCCGGACGCGGAGCAACCTGCCTGGCAAGGAGTACGCAGTTGAGGGCGGCACTGGGTTCTCCATGCAAGTGCTGTGGCCCATCTTGCCGCGCTGTCGTTGCTCTTGGTACATGTGAAAGGTAAATGAAATTTAGCTCAAATATTTAATTTATTCAGTTACAGTTCTGATTGCAGGTGTCCATGTAGCTTTACCCAGCCTTCCTCTGTCCGGTAAAAAGAAATTGGAAAAAATAGAAGTCCTCTGCTCTTTTGCTGTAACGAAGTCGAGTGATAAATCTTTGCAGCTAGGTTTGTTGCTTCTTTCCAGGCTCCTGGCTGGTAAAGGAGCGTGTGCTTTTCCCTGCTAAATTTTTAACCAAAGATTTATCCTCTTGTTTTTCACATGCCTATTGTAATCTGATGGCTTTGTCAACTCCTTTGACTTCTATTTTATTGTGTTTAAGCTTTATGAGATACCAAGGCTTTGATTCCTGCTCTTCCTAATTTAGTTAATGGTATCTCCTTCAAGTTGATTACTGTTGCTGCTGCTAAAAGCTTTGAGACTAAGCGTGCTTTCAGTGAATTCTGGTTTATTTGGCCACACACTTTTCTCAATGTCCTCTGTTTGCTTATGAGCTCTGCTTTCATGAAGAGAGAAAATGCTCCTTAAGTCAGATACAAGCACGCTTCTTTTGAGGTGTATATGCATATGGTTTTTTTGTATTATTGGTCTTTAGAAATACGTAAGTGCGTGAGGGAGGTTGATGAGGAGAGCAAAATCTGCTGTGCTGTCAGAGCTCTCAAATCATGGAACCTGTTTAGTCAATATCCTTGAAATATTTTGAATGTTTTGAACCTTTACTTGTGGCATCAATGCTAAAGTGTGCTTTGCATGAGGATCAAAAAAATGGATTGTCTTGATTTTGATTTTTCTACTGAAATTTAAGCCAAAAAAGAAGGAAAGTTAGTTAAAAAGTCCTGATTCCATTTCTGTTATGATAGGCAGCAATTTAATGATTCACCTGTATAATATAACTGTGGCATATCTGACTACATTGTAAGAAGGATCCTGTTGAATCTTTAAGCAAACATGCAGCACTTGCTCTTTGGATAATTCTCATAATACGTTTTAATTAAGAACCAGCTTTCCAATTGTAAACCAGAATGTTCTCCTGCGAGGGCCAAACGAGCGCTGTGTGTTAAGTTCAGATGAATGGAAGATGCCGTCTGAACTCGTACTTAGACCAGAATAATGATTCCAATAATGGTAAGATATCAAAATGGATGGTGCTTATAGAATAGCACTTATGAAATAGTATCCTTGTTAGACCATTATCCTGGTTTAGTAGGGCCTTAAAATAATTTCAAGTGGAGCCACTATTGCGTTAAAAGACTTTAATGTTATAACAGTCTTCCAGTACTTAACGGCCGGGGTCTACAGGAAAGCCGGAGAGGGATGGGACAAGGGGTGATGGCTTTTAAGCTGAAAGAGGGTAGATTGAGGTTAGATGGAAGGAAGAAGTTCTTCACCGGGAGGGCGGCGAGGCCCCGGCCCAGGTTGCCCAGGGAGGTTGCGGATGCCCCATCCCTGGAATTGTTCCAGGCCAGGCTGGATGGGGCTCGGAGCGACCTGGTCGGGTGGAAGGTGTCCCTGCCCAGGGCAGGGGCTTGGGACTGGGTGATCTGTAAGGTCCCTTCCAACCCAAACCATTGCATGATTCTAACCTTTCTGGTTGCAAACCGTCCAGTTACATCCCTTTTACCTATCCAGATGTGCAGCATATTTTGTATCAAAGTAGTCTGTAATCTCAGTGAAATTAGCTTGCTGTAGTAGGTTACACTAGGTAGGATTTTCCTCCTACTGTGTTACAATTACTTCTAGAAAATATTTTTATCCTTGATTCATTTGAAGGAAGGTGTACCATCTACTATGCTTGTTGAGAAACACGCTTCAAATCCTAACATAGGTAGTAAATATGGCTAATATGTTGGTGATGTGGGCAAAATTGGCTTACAAATGAATAAGCAAGGCTGAAAATACTCTCAAGATTCTTGGATTTTAATCAGGTGATGTTTGGGTCATTCATGGGACAGATCACTGTAGCTTATTCTAGTTGTAAATGTTAAAACCAACTAGAATAGCAGACTAAGCAAACGCACAGAGTAACATCAGTGAAGAGTGTTCTGGTGACTGTATAAAATGTAATGGTAAAGCTGACATCTGCCAAGTACAGTACTGATTTTCATTCCATTATAAAGTGGTATTCTGGTTTCCTTTACCTTTTTTTTTTTTTTTATCTGAAAAGCGAGAACTTTTTCAGTGTTCTAAGCATTCTGTATGGCAGAGGTTTTGATTTAGTCATTGAACTCAAGACATAAATAATTCACATTATCCTTTTTCTGTATCACTGGATTTCTCCAAAAAGAGATTACTAGTATATATCAGAAGAATAATGGAGCAAAGTGGTGCATCAAATCCTATTAAATGGAAAAAATAAATTAATGCTTTTGAGTATCTTTCTGTATGTCTCAAAATAATATAAATCAGTAAGTTAAAATTGGAGAATGTGCATATGAATGCACGTGTGTGTGTGTGTGTGTGTGTGTGTGTGTGTTTGGTTTTACTTGGAACATTGTTTGCTTTATATGAGAATTCCATAATGTTTTTAATAAAAATAGAGATAAAAATTCCTAAAGCGTACTGAATCAATATAGCAATTCAAAAAAGATGCAGTGTGATCAAGCTTGGATTAAAAGCATCTGTGTGCTTGTCAATAAGGGAGCTGTGATGAGTTTGGGGGTATCATATTGACCGTGTATTAATACACGGTATCCTATAAGACCATCAGCTGATTGTTTAGAATGTAAATGAATCTGTTGATGGATCCAGTGACTGATGGCTTAAATTCCAATTAATCAATTGCTTCATCGGTTTCTTAATTCAGATCAAATATCTCAAGTACACACAGTTCGTTCATGCTCTTAAGAGAAATTAATGCTTTAAAACTAATTTAATCAGTCTTTTATAAATGCCACTATTTTTTTGATTGCATCCTTTGTGATGGCATTGTAGCTTAAATGTTTGGGATGTTTAAGGCGTCTTGAGGATTTTTTGCTCTTTAGAAGCTATCATAATTGAAAGCTTCTCGTTATAGTGGTAAATGAAACTGTACTCCAACATGTCATCTTGGTGCTGCTATTCATCTTGTCATCAGCTTAAAATTTTCATGCACGTAGTCACTTAAGTAATATAAATGATTTAAAAATTAAGCTGTTCGTAAATGATCTGGTGTTAGGTATGTGAAGTCAAAGTCCATTTTTCTTTTGTTGGTTATATTCTACTATAACCCATGTCTTTCAATGCTTTTGACTTCAGGCAGGAAGGCTGGTAATATTACTAGACAATATATAGCTGTTTATGACACCACAGTTCCACGTGCCCTGTTTCACAGTGACCCATCAATTAATTCATCAACACTTGATGCAGGCTCTTCACTGTGACACTTATACCAGTTGATCTTAATTTGATTGCCGTTAAAACCTTCCTTTCCTGACAACTGTTGTCAATTATACAAAATAAAATCAAGTATTCATAAGTAGGCTGTAATGGGATATAGGCAGACAGATTTAATAATTCAGTTTTGCTGAGGCTTGAAAGGCATTAGTTGTAGCTGTTGTTCTCATTTGTAAAAAATTCATTGGATATAGCTCTAGAGAGAGAAGGCAGACGTAATTTTATTTATTTAGATTTGACCGAGAAGAACCCAGGCATGTAGTGGTGGTTTAGCATTATTTCTGTTTAAGAATAACTGACATGAATTCTTATCGGTTACATATTATAGAAAGTAAATGTAATTTAATTTTATGATTTTTTTTTTTTAAAGACTAATTAAAGTGCACACACTCTGTGGTTGCTTTTCAGTGATATATCTGTAATGGAGCGTGGAATTCAACCCCGCAGTTATGCAGACAAAACAATACCTTTTCAAGACTGGGGCGCTTGATCTTTAATATGCTTGTAAAATATGCATATTCCTGCATATCTGCTATATACAACTAAATTATAGTTGCTTCCTTCTGATGCATCTCCAGCACAGTGTAACATTAAAACGCGTGCTATGGCATACTTGAATTATACCTGTAAGTTCTCTTTCGTGCTTACTGGCAAGTCTCTTTTTTTTTAAGCTTGCTGATATTTGGCAAAAAATTTGCAAGCAGAAATCTGTTAAGTTTAATGTTCTCCAAGAGAAAGTTAAATACGGTTTTCAGAACTTCTGTGTTGTCGATTGGCTGGCTATATACCATTCTTTACTGTGTATATTGACATTTGTAACAAATACCGTGTGTGGGTTGACTGTTAAGGCTCTGTGGAAGGGAGTTGAATGTACTTGTGAAATCTAAAAATGGAAATCTCTTTCAAAATAATTTCACTTGTAAAATGCTGATTAAATAGGTGTAGTTGAAGAAAAGACCCGCTGTACGTGATGGTTCAAAGCAAGAGCAGAAAAAGCGAAGGACAGAGGTGTGGAAGTATTTTTATAATGATGTGTCATGCACTTTTGTCATTTTTTTTAGATGCTAGTCAGAATAAGTTATTCCTTGAGTTTGTGGGTGGTTGTTTTTTCCTCTGAATTCAGAATCCTCTCTCTTTCTTCTCAACTGATGACTTAGAGCTTCTTTCTCAGATCCTTGTTCCAGGCTGGGAACTGGGAGTGGGGAAATGAAAATTAAGTTCTGGATACAGGCCAAGTGGGATAGTTTAGTTTCTCATGGCAAGAAAACCATCTTAATTTCTCATC
Source organism: Elanus axillaris (assembly GCA_026212715.1). Lineage (NCBI taxonomy): Eukaryota > Metazoa > Chordata > Aves > Accipitriformes > Accipitridae > Elanus > Elanus axillaris. The sequence goes on from JANZLQ010000030.1 coordinate 24,480,482, forward strand.
TTGCTGTTAGTCAAGAAAGCTGGCCAGTCCTGGAAGGCAAGTGGGCTTTGGGATCGGGAAGGAATCAGGGAGGAAGCTCTGGCTTTTCCTGGTGCCGCTGCCTAAATTTTTCCTTGGCATTTCCAGGATCTGATTTGCAGGGAATTTCCATGAGTTGATGCACATACATCGTGAGGTATTTGGATTCAACTATCCAGCCTCGGACTATACAAGCCTACTTGTATAACTGGTAGGATATTTTCCTGTCTGATTATTTTAGAACACTATTAGGCTTCTAAGAGAAGTTCTCTTGCAGTCTCCTGCTAAAGAGCCTTTGCCTAAAACGTCTCTGAAAGAACAACGTACGTAACACGCAGAAGTGTGGGTGATGCACAGGAGATGCTACAGATGACACACAGTTTTGTTTCTGCAGCAAACTAAACCAACTTCTCTAGGGTAGTCGAGATTTTCTTTCCACACTTACTGCAAACATTAAATCTCAGTATAATTCAGATCATTTGAATGGGTTTGGGGG
>JANZLQ010000030.1:24483414-24503323 GCA_026212715.1 Elanus axillaris
GGGGGTGGCTTTATTTATTTATTTATTTATTTAGTGATTGAGGGGAGAGGAGGCAATGCTCCCAAGCATTTTGAAATGGAGCAGTTACAATAGCCATTTTTTTCAGGAGACTTTGATTTTGAGAAGTTTTATGTACTGCTGACTCAAATACCTTCCAAAGGTAAAGTACGTGTGACTTCTACGCAATACACAGTGGGGAATATTTAGTGTTTTACAAGTCCATGGCTTGGTAGGGGTGAAGAGTTGTTTTTGTACATTGTTTCTAATTACATGTTTAATCTTCCGTGATTATAGCTTAGTTAAGCCAGGTTTGAAGTCAGTATCTCATAGTATAATTAAAATTACTTCGTCAAATCTGCTGCAGTATTTGAGGTAGAGAAGAGGATTGTATTGTTTCAGTTTTGCTGTTGTGATCACTATTGAAAGCTGACTTGGCAGAAAGCAGTCCCCTTTTCTGGATAAACGCGAAACAGGCTATGAGATAAGTTATTGATGAAATTAACTGCTGAAGTGGAGAGGAAATGCAGCTGGCCAATACATGTCATAGTGTGAGCTCTATTAAATGAATATATGTGCAGTCAACCATTCACAGGAGCCACACTGGTCTTGAACTGCATTGATCTATAGTATAATTCTAAATGAAATTGATGGAAGAGAGCAACCATTGACAGGAAGGGTAAAGAGAACCACGAAATGTCTTGTACGGGAAAAATGTGATGGAAAGTAGGCTCATCTGTGCCACGGATAGAAAAGTGTGGTGAAACCGTGGTATTTCTAGGTGTTCCTAGGTACCTCACCCTTAATTATAATGCAGCGTATGTCACTGGACTCTTCAAAAAGTGCTTTATAGTATTTTATTCTTAGAAGAAAATCCATACAGAATCCTGTCAAGATTTTAAAATCAGCTTTCCAAGAGCTTTAGATATGGCTTTGCAGCTTGCAGCTCTGAGCTTTGGGTGAAATTTAGTTGTGATAATGTGTTCTGAGAGCTGTTTATATTAACATTTAAGGACTTGCTTACTTACTATGCACTTAATATAAATACAGCTCTTACATGAAGGCTTGTAAGCTGCTTTCAAGACTGTTGTGCAAAAGTGCTACCTCCTAGTCAGATACGATTTCAGGTGGCTTCTCTCTCAAGCATGTCCTTTCAGGCCCTTAGCTCATTGAACTGCTTAATTTACAGGCCGTGATGAATAAAACATTGGCTTCTGTTAGATTTTACTTACATCAGGGTCCACATGTCCTATAAAAGAATCTCTCTTAATTTTGTGCTCACTGGTAGGTACCCTTGCTTGCTGTATTGCCTATTAGATTCAAAGCTTCTAGCACGTTGTCGTCTTGTCTGTGTCAGAAGACAAAAGCTGGATAAACTCCTTTGCCAGCGTTTCCTTCAGTTTAATTGCTACCATATCGCTGCTAGTGGTGAAACTACTCTGTTAGTTTGGGTTGGATTGGCTGAAATAGAGAAGGAGGTATGAGTATATATGCATGCACGTCCACGCACATTGTTTAAAATTTACAAATAACTAGGAAAATCTATTTTTATTTCACGCCCACAGCACACAGTAACAAGAACAACGTAGACAGTTGTTAGGCTGTACCATAATGGAGGTTTTAATTATTAGTGCAGAAATATTTAAGGTTTCTTCAGTGTAGCGACTGTGATGAGTATCGCTAACATTTTCCCAGCTTTTTTATAGGCTTCAAGCTTGATGGGAATTGTAGCTAATTGTGTATGTTTTTAAGAGATTGGCAATGTTCGTGTGCAGTCTTTTTTTTTAATCTTACATTAGTAACCTATGTAATACTACGTACTACTATGTAATATGTAAAATAAACCCATCAAACTAGTTATTTTTGACTCGGCCTCTGTACTGGACTGTTTCCTGTTTCCTGAAAACCAGTTTTCTGTCGATAAAGCATAGTGATTCTCTTCGGTATGTATCAGTCTGTATCGTGAGCTTCCCTTGTATCTTAAGTACTGCCCACGTCTTGACAGGTTTCTTTAGGCTTGGATCCTTCACAGTTGCAGATGATTCAAAATTGCTTCTTTTAAGCATAATACGTTGGGCCCCATGTTGTCTCGAATGGCATCCATGTTAAGGATTTATTTTAAAAATAATTTTTTTCAGAGAAGCCAGGAGCCTATAAGCAGTGGAAGTTTGTAATGTCATACCAGCAAAGAGACAACAGTCGCAGGCATCAGTTAATTATTCTGTTGTGTCGGAATTGTACAAGTGGCACAATTCTAAAAAGAAAAAAAAAATTAAATCTCCTTCAACTTCAGCCATTGAAGTTGTATCTCTTGCTGATAACATTTGGAAGCCTGTTTAGAAACTATTAAGAAACCTGTAAAATAGGATTCCTGCCCAGCGGCACCCCCCACCCCTTTCATAAACAAGCATATTGTTAATTTTATTAAAAAATTGTGGTATTATGTGATATCTGGAGCATTCCTGGAAGAAAGCACACAGACATTCCAAAATATGAATCCTTTTATATGTGGCACATTTATTTAAAAATGTTTGTAAACTGTTTTATTTTCACTCTTCTAAATGTCTTTTAACCCAAACTGAGTTTTTGAGGTAAAAAAATAGTTTGATGTCTCTTTATCATTTCAAGGTTCATGTTTCATTCGAACTGACCAGCTTGATGGAGAAACAGACTGGAAACTGAAGGTTGCTGTCAGCTGCACACAAAGATTACCAGCTTTGGGGGTAAGCTTTTCATCTGTTTTCTTTCAAGATATCTTCTACCTATGCATATACGTCTCTTCTCTAAAAGTTTGTTAGAATTATTGTAAGTATTGGAAAATATCTGTTACCACAGTCTTAGTTTTTGCAATAAATAGGAGATAGATATTCCGGTGAATGCTGAGTGAGAAGTTAGTTATTCCAACCAGTTCTTGGTTTTACACTGAAAAGAAACAGACAGAATTGGATTTTTATCTTTCAACTTGGTGGTTCTCATTGTGGTCCCCACTGAGATCCACACTTCACGGAAGCCTATCGCAGTTGTAGTGTTTTCAACCAAGTGCTGTGCTGCAAGTGCGAGTCATTCTTGCCTCAGGAACTGTTGCTTTAATCACTAACTTGTCGGCTTGGGAAACAGCAGCCTGCTCTTGGAAGGTAAAGTGCTTTTTGTTGTCAAGATGCGTTCTGGTCTGACTAGGTGCAACGTACGAGTTCTTGCAAGGAGGACTCTCGAAGAGTTGCCCGAGTGTACGTATTTTTTTAAGTGCGTATATGTGTCGTGTTACGGGTAAATATTAAGATAATAAAAAAGGACACGTGTATGCCTGTATACATATGTATACAGTGAAAATAGACACATATCTACAAAAATGTACGTAGAATTGTTTAAACGTCTCTTAATGAGAAGCTGAATTGTGTCCTTTGTACTGGGGAAGCTTGCTGTTTTACAGGAGAGTTGCCTTGGTATTAAGAGGCTTCCTCTGAAGACATATTCAAGTTAGAAGCTTGTGGAAATTTACCTGTACAATATTTCCGGTGTTTTGACACTAAATCCTTCAGGTGTTTTATTAAAGGCAAACATACCTTAGGAGGACTGTTTATATACCACTATAGTAGAGAAGTGCTAGAATATCTGCCAGATCTTAGCAGGACTTCTGCAGTTATTCTTCCAGAATTATGGAGCTGCTGCCACACTGAAATAAGAAAAAGGGAGAGATTTTTTCCCGTATTCATAGTGCTCTGGCTAGTGGCTGCACGTGTGACAAGGAGGAGGAAAAAATGGCTAGGTTTGAATTTAGAAGGTTGGGAACAAGGGATGGAACTGAAGGTTGGTCATGCCAGACAGAGATGCCAAGTCAGGCTCCAAGATGGGAGTTCTGCTGCAAGAACAGACTTTAACAAGTATTCTGTAACCTGCAGCTGAATTTAGTATTTGTAATAATCCCTCTCCTGTAGGGTTTTACCATTTAATCATTGGCCTATCTTATTTTCTCACTAAAAAAAGTCCACGTTTGAGACCGATGCATGCATTTGACTTGAATCCAGTCAATTTTATATCTTGCTTTGATTATTTTTTTTTGTAATTAAATAGTGCTTTTCAGCTAGTTACAACTGTGTCCAACTTAGCTACTATTTTTTATTTCTTTTTTTGTTTTGGAAGTGTCGCTGACTGTACTCAGCAAATACAACTCTGTGCAGCACGCTGCCTCTCTGAGTTCTGTTTACTGGTTATAATTTTGATGTTCTGAACTTGGAAATTTTGGTGTTCTGAGCTTTGGTGCTCTAAGGCTGATGAAATCTGGACTAAATTACAATGCAAAGGTTTCTCTACACTCTCCTTTGGCAAAGAAAAGAAAAAAGTTCTACATTATCTTTTCTATTTCTGTAATTTTTTTTTTTTATAAATCAAAATCCATGACTGAAGTTTTCGTTCCTTGCCAGGAAGAAAGTGACCTGGTAATGCAGGGAATTATTCTACTGTAACTTTCCTATTGTGTTTTTTGTTAAAAAAAAAAAAAAAAAACAAAAACAAAAAAACCAAACCAAAACAACAAAAAACCAAAACAGTTGTCAATAGACTTGACAAATTAAGCATCTACGGAGATAGTATAAAATTGTTGTTAAACCTGTGCATTTGATTTGAGAGAAGTAAATATTTGCATTGTAGCTGTTTACAGTGGAAAATAAGAAATGGTTGAAGTTGGGAAGTCTGCATTCGGCTGGGCCGAAGGCGGCTGGTGAGGCCCTGGCCCGCCCGTGCCGCCAGTGGAGGGCGAGTCCCATCCCGCTGAGGGGCCGGGATAATTCCCCGGTTGGGAATCCCAATTTGGGAATCCCAACTGGGGAATTTTGGGTTAGTTGAAAGGCCTGGTAAAGAAAAGGGGCAGAGCGTGGTGCGTCCACAGAGAATTCCGTGGAGAACTCAAAGTTCCGTTCGGCGTGTGCGTTTCAACGACGGGGAGCTTGTTTCAGTGCAGTACTGCGTTTGAACTGGATTGAAGGCTCATACTTGTACGCGTGGCTACCAAAATGGGTTGGGTTTCCAAGGTTAGCTTTGTATGTGTTCATGACAAACCAGCAGTTGGCCGCAGTGGGGTCCGTTTGCAAAGAGAACTTGTTCAGAGAGGGGTTGTGTGGGACGCCATCGCTGGGGTCCAGCGCCTCGCCCTTGCTCTCCCTGGGCTGACGTTCTGGGGTTTTGTTGGAATGGATCAAATGGCTTCAGCTAACTTTCAGTCAGAAGCAGTGGCCGTTGACGGCAGCAGTGCTTTCCTGGCTTCCGGGGACTCTCCGCACGTAAAGCAAGCAAGACCTGTTCCAGTGCCTTCTCCACGTGTGGGCGGTCTGTTTTCAAAGCCAACGTTTACAGTTCATATTTGCGTATTAAAATATATTTTTAATAATTTAAGAGAACGTGTCCAAGTTGAGCATAAAATACTATACCATATGACTACGTCACTCTATACCATATGACTCTATACCTACGTCAGTACGTAACTATATATTATAAAATACTATAAAGAATTTGATGGTGTGTTTAACAGAATATATTCCCCATAATTGTCAGTGGGTTTGGTTTCTTTAGCTGCCTGATGTAAAGGCGGCGAGGATCTTGTGCTGGCACGAGCTTTCGGTCGCGTCACCAGAGGAGCACTGTAACGCTGCCCACGGTGACACCCAGAATAAACAAACCTGCGGACCTTCAGAGCTGTTCTTAAAGGACAGATGACACCGGCAAGGTGATCAGTACAGATTTTGTTGTCTTTCTAAAGCACTTAATGTGATCAGAGAATTAAAATTTCAACACGTCATTTAATGATGGCAGAGCAGCAAATATTGTAACACCTAGATGAGGTTTCTTGCAGTTTCATAGTTATAGGTGGGGCGGTTCAGGCGATATGTGTGTTTGGAGGCATTCTTCTCTAGCTTGTGTGACCAACTAAATTTATTAACAGCAATGAGGTCACTGTAATTTTCAATAAATGGTGACTTGCTGATTTATATCAGAAGATCCATACAGCAGTAAACAATACCATTTACATTTAATTAGTTTTATTGAACCAGAGGCAATTTTATTTGTAATGAACTACATGTTATGATTAAGAATGTATTTTAATGATCTTTAAGTAAGGTGAACAAATGTTGCCCTTGACCTAATAGAGGAGGTTTTTCTATGTTACTGATAACTTTACAGTGAATTTTAAATTGTGAAATACAAAAGAGAACACTTTCGTTATAGTACCATTATCAAGCCATTTCCTGACTTTTGGTATAGAAGGATGAAATGCTTTCTTCTGAATTATTATTTTCAAGTATGAGATACTTAAATGCATATCAAGTTCTTTTTTAAAAAAATCTCATCTACTGTCATATAAAAATAATTTAATTTTTATTGCTCGAGATTCAAGTCTTTCATGTAGTTTATTTAATCTAGAACTGTTACAATCCTCCAACCCAAGATTTGGTGTTTTTTTTTTCCTTGAGTAAGGCTGTAAGTGAGGTCACTTGCCCTCACTGTTTCCTAAAAGCAACATAATTTTAGATGTAGAATACTGTTTCCATTGAACACATCAGTAGAACTATTTAGCTTCAGTGAACCAGCAGTTCAGTGCTTAGAGTATGAAAATAATTCTTTACTGAAGCTGAATTTCACAAAGATAGTCCTTCATTAGTTAAATAATTAATAAAAAGTAGTTGTCTCTCTCTTTTTTTTTTCTTTAATACAATGAAATCCTTTGTTTAAGGTAATTTCCCTTCTCCCTGGTTTTACATAGGGGGAAGCAGTGACATAACCTAACCAGGCGAATTCTTCCTGCTCAGCGAGCAGAAGTTAGGTTTACATGTAGTGTTCTGTACAGATATTGACGTCTGCTTGTTAAATTCACCATTGTGACTTCTTTCAAGACACTGGGATGAGAAATGCACAGCTTCTACTGCTGGGAAGGCAGCACTAGGTGAAGGAACAACTTTGTACGCAGTTCATACGTAATGTCTTCTATAACTGTATCATTCTTTGGATTTCTCTTTCTCTTGTATTACAAACCTTCAGCTACTGTATTTTATTGGCCTGAGAATAGTGTCCATTTGGAGTACAGAGCATCGGGCTACAGAAAAAAAGTCCGTATCCCTTTTCTTTAACCTAATAATGACAAAATACTTCAGAAAGCTACTGAGCACGTGTAATATGCTTGTATGTCTTTTCTTTCTACTAATCATGAATGAACTGCCAATCAGCTACCACCCTGGATTTCTCCCGGAGCATAGGTTTTTCTTACGGGTTTTTTTTTCGTTTTAAGAAAAAACATGCGCTTTTGGAATACTCTGCCAGTTGTATTTGTAGCATTCCAGAATAATACCACAAATGTGTAGGGAATGTGCAGGTGTCGGTTTTTCAGAAAGTTAAGTGAGTTTGTTTCAGAGATGAAATTCAGAAAAGAAAGAAAGGAAAACATGAAAGTTTAGGTGTTAAATCGGAAATATAAAAAGAGAACTAAAACCTAAAAAGAAGATACACCAAAGGAGCGTGGTAGAAATTTGTACATTTAAAAATGCAAAAAAGGAGAACATCAGAGTAGAAGAAAATAGAAGGATTAGAAACCAGGAAGATACATTGCTGTACAAATGCTAATAGACTTTAAGAGGTGGACATTTCTGCTTCCTTTTATTCTAATGTTGCTTCCCACTAAGGCATTCTTTGAAAAGAGAGAAGCTCTTGCTTGACACATTTCACTAGCAGTTTTTATTGTGTATATGAGTATGTGTGTGGTATTAGTTTTCTGCTGTGCTATCCACTACTGAGAGACTCTTTTATTTTTCTTTGCATAATAAAGCACATAATAGCCTGGATTAGCTAAATTGTAAGTGATAACAGATTGGAAAGAAGTGAATGATGAAGATAGAGGACACCACATGTGTATTAGTTTCATATGAATTACTTCTCGTGAACCTGACGCAAGTAGGTTGGAAGAACAAGGGTGCAATGAATGAACTGCGTGTGAAAGACTACAATAAATGGCTAACGGTTTAAGATAAAGATAATCTGTAAGAGTTAATGTCCAGATTTGATTCATCTTTTAAAAAGCATATGAAATACAAAGTCTGTGTCATACCTTTCGCAAGGCATGAATTGAGAGATCTCGGCAGAATAGAAATACCAATTCATTATTTATAGAGCTACACATTTTTAAATGAAGTCAGACACGCTTGATAAATGTACAACAGATTTTTAAAAACCCATTCATTTTGATCTGGAAAAGTGGAGAAAAAAATATTCAAAAATCTGTAACCATTTTATCAGAGAAACAAGAGGATACCCGTGTGTCAGATTCTAAGATACTAACACAGGTGGACAATAGCACCTTTAGTTAATTTTTGTAATGTTCAAATTATGTAAGATTCAAATGTAGCTACTCTTTCTTATATTCAAAATTATAAACGAAAAATATCGGCATGCTTTTAAAAATAGCTGCATTTGACCCACGGTGTGGTTATACATCCACGAAGGAGGCTGTAAAATTAATTCCACTTTTGAAGACAGCATGAAGAGGGTATCGTAGCCGTGTAGTCCGCTCCCCAGAGATGGCGTCCGGTGAGCCTTTTGCGAGGTTCATACAGTAATAAAGGGTGGAGAGAACCCAAATAGCGAGGTGCTACATATGGTGAGAAGGTAGACGCTCTTGCATTTCGTGAGAGGTTATGGTTCTTGGATCGACGGGGATTTGGTGTCAAGCAGCTGCTCCTCTCCAGAGCAGAAGTTGGATTGGGGATCCACGCATGAGTGGTCTACTTGTGTTGAAATCTCTTAGCTGCTGTTGGTCCTCACCGTGTAAAAAGCACCAAAAGGTTTGGTTCCGTGATGAAAAGAAAGTCCTTTGTATCAGGCTTTTGACAATTAGTCTGCGGTATTCTTTCTGCAGGAGGTGGATGTTTCAGAGCAAGTACCTGATGAAATAATTGTTTCAGAATTTTAAAGTGATCCTCCCTGCGCCTCTAGGGATAGCTCTTAAGATCTAATGATTATAAGGTTTTTATTTTTTTTTTCTTCCCCTGTTTATACCATACTGCCATTTATTTACAGAGCCTGCTACTGTAGTATCTAAGAGTCTCCTATTATTCTTGGGTTTAGGGTAGGAACATTCTTGGGTTCTTTGCTGTCATGAGTAGTAGTACCATGTATATTAGACCAAATTTTATCAAACTAGTTCAGCGTATCCCTGACTTTCAGCATTTGAGTAATCCTCTTGATGTATCCAGGCTTTCTTGAAGCTGATGGGGTTTTCTCATGGGTTGACTGCAGATGTGCTCGAGCATTTAAAGAGAACTTGGATCCATTTCATTGTTTCCTCTTGTATTCAGTTGGCTTTGTCCTTGCTGGAAAAGTGTTTTGTTTTCAGTTTCATTACATACCCCACTTCCCTTTATTTTTAAAAGAACAAATACATGGAAAAGATTTTAAGATTATGCTATTATAAATTAAATTGGGGCTGTCAAGAGAAAATAAATTAGTTAACATTTCTAACTCGTGTTATAAGTGTAAAACAGTTTAGTGTTTGAACTATCAACACATTTAGCGTATCATCTTGGATCTGGTTCCTTTATAGTAAGATGTACTGAAAAAACAGTACGTTTCTTAGTTGGGTAAAAATGTTGTGAACTTAACTTGGGGTGGGGTGGTGGGGGTCATAAAGGGGAATCTTTACCACTAAAAAGATTCTTCAAAATATGTGATTAAATTTAAGTGTAAATAATAGTAAGTACATTAATCTGTTTTCCAGGATCTCTTTTCAATCAATGCTTATGTTTATGCTCAGAAGCCACAGCTGGATATTCACAGTTTTGAGGGTACTTTCACGCGGGTAAGTAGTGTATGTAAACGTAGGTCTACTTCTCTTTTCCATTTCTCAGTGTGAGTGAAACCTATACTTAGTGTCAAAGTTGCATCAAATCTTTCCTTAGCTTTACAGCAGTATTTTTATTTTTCCATGTTCCCGCTGTGGCAATACTTCATATAAAAGATATCCTGTTAAATGTGTATTGCGGAAAGCTAATACAAAAAAAAAACACCTGCAAAAAACAATCCAAGAATTGGATATTTGTTGACATCACTATAATCTTTTTATGTGAAACCATTTGTATAGTAGTATATATTGCTTGTCTACGGGTATCTAATGTATTGTTCATATATGTCAAAAAAGTGGCAAGTTGAATGTACTGAGTAGCCTGAGACAATGCAACTGCTAGTTTATGTGCAATAAAAATGTGCCTTGTTTAACATTTCTGTTCAAGGGAAAGCTAGTACTTCCAAACTTCAGTTACCTCAAAAAGTAAAATAAAACTAAAAGCTACTTATGGGGGCTTTATTAAATCTTTTTTTTCCAGCTGTAATTATAATCAAAACCAAATAGGATAACAATGCAGTCATTTCTGTGACTTTTTTCTGTTATTTTCAAAAGGTGGCCTGCAAAAGTTAACCCTTTAAAACAGGGTGTCCTAACAGGTAGCAAAAATGTTTTGTTTTTTGGGTTTTTTTAAATAGCTTTACAGATTTGTAGCATTACATTCACAGATACAGTGATTGTTTTATTTTAGCCAAACTCAGTAATGGTAGGCTCATTCCTCTTGATAGTCTGGTTTTGAAATAATTTGAGAGAAGTAACTACTGTGGAGGTAGAGGGAAGGATTTTTTTACCCAAGTGACTAAAATTGGTAATAGATTTTGTTCAGTAATTGGAATTCCGGTTCACAATTCTAAGTACACTGATGAATGAGATATTGCGGTTGTTGGCTCTCGAAGACCAATTTATACTAGTTATATAGTTCATGCTGCCTACAAAGTAAATGTCATTTGCCCACACCTTCTAAATCTGTAAGCAACGATGTTTACTTAAACCTTGTATTGACCAATTGTCCAAATGAAACTTCTGTTCACAGCTGTAAAATTCATGTTATTCCTGTCCCAAAGGCTAAGTGTATACTTTTCTAAATATAAATTGAACTCCTCAGAGCCTTTGTAACAACTCTGGTGTATGTAATTGAGACATTGGGAAATCATCACTCAACAGTTGCTCCCTGTTGTGGGTTCTGTTTGTAAATGTAATAAGAGATTTATGATTCAAGCATCCCTGATATGTGTAAATAACCCTGCTGCATTTTATGCTTTTGGGTTTACATATGTCTTGTTTTGAGTGCTTCAGTAGGAAGGGCAGTTTAAACTGAATTTGTGTGTGCATGCATCGGAGGGCAGTGTCCTCAGGTTTGGTTCACAGTGGATCACACTGCAGATAGTTTTAGAATATTTTTTTTCTTTTTAGTTAATGGTGTACCTTCTGCGTGGTGAAATGTTGTTTTAGGACACTTGTTTACTGATTTATCTTTCTACTTCTGCTGTGAGCCCTTGCTTCTTACACTAAATCAGTTTTTGCATCTAATTTCTATTTTATGTTTAAGTAAAAAAAATAGTGTGCTTAGTGATGCTAATGCATACATTTTTCCTACTTAAGCATTGATGTTCAAAGAATTCCTGCAAAGGTAGGTTGACAGGGTAATAGCACATTGATTTTTCTTTTCTTTTTTTTTTCCCCCCATTATGAAGACAGAGTACTAACAATGTAGAAGACAAACTTAGATAATTTCAAAAAGTGCATGACCATAAAACAAAACAGAGACTTAGGTGCACAGCTCTGGAGTGTTTATGAGGGAACAACTTCTCTTAAGTACTTCTATGTGAGAAATATATCCACAGCAAATCTGATAGCTGACAGAAGACACCTGTGGCAGTACACCCGCGTAACCACGTCAGGAGGAGTTAAAGCTCTGCTGCGCTCAGTTGAAGTCTGCCAGCTTCACATGAAGTCACTCTCCACTCTCCTCCATGGATTTTGGTGCGTTATATGCAACGTGTGTCCTTGCACGGGCATGCGCAAAGGATCACGTCTGGCCCTTAAATAATGGCATAAGTTAATTCGTCTCCTTCCCTCCTTCTTCTGGACATCCTACCAAGAAACAATATATGAGCTAATTAGTGTTCCGTGAAAATGTGTGAGATTTGTTCTGTGTCTTCTCAGGGCATCATCCATGTCTTGGCTGCGCTTGGTTTGAAATAGCGACACGCAGAACAGGGATTTACGTGGACGTAACTATTAGAGTTTCTCTTCCGTCTGCTGCTCTTATGTAGGCTTGATAAATTGGGAAGCTATTTCATCAGTTCTGAAGACAAACACGAGAAAAACACATGTCCATAGAAAGAGAATAAAAGGTAGCCATGCTTCTTAACACAACTTCTACCAGCTGGAGCCCAAAGAGTACTCTAGAGCGTTACATCAGTGTGTACTGGCATGACCAGTATTATTTAGCCTTTGCTTACAGCCTCTGTGCAGAATCGTGGAAATCCTTTCTTCTGCTTTTGACCTTGGCTGGTTTTTTGTTCAAATTTGGGCCCTTCTTCCACCATGCCCTCAAGAATCTTTTCCTTTAATTTCTCCTATATTGCAGCTCTTTGCTGTCACCTCAGTCTCTGACTTCATTTTATGTGGCCACTGAAGGGAACGGTATTACGTTTTGCAGCTCCTTTTTACTCACCTTCCTTGGGCTGGCGCTAACAGCCAGACAGACATCCAGACTAGGGAGCTAACGCGTGCAGAACCTAATCTGACCCTGTCTAAAATACATATACCTGTAAAGGGAACATAGCAAGGATAATTAACTGTAGGATTGGAGTGGGGAAGGAATCTCTTTCAGTGATGCAACTAAACTACTGCATAGTCTTCTGCTTTTCTACAAAAGTTGGTGGGGGTTGTGCTGCACCCTCTCGGGTAGTAATAGGGCTGGAAAAGGTCAGATGGAAGTGGCACACTGCTTCATTCCAGGATTAGGTAGTTAGTCCCAAAGGGCTCTGTCATTATCTGAAAAAATTTCTAATAAATTGTAGCTTTGAAACCTTTTAAACAGCTACTTGAAATTTGTCATGATCCTTGGTCAGCTCTATTATCAATTCAAGACTGAGAGTAGGATATATTCAATTTTTATTTCATTGCTCATCTGTTCCTATTTCTCTGCACATGCAAGAGCTACAGACTAATTTCCTAGAATAGGAACTGTAGAGACATTAAACCGCTATGATCAATACTGCACGTGACTTCAAAAACTGAGCCTGAATATGAAGCTTGAATGCAATACTGAACTGTGCTATTCTGGTAATGAACTTAATTCAGAATTTAAAGACCAATAAACATACAGCTGCCAAATGAAATTCAACCCAGCAGACCTTAAGTGGAAACTTTGTCAGCTGGACAAAGAAGCCCTTGTATGTCAAATATCTGCTACTGGAGTGAGTGATGGATTTCATTTACACCAAAACATATATTGTTCTGTTAGCTGTAGTAGCGTCAGAAAATTTGCAGAACCATTTCTCCTTATGACAGACCCGATCTTGTCTGGAGTCTTATCCCTTCCCTGCTTCACCTATCTCTACCATCTCTCCGAAAGTGGAAATGAAAATGTGAAACGGCTAACCTCCTAACCCGTAAAGAGACTTTTTATTTTTCAGTGGAGTAACTTAAGACAAACGAAAAATAAGGTTAAGGCATCATCTGTTTGGCTATGGAAGGTGTGGTATTTGGTAAACTGAATTAACTGCAGAAAGATGGAAATGTTAGATGAGGGCTTAAAGACATGAAAGGATCATAATGAAATTAGCAGAAGCTAACTGATCAGCCAAACCATTCTGTTGATGAGCGTGGCATGACTGGAAACAGATAGAGTTCATTAGATGTTTTCCTGTTTGGAATGACCTAAAAGGAGGCATTTCAGATAAGTCTTGTAGCAGGTAGACATTGGACAAGTGACTTTTTCTTGGGAGTGTTGTCAGCTTTCCATAACCACAGCAGGGCTTTCAGTTTCTTGTCGTGTGGAAGAGTTTCATAATTCACTGTCTTAAAAATCCGCTACCTGAAAAATAAACTAAGGCAGAAAAAAAGATTTTCCTCGCTTAGAATCCTACTCCTGGCAATAGCCAGAAGCGGACTGCTGGGAAAGAGCGTAAGACGAGAGTAAGATGGTAATGCCTCCTCGGAAGAGTCTTCTGTCTCTTAACAGCTCATGATGTGAGACCTCCTGAGTCGGAGCTGGCTTCTGTAACCTGCAATGAATTTTCCTTCTTTAAACCTCCCCAGTCCTCCCTCGAACTGATGTAACCTTTTAGCATTCAGCTAGGAAGGAGTTGTACAGGTTAATTACATATTTTTAGGAAGAGCAATTGCCTGTTGTTTTCATTTTGCTGGCTTTATTTAGGACTTCTTTCTTCTTTGGCAAGAGACAGCAGTACCTATCCTCCCTTTCTAGGCGCCCGTTTCATGGATGTCTGTCATGTTCCTTATTAGAGTTCGGATTTATTTAGTCATATCTAGCATGGAAGCTACCTTGGCCACCCTTGTTGCCCTTCTTGAACATTTTCCAATTTCTTTTTATTTTCTGTTTGGAATAAGGGGAGCGGAGGAGGGATTTAGAACTACGACTTAAGACTTGAGCAAACCATGGATTCTCTGTAGGAGTATGGTTTGTTGTTCTTCTTTTCCCTCCTAGTTATTCTAAGAATTTAGCTTGTTCTTGACTATTAAGAGAGCGTTTTGGTAGATTTGTAATAATCCTACAATTTGTTTTCCAAGTAGTCATGACAATTTCTGAGTAGTTACACGTTCTGGGTAGTTTTGATCAGCTCAGGCATTGTTGCTTTGTGAAGCTGCGATGTTTTCTTCCTTTGTGTGCATTGCTTTACATTCCACTGTATGGAACTTCATCTGTCCACTTCTGTAGGATATGTTAACCTACAGTATGACCCCACTATTAAATCATAGGTGTGTTTTTTCTGTAGCTATCTCGTTCTGAAGTCTTACTTCAGTCTGTCTTGAAGTTACAAAGGTGTGCAAAGATATAGCAGCAAACATGTCTGAATTCTACAGCTTTTCTATGTTTCTAATTCTGGACCTTAATTCTGTGCTAATGGCTAATGAAAACAGAATGCTTCTGTCAAAATTCAAGTTCTTTTTTCGTGCTGGAATTCAACATAATGCAAAAATGATTACTTCGGTATAATTGCAGTTTTAGTAAGTGGTAGGTGGGAAATTATCTTTTTCAGTGTTTGGGGGAAGCCATTTGGAGTCCTGCTGTGGACAACAGGTATTCTGTACGGAACTTCTGAGGGCAAAATACAAAACCTTTTTCACTTATTGATACTAAATTCATCGCAGGTATGGTATTTACATTTGTGTCCTATCACTGTACGTTCATGATTGTAAAAGTCTGACCCATTCATTTCCATGAAGTTGCACTGTTTGACTGAAATAGGGGATCTTTGTGGTCAGCTCTCTGTTAGCATGCATCATCCTAGTATTATATTATTTGCCTGCTGGGGGTCTTTTGAAGTACACACGAAAATGTATGTTCAGTTTGAGATTTTTCTTTTTTAGGAACAGAGATTTCTAGGCAGCTCGTCCAGTACTTGGTGGTTGTTTCAAAACAAAGATGAAAAATGGACGTAGGTTTTGATTACTGATGTTATGTATAATTTATTGTGTACTTTGGTAAATCAGTGACCCCGGTTTTCCTGCAAAGCGTTCAGCACAATCTGTAATTTGATCAAATACGCTTGAGTATCCTGCATCCTAAAGTTTCCTTTAGTTGTAAACAGCGAATTTCACAGCTGCTAATGAGTTACAAATCTGTACATGCTCCAAATTGATTATGAGAGATTAAGTCTGTTTACAATCTGTGGACCATTATTGGTTGGGAGGAGAGAAGGGAGAAAAAAAGGGAAGCTTAAAATAATCATGCAGGTAACTTCCTATTGGAAGTATTTTTCCACTGGATATGCATTTTGTAAGTATGTGGTAAGACAACGCAAGTGTGCATTTCTTTTTGAAAGTATAAATATTCTTCCCTGAAGTTGATCTGATGTCGCTTGGGTTGCAAAGTGATAATGACTATAACTTACTGTATGAATTAGAGATGCTTTAAACTGTCAGAGAGAACAGGGCATTCATTTTTGGTGGTTAGTGTTCATAACTCACTTCAACTCTGAAGAAAAGAAGATGCTCCTTTTAAAACACCGTTGACTTTAGTTCTTTGAATATAATTAGGTGTAAGTAATATGAACTTCAATCAGTATTTCACTTCTTGGAAAGTTATTTTTTTGTGTGTATACAGACAAATAAAGTATGTGCAATGAATACTGTTGTACAGTGACTGATGCAGTGATGCAGACATCCTATGCAAGTTATTCTTACTAAGTTGGTTTGGCATTGTTCTTAACTATCTCTATTTGTGATGTTGACCTAAGTATTCGCTGTTCATGTTTTTCGCAGGAAGACAGTGATCCAGCAGTTCATGAAAGCCTAAGCATTGAAAATACCTTATGGGCAAGCACTGTTGTTGCTTCAGGTAAGTGTTGCAACAGCAAAGCTGGTCATGTATCTGAAAACTTCTGTGGAAGCGTATCTATACTTTTGCTGTGTGAAATATTAAGGGATTTTGAAAGCTTTTGTCTTGCAGACTGTTAATCTCTTGCTCCCCTGTTGTCTGCCTTCCCATCGGTTTCATCATGCTACTCACAGTATTTTCATACCTTTTTTAATCCTCCTGAATAGTTTGGGGTTTTTTACTTAAATTTTGCTTTTTCATTAGTGCTGTCCCTTGTACTCCACTGAAGTCACTGACCTTTTTGTTGTAATTAGAACTTCAGGTTGTAAAGTACTCTGTTCAGCTCACTGGGGATAGGGTCTTGCTGAAAAAGCAAGGGTGGTTTTGCATTTGTTAGGGGTCTTTCTTTTATGTATACTGCGTGCTGTAGGTGAAGTTGGTTAAAATCTTTTATCAGACAGAATCTTAATCAGAAAGTGTAGATCAGTTATACAGTTACGTCATTTTAAAATAATGGGTTCTAAATATTAATGTTTCATATGTGTTTCAGACATTATAAGGAGTTCACATTGCCTAGATGCTGTATTCAGGCTTTAAGCCATTGTAACTTTTTTAAGAGCAGAACATTATTTTCTTCCATTTTTGCTGTAAGAAAGAAAAGTCAGAATGACTATAGAAGAAAGGGCCGTGGTTATTCTGCACAGAAAGACTGAGAACAAGGAATCAGGAGAGCATGATTTCTGAAAAGGAGCTAGGATTTAAGATGGGGAATTGGAACAACTGGAAACATGAGCCAAGAGGAGAAGTGGTATGGAGGGAGGGGAAGAAAGTAAAAAAGTCTCCACCTAACTCGTGAAGTTATTCCCTCCTGCAAAGGCTTCTTACGTCAGTGAGGGGCCGGCTGGAGGGTTGTGGGGAAGAGATCAAGTTTGAGGAGGTGGCAAAAGAATCTGTGAATGAGCTCTCCTTTCCAGAGTCTGAAAAGGTAGTCATGTTCTTTGATGCTCAGGGTTGCGTGGTTTGATTGCACTGGGAAAATAGTCCCTCTAAAACTGTTCCGTCAGATGGATGATGCCTAAAATTGTCCTCAGTTAGGTTTTTAACTTAAGAAGCCAAGATCTATGACTGTGCCTAAGAAGATGCTGCTCATGAATTACAGATTTCAGTACTGTGTAAATTGGTTTTGAGTTTGCTTTTCCCCAAATTTATGTCTGGGGGAAGCTACGCTCAAAGAGTATATGTTCGCAAAGTTAGTAATTCTGAATCGGTGATTTTGAATTTTAATTGAAGACTATTCATATCTTTGTTTCCAGGGTAGGTGATTTGATTTTGTTTAGAAGTATAGCTAATGTCTGAGACCTCTTGATCTGCCATCTAAAGTTGGCAGCCAAATTAATGGAAACAGTGCTGCTTAAAATTTATGCCTTCGCAAGTGTTTGGTTTTGGCTTTTTTGTTATTTCTGAGGGGTCTTTTGAAGGTTTAATTGGTTATGAAGGACTTGGGTTCATTATTAATGGTGGCAGTAAAAAAACATGGGAGAAGATAATTCTCTTGTTGGAGCCTGGTTTTGAATAGTGGAATAAGACTCTAAGGGAGACTCAGGGCAACTCACTGAATGATACAAAGTGAAAGTATTGAATGGCTCTTCAAGACCACAGCCCCTTCTGCAGGGAAGAATAACATGATCAAGTAATTAAAAATGGTGTCATGATGTGCGTACAGAAGTTGGTTGAATTAAGGTAGCAGAGAAATCATTTCCTTCAGCAGCTGATTTTGTGATAGTAATTATATCTTCTTAATCTAAACTTTAGCATATCATTCATTTCACTTTTGTCATCTTACGTATTAACTATAATTTAATACTGTGATAATGTACTCCTCTCATGTAAGTACTGCAGTTATCAAGCATATCAGATTTCTATCTGGATACTTGCTTGTTTTGTATGGCATCATAAATCCAGATTTTGATAATTGCTCAGCACATCTGTAGAGGCAGTTTCAGCATTTGGCAGGATTAGGCCTTTAACGAAGAGTGAGAAATGATTGCCTTCAGTCTGTTGCTTATCTAATAAGGAACTTATAAGGTCTTAGGTGCACTGTGCATACAGTCACGAAGAAGATAAAATAGGGCAAAAAAATTAGCAGATTGTTAAAATTAAGATGTTCTAGATTTGGTTGATAACTGAGGTGTCATTCAGTTGTTTTCATCTCACTTGCAAGTTGAATGTATATAGCTAAGTTAGGATAGTTCACACTAAGATAATTAAACTTGAATTATTTTTTTTTTATGAGACTTCATAATTGAATTTTCAAGATTTGTGAGAACTGTAAATCTTGCTTAAAGGATGCCGTGGCAGGATGTCAGAGGCGGACTCTGCCTACACAAGTTTGCAGGCACCTCTGCATCCCTTCCCTTCCCATGGCCTGTCACAGTCCTTGATTGTATCTGGAAAATTTAGTGGAAGATTATGCTTGCACACAACCTCTGCAGATGACTGCCGCTCAGATTTCATGCAAATAGAAGAATAAACAGCATGCTAAGGTCTGTGCTGTTTTTCTGCTCTGCAGATAGCTACCTCACCTCAGCCGCACTTGTACCTTACTTCAGTCTCTTTACTGTCTAGGCTCACAGTTCTGTTACATGCAGGGATTTTCCCCCCAAAAGCATTCGATATCTGTGTGCCAGCCTAACCTTCTATTACTTTGCCACTTTGGTTCAAGAATGTGGGTTTGTAGCCTGTACACAGATGGTAGGGGATAGAGTTCTGCCCTGCAACGTTTCTTCCTTTACCTTAAGGCTCTTCAGTGTGGCAGTCTTCAAGGCATCCTCTTCAACCAGCCTTGACATCGTCTGTTACTAAGCCGAGCAAATATGCGACCTGTTGCTCTTGGAATTATGCTATGCCCTTGCCAAGCCCTTGGAGGTTGTTACAAAGCATTCTGGGTCAACCTGCGCTATTCTCTCGGCCTGTTGCTGACTGATGCTGTCGGTCTCGGGGATGGAGACAGGGAGCTGTATGACCGATGCCCAGGAAAGGAATATGTAGCTGAATTGCCGATACGAAGCCTTAATTTTAGAAAAGGTTTTGCAAAGGATGTACAGGACTACTGTTGGGCGAAGGGGTCCTTCCCATTTTCCTCCTTCCGGTGATGAAATATGTGCTGAATTTCCTGATACTCCCTTTGATGTATTCCATAAACCACCGTGCATCAGCTAGGAGAGCCCACTATCTCCAAGACGCATGCCGTTGCTATTTGTCAAAGTGATACAGAGGGTCAAGGTCAGGCTAGGGAAAGTGTTTGGGGAATTATGTGGGGAATACCTCAGAAAACTTGAGCTCTGATTGCTGATGTCCTGTCAGTTCTAGAGGAGAGAGACCACAAATCAATCATCTTGCAGATCAGTAACGGTAAATGTAAGTGTATAAAGGTTTCAAGGTACCTTATCAACTACATGTTGAATGCAGATTACCAAAGGTCATGAAAATAGGAGAATACTACAATAATGGATTCTACGGGG
>JANZLQ010000030.1:24503423-24515923 GCA_026212715.1 Elanus axillaris
GGGGGGGGAAACAAAGCCTATTCTAGAGCAGTAGAAGTGATAAGGATGTGCTATAATTTAAGACTATTTCTATTTTCTTTTTGAATTTTGGGAACCAAAACATTTGTTCAGCAAAACCACGTGTCAAACAACTCAAGAATAAATTATTCCACAGCCTTTTTATATCATCAGGTAAAGTTCAGGAGAGTGAGGTTCCTCAAATTTGTACATTTGGAAGGAGTTTACTTTCCTTGGTTTCGGTATGTCTCCTTAACCCTTAGAAT
Organism: Elanus axillaris; assembly: GCA_026212715.1. Taxonomy (NCBI): domain Eukaryota; kingdom Metazoa; phylum Chordata; class Aves; order Accipitriformes; family Accipitridae; genus Elanus; species Elanus axillaris. The sequence continues at coordinate 24,503,687 of JANZLQ010000030.1, forward strand.
AACAGTAAGCTAAATGGGGAAAAAAAAATAATATGTATTATATACCCACATGTTCTAGTCTAAGGATTGATAGCTTAGCTAAACGGAGATTCCTACTCCTACCAAATCTGAAGTGCTTTCTGCCCCTTGCTGTGAGGTTCTGACAGAGACCTGGTGACTGCGTGTAGGATGGTTATACGAACCACAGAAAGTTAAAGACTAATTTGCCAGGATCACAGCGGAAGCCTCTGGTGGGGCGTAGAAATCAAAAGCTGCTCTCTCAGGTCCAAAGCATGCAGCCGTCCTGTTGTTATTCTTTAACGTGAGCTAACAAAAAAATATCCTGACGTTTCCCACTTACAGGCAACATCTCAGTGAATTTCAAAAAGGTAGCCGCAAAGTGCAGAGTTTATGTCCCGTTCTTAGTATCTGTGTTATTGCTCTGGATTTATTAATAGTGCCTGAAGGAGAGGAAGTCTTGGTTAGTGAAAACTTGAAAAACTGCTATCACTGAAGAAACAACTTTAAATATAACCAAATAATTTAAACCACTAAGTACTTTGAAAACCTCTTAGGTTATCTTTAAGTGACTTATCTTTCAGATCATTTGTGTTCATGACGTCACTGACAGTGGTGTTTGTGTTTATTGAAAGCTTTGGTAGATTCCCAATCAGAAGGAGAGAGAGGAAAGTCAGTGGTTAAATTTTAAAAAGTCTTGAAAGGCCCACTACAGTATGGACTTTAACTTTTTGCTCTCCATTTACTGTACGGTCAGTGTGGTTCAAACTCTAAACAAGACAACGCAGTACTCCGAGAGACCTGCTGAGATCTCTGTTAAGAGGAAGTTTGTATTAAAGGAATTTTGTGATCATTTTGGCAGGTGTCAGTCTTGCAAAGTCACTTTAGATAAAATCAGAACAATTTGTATAACTGCACAGCTCTAAAAAGCACTATTTTGTGCCAAGGCCTATACACAATTTTAATTTATTTGAGCACTCTCTTGTTTTTATATGGTTCACATAGTGCTTGGGAGATACCTAGACTTGGTACGATCACACACCAGATTCAGAGTATGCCTGACTGTGTGTGTGTGTGTGTTCATTCTGCGCTCTTTTTATCCTCTTTTTAGTCCTCTTCTCGTCTCTTTTCCAGGCCCACATGTTTATTCTAGTGGTATCTCCTGTAACTGCTCTCTTCTTCGTTAACCACTCTTTCCCATCTGTGGTTGCCCATTTTACATGAGAGCCAGTTTGCACAGAGGCCCCTACATAACACTACTCCAGTCGCTGCTTTTAGCAAGCCCAGGCTTGTAGTACAGCTATGCTTCCAGGAACCCAAAACTGGGTTCAGTTCTTTCTTGGTGCAAGTAGGCATCTTTCTTCACAGCTGGTATTAAGCTTAGATGTGCTGAGGATAATGAGAGAGAGAATAGTGGGTAAAAAAAAAAACAAAAAAAAACCCCAAAAACCAAACAGAAGTGTCCTTGGTGCAACCACTGTGGCATAACACTAAAATCAGGCTACGCTGATGTCACTGAGGTCTAAGGAACCCTAGATTTACCAGTGATGTTGTGCTAGTAACTAACAGCCCCAAAAGTTTCAAATCAAAGATCAATGCCTAAATAAAAGCAGGGGCTCAGTCAGATTTAGACAAAGTCACGATCAAGATTCAGTAGTCAAAATGGATTTTCTCTGACTTTCACCTCGGAGACCAAGTTTTCAAAGAGCAAAATATGAGACAAGTAGGACAGCTTGTTTTCCTGAGCTGCAGCAGCCTAGCCAGGTGAAACTTAGTGGGAAGGTGCCAGCTGGGATGGAGAAGCTCTCCCGGAGTTTTACTGAACGAAGGAGCTAAAAAAAGGGCAGAGATTGTTGTAGTGTGCGGGAGGGGATTCCCTACGGGATATTGTCCAGTGTGTTCTGACCGCTGCGCAGAGATCAGCTCAGAGGTCGCTCCAAAATAAAGTGTTCCAAAGGGATGTGGGCATTGGTTGGAGACCAGTAGCAAGAGTTCAGAAATTACGGATCAATGACTGTTGCTTTACCAAAGCCAGGCGGAATTTGGGTTGTGCTGGGGGCACGTTGCCTATATACTAAGGTGCAGATTTGCATGCGGAACTGTCAGCAGAGCCAAACTAGCTTTGGCAAAAATGTTATGTCAAGGGAAGCCTGTAGAAAAAGCTTTAATATGGAGGGGAAAATAACAGGAAAACTGATTTTGAATTGTCCAGAAGATTTAATCACTGATGTGTAATCACTGATGTGTTGTATGTGGATTCAAAGTTTTCACTGCATTCTCATTTTCTAGTAAATGGAACTTCCTTTCTTTAATGCCAACGTATTTAACTGTCATCTTTTTTTCATTCTGTGTTCCTTCAATTTTTTACAACATATTACACTGCAAGAGTAGTAATAGCAGATCTTGCACCTCTTCCTGATTGCCAAAGACAAATTAAGTCACTTAATGTCAGACAAATGTGTAATACTGCTACAGTTTTTCAAGTTTTCTGAGCAGGGTGTTTCTGACAAGTTATGTTAATTAGTTCTTTATAGCATAAAGACAACAAAAATATCACGATTGGTTGTGCTGCCATTAGGCCGTTTCAGGTACTTGAAAATTAATAGAAATGAGGGGGTTGTTTTTGCTAGAAAGTGTGATAGTGGCATATTAATAAAACCCTAAATTTTATTTAGTGATGCCAAAGCCATGTTCTCCTGTACCATCCAGTACAAACTGACTAAGGGATAATTGGAACTGGGGAATCATTTCTATAAGTTAATGAACAGGAGGATATTTTTCTGTGGGATTCTATCAAAGTCGTCAGTTGGGTGAGTTGGATTTTACGCCATTATCGATGACAGAGCTAGGCAATTTGTGGATGCTGGGTTCAGCACCATTGTACTCATGTTTGTTTTCCTTGTGAAGGGCAGTTTTTATGCTGTGTTAACTTCTGAAAACAGCTGGAGACAATTTTAAGTTCAAATACACGTTTTTAACCAGTTACATTGGAAGTTTTGTTTCCATTCAGAAGGAAGGCATGTTGTCAGTTTTATGGATGTTCATTGAAGAAGTTAGAATGATCCTTCATAGACACTTCTGAAAAACAGCATTTGCAATACTGTGTACATTGCATAAACGTTTGGGCTTTTTCATGTAACTGATTTGTTTGCGGGTCTGTAAATTACTGCAAGTTTTAATTCAGACAAACTTTCTCTTGACTGACACCTCTGGTTTACCTTTTGTTTGTTTGTTTTTCAGGAACTGTAATTGGTGTTGTCATTTACACAGGCAAAGAAACTCGAAGTGTAATGAACACGTCCAATCCGAAAAATAAGGTAAGTTAGCCTTACTGTGGGATTTCCTACTTTCGTTTTCACAAAACTTAAACCCAGCTATATCTAAAATTGAACATCTACAAGCTCTTGCTCTGATGTGTTTCATGTGTGCTAGACTGACTTGAACTTTGGTATGAGAAGTGAATTCTGCCTCAGTCTCATTTCGGAAGTAAAATTGTTCTTCCTTTAGTTAGGAGTGTTACAGGTACTAATGGAAACATTTGTCTTTGAAGCAAAAAAAGAGCATCTTTCGATTTTTATACGTCTGTCTCACAGCTAAATACGAATTACCACTTCTCTCAGATTATTCTACTGTAAAGCATTTGGCCAAAGTTACACAGTAGTTTTAAAGAATGTTTATAACAGACCACTAAAATGTATTCGGGCTGCCAGAGGCAGTAGAGCAAGATAACTGAGGTTCTAGTCGGTAAACTGAATGCTCTTCCAGGGATTTTTGTAAGCAATGAAAACATTGTCAAGAGATTTGTTTGGTGAAAAGTTATCAGCAGTTTGGGTGCTTCCCTCTCTAGAAGGTTCTTTCAGTTCAAACCAAAGCAAATAGCTCTTCATTTCATCAGTAATGTTTCTAATGGGAGTTCTGGAGGGCCCTCGGTTATAAAGAAATGAAACTCCAGTTGGAGGCTGTATCTCACAACCCAGACTTGTGTTTAGGAAGAAGATGATTATATTAAGAAAGGAAAAAATTCACGCAAGAGGAAGAGACTGAGGAGAAAATCAGTTGTGACAGGTTGCTATTTCCACACCATTCACAATAAGTTGCTCTGCATAGGAACATCAAGAATGAAATGATAATACAAATTGCTTGAAGCAGCTATTGCAGTCTTCTGAGTGTATTGATTTGTGTTTCTAATAAAGAGATGCTTTTAAATGTCTCATTGACAGAGACAGGTGATATGTACCAGTATGTGGTTTAAGATGGCCTTCTATTCCTTTAATTTTTGTAACATACATTTTAAAATAATAGAGTAAAATGGAACCAGAATGTTTATTCCATTTAGATGGAATTTTCTATTCCATCTGATACAAAGATGAGCCCTTTCGTAACAGAATCTTTCTCTAAGAATTCTGAACAACTTCTGACTAATAAATAACTCTCACAGGTGTTTAAAATGAAACTATTTAATGTAGTAAATTGGTAGGGGAGTATGCATAAATGTAACACGCTTTTCCCAAATTCAACAGATTCTGGAGGTGTATTATTTTTAGTAAAAGTTTGTTAAAATTTTTTTTGCATATTCATGCATTCACACAGAAGACCACGATAAAGGATAAAAGGATTGTTTAAAATTTCCCTGATGTTTGCAAAATTACTATTAATATTGGAATAGTTGCTCCAGATTTTCATCAGCAAAAGATCAGGTAGCAGATAAACCTAACAGAAGAGAGATCCAGCAGCATGTTGACAAGCTGCAGGGCGTTTTTTGTTACTATGACATGCATGTAACACCTTTGCTTGCATAATACTTTAATGTTACAGCTGCTAACAATTAAGAGCTGTGTTCTTTCATCTACAATGGGAATCTAAGTAAACTTCCAGTTTTCGTGAAGCACTAAGCAGCAAATTATTACACGTACACGTGAACATACACAAACTAACAGAGCCAAATCCTAGTAATATTACCTGGCATATGTTGCACTATCAATATGTGAACACAATCTAAAATAATTAGCTCAGGAACAACTCAGGGGAGGTTTAGACTGGTCACGACAAAGCATTTCTTTACCGAGAGGGTGCCCAAACCCTGGAACAGGCTTGCTAAAGAGGTGGTCGATGCCCGGTGCCAGTCAGCGTTGAAGAGGCGTTTGGGCAGTGCCCTTAATAACATGATTTCGCTTTTGGTCAGCCCTGAAGCGGTCAGGCAGCTGGACTCAATCGTCACGGTAGGTCCCTGCCAACTGAAATAGTCTATTGCCTTCTATTCTAATTAGAAGTCATGCTTTTAAATAGCATTTTATCTGCCAGTGATAAAGCAGGTGGTGCTTGTATAACTAAACTGTGCTCGTGAGTTGTCCAAAGGCTTTTCAGGGAGTTACTGACCTATTAAGTTGCTCAGTATTCTAAATATGTATATTCATTTGTTCCTCGGAAGTGCTTCGTTCTTTGTGCCATAGTTAGCTGATAGGAATCTACTAAATGCGCAGAATGAGGCTTAGTATAGTATATGTAAAATTACCTGCTCTAAATGTCTCTGCCTTGGTAGTTGCTCTATAGACTATTTCAAAAATGAAAAGTTAATCCTACAGTGGTCAGGAGAAGACTTTCTCTAGAGCCTGTTTCCTAAACCAACTGCATCAACTCTGCATCAGCTGTCTTTGAAATTATTCTGTAAATCTGTGAGTGAGTCTTGTCTGTACCGGTTGCGCAACAGTGATGTTGGCATGGGGGTTTTCTCTTTACGGACTGAACATCCTTGTTTAAAGCAGTAGCCAACAAGTAACGTGACCAGTAAGGATGGATTTGGGAACTGAAAACACAAAAACACTTAAGGCCATCACAGATGAGTACGTGATAAAATGCAGTACTTCAGTGTGAAAAAAAAAAAAAAAAAAAAAGTTGATCAACATTTTTTAACATGTAGTTTTAGGTCTGTCTTTCTGTGGAGTTACCGTCTTCCTGTCTGTGCGTCTCCTACCATGGGGTGAGGTTGGTTTGCATCCTTCTGCAAGATGAGAAACTGCCCATAGGTGATACTCTGTGCGAGTTAGCCTTGCCGTTGGTAGACAAGTTCATTCCTCGGTGTATTTGGGAGGGGCAATCCTCCCGTGTTTTCTCAAGCGTGACAATAATGATTACATTGGATAGGGTATGTAGCATTAGAAGCCAAAAGGAGGACAAAGGGAGTCTAAAATCGTCTTTGAGATTAGAAGATACGTTACAGTTGAGAGGTTAAAGATTCAAACGTTAAAAAAAAAAAATAAAATCTGCACTTAGCTGCTGAAACAAAATTGAAATTAAGTTGATCGATTGTGAAATTGCGGCAGACTCGAGAGGAAATAAGTCTGCCCACTCTTCTGCTTTGCAACAGAATTGTTCCAAATGCTATTTGGAACTGGTTTTGAATGGCAGACTGTCTCTCTCTGCTGCTCTTTGAAAACCAGTAGAAATAATATTCCAGAGGTTTTCCTGTAAAACGTGTTGATATGCTCTTGTTGGGAATACAGTTCACTGATGCTTGTGTCTTCTGGCTTTGGGAGAAAGCAAGCGCTGAGATCTAGGCTTCTCAATTCACGTGGCCAAACTGAAACCTCTCTGTCCAGCAATAAGCGAGAAATACGTGGGCTTGACTCTTTTTATCATTCCTCTCTTCATTGAGCTACAGAGAGATGCTTCAGTTGTATTTCTTGCTGGAGTAGAACGTTACTGCTGTACTTTGTACTATAAACTGGGTTTTTCTAATAGCAAATTTTTAGTTTTCCTGCTTAAGGGTAGATGCTTTTAGACTAAACCAATATTGAAATTCAGAGGTGCAGACCTGCTCTATAAGCACTGAGCAGAAGACCAAAACTGAAATAAGATTAAGCAAACTTACACGTGAAAAATTGTGCAATGTATGTACCTGTTCGAGCATGTGCTTTATCTGTATGTTAAACTTAGAAGGATTTATTGTGTTTGCTGAAGTATTTAGTCATTCAAGCAACAATTTCCTTAACTTAAAGTCAACACTTTGTTGTTTTATTACAATTATAAAAATTGTTTCATTGCCTAAGGATGCAGACACGGTCTGAAAAACACAAGGATAGAGGGAAGAGAATTTTCTTAATGGATCAATTCAATACGTTTTTAATTCCAAACAATATAAAGAAAAATTATTTCTGACAAGGTTTAATTTCAGTCTAAAATGATATATGTTCTGTGCTTTAGATAAATGTAGAAATGGTAACATCAACATTATTATAGTGTAATGACTCTCTGCATTTTACCTCATTGGCAGTCACGTCAGCTTACTCAGGAATGCAGTGCCAGCCTTTAAAAAAAAAAAAAAATCAGATTGAATTGTGCTCCTCACAATGCTGTAATCAGTAATCAATCCTATTTGGATAGATATTCTTAAACCTTGGCTTTCTGGATGAAGTTGGACTTGTCAGTGCTAAAGGTCATTTATAGGTGTTAATTAACCAAGAGGGAAATTAACAAACTGAGATTATTTATTTATTTCGTCTGGCATTTTGCAGCGTTCTCATTCTTACCTATTTAAAGTACAGAATAGTTTTTCGTTATCTAAATTTAGAATTGCTTTTGCGGTTTTAGTCTTAATAAAAAGCAAGACTGTTAGCGCAGCCGTGCTGCAAACGTGACCCGTTTCCATCAGTGGCAGCAGATTGGGGGGTAAAGTTAAAAAACCACAATATACTTGGAGGGAGACAGAAATAAATTCGAGGGAATATATTTTGTGAACTAAGACTGAAACATTGTGCAGTATATATACACACTCGGAATGTACAGAGTAATGCATCAAAATGAGTAGAAATTATCTTAAATAGAACTCCTAAGAAACCAGTAACCTCTGTAAAGGGGCTACAGCATGTAATCTGCCTATTGTGCTTCAGATTAGTACAAAAATAGTTTTTATGTTGCTAATCCTTACAAGCAGCATTCAAAACACTTTTTTTTTTTTTTTTTTGCCTTATATTATGGAATTCTACATCTGTTGTTATGTTTTAACATCTGAAGTAAAACTTCATAGTAACCATTCAGTATTCATCAAAACAGTAATATGGTTTTTTCCCTAATTCTTAACTAGCCTGAAAGCTAAATACTACATGTCTTGTGGTTGGTGCTTTGCTGATTTGGAAGTGTTGGTTGTTTGGTGGGGTTTTTTAAACAAATTAAAATCTAAGAACTGGTATTGTTTTTCTTTTGTGTGTGTGTGTTGCCCTTGGTAATTTGAAAATGGCCTTACTGGTGAGCCTTGAAGTAATAAAAAAATATTTCTATTTTGGTAAACCGAGGCAAAATCGCTTCTCCGCTCCCCCACCCCAAACTCCTCTTCCCAGTGCTTTGTGACCAAATTTACTTCTCTCTATTTAAAAGGCTCCTCTATGCTTGTCCTCTCTCCCCCATTTTATGAGAATAATTTCTGAAAAATATTTCCTAAAAAAAGGAGACACGCACACACACACCCCCCCCGCCATCTACTTCTTTGTTCGGAGTGAAACAGAGTGGCTGGAGCAGATTCATCTGTTCCCAGAAACTGATACCACTTCAGCAACTCACCCGTTCAGCACGGCATTTTCAATACTCAAAACATACGCTTCTCCTGCCTTGAGACAGGTTTTTGAACATCCTTAAATTTGGTTGTCCAGCACCTGGTAGTTGCATTAGTACGCCGTGCGTATCTGTTCCCCCTCAGAGGCTGACGTTCGTGAGTCCGACTTGCTTTTCTGTCCGTGAGTGCCTGCGTTAACACTAATAGCTCTTCGCTACTGTGCCACCACTCTTCTCCGTAACAGAAGTAGAATCTCATCCTGAACCTTGCATGTTGGTGTAGACCACGGGGAGAAAATCCCCCATGAAATCCCATGTCGGGTATAACACAAGGATTTGCTGTTACCTGAAGAGCTTCAGAAGGGCCTTAAAATGCATTGACTTCAGTCTGCTGCTATGCTGTTACGCAAGGGCCCTGGAACTTCACTTGCGTGTTTCTCCTTACTAAATTGATAATTTGACGCTCGTGGTCTATTGGAGAAGCATGGCTTTCTCTGGCTGTATGCCTGTAGGGCCTAGGATGAAGGCAGAACCTTGAAAATTTATGTGGCTCTTAATGACAAATTTCAGGGATTTGTAAGAAGAAAAGGGTTTATGTAGCACTTTTTATTGGGGTATGGTCTGCCGTGCTTAATCCTGCTAAAAACTCCTCTTTGCGGGGGATAAATTAAGAAAGCTGTCGCCTACAGGTCGTAAGTAGTCCCCAAACTCAGTTTGTCCCCGAGCTTCTGTCCAAGGATGTGCTTAACCACCAGCTTCCCTTGAAGTGTGAGAATCCCTCTCTTTGCGTCTGGGAGAATCGTTGAGATGAGGCCGTGAGGAAATACGTGTAATGTAGTATTGGCACTTTTCTCTCTCCGTGTGCTCTCAAGTCTGAGCAGGGGAAGGAAAGTAGCAAAAGACGGAAAATAGAGAGAGTAGCCTCTCCCAAAGACGACAGCGTCTCAGTGAGGTGGATGGAACAGCGTTAGGTCGGGAAGAGGACAAAGGACGTCTTTTCGGAAAAGTTTGGAAAGAACGGGCTGAGTGGCAGAGGCAGAGGAGCCACCCTTATTCTTCCAAAGCTGGGATTAGAACACAGGAACGTTGATGCTTGGAAACAGTCAGCAGTGTTTTGGCAAGCCAAAAGCAAAATTTCTGTGTCCTTCGCTCTTAGCCAGAAAGAATATCTACCTACTATCATTACCAGTAGTAACTCCATTAACTGAAACAGCAAAAGTGTGGAAGCGGGGTTTCAATCCTCAGGTGTCTAGTATGGAAAAAGTATAGTTCCACATAAAGGAGCTGAGGTTTTCAGGTTTTTTTCATATATAGAAAACTGGAAGAAAACTAGATTTTTATGCCACTAGATTAAAACAGTCACAGTAAGGCTGTGAAAGTCTTGATTGACTTCAAGTGCATATGTGGACAGAATTGAGTTAATGCAAACTAGTATGTTGCACCAGGTTTTTTTTGCACACTCCGATACTTTATTTACAGCACACTCTACAAGTTTTGCAATTACTTCTTTTCAGTGACTTGGTAGGGCATTTTTATCCACATTACCTCTGCTTCTCAAGGAGCAGTGTATATTTTTTTTTAAATACTTTTCTTCTTTACATTCTTCTCTCCAAAAGTAATAAAATAGTAATACTACAAATGGGAAACTGGGGCACAAGAGATCAAAGAGAAGGAGGAAAAAAAAAAAACAAACACACAAACAAAAAAAGAGTAACTGAGAGGGGATAGTTTAAGGTATTGGTCTTCGTTTCTCGTACGACTTAGTGTTCCGTAGTACTGTTATATCTCAAATTACTGGGTTTACATGCACATGATGTCTGTAGCCATAGAGCAAACTTGATCCTAATGTATTTTCTTTGGCATTTGGAAACTAATTCTAGATCATCACTTGCGTATCTATCTACTTCGCTGTTATATCCCTGGGCTAGAGAATAAGTTGTTCCACCATGTGGCCTGCTATCAATTCACAAGTTAAAGTCTCAGAATAACCCGTGCCTTAACTTCTAATCCGTTCCGAAAGTAACAATCAACCGTATTAATGCAACTGGCATACCAAGTCCTGCGATAGGTCTGTTCTGGCTACACGTAATTTAGCATGGTGCGCCGCGTGGCTGTGCGGCCTCTGAGTCGCCCAGCCTGACTGTAGTCGCCCAGCTCCGGTATTGAAGAGGTTGTCTATAGGATATGTTATGGTACTGTGCCGCCTGGGACATGGGTGTTGAATCAACGTGTCTGCTTCGCCTGGTACCACTTTCTGTTTACAGTCCTACTGCAAGGCCGGGTACGTGCGACGATATGCAATTTAGTTCTGACCAAAATCGTCGTTGTAGAACAACGGTATACAAAACAAGCAAGGGAATGGCTCTTCGGTAGTGAGAAAGCGTTCTCGCTGTAGTCTGGGTAAATTTCTGGGTTTACTGTATATTTTAGAGTTAGTGGCCAACTCTTCCATTGGTTTTGCTAAGCCCAAGAATTTATTCATAGCTATAAAATTCCTACGATGTTAAATTCATTCCTTATCATAAGAGTAGAGGAGGATAAAAACGTACATGTTCCAGAATGCGAATGACTAGCCATAAGCCATGTCTAACTCGGCACCCAAAATTTTTGTGGTTTCCACCCAGAATTTTACTTGATGACGTTCTGAGATCTATCCCTTCCCATTTTGGAGGCTCCCATTAAAAGTTGCTTGGACTTTGTTCTGTTAGTATGTTTTAAATGTGAATATTTAAGAAATTGGCTCAGCAGCTCCACGTCATTTCATACCAGTGTTTCAGGAAGGATGAAGGGTGGAGTAGACTGTTTCTGCAGTAGTCCCTAGAATAGATTAATCTCCTAAAACAGTCTGAGCAACTCTTAAAAGAGGTCAACTTACGGAACGGCAACAACTTGTTGCTTATTCACCAGAAATACAATGTATTTTACCTGTCGTGAACTAGGCTAAAAGGAAAGCTTTTTGGTAAAATACAGAAACCATTTGAAGTTTTACCATTCTGCAGGAGACGACGCAAGAGGGAGATTCCTCGTGTAATTGGCTTGTGTTGAGTATCCCAGTGAGCTCCTACAAGAGGCAGTCCCTGATGGCGATTCCCTCTCAGCTCCTGTTCCGCGGCTCCTAATCGCTTGCAGGAATTTGCTTTTTCACTTGTATTGCTCCTTACGGCTTCGTCGCCATTCCGAGTGCATCATGCCAGTGGGGAAAGGCAGCTGCTGGGCGGTGGAGAGGGTCGGGGCAAAGCGTGCTGCCTTTCTGATGATATTTAGAATCTTGTCTGATGGCTCGGAACTGCACCAGCCTCCTGACGCTCTGCCCACGAGGCTGTGCAAGCCGAAGTGGCGGTAGCCAGAATACTGATGTGGTGGAACTACGGCGTTCCGTGTTTTCCTGTGGAAGGGTTATCGGGCGTTCGTTAATAAAAGCAACGTATCACTGTTGGTGCTGATTTTTATGTGTATTTTATTTCTTACTGCGTGTATGTTGTTGGATATCTGAAACCTTTACCTTAGCTGTGGAATTGTTCTGTATGCTTTCCATAGTAAAGATGCATGCGCACATTCCTGAACTTACAGTTCTAAGAGCTTGATACCGCAACTGTGTAGAAAGTCAGGTGTGCCTAATATCTTCATTTAGGAGCTGTAGTGATTATTAGAAAAGCCTATATAATTCTTCTTTTGCATTATTTTCCATAATTTGTA
>JANZLQ010000030.1:24520923-24526842 GCA_026212715.1 Elanus axillaris
TATGCACCACATTACTTCAGTTACGCTTCCGTGAGGAAAGGTTACAGCTCTGATTTCCGTGTACTTTCATGGCATAAGCACTAACTTAATCCATACCACCGTTTAAACCCCAGTGAAGTTTTTTTCCAACTTTCTCGTAACTGTGAAAATAGCAAGGAATAATGCAATACAGTGTGTGTAGTTTACGTGGAAAGAATTTTCTGATGCCCTTCTCAATTTAACCTAGAGTAAGATGGAAGAAAAGAACTTTTTAACTGTCTTTAATCTTACTGTTGATTCAGGATAAAAAGAAACGGTAAAACTTAAAACTGAGCTTAAACTTCATGGGTTCTTGACTTCATTTATTTAATTGAATTCTTAATGGAAAAATTGCCGTCTGTGTTTTGATAACCTGAGCTCTGACCTCTCTTCCCCCAGCCCTGTTGCGAGATAAACTCTTTAAAAGTCTCTGCCGATAGCTTAATCTAGATAGCCTGTGAGGAGCTGAGTTACTAACACCTTCGTTTTAATGTGGAGTAAGCAAATGTTGATGTCTTTCGATACATGTTTTCAAGTGTTGGCTTCATTTCAGAGATGACTTTGAAGAAGCTACAAGGTTCTCATGCCATTTATGAGATCTTATTAAACATACAGTATGACATACATATAAACACGAATTCAGTCCCTACAGTGACGAAAATAAATGTGTGCGGCTTTCTGTATGAAAAAATTCTTTAGACCTGTCAGCTGCGTTGTCTGAAGTGTAGGTATATTAGAATTCCCAAAATTTACACAAATGAAAGAGCTAGCTGCTGCTATTAATTTGTTACGACCCTTTTATAATTTTCTTTTCTTGAAGGCAGTAGCACCTCCTACCGAGCTATTTCATTTACTTGTTCTTACATACATCACAATTTCTTATATCTACACAATAAAACCTTTGGCATGAGTTCTCCCCATGCTAGTTTTGCAGTTACTTTGGCAAAGCTAATTATTTTCACCTTTGAGAAAGCCATGGTTTTTTAATCCACTCAGATTTGAAAAAATGCCATCTCCATTGAGTATCTTTCAATAACAGTGTGTAATGTGTAAATGCGCTGCTTATTCAGTATTCTGACCATTAAAAGAACTGATTACATGACAGTATGCTAGAAAAGCCTCGAAGCTGGCAATGATCAATCTTAAAGACATAATAAGCATTCGTAAAAGTTACAGATGACGTGTAAATCTGGAGATAGTGTTCCCGTGTAAAATCCAACGTCTTTAAATCCTGATCTTTTTTTGCCCCCAGAGTTCCATGTCTTGCCAGTTTGGGTCAGATTGAAGGAGGACTGTGAGGGCTTGGGAATGCTGCATGTCTTCTGTATGAAATCTGGTGTACACGAGATTGTTTCAAACTGAAAAAATGGATGTCTTAAGAGTTTCACTAAGTGAGTGCCTTTGGCTGTTGAAGTCTCCCGTATGACTAGGTAGATTATTGAAGTAATTGCTCTGATCTGATGGGTGGTCTTGAGAAGACGTTTGCAACCGGTAACTTCTAATAGGAGGAGGGTATGTTACTAATACAGCGCAATCCCGACAGGGATGCCAGAGTCTAAGCAGCCATTAACCTTTCCACTTTCTTAACGTTCTCAGTGCACGTTTGTATCGTTCTGCTGCGTGACAAAGACACAGCGAAGCCAGAGAACGTATGGTTGCACAGCGTCTGACTGCGGGCACCTTAAGGTGCGAGTCGGTGACTGTCTAAAGGTATATGAAGCCCAATTTTTTGCTAAGAAGGAAATATAGTAGTTTCGGTACGCAGTTAAAAAAGCCCTTCGAATAACTGAACTTTTCCAAGGAGAGGAGGTAAATAAGCGGCCTGGAAAGGTACAGTGCTGGGCTTGGGGCTGCACTCCTGCCAGCCAGCTTTAGAAAAGCAGGTTTTTTTAAAATTCTAGTGCCAATCTTGAGCACCCTCTGCTGCCCAAACTGGACATGGCAGTTCTCCAGCTGCCACCGCTCTCCCGCTCGGCCTCCAGTCAGTTCCAGCAAAATACCGAAGAAAGGCAGAGGCAAATATCAAAGATTTGGCTTCCTTCTTAGATGTAAAGACTGATTCTAACAAGAGACATCAGACCGAAGAGTACGTAGAGACGCTGGGATGGTTGAGCCAACTGCGAAAGTGTTAATGAAAAGCAGTTGTGGTCAACTGGGTGTTAAGAATGGGTCACCTTCAGTCTCCCTCCTTCTGATCTTTCGAAACGTAGTGGTTTATTACGGATAAAGCATTGGCGTTAGGATAAATCAGGACACAAATGGAAAAGATGAGCCACTGAAGGTTATTTGTCAAAAGGAATGCCTTGCTTCAAGCGACTGAGTCCGCTGTTTAAGTACGGTTGTGCGTACAGCCCTACGTACGGTTTTTGTTGTAGCAGACGATCAGAGAGGGCTAAGCACCTCTAGAAACCTGGAGAGGACTTTCAAGTTTCCTTTTGAGTATCCAGACTCGGATGATGTTGAGTCTGGAAAAGGCAACAGTGTAAAATGGGTGAATAAAGGAGGTAGAGAAAGAAATGTTTGAGTCTTCATTTTCTTTCGGCATTATAGATATTAGTAGCTACAAAAGGGGATTTTGTTTCTAAAGCAATGAGGTTATATCAAACATAGGTATTATGCAGTTATGAATAGCCTGTTGAAGTAAAAACAGGCAAGTCAGAAGGGTGATTTCAAAATGTAATAAACTTACTTTGCTTTTAACAGTGTTTAAGCCTCTGTTTTTGAATAGGCATCAAAACATAAAAAAAACCCCAAAGCATTACCTACTCGCAGCTTACTCTTCTTCCTTTGGATGATAACTATGTGTTTCTTTTTGCGTTTTAAAATATTTCTATTGTTTTCAACGCTTGTCTGTTGGGTATGGGCTGGTTTTTGTAAGAATACAGACAAGTAGTGGTAATTTGCTTTTGGGGGGATACAATTAATGCTAAACATCTAAAAATGTTTCTTGAAGGTAGCGTAGAATAGATGTAATTCAGTTCCATAAACCTGCGATATTAACATAATGCCAGATACTTCGGTTTGTTCAAAGTGATGTTGGGTTGCATTAAAGATTGCAGGAAGGATGCATGCTTTTTTTGCCAAAGGAAACACCAAAGATGTTACCGGAATCAAACGGACCATTTTCTGGTTATTATTTTTGTATAACTCCACTGGTGCGGACTAAATAACTAGAGTTTATTTCGGTTTTACTAAGTAGAACCCCCCGCCCTTATTGCTCTAGTTCTAAAATGAATAAAACTTGTAATAGGTTTTTAGCGCTTCAGAAGGTGTTTTCAAGGTTTGACATTGTTGCTCTTGCAGCTAAACAACTGATTGGGGGGGTTGAAAATGAACCTGAGAAAAGGCAGAGAGGTGACTTTTTTCACAAAATGGTCACTTTCTGTATTTCAGTGTTTTCTTTGCTTTTGCTACCTGTGAACCTGCAGTTTAAAAGAATGAGTTAAGATATTGATTAAAAGTGTCATATACTGTATGCAAGCTTTGGTGGGTCTTCTGTTAATCAAGACAGGCTTGTAGAGAAGTGCCTTTGTCAGACCTGCACTTGAGTACAGTGAATTGAGGAAAGATGCTTCCTAAACTTGAATTCACTTGCTTTACTTGTTTTGATTGTGGTTATATTAGCCTAATGGGGTTACCGGGATTGCTGAGCAGTCAAGAATTTGAATCATAGGAATAACCTTAAAATTAGGAGATTTGACCCAGAAGAAACAATTAGAGAGTCTGAAGTTGATGTACACGGGTTTAGTGTCCAAGATTAAGGTAAACAGCTAATGATGTGTCTATTTAGTCTTTAGACACAGATTAATAATCTGTTATTACTAGGGACTGTAGAAAGGTTTAACAAGTTCTTGAAGAAAGCCGTAGGGGTACATACATCTGCAGCTAACTGTATATAGCAGTCTATATAAAAACTATTTTTTGTAAGCGATGAAATGCCATGAATCGTTTTTCTTGGGCAACGCTTGGTTTTGTCAGCCCAAAGAAGAAAGCTGTATTATTAGAATTTTAGTACCTTTAAATACTTACCTTACTCTTTGCATAGCTACTCGCGTCTAGGTTTAGACTAGAATTAACGAAAACACGAATAATTGAGGTTTAATAAAGTTAAGTTCAGAGCATGGATTAAGACTAGGAAAGAAATTGTTATGCTTATGATGCAGATTAAAGCCAGAGTCTATCTCAAACATACATACCATGAAATTTCATTGTAGTCAGTATGGTGTTTGTCAGTGCAGAACTGGACTGATTACTGAAATATAATTACCTTTGTGGACGAATTTGGTAGCAGGGGCAAGTCTCTCCTAAGATACTTCAGCACTATTAAAGTAGGACCCTTCAAAAAGGCCTATTATTTCTAACGCGCTGTAAACTGTAATTGAATAAAAAAT
Source organism: Elanus axillaris (assembly GCA_026212715.1). Taxonomy (NCBI): domain Eukaryota; kingdom Metazoa; phylum Chordata; class Aves; order Accipitriformes; family Accipitridae; genus Elanus; species Elanus axillaris. The sequence goes on from JANZLQ010000030.1 coordinate 24,525,333, forward strand.
GAGTGCACTGAACTATTTTAAGAAATCCTTACCGTTGTGCCGCATGTAATTATAAAATTTTGCATTTAAATATTCTAGCATAAAAATATTTTCACTTTTTCTAAGTAATGCACTTGTTATAAAATTAGAGGAATTGTTCTATTACTACAATAAAAGCTTCAGAGGACAACCTTTCCCAAAAGTGAAGCATTTAGGGCAGCAGCAGCAGCATTGCTGTTCGTGTTGGACTTCGGTAGTCAGAAAGGGGGGCTTTGTCGCTTTCAGCTTTTGCTAATTAAGATTTCTCTTATAAGATAATGACTTACACCTTGTGGTCCGAAATGTGAAGTGTAGACCTTTAATCGTTCCCTCATTCAAAACCAAACTATTTTAAACACTTGTAGGCTGGTTTTGGTGCAGGTAGACGGTGCCATACTTTTATTGATGGTATAAGCCATTATTTTACTGAGAACTATTAGCTATTTAAAACTTCGTGCATAAATTAAAGAGGAGCTAAATGGATTTGCAGTTGTTGCCATTAGTAGCATTTTAGATTATACAGGCAATTATTGTGTTCATTATCGTAGAGCAGCCCCTTTGCAAAACTGTTGTGGTTGTCTTAGGCATTACGTACAAATTTTCCCTTGGAGAATAAAATTTCCGGTGGTGTGTTTAATTCTGTTAGCACAGGTGTTTCAAATAGAACAAATATTATGACAAGTAGAAGAAAATTTGGTTTTCTGATATGGGAAGCAGCAATAAATGTGGAAAATTACTCCGATTGCGAAGTCATCTATTTCTTACATTGTCGTAATTATTCGGGGCATGATTATTTTCAAAAGGAAAGAAATCACTTTCTTAAGATGGTATATTTTACAAATGCTTTGATAAAATCGCAGTGTAGTTAAAATTAAGTTTACCCACTCTTCCAGTATTCAGATGAATTTTAGAGAATGTTGGTGAATTTCTACATGAAATATATCTGGATAATTCAGCAGCGTTTCATTAGTGTGAGCGCGGAAGTTGTTTAAGTGGCAAGGGACAGAATTAAACTGATTAAGTATATTTCAGTACTTCATAGTAACTACTTCTTGAGAAATGGAGAATGCATTTCTATTAGAACCGAGTTTCTTTATGTGCCTTAAGTGGGGTTTCTCAATTGCCCTCACCTGGCTATAGGAAATTAAAATCTTCAAATTGCCTATGGCCAGTAGTATGATCTACATTAAAAAGAACGATATTATTAGTAACAAAGGAGATTTTCTTGAGCAAGAGAGATACTTTGTGAAAATTTCTCATCGTCGACGTTTTTATTCTCTTCATATCTCTCCGAAGACAGTTTGGTTGGCATCCAAACGTAGATTCACATCTGTCTTCGACAATTAGAAAGGTATTAATGCTTTGAATGAGCCGGGTATCAGTGTGCAGTGGACTAAATTTAATGTTTCTGCCCAAAAAGTGGCATTCTTTCCAAAGAAGCTCTTTATTCATTTGGCTTCTGGGGTGGGGTTTTTACAGGGGGTGGAGGGGG
>JANZLQ010000030.1:24529334-24543673 GCA_026212715.1 Elanus axillaris
GGTATTTCCTTTACAAACTGGAAATATTCTCTCCTGTTAAAATACCCGGTGTTTAGATTAAGGTGATTGTTAATGTTAAGTGCTCTCTGAAACTCTTCAGTTTGAGCTATGTCATTCAGTAAGCCCAGTGGCTAGCCGCAGAGTTAGCAGCAACTGAACCATAGACAGGTTTAAGACCTGTCTCCTCAGGTTTGCACGCAATATTTCAATTCATGTAGTATTAAAAAAACCAAACCAAACCAAACCAAAAACAGCAAACAGGAGGATTTCATTAGGTATTTTAATCTCAGCTTACATGACTTATATGTTACTGCGTTCACGTTTTTTAAGTACATGTCTATGTGAAGGAAACTGTCATATTTGATACTCGGGAAGATATCTGTCTTAAGTTTTTATAACTTAAAGGACTTGTATTTTCATACTACTTCTGTGTTGCAAGAGTGACCGATTCTGTTGGGAAGTTGAAGGAGAAGGTTCCAGCAAATCCCCTGGAGAGTTGAGGAGATCTCATTGTAGCAACTAGTCATCTTAGAACAGTTTCCACTTCCTTTAACTGGCTCTTGTGTTTTTATTTGCACGTTCTATTTCAGTGTTGTGATTTCTAAACACTGTTGTTGTTGTTGTTGTCACTCCCCTACTGCTCGTATGGTGCTGCTGTTCAGGTCGTGTCGTCATTCAGCCCGTACCCACACGGTTCCTGAGTATTAAGTAACTTACCCATGTGAAGAGGCAAAAAGTGCTGCATTCAAGTGATAAGCAAAGTCTGCGTATTGCTGAAAGATGCGCTTAATCATCGAAGACGTGCAGGGGAAGGGAAAAATGAGCTAAGAGTATAAAGGATCACTTGTCAGTCACTGTGTTCTTCCATAATAAACATACTAAGCCAAAAGTTATTAAAATGGTTAAAGGACAGATACATCTTTGTTACTAGATGCAAGAGGATTAAGAGCATATAGGTGGTGTAAGTGAATTTGACTCTATATTATAGACAGTTCAACATACTCCACTGAAACACATGTTGATTGAGCAGCTCATTTTCAACCTAAAGTTGTTTAGTGGACTTGTGGAACAGTTCTTTTCCAAAAATAATTTCTAGGATACACCTAATCCCATTTTTCAATTGCTTGTGGGAGATCATGTCCAAAGTGGAAGGAGTAGAAAATGTGATTGATTGAGTTCTGAGATGGACCATGGAGTTACCCTACGGGAGACCAGATAGGAATCTACTAGAGAATGCTTTTTTCTCTAGAGGTTTATCTTATTTCTGTACCAACTTGTCTTCAACTCGGATCATTCGTATACAGGGCCGCTTCCCACACGGTCCGCAAAATAAACAGCCCTAGTCATGCCGCTGTTCAAATACAACTCCACTTCTCTTCCTCTCTTCTGGATGTTAAGTGTGGAAATAACTTATTCTTTAGGCTGTATTTGGAGTGTGAACTTTTGGAGATGAAAATTACGAGACTAATGATGCTGAAGCGCCAGGTGTTGTGTCTTATCATTATTTTTAGAATAGCTATATGGGGGAAGTAATGAACAGGTAAAGGAAACGAGCGTGGGAGAGTAGGATTGACTGGTGGAGGCAAAGCACGTCTGAGCTCACGCGCACATGAAATGTGTTGATTGATGGTTTTAGAGAATTCAGGAAGTCTCTAAGTACAGAGCTGGTTTTGCAGTTGTGTTTGGCTCTTGGTTTGCAGGGCAAGGGAAATTCCAGGTATGCAATAAAAATAATTTTTCATGGCCAGCCACGTTTGGTGAAGATCGTCAGGAGGAGGTAGCTAACCGTTAGCAGAGTTTAACTGATCTCCGCACAGCATGTCCTATAATTAATAGGAAAGAGGAATTTTTTTTTTTTTTTTTTTGCCCCAGGAACAGCTAGTTCCTTGCGATTCAGCTGCATCCTCAATACTTCTCTAGATCAATGTTGCTTCACTGTGTGAAGGGTATTACTGTGGGGCATGCAAGACTTCCCAAGTATAAACATAAAGCTACTGTACAAAGACCAAACCCAACATAACCAAACAACAACTACACCGATAACCAACACCCCCCCATCCGCCCCCAAATCCCAGCCCACAACATTGCACACATTCTGTAGTGTACAAGGAATCAAGCAAAATGGAGAAAAAGTAGTAGTAAACAAACATTGAAAGCTTAGCCCAGCTCTTAAGTGCTTGTAAGTTAGAACTATTATGCCCAAAATGTTTTCAACAGCCCCATACCCCCAGAAACGTTTGGCCTTTAAAAAATGACTCTTCTCTAATTGACGTCTCTTCTTCCCCTTTGGAGGAAGCATGTAGTTCAGGGAGCCTCTGTAGGCAATCTGTCTCCCTACAAAGTTAATCTATTTGAATTTCTTAAAATTTATTGGGAAAGGAGGATAGAAAGCAAGTCCTTGACAGACTGTCCAAACTGAAATAAATCTCTCTGGGATTGTGCTCACCTGTTCTCTGAGTTTTTCCACGTTCCCCTGTATTCTTAGGCTTTTTTCGAGTTGGCTCTCGCCGGTTTGAGATGCATTAATGCCTATCCATAGGTTCCTCCAGTGTCGCTGAGACCATTTCATTACTTGTTTTAAATAAAATCATTAATTGACATACAGTCTCCATTGGTTTACGAGATCTTGCCTATGTCGCCCAGCGCGGTTATCACACAGCGGGCTGGGGGAGCGTGTCCTCAGATACGTCCATGCTCAGATACGTCCATGCTGCTGCTCTTTGTGACGCCAGCGTGGAAGTTCTTAGGTATTACTCTGCTTCTTTTTGGTTTTTTTCCCAAAAAATGTAGCCAGGAAAGTTGGGGTGGGGTTTTTTCAAGATAATTTAGGCTTAGCCAGGCAGCGTTGGGTGAAATTACTGCCTCGCGGAGACAGGCACGCGAGTCCTGTAGCTGTACGTGCTTCTGCCTCGCTGTTAAGAAACGTAGAGGATTTGCGATAAAATGATAAGGTATTGACTGGGGATCTGGTAGAAGGATGTATGGCCCAGGCTCTATATTTAGTAGCAGTTTAAAGCTGGGTTGACAGGGGCTTCATCAGCTGTCTTTTTAGGAGGATCCGTTAGTTTTGGTGTACACAGAAGCTGAACTATCTCTTATCCTTTCCTTCAGACACCCCAAGGCTCCTGAGCATGGAGCCATTCTGTCAAAATAAGCTGTCCCAGACGTCTGGAGGGAACCGCCTTGCACTTCAGTGGTAACGTTTTGGGGTGCTACCTGGCTCCCCGCTGCTTTTTGTCTGGGTCTTAAAGAGGGGCATTTAAAGAAAGTCATTCGAGTTACGTCAGCGTGTTTTCGGTGGGCAGTGAGGAAGACCCTGCTAGGGAGTCTGGCAGCTGAAATGCGTTAATAGCCAGTCAAATAATCCCAGATCAGTCAAATCCCAGATCACGCAAATATGACGAAGGAATGTTTTATTCAGCGTGCCGCCTGAGGTCCAGGGATCTCGCACCTCCGCAGGGCTGCGATGCCAGTCGAACAGCAGCTGCGCTGCTCTGTCGGGTTGTGGTTTGCGCTGTCCGTGTTGGAGCTCTGATCCGTATAACCTACAGATGCGAGAGTATCAGCGCACGTAGCCTGACATGTGCAGGCGGGACATATATTAGATACAGGATGCAAAGCTTTCAATGTGGGAGAGCTAAAGAGCTGCTCGTAGCGTAGTTTAAGCAGTCCTTATAAACGTGTATTACGCTTCTATACAATACCACGATATAGAACGCAACCTATATAGGGGCTGAAAAATACTATAGGAAGCTTCTTGCTATTTTACAACCTAATTTTGACTTCTTCGTGCAACAGGAGCTATAGGGTGTCTCTCGTGCTAAGAGCAAGCCTTGCCCTGCCCACTGTGGTGCTGTACCACTGCCTGAGCTGGCTTTGTGCTCTTCCTAAGTCTCTGACGCTCCTGCTACCTGGAGAAAGCACCGTCACTTTTTAAAAAAAGAAGTCATTTTTTTAACTGATGCATTGCGGTACTTCTTTTTCACTTCTAACCTTGCAGCATTGCCTGTTTGCTCCTAGTTGTTTTTCTGCTTTTAATCTAATAGTATTACAGTAAGTCATGCCAAATTTGTCTGGAGTATACTAAAAATATTCGTGTTTTAAGAATTATTTATATTAGACGTCTAGTGTCAATATTGTTGCCGTGGTGTAAGAGGCTTAATGAAAGAAGGCATCTGACCTGATAAATGTGAAAATAACAAAGAAACATTTCTAATAGGATGTAATTACTGTTATGCTGAGCTGCATATGCTACATCTCTTGTGCCAAGGTGCTCGTTTGACATGCGTTCTATTTGTATTTCGGACTCCGTGTTTTCAGCCTGTAAGAAATTCATAGATTAATTTTCTCATTAATTATTCCCCAGATTTCCTCCTGAGGTTTTAAGTTCCACCTATGTTACAACATCTAATTAGCTGTACCTAGGTTGCATGTGGCCCTTGAAAAACCACGTGTGCCACAGTCGCTATAGCGATACCGGGTCGATACGCATTTTTGTGCCACACATATTTAAGCATAAATGTGTGGGACTGAGTTCATTCATTGCCTGGGGTTTATGTACAGTGTCATGTGTACCTTTCATTTCCTTTTATATGCTTACATAATAGACAAAATTTAGAAAAATTAGGCCAAGAGAACTACTGAGACCAGTTATGAAGCAAACAAGAACACGGATCTGAGGCTTTTCTTAGGCGTATCAGACAGATAGCAGAGAAAACCAAATAAAAATGCATATAGTGGGCTCGTCACAAAAGGCGTATTATATTGAAATTTCTCTCCAAATAAAATATGGGAGAAGGGGAATTAGGGGAGAATAAAGGGATGAGCTATGGGTTGATTTTTTTATTTATTTAGGTCTTGATAGGATATTGTGTTTAAAAGAAGTAACTTCTGTTTTGCTCTGGTTTTATTTGCTTAGTGCCAGCTAATGGAAGTTGTCAGGCTCCAGAAGTCACTGTCTGCGAAGATTTAACTTTCCAGGCATGATGAAGTTAAAACACTCTTGGTTGTTTCTTGACCAGTAATTTTAGAATCACTCCGTATTGTTTTCTAGATTGTAAACAACGTACATATCCGTGTACAGTTTAAGGCTGCTCCAAGAGCTGGGGATATAGGAAGGTTAGGGCGTACAGCCACAGGGGACAGTTTTGGGTACTAACATGACCCAAATATGATCTTCAGTATTTCACTTAGAAGGAAGCCCTGAAAATAAAAAGACTCCATCTCAATTACTTCATTTAGTTTAAAAATTGGGGACCGCTACAGGTGCTCATACTGCATTGGGAATTTTGGCAGGGCTTTGGTTTTTGCTACGAAACTTCTGCTTATATACAGAGCTTCTCGGGAAGTTCTTCCTGCCCACCAAAGCTCGAGTAAAACTATGATACGATCTTGATTCGAATTCATACTTGACTTTTATTAGGCACGGTATCACTGTTCACAAAATTGTCTTCGCTAACTTCATTACATCTTGACTGCTTTTCACTGAGTCATAAAAGGCAGAAAGTTTCTGGAGTTTCTAAATGTATTTGCCTGAAAGTTTCGCAGTGAAGGCCCTCGCTTATTGGCAAATTTGTCTATTTTGGCTAAACAACCAAAATCAGAAATCTTTATAAAGGGGCCTAATGTCGTTACCATTTGGGAGAAAATGAAGTTCCGAAGTCCTGTAAATATTAATTTATTTAACCTAAAACACTACTGATGTTTTTGAGGAAATAAAAGCAGAAGTATCTGGTTTTAGCTAGTAGTAAAAAGAAGCGTGGATTCTGAATTGTGGTTTTGATTTCTTCCGAAGCGGAATTGCAGAGAAATGCCACGCTGGCTCTTAGTGGAATAAATCCCCGAGTTGGATGAAAGTTGCCTCTGGTTCGCCTGCTCTAGGGTAACGAGCGCTGAGGTGGAGAGACAAGAAACTTCACACTATTACGTTCACTAAATATGCCTGTTCTCTGCCATCAGGATGAGCATGCTGTGTCTAAAGATTGCGTATTAATTGGTTTGCTAAAAATCAGCGTTGCTGCTGCAACAACGTGCTAATGCTACATGCGGTGCTGTTCTTTGCACTAATAACTGATCTGTACGGAGTCTTTTAAATTGGGTGAAATTGAGAAGGGTTTAAAAACCGGTGAATTTAAAATGTTTTTAGTTCTATAACAAGGTTTCTTAAAGTCCACAAAGGATAATATTGTCAGGTACTACAATAGCTTGGTGTTGAGTAAGCTTAGTATCTGCGTGTTTTATTGTGTAAAACTTTTTGGACTTTTCGGTCAAGTATTTCTACCTGTTCCTGTGAGGCTCTGTTGGAGAGACTTCTAGTTTCGAAAGCAAACTCAGTATTAATCGGCCTCCATCATTTTTAGTGTCACGGCAGTGTCCGCAGCGTGCTAGGTGATAGCTAGAATGATTTCAAAGACAGAAATTTCCTCTAAGACAACAAGCACCAAGTGAAGGAAGTCAGAGCAGGCTATAGCGTACAAGTTTTAGAATTAATACGAAAAATGCATCTGTAGCCCTCATTTTTTGATTGTTCTTTTTCTATTATTATTTTTTTATTCCTGCTTAATTCCTTATTCATCTTAACAATTCAAGCATGTACTCAGTATCTCTCTGTCTGCCAGAAAGCTGTCTCGGGGAGTCACTGGGGAGATGTTATTTCTCTGTAGGGCAGTGGTGCCAGCTTTCTGTTACCTCCGTCAGCACAAAGGGGGACACGCGCTTCCGTGTAGTGCATGCTGGAAACCTCGGGTGATTCCTGAAATGCCGCGATGCTTTGAAATACAGATTTCTCCTCGCTGCTCAGCAAAAGAAGCCATCTTTTTGATTTTTCTTCCCTTTAAATTGAAGTGAGATGATAATTAAATTCATGTAGAGAGTGTTTAAAACATCAAAACCAGGGTAACACGCTGGCTTATAAAAGATGCAAGTAAAGATGGGAACTGCACTTCGGCTTGGAGAGGCTTCTCTGATTTAATCTTGCTGAAGTACAGTTTTTGCTATCTGGGTGACTTTGTAGGTCTCCCTTGGTAGAGCAGCCATGTGGATTTCTCTCTTTGTGTGCCACGTACCTGAGATTGCAGCTCATAAATAGAGCTTTTATCACAGAATTCCTGTCTCGGTTGCCCAGGCAGAAAAAAAACCCCAACTATTTATAGCCCAAATGCCTCTTTGAAGTGGCGTGATGAGCAGCTTTCATCCTTCGCTTACTCTGCTTACTCCCGGCTGCTCTTAAATATATATTTATTTGTGAGTCATGAAGACAGCTGAAGTTAGGTATGATATTGCAAAACTAATTGGGGTGTATCACCAGGTAAAAGGATAGTTTCCTGCTGCTGCTGATTTTAATGGGAAAATAAGAGCTAGATGAAGAACAAAAGAGAGTCTTCTATCAAAAAGGCTTGTTTCTTTTTGTGCTGGAACATGTGTTGTCTCCTGCTGTACAAAGGGGAAGGAAGGAGGGGATGTGGAATAAACTGAATTTTTTCAGTGTGTGTTGAAATTTCAGATGGTCTCACAATTCTAGTTAAATGCATCTCTTCTTTATGGGTCGCTGCAGTTTGTGACTCGCTGTTCCCTTCGCTGTTAGCTCGGGTAATTCATGATCAATCTGTTGCAGTGATTGCGAGAGGACATAGGAAAGGGTCTGAAGAGCATTAGCAGCATTTTGACCTTGATGGATACCTTTGGACAGTTTTAAGAGTCGTGTTACTGTAAACCTGTTACTGAACTTGGGACTCCCGAGCCCTGTGCGCTGGGCAAATTAGCTACAAATAGTTCACGTAGCCACTTTCCTAGCCGCTTTTTGAGTATTTCTGTTAGAGCAGAATCAACAGCGATGAACACGTGCCTGTTCCTTAGTCACTGTTCCTCTGACACGGGGAATGGCTAAAGGGAAGTAGCGTGTTGAAGTTTTAGAACGAGGTGGCATAGAGTTTAGAGTTGGAGCATCTACTTGGGGGGAAGAGCATTGTGATTAAAGGTATCTACGACCAGCGTGAGTGAAGACTTTTTTATTATAACATAGGAGTACCAGGTGTAAGGGCAATTGATTCTTCTAGGACGTAGACGTGGAAATGTTTAACAAATAAATAGGCGGACTCCAAGTGAACTGGGAGAAAATACTTTTGATTTTGCACTTCTATGTTTAATCAGTAAAACTTGCTGCAAATTGCAGTTTCTAGCACAGAGCTACCCACAGGTTCCTTATTGCTGCTGGTAGCAGCAGCACACGAGGGTGCATTTCACTGCTTGGGCACTATTCTCTTTTTGCAGTAGAGAGCCCTGTGACTGTATTTTGGACAAGGACAAGCAGCACTGTTGATTGGTTGTGGTGGGAAAGAGAAGTTGACAAATACAGTTGTACTTTCCTAAAGAAAAAAAGAGGTTTTTGAAAAAACAGTGACTTGAAGAGGTACAAAAATATTGGTACTTTCACATCATAAAGAAAGCGTAGGTGGTGGGTTTGGGGTTTGGTTGGTGGGTTGGTTTTTTCTAAACAGATAAAAACTGTGACTCGCATAGCGACCTGGTCTTGTTGATAAAGTGTATATAACGATCTCATCTGTATAAGTGTAGTAATGCAATTCTGTCAAGAAGCTCCACAAAGTCTCGCAATCTGTCTCACGCAGAAGGCGTGGTATTGCATTTGTTTGTATTGCAGTAGCTTCTAAAAGTCTGGGATGGAACTTGAATTCCTAATGGGATATGTACTCTAGAACACATAATAAAAGCCTTGTTCCAAGATTTTTGTTGCATATAGATTTAAGATTATTTTTTTTTTTCAGTTATCCTAAAAAGAACTTCTAGTTTTATTTTTATGGTTATAACTTTCACTTTGCCTACTATTCACACTGATTATGGTATAAATTTCCTTTGCAGTTTACGTGTGAACTTGGACATGGGTAAGGCAGCCTATGGGTGGATGATTATGAAAGATGACAATATTCCTGGAACAGTTGTTCGAACTAGCACCATACCAGAAGAGTTGGGACGATTAGTTTATTTACTAACGGATAAAACAGGTATATCAGGTTACAATTCTGAAATATGATGACTTTTATAAAATTTCTAAACTTTATTCTATATTTGAATATGTTAATGTAAGAGTAGATTTAGACTACTGATTTTTATTTTTCAGTAAACTTTTAAGCATGTGCGTAAGGACGTTGTACCAGGACCAACAGGCTTAGGTACTTCCATGTGGAAGTCAGTATTTGGCAGTAATCTGATTTATTCCAGTGGGCACACTCCTGCTGTAGTAACAGGACACTGGATAGCATTAGTAAGAGTACTGTATATCTTACTCCGAAAAGACTCTGGATTAGCACTCAGGATGCTATTTTATTCTGCACCTCATTTCTACTGCAATATCGTATGATAGTAACAGCGAAGAACGGCCTTCAAGAGAGCAAGTCATTTCCAAACCAAGTCATGAGATCAGCCTCCAACATGACAGCCGCTATCCCCGTTAAGTTAGTTGCTCTTTATGTTACAAAGACCGGTTCTAGAGCTGTTGTATGATTTCATCTTCATAACTGTAACCTGTTACTATACCTGACCTGGTATGCTGGAAAGCCCAGGATCAGAAGGTAGGTAAGTGTGTGAAGTAGTAATAGCTTGCGCTACGCTGCTGTCTGCCGTTACGACTGAAACTTATTGCAGTCTTACTATGTTCTTAATTCTGGATGTATTTGAGGAATCTTAAAGTTTATTTTGGAAAAGATCCTAGCAAATAACAAGTTAAGTTCTGTAGCAAATACAGTGTTTCTTCTCCTTTCTTGGTTCTTTCCTGAGATTGAATGAATCGGTTCCGGTAGATGCACTGGTTTTTTAAGAAGCTGAACTTTTGAATTAAGTTATTTATCAAACAGCTGCAGAAATGTTTTAGTGGTTTTAAGTTAAATATAGTTCAAACTGGTGAGAAGGTGTCTGGGAGGGGGGGCAGGGTTGGCCTCTGTTATACTGTTCAAAAAGCATAATACACAGTTTGCATCTCTTTCTGCTTGAAATAGTTCCACGTTCCCTCCAATGCTGAGCACTTCCATTACTGCGTATTTTGAAATGAAATGTAAATTTAATATATTGTCACATTTTCAAAACACACTTCCATTTTTCTTCTATAGGTACATGTGTTACCCTGCATTTCTGAATGCTGTTCTTGTGTTTCATAAAAAATAAAAAGTGCCACCTTCTTTCTTAGCCTGTAGAAAAGTGTATTGTTAATTATAGTGTGGTAATTCTTCAAAGCAAGTGAACAATTCTTCTTTTAACAAGTTTTATTTCAGTTAGCTAATGATTTGTATGCTATTTGAAACTGCTTATTGATTTTAATTGCACCCTTCATCATGATAATTTATGTAACTTCAAGAGCGCTGTCTCATCGAAGGCTCGAAATATGTAATTTACAGCATATGTTTGGAAAAAGGGAAGTACGTTCACAAATAATGAATTTTCAAAACAATGCAGTAGACTTCATTTGCCCAAAGCACTACTTTGCGAGGAAAACCAATATACGCTACTTAAACTTTTCTGATAGAGAATCCAGTTACCATTCCAAACTGGAAATGCGGTTCAAGTGTCGAGGCGTTCTGCTTGTAGTTAGACCGCACTGAAAATGTGAAGAGGCTTGCTAAAAGACATGCTGACACGTCGTTCGCCCAACTCTACAATCCAGGAGTTACATTCTGACTCTGGTGACCGGTTTATATTCTGAGGCACAAGGATCAGTACACTGTCTTCTTTTCCTCAAGCTGTATGTACCTACTACTCTGAGAAATAGAAGTTTTTTTTAAAAAATAAAAAAAAAAAAAAAAAAAGCTGCTGCAGTTCTATAAGAGACAACCAATACGCTTAACTTCATACAACAGTGATCAAACCCAAAGTTTTTCTCCTTAAAAAAACCCCTAAAAACGTTAACATAAAATGTACTGACACTGGGTCTTCCAAAGCGAAAATACTGTTACACCTATAAAGCTTTGAAAGGATACATTTTACTGACTTGCATAGACAAAGAGAAACAACCCTATTTTGCGTCTAATTGGGGTTTTTTTTGTTTTTTTTCAACCCACATCGTGCCACTTGCAATCGCAGTAGTTCTGTTTAATTTTAAGAAGCACTTGTATTCTGGCCTTTCAGAGCGAATACTTAAAAGGGGCTAAATAGACAAATATTAAAAGGCTTTTACCCGCAAATGTAAGTTTGGAAGATTGCTAGCGTTCAACCTCGAAGGCTTTTCAGAGCACTGAAGTCTACTGAGTTCTGGAGGGAGGTCTGAATCTCTATGGTGATGATGTAAAACTGAAAATAAAACCAGCGTTCTAGGGCAGGAGTTCCAACGTGGTTTGGACTCGCAGTCAGCCGTCTCGCCCTGTGCGCTTTTATCTAAGCGTTGGCTGAAAGTTGGTGTAAGTGAAAATAAGCCCGGAGTCCAGCAGACGTGACCGGCTGCGGAACACTAGACCGCGGCCGTGCCGACCACGCTCTTCTTCGGATCGCGTTGGAAACACTGCTCGCTTTTATTAGTCCTAAATGCCCTGCAATTAGTTTTAAACTATTTTGAAATCTGGACAAACGTGTAGCCAGCGTACCTTTTACCCAAGTATGTCAGTAGCTGCTTCGCGTTTTCTTTCCTGAACGCATTTGGTCTCGTTCTGCGTTTTATCATAAATGAGAAACGCACTGTTAGGTAACGAACGGAATCTGTACAGTTAATATACACTGTACGTGAGAGCTGGCTTCGGTACTTCCTTGCTTGAGTTTTCAGTCCTAGTCGTATAAACCAGTGGATTCCGTTCTTCTGCCCGCTTAAGGCTGGGCTGGCAGAGGCGAGAGGAGAGCGCCGGTTTTGTCGCTGTCCATCCAAGTGGATGCTACTGAAAAGCAGGACTAAAAGGCTGCGCTAGTTAAATGTAAACAGGTGAAGTTTTCCTCGGTACTGAAAATGAAAGGGAATCCAGAGAAGCGTCGGCTAAAATCTTATATTGTGGTCCAAGCTTCACTGGAAATGATTGAGAATTAGTTGTTGAATCTAAGGAGCATTGCATTACTAACGTAATTGCAAGGTAGTCCTTTGTATGATTGTAAATTGGGTTTGTGCTTCATCAATAAGCTTTTTGACAAGAAGCGTCCATCACAGTGGCTCTCTCATTTGCCACAGTAGAATAGAAAATGAAGTATCCCAATAATTGCATTATAGTTTCCTTATTGTGGGACAAGAAAGCAATGTGGTATAATTAGGTTTGATTGGAGTGCATGTTTCCGGTAAGATCTGAAATTAATGATGTTGCTATAGTGACACATCTGCGGCCACCAGTGCGTGAAACATAAAGTAATTCATTCGACAAGAGAAGACATCTGTTAACTGCAAGGATGCAGAGCATATTGACACTGACCAGAAATACTAGACGTTATGTGATAAATGAACAAATGATGCTGAAACAGGAGGACAGATAATTTGTACTTAATCTGCTGGGAGAACTTTAATCTTCTCACTGGTTGCATTTGACAATGCCATTGTTTAAAGAACAATGCTGCAGAGAACTCATAAATTTTAAAACTTAACTCAGGGTGCAGCCTATTAAAGCAATACATTAATTCCTTTGTTAGGGAGTTTTTATCTTCATGTAGAACAAAGCCATTACTAAAAACACCCACTAAAACAACAGGTTTTTTAGGACTCACATTTTAATTATAGCATCCATTACCCAAAATGCCATGTTGTTTGGACTCGAATCACATGTAAGTTTGACAGAAAGGCGTCATCTGTTATAGCGGGGGGGGCAGTTACAGGGGGAGTGATTTCCAGCATTTTCCAAGGGCAGCTGAGCCGGGTATCTCCTCCTCTCCAGGGTACAAAAAGATTCTAATCATGAAAGAAAAATAAAGATATTTGGCAATATTTATTGAACGCTTTTGTTGCTTAGGATGTGGGATGGCAAGCCTTCTGCCGTTCACGACAGCTACCAGAGTATTCGGCTAAAACAAACGCGTACAGTCTTCCAAGCATCGTTATTTACTAACGCATACACTTGTAGTTGAGTTCTGTAATTAACATTTTAGTGGGTGTTTGGGCCCAATGAGATACTTAACAGATACAATAGTTGAACAGATGCATAGAGCAACGGGATTCTTGATTTTTCTAGGAAAACCTTGCGTGAGAGGTTGGTGTATATGAGCTTTTTCATTAAATGTGCCCAATGTAATGTAGTATTAGAACAGTGAAGTTCAGTAATTGTTTCGAAAAATTAATCTTTTAAGGTATACTTTAATTGAGTCTTTATCTGTTCAACATAAGCTACCCAGAGAAGAGTAATTAAAAAAAAAAATGCAGATGGAATAACATCTCCTCACTTCACTTTGATGGATGTATACTCACAGTGCTGCCCTTACACTTTCTCTACCTCTCTGGTTCTCAGTACCGCCAAGGCTGCAGGGTGAGTAGAGCAGACTCGGAATGGAAAGGTTTGGGGGAGAGATCCTACAGGAGGCTTCCAGCCGCGCCCTCAGAGCGGATCCGTCAAAGGCATCCTTACTTCGGGGCTTCCGTTGGACTCCCACCAACTGCAAATGCATGGTGTATCCAATGAGTATGGGCGTTGCTCTTGGGTATTACCGTCACTCTTGCGGGAGGCAGAAGGCGCAGAGGAAATAGCTACTGCTGTTCGTAACTGCGTTGTAACTGTTACCTTCTGCCCAGGAAAGAATTATAGGTATCTCGGCTCTCTTTGTCTTGGCCCTCCTTCTGAACGGCTTATACTGGGTTGGTTTGCTTGGAGGTTCTGTGGTGGTTACCTTTAGGGCCTCTTCGTAAGCGGAGCGGCTGAGTGAGCAGACGTATTCTCTGTATGTGTGTACCATCAGGTTTTTAATTTTCTTCTTACATTCTGTACCAGGTTGTGTTTTTTCCAGGGTTCATAGAAAGAATTTGCATCTCCAGGTAGCTTAATTATTAAGAGTGTTGGGCCCGATCTCCCTCAACTTTTCCATAGAAATATTCACATTTACGCTGACTTTTTACCTGTTTAAGCAAATAGCTCAAACAAAGTACTCGCGTTTTATGAAAAGTGACTCTTCTGCTGTACATATTTTCTTGGCTTTTTTGTTTTGGCCTTTTCAGATTGTTGGTATTGGTCCAAATTGCTATCTAGTAATATAGGATCAGAGAGATCTGCATCTGCTTCTCAAAAACAAAATAAAAAACCCTCTACTGCTCTGTTGTGAATCACATCTGTTGCCACCCAGGGAATGATGCCTTCAGGACTTTTTCCTTAGAAATTAATTTCCTCTTTGCCTGCTTTACTCTGTGTTTAATGATACAATTGGGGGGGGGGGGGGGGGCAGGGAAA
>JANZLQ010000030.1:24547133-24575938 GCA_026212715.1 Elanus axillaris
GGGAGTGGGGAGTGGGGGGGGGGGGGTGCAGCTTCTCACAGTGTTTTTTGCTGCTTTGTGATATACTTCTTCTTTATTCCAGGAACACTTACACAGAATGAGATGATATTTAAGCGCCTCCATCTAGGTACTGTATCCTATGGAACAGACACAATGGATGAAATTCAGAGTCACATTATAAACTCCTATTCACAGGTATCTCATTTCATAAATTATTTACCTTTAATACTGAGATATCTTTTTTTTTTACCAGCATTGAAGCATTGTTACTGATTATGCCTAGAAATTTGAGATGCTGTGGAAGTTCTTTCATTTGTAGGTATCTCTTAACATACGTGATAAAAGGCAAAAATGCGAGGCAGTCCCCAGTTCTCTCCCGATTCTGGAGTTCCTCGTAATACCCACTTAAAGGAGTTTACTTTTCTGTTCCCTGCTAGCAGAAGTCTGTGTTAACCTGTCTGTGCAGTGCAGTCTTCCTCCTGCCAAATCATCTACGTGTCAGCTATTAATTACTGAGACTACAAATTCCAAGTGTCCAGAAAAAGATGAACAGTAATTAAATCTTTGAAGATATTCATCAGGAATAGACATCGAAAAGCCACGTTAATTGCTATAAGCAAAAAGGAAAAAAATAGTTGTCAAAATAAAATGTATAAAGGCCGGTCGACAAAGTGTTTTTCAAAAAATTACGATGATTGCAAACAGCAAAGAACTGTAGGGGGGAGAAAACGGAAAACTCCAGGTTGCTTGAGAGCAAAGTGTTCCTGTGATATAAAAGAGTACTTGGTCTGAAAAGGACACAAGAGGATTGTGTGTCAGTTGTGGGATGAGGGAGGAAGGCGGAATTCTGCAAGCATCACTGGCATCCCCCATGTATGTAAAAACTATTCGGGCGCTTTCTGCAAACCCTTCTAAGCACCCGATTCCACTCTGAGATTAGGAAGGGGTTTTTTTTATTTTTTATTTCTATTCTTTGAAAGAAAAAAGAAAAAAATGACGGAAGAGGGAGTAAATGATAGGTTAACTAATGTTTCCATATGTTGCCTACGGTATGATAGTAAAAGTTCTCTTCCATAGTTAACTTGGATACACAAATACGACTGGCGACTCAGTTCTGACCTCCTTGTCTGTGCCCTCATCGTCTCTTGTAAAAGGATCGTAGGGTCAACAGCTGATTTGAATCCTCAGTTGTGCTGTGTTCTGAACCATGGCTCCCTTCTCATTTGCTTAAAATAAAAATTAACAAGTAGCTGTTTGACACCACGCTAACTCGGTTAATATTACGTAGCTTTTAGGAAGAGAGGCAGAAGGGAAAGCAGTGAATAAGCAGTGTATGTTATAAGTTTTTACTCTGCAACTTCAGTTTCTGTATCATTTCCTATCTAAACAGACCAACGAATCCACTTCTTGAATTCTTTTTCCGTGGATAAATCTATTTCAGCTTAATTCTTAGCGAGTATAGCCATGAATAGTAACTGAGATGCAATAATATGCCTTGGAAATGAGATACGGAGATCTTTTACCTAAAGATCAGCAGTCCAAGTTTGGTTCAGAATGGGTTACTGAAAGTAATTGCTACCTGACGATGTTTCTAAAAATCACCCGAACATCCTTTTGTTATAACGGGTTGTTTGGGTATTCACGGTAACAACTGTAGCAGTAGCTAATATTAACTGACAGCCTTGAGCTGGCACACCCAGGTCGGACCGACTTTGAGGACTAAGCACCGGTTTTCGCGGGAAGGCATACTCGTTAGCTCCGGGTTTGTGTTTTGCGGTTAAATATGCGATCTGAAAAAATTGCACGATTCCTGGGATTCTTACTTGCTTAAAGCTTTTACTACCTTGCCGTAAAATTTACTAAGTGGTACCCATGGTTAATTAAGTAATGACTGTAACATATTTGGCACTGAAACGCTTGAAAGAAGCGAGAGATGCGAGAGAGGGAAGCTTTTTTTCCTCAATTGTGGGAAAAGATTTCCCAAATCTAGGTTTGCTGTTAGTAGATGATGAAAAGAACTTTCTTGGAACTTGCTTTTTTTTCAGCTTTATATAATACTACTTGATGTTTAAATAATGCTTTAATTATGCGTGTGTCGGTAGCAACTCTTTAAAACAGAAAAATGAAGGAGTCTCGGTAACAAAACAAGCATCTATTAAACAATTGTTTCAATCTGAAAAAGTATGGTGAGGTTTTTATTTAATCTATGATAATAGAAGCTGCCAGTTAGCTAGGCAGTGGTTCTTGTGTGACATTGATTTTATCCCTTGTTTGTGTTCTGTTTTATTATTACAGTGGACCTACTAGACTATTGTCATCTTAATGTAACACACAAATCTATTATAACCTGATTATATTTCCCCACTGGAAGCATTTTGTGATAGAGGGCATAATCTTTAATGGAATTTGTGTGAAATTAAATTATACAAGCATCAATAAACATAACATAATTCAGAAGGAGTAAATCAGCTTAATTTATTTGCGGCTGTAATGGCATCAGCGTTAGTAGAATGCAAATGCAGAGGTTTAAAGCAGTAGCTGAAACGCAGTGCCAGATGAGCAGAAAGTTAAACCCTTTATTAGACAACACTGTAATTTGATGGGCAGAATGTTCACGGTTCAGCAGATTGCAGTCAGGAGGAAAAAAGCATGGTTACTGAAGAGGTTTTCTGAGTTAGCCTGGAGTGAACAGAAGAGCCTTTGGTAATGCTGCTGCTATATTTAATGTGCTGACTTAAAAAGCAACAAAACAAAATGAAAAAAAAACCACAGAAAACAAAAGCAAAAGCAAATAAAACCCAAACCCGCTTATTTTTAAGTAATTATAGAGTATTTTCTCGTAAAAGATGAATTCAGCAATGTGCTTGAGCATTTCTGAAGGGTAGCTTAAACCAGTGCTAGTTTAGTGGTTATGCAACAGTAATGTGATCTTCAAATGTGTCAAACTATTATTTTGCATGATTGTTGTACCAGATTATCGCATTCTTTTAAGGACAAACAAATTTCAGCCTACAGCGAAAGCACACAACTGCATTGCTTCACCAATAATACAGAAATTGAGTAGGTTTTAAATGAAATCAGCAATATTGGTATTTTAGTGACTCCTACCATTTACACTTGACAATGATACTTGCTTTTGTTCTTTTGTTCCGTACCAGCGTGTGGTGATCTTTAAAACACAGAGATTTAGGTGAAGATTTAAAAGAAAATGGTTTTTTCGATTTAATGTCACTGGAGTTTCCAACCTCTGAATGTACACAGGTGACAAAGAGACTAAAGAACAACAACAACAAAACCACCACCCTGGCAGTTTTGTTTCGGTGTTTCTGAACTCGTTCAACTGGTTGATGGCTTTAAATACTTGTTAACAAATAATTCATAGGATGTAAAGAACATTAAAGGACCGCTGTGAATCCTGAAGTGAGGAATGGGGGTTTTCTGCAGAATCCAGTGAGCCTGTTCACCCCTTGTACTGCATACTTGTTTTCATTTCACATTCTTCAATTGTCTGCAGGCTCCGTTACCGAAATCTGACTACAAATACAAGGCATTGAACCCACAGTTATGTATCGGTTCTGCAGAGACGTAAATGAGGGGGGTTATGAATCACAAACTGAACGAGTTAAGAGGAGCTTAGATAAAAGAAATGGTTACTATGCTTATCGTTTATCAACCTTTGTAAAGGGAACAGTCGGATATATCTATATTAGTATTCGTGTTTTGTTTCCATCACTGAACTCTGGTTTTCTGTTCATTGTGTTGGGTCTTAAAGGTGCACTCTCAGAACAGTGGAAGCAGCACGAGTTCAACGCCGTCTAGGAAACCTCAGTCATCTGCACCCAAAGTCCGCAAGAGCGTCAGCAGTCGGATACACGAGGCAGTGAAGGCCATTGCGCTGTGCCACAACGTGACCCCAGTGTACGAATCCCGGGCTGGTGTGACTGGAGAAACGGAATATGCAGAGGTGGATCAGGACTTCAGCGATGAAAATCGAACTTACCAGGCTTCCAGCCCTGATGAGGTTAGTATGCAAGGGTAAAAAAAATCAGTAGCTCCTAAAGAACAGGATAAGCTAAGCTAAAAAGAGCAGATCTGTGGGAAAAAAAAGCGTGTTTGGGGCTGGGGTTTCTTTAAAATTAGCAGTAATCTGGTTTTATTTCCTCGGCAGCTGTAGGATAGTTCTGGTGTTTCTTTGTTACGTAGGTGTTTTCAATTACTTGACTAAAAGGTCTGTGAAGTCAGTGCTTTGGGATCAATACTTTGTTGAGTATTGCAATTAAAGTTATTAGGTGTATTCTCAAAACATTAATCCATGTACGAATCATACCATATACGTGCAGAAGGGAGTATGAAACTGCTTTGAGTGATGGACAGCCAGGCACATCAGCTAGAGGCACTACCGGTTACTGGAACGTATAGATTCTTAACAGGAGAAAAAAAAAAAACCAAACGAATCTCAAATACACCTGTAGAAAAGCTCTTGAGCTTCAAACCCCAGGCAGCTTCATAATCTTCAGGGTTCAGTCAAAAGTGCTTCAAGTGTAGCACAAATTTGAAACCTCGTTCGCTAAAAACATGCATTTGACTTGCATTGAAATCCGAATTTTGAATGAATCCCACTGCTTTCAGTGGATTTGAGTTACTGTTCCCAATAATCCTGTTTGGGGGCCTCAATTGGTTGCCTCAAATTCAGTCTAAAAATATATTAGAAGAGAGAGGCAAAGCTCAAGTTTCAAGATACTGCAAAGTAAGCATAAAAAAAAAATTATAGCCCATTCCCTTTAGAAAAAGACGTATGTACGTGATACAGTAAAATAGAGAAATGAGTATTTTGAGACCAGTTGGCCTCTGAAAGTGAGCAGGTTGAGGGGTGTCTTTGTTTTGAAGAAATTCTAGCAGTGTCTGACGCTGGACGTACTGTTGGTGGTGTAGCCATGGCAGCTTAGTCATAATCGAAACAAGGTGGTTGTAAGATGTGAAGAAGGGAGTGTGTATCTGAATGAAAGCCTGTATATTTTTCCAGCTAAACAAGTTGATCTAATGCAAGATAGTATTTCTTCCACAAACCTCATCTTGCCACAGCGTAGCCTATTATTCTTGGTATACGTTTGGTTTACCTGTCTAATATATCACCACCATATGTAATACTAAGAAAATTTCAGCAACTGGAACGGCAGGCTGTAAGTGCTAAAAGTAACAAGTCTATAACAAGTATTTTCAGGAATGCAAGAAATAAAATTGAGTCTGTCTTCAGCTAGTACTGAACTAGCAGGCATTACATGCTTTTCAGCTGCTATAAACACAGTTCATAGTGTCAAAGGATTGTAGAATAAATATAAAGAAGCGGCTGGTTCTCAGTGATTAAAAAGTGGCAGTCGGAACGTTTTTTAAACTAAACTCTAGGCAGGATTTGAGAGGCTGCTCTTCAGCTAAAATCAATAATCCATAATACTGTACGTGGTGGTATATAGTGTGGGTTGGTCTGCATTATGAATTGAGAATGCTGCAAGTGCATTTGCAGATGCACTGGAAATAGGGTTTGTTAGTGCAAGTTGTACAAGGTTTGACTTGTATGATGCACGTGTGTACACATTTTCATATGCACATACATTCGTATCCACTCAGTCCATCAGGATAATGAGCCTGTGAGGTATTAATATAACGAAAGACCGCATGAGCAAGGATCTACCTGTGAAGGTACGACGACAGCTGTGAATTAAGTAAAAATTCTGCTTTAAGAGCCAAAGGTATGACTAAATCAGGTGAAGAGATGTGCGATTAGAGAGACTATAAGGTTTTTTGCCCGTTTGCTCTTCTCTTCCTGTGGGCTTTTGTGTACTCATTCAGTTGTTTGCAACCTGAAGATATTACCATAAAGAGCAGTTCTCCTCCCGTATTTGCTAAAGGGAACAGCCGTAAGACTTGGGAGCTATGCACGTGGCGCCCCGGGAAGACAGTAGGGAATTTGACCTTGGAAAGGGGGAAGTTGATAAAGTGCTAATATGACAGATCTGGGACTCGGGGTAGAAGGGGAAGTGGAGGAGGAAATCGGCAACTGAGAAACTGTTAGTGCTTCAAGGAAGAGAAGGCAAGGGTATCCTTTTAATAATGACTTTTTTTTTTTATCATCTCGACTCCTACATTCAAACTCTATGAAAGCGAAGTGAAAAACTTACATTTTAGAACAGACAGCATTCCATTTCCTTTTTGTTTTTCAACGATAATGCTGGAAACACTAGTAAAATTATCATATTGAACAAATATGCTTTAATATAATGAGAAATAGATGCTAAATGGAGTCTTATAAAAAGATGAAGCTACAAAAAACATTTAAACAGCATAAAAATTGCAGCATGACAGCAAAAAGCCTAAGAGTTGAAAGACTAGCAGGTCTTTATCATAATTTTTTAAAGAGTTCTATTGATGCAATGTTTGCAAATCACTGGAGCCTAAGGAAAATAATGTAAATGGTTCATTATTTAGCTTATTGAACTTTCCTGCAGTTAGGTTGACGGATGATGCCAATGTTTCCCAATCACCAAAGTACCATTTTAAAAGCATTTTTTATTGAATAAAGTGCTTTGAATATTGCACCCTGGAGCTTTATTTAGGGAAATGGTTCAATTGATGTTTTCTGTTTAACCTCAGCACTGACCTATCACAACATATTTGGTTAATAAGCAACATTATCATTTAATAGACTTAACCAGTTTTATGCATTGTACTTTCTCAACATTACAACTCTGTTCTCTTAGATTTTGTTTATGGATCTGGCTTGATTGGAGTCTTTTGAAAGAGGATGTTATTTGCAGAGTTGTCTGTTGCATTATATAATATTGCATGATATCCCCAGAGCGTATCAAGAGCGGAGGACAATGTGCAAGTGTAAACTATTCTTCTGCGCAGGAAAGTCTAAGCAGCAGTTGGGTAGTATGTTGACACACTATACGCTCAATGAATTGACTTGAGGAATTCATTTGAAATTCTTCACATCTGCGTGTGTATGTCTCCATCCATACGCAGATAAAATATAACCGTAACAAAGTATGCACATTTAGAAGTAGGTACATTCATCATAAAAGATGTATTTATCTATTGTTAGAGTAACCTGAGATAAGTAACTGATTTTGTATTCATAATGTGAACCCTGCTTATGCCAGGCTCTTTGTTTCTTATGATAAGTGATCAATATTTCATTTTCTCTGAAAGAGTGGAAAGTTTCATTTGTCTGTCACTTGTCCTCTACAGCTGTAGCATAGCAAACAATACACATTCACTGAGAACTCAGCGAAAAAAATGAAAATGGCTCCTGCTTGGCTGTTATAGGTGTGGGTTCAGCTCCTCTGTAGAAAGCCAGCTACCTTAATGTAATGAACAATCATAAAAGGATATAAGCTAAGTAGGTAAAGCAATGGAGTTCAGAGGTCACAGACCCAAGCACTTCGGGGGCATGCTATGAACAGAAGCTTCTGAAGACCTTTGCTCCCCTTGGTCAGAAAACATTGATCGCTCACGATTTTTAATGACTGCTTACTCTCATAAACCAGCTATTTATTGGTTGTGCTTTGTCCTGCACTGTTATATTCCTAAGCATTTCTAATTCCAGAATTCTGAATATTTAAATACCACCTTGAAGTGTGGTCAGTTATTTTAATTCCAGCGTTTCTGTCCAGAGACAGCAGAGTTGCTAAAATTAATTACAAGGATACAAAGCCAATCATTTAAAAACAGACAGGGAAATGATATGCCCTTAGTGAAGCAGCTTTTGTGTTTACAAAAGTGAAGCTGTAATGTATGAGACATGTTGTATTGTTTAATTCATTTTATTGTGTGTGCTTATTGAAGCAAGACTAATTGTGTTGTTTTGTCAATGTATTGTGAAAAGCAAATCACTCAGTAGCATAAAACCATCACTTTCATGACCTTCGAGACCCACAAAGAATAACTACTCCATAGCTTGTCTTGAATATTGATCGGCAGTTTTTTCACATGATCAAGCTGTATTTTTGAGTTAATAATTTTATTTTAATTACAAAATTCCTCGGTGAAAAGCGATGGACTGCAAATGTTAGTTATCATTGCTTATAAATATAAACAAACCAGTGCTGATTGGAAACATATGTGAGTAGTTGTTGAACGATCCAAACAGAAGCTGTTGGGAACGCTCAGGCGGTGGGAACATCTCACGGCTTCTTCCCTGTTTCCAAACCAAGAGCCTTAACCTCAAAATACCACATATATTACCTCTGTATACCTTACATGGCAACTTGATTTTGAAAGCAGATCCTATTGTCGGAAGTGCGGATGCTCTTAAACACTGAGAAATAAATGAAGGTTGGTCACGCGAGAATTCTAAGCAGCAAAACTAGCTTAGGGAATTGCCATCCCTAGTCCTTCTTTCTCACCCTACAAATTGTTCCCTCGTATATGCCAAAACCTTTGAAGTCTTTATTTATACGGGCCATTTTTCAGTTCAAGTGGTCGGGTTCATAGCGTGACTCCAGAAAAGCTGTTGGCACAACTGCGGGGGAACTCCCAAACTGCTCGGTGGGCTGGAGAAGAACTTCCAATGCCAGCCGCGAGGCGCCGGATCTCCTTCTTAAACTGCTCTTAGCTCAGAGGGAATATTGTGTGTTGAAAGCGACAGTTAGTTGGTCACAAACTGCTTTGAGCAACGCTTTGTAAAGAGTGAGCCGTTCGATATTTCTGCTAGGGAGCAGCGATGGCAGCCTGGCCCGCGAGGAAAGGGAAGGCAGGAGCTGAGCACGACCGACGGGCTGCTGGAGGCGGTGCCCGCCGTGTTGAGGTGTAGAGCCCCACAAGAGCCAAGCAAGGCGAAAAGACCATGTCCCGTGATGGAAACCGGAGACAGTCAAGAGTATAGGTTGTTGTACGGGGTCTGTGGGGATGAGGCACATCTCAATTCAAGCCAAGAAGCCTCATCGTTGAGTCAGGATCAGGTGCCGAGACGTAACCGGCACGAGCCAGGGTCTGGCGGTGATCGCCAGGGGAGAGCTCGTGGCAGTGGGGCAGGTCCGAAGCCAGGAGGCCGCGTCTGTCTGCCGGAGCCAGGTCCGCAGGGTACGTGGGCACCGCTGCAACGGGACGCGTGGCTCTCACGGGACCAAGCGTGAAAGGGGAGGGCAGCCTCCGTGGAGGCTTCTTAAGCTGCTGCTTCATCACGGCTCTCGACAGTGAGCTGGCCTTGAAGGCAGCTGGTTAAACTCCTAGGAAGGAGAGTGTACGCTCAGGGCCTTGGCTATTTCAGTCTTAACAGGGGTTTGAATATTTTTTCACGTAAACACATTGCCGTTCCATCTTGGTTGATAAAAGGTTTTGTCTGAGTCAAGTGTGCAGTCGCTGTTTCGATTCGCCCAAGCAAAGAGCGGGGTGGGTTGTCGGTTTGGGTTTGTCTTTTTTCACACCTCTGCTTTCTCTCTTAAAATATTCTATTATGAAAACCAAAATTAACGGATTAGGTTCCCAAGACCAGCCAAGTTCCAAACAGCCCAGAATTCAAAGGGAGCGGGGGTAGTACGATGGCTTGTATGTTCCGGTCCTGATTGATGTAGTATCTAAAGCAAACAAGAGCAGCCTTAGGGCATTTTTTTGGTCTTCTGCCAAGCAGTAACAGCCTTTCAGGATTGATCCAGTAACCCAAGGTCTTCCGGATTCAGCAGGGTGGTTCAAATACCTCACTCTGTGGATTTATAACGCTGTGTGCCCAAAGGCAAGGCAAGTTGCGTTTTTTTCAAGTGACTGTACCGAGTTTTCTTTAATTGGGACTTCTTCGTGCCATCACGCTCCCAAGACGACACGTAACTAGAGGTAGTTACGTTTTCCAAGGAGCAGAGGGACTTAACGTCACAGTTCCCCAAACTGAAAATGGGTGAGACAGCTGGGTGATCAGTGATATTACCTGTTGGTCCAGAGGAAGCGAAGGAGGATGTTAATCTGAGGGGGAATGAGAGCGCCCTTCCTTGTGTAAGCTACTCACCCTCCCAGGGAAAGGTCAGGAGAATTCAGAGGTGGGCTTGGAGTTGGGCGGTGTGAGGAACAGCCCTGGCCCTACTGACCGGATGGCCTGAAGCCATCTAACACCATTCCAGAGAAGCAACCGCCCCGTTATTTTGAGAGGGCAGGGAGGTACTTAACCCTTTCATCCTCCGAGTTGACAGTAAATAAAGATATGGCCGTTCCTTTAAATGCTGTCTATGGACGATCTATTTCATCTTGCACGTCAGCATTTATTGTGACTATTGACTTGCGTGTTCACGTATTCGTAGCGTTTTCTGCCACATAATTATTTTCATTGGGGTTATTAACTGGGAGTCATAGTCTAGTCAAACTTACTGTAGAAGAGATTTTTTTTTTTCCTTAAAAAAGAAATAAAGAAAATGTTGGCACCGTAGTTAAAAAAACAAATATCACTTAGAAGGTAAATGGTTTACGATAAAATTAAATATACCAAGTTTTTTGTGGCCTATCAGTTTACATGGTTTCTAAAGTTCTTTAAAGTTGTTGATTATTACTTATTTTAGGTTAAAATCAGTCTAATGTTCTAATTAAATACGCAGTTCTGAATCCACAACAGGAGTAATGGGTTTGGGGTTGGTTTTTTCTGTGCTTGATACGGGGTTATGAAGTCCTGAGGTCTTTTCCTGACTCTAGTAGGCTTAGGTTTTGTGACTGATAAAATAGGTAACTGCATCCTTGTCACTTCACAACCTTCTGTACTTCATGGAACTTTCTAGAAACTACCCAAGATATTTATAAGCTGCTTGTTTCGATTTAGCTCTGTAAATGAACATTTCTAAACAAATGGGATGATTGCGTCCCCAAAACACGTGGAATTAGTATGCAGGGCTGCCATGCTCTGTAACAACAGTGCTTCTGAGGTTTCACCTCTTCGCGCCCCTGTTGAGACCCACGCGTTCCTCGGGCAACTTAGCTACACACCGACCTGCTTGGAGGAGCCGCTTCCGCCTCCTGAGCTGGTACTGCTGGAGGTTGCGTTGTGGGTCACGCAGTTGCTGCTTGAGTTGAGAGAGTTTCCTCGTGAAAACTCTGAATTTTACTTTGAATGGAAATCTGTGCTGTAGTCGTTGAAGAGTTTGGTATGTGGGGCTGTGAACTGTGGAAGCTCTGAGTGTCGGGTGGCCTCTCGTGGAGAGACGCTGCTGAGAGAGGCAACCAGAGCTCGACAGTGGGCACGTGGTACGTAGAAACATCTGAAAGATTTTGGGTAAGAAACACTAAACGAGGTGTTTCTCAGTCCCTTTTTTCAGATCTGTTGCGTTTCCATTATCATAATCCAAGTATTCGCTACCTTCATTCCAAATTTGGAAGCTCCTACTTTGACCTTACCGCGAAGGAGGTGGGTAGTTGTCTATATCCTTTGGATTGCCTCTGGGGAGGAAGACAGCTAGCAAGTTGAAAACCACAGCGGCTCTCTTTTGACTCCGCCAGCATTACCTGTCCTAGCGGGTTGAGGCGCACGCCTGGGTCTCTAGTGGGAGGACCCTACATCTACCAACCTACTTCTGGCTGCCAGGCAGCCAGCGTCCGTAGAAGGGAAGCTTGGTGCTAAGCCAGACAAGCTCCACAAAATACTCGGTAAGTCCCTAACCTGGATTCGGGAAACTTGACAGGCTTCATCTGTATGTGTTAGGAAATTAATGGTTATCAGCAAGTAAATACTCTAACCCGAATGGGGGTTTTTAAAGCAAAACGGTAGTGTCACCAGCAGAGACTTTCGTGCTTGTCCAAACTTTGATCGCTTTATCTGATTCCATCCAGTGTGTCAGGTTCTGTAGAAGCCACAGCTGGTGGGTTTACCTGGCATTCTAGGGGCTCTTGTTGTACGCACACTAGATTGCAAGACTATTTTAGCGTAAGGTTTCAGAAACACAGTGAGGAGAAAAGAATATACTTGTAGCGGGTAAACCTCAGTAAGAGAGTCTTAACTAAGAACCCTTTTTTGAACTCTGTATAGCCAGCCGTTCGGGATATACTTAGTTGTTAAGATTTCTAATGTAGATTTTCGTGCCATTTGTGATTTTTTTTTATTTTGTTTTTTAAACTGCGTATTCTAAAAGCTTCCGATGTTTAATGGTAAGGTCTGGCTATGTTGTTCCGGGTGCTGTTAAGGTCTAGCTGCTCTGATTCATTCTGATCGACGAGAGTCAAACTTAATGTCTTGCTCTCAAGTTTGTTCCGTTGCCTTTTAGGCATCTGTTTAACTCTTGAGCCTTATTGACTATTTCTGCTATGGTATTTGCGCTGATAAATTTAAAAGAAAAAAAAAAATATATGCAGTTGTGTGTAAGCCAGGCATAAGAATCCAAAATGACTGCTGCAAAATGCTAATTCAAATGGTAGGTGAAGCCAAGCATAAAGGAAATAATAAAAAGATGTGAGTCACCAAATATAGAACACTTAAGTCCTAGCTGCAAAGGGACACAAATGAGATGATAGGGTATTAGCAGAAAGATGCAATTTACAGGTCAGAATGTAATAGTAACCTTTCACTGTGAAAATTGAAAATTAACCTTGGGAGTATTGGATCATTTACAGCTTATGTGGTACTCTTACTGAAGAAGAAAAAGCCCTGAAAAGACTTGCTGTGATTTTCGAGATTTTAAAATGGTGCTTTTTCAAAGTGTGTTCTCTTCTCTTCTGCAGCTGCATCTCGCTGTGTTTTCGTTTGGTGGTACCTACACAGATGGCACTACTAGGGTTTCTCAGGGGTTCACGCAAACGGTTTTTTTCAGATTTAAAATTTTCAAAGAAGCTGTGGTGGTTTACTTGCTCTGGGTGAAATTCTTAGTGAGCATTAGTCATCACGTCCGTTGAACTTACCTAGGGATTTTACGACTTGCAGGTCTTTTATCAGACTGCTTGATTTTCATTTTTTTCATCTTACCTGAGATTAGTGGCAGAGGCAGGTTCCATAAAAATCATGTGAACTTCGTTGTATTTGCCTTTCTAGTAATTTTAAAATCTGGCTTCCAATAATGATTAGCATTTGGAAAACTGAAAACAGAATGGAGGAGGAGAAATTTTTTTTATCAGCAACTTCCCATTCAGATATGGAATATGGCTTATATATAAAGTAACAGTAAAGCAGTTTTCCTAAAGTATTAACTTTTTGAAGGAATCAACTGTACAGTGGTGGTGATAGAAAAACGCCTGGTGTATTATTTAAAGCATAACATAGAAGAAAGTAGAAGTTAGATGTCACGTACTTTGAAGCAGCAAAATTTAAAAAAAAGCGAGATCTCTGATGCATGCGTTTAAGACGCCCTGCAGTGGCAGCTGATCGTGATTCCTGTATCATGCAGCATTTCTGGGTTTGTAAAAGGGACTTTGACAAGCGTGTTTGTGGGTTGCAGTATCGTAAGCTTGGTTTCCATCTCATTTGATATGGTAAGGACTCAATTATGCTATCGCTGAAACAAAGTCGTAAAATGATGCAAATGAAGACAGTAAGCTAAAAATAAGATCCTGATCCTTTGCTTATCTATTTACTGCATATTACAGTGTCTCAACTTGCATGTAATTGTAGATCTAATAAAATGTTGTATATAGAAATACTCCCAAAATCTTTTACTTGGAGCAGTGTTGCTGGTGCAGAAATTGGATTCTGTATTTGCATGGTTTCTACTGGATGTCCTTTAAGTATTGTTGACTGTATATATGGGGGGTTTTATTAGAACTGTTATTTCTGGACAATGTATTCTAAATTCCGCATTTGCAGGAATACTTGCAAATAAGTTTTCATATTCTTCGTAAGAATTTTTATAAGCTTTCTGAAGGAAAATACTCCTTTGGTGTATCGAGATTTTGTACTCGCTCTACTGCTATTCACATTTCTGTTCCTAGATTCTTGGAAGAGTTTAGGCTTTTACCCTAGCAACAGTTGTTTGGCTTTAGCCTAATTTATATAACAGAATAATAGACCTTTCACACTTAAATATGTCTCTTATTTTCCTTTTTGTCTTTCTTTAGGTAGCTCTGGTGCAGTGGACGGAGAGTGTCGGTCTCACTCTGGTTAACAGGGATTTGACCTCCATGCAGCTGAAGACCCCTGATGGACACATTCTGACCTACTACATTCTGCAGATCTTTCCCTTCACTTCCGAGAGCAAGCGCATGGGGATCATAGTTAGGGTAGTCTTGGGGGTGTTCTGGGTCTTTGGTTTTTTATTTCTCAAAAACTGTTTTTACGGAATGTTTATTTTTATGAAATTTGGTAGAAACTTGATCCTTCAGGGGATGCGTTTCACAGGATTTTCAGATGGAAAGGATGCCTTTGACAGAGGTACACATGAAATACTAGGCAGGCAACTAGAAAAATCAGGCTGTCCTGATGTTGCAGAGCGCCATGTAAAAGACAAGCCCTTCTCTTACAGGGGAGCGTGTTATTTTCACGGCTTCACGCTCAGCCTCTGATGCTGCAGGTTGCCTTTAAGCTTTTGGGTTTAATTTTCCATTTGTTTCGTTCCTACAAAATATGTTGCCTCTTCAAGAGATAAACTAATGGCTGAGATGTCTTGAAATAGTAGTTGGCATCTTTCTCTACTGCTGGTGCCGCTGCTTTTCCAGACCCAGTACTGATATCTGAACTGGCCTGCCTACCCAGCACAACCCGCAGGGTCAAAGATTTATGAGATACGTGCTTAGCTGTCTCCTAGACACCCAGCTAGGAGCACAGTAACGATGATTAAAACCTCTGACGAAAGGAAGCCACAACACGGTGCTAAACGGAACGTTTCAACCCCTGTGAATGCGAAGCCACCCACGCTGCGTGCTTCTACCTTCTCTCTGCCCCAGACCAGACCCTGTAGCAGAACAGCTTCAGACCACACCATTAGATGGTTAGGTCAGTGCCACGTCCCACTTAAAGAAATAGGTGTCAAACTCATCCCATTTTTTATTGGCCCACGATGACAAGGCAGGCATGCCGTCAGCCTTAGGCAGGGGTACTTCAGGCAGAATATGTGCCCGCTGGGGTCTGGAGAGACCTTGGCAGTCCGTATTTCATGAGGCGAGGTTGGCACTAAAAGCCTGTTTAACAGTGACGCGTTCAGAGATACTCCACGAAGCTTGCGGGTCAGACTAATCCATTCCTCCTGCGACAGGCCATAGCTCAGGAACCCCTGATGTGGATTCTGTTCGCCTGCGTGTGAATTCTCTGAACGTCCAGTTAACGTTTCATCATCAAAACATCTGTAAAAAAGCACTTACCCTGTTATTTGTACATTTGTAATTACTTCGGTATTTCAGAGATAGAGAGCGAACTTTCTGTTGGGGGCTCGCCAGTATGTGCCACCAAAGTAGTTAGAGGGGCCATAACAGTGATATTTTAAAATTTAGCCAGGCACTTTAGAGATACTGAGAATCTTTTACGCACGTTGATTTCAGTTAGAGCTGATCCTCTTATATGAGAAGGTAGGGAATACGTATCTCGATGGAATCAGAGATGTCACTGGTGGTAGTAGTAACATCAGGTAATAAAACTTACCCACCTCTTGGCAAGGTAATTCATCTTTTATAAATGATAATCCATTGACTACTTCAAAAGACAGTCAGGTTATTGGTAGGTAATTGTTTTGACTGTATAAATGGATATTTCCCCCCCCCCCCCTATTTCTTTTGTAAAATTTTAGGATGAATCTTCAGGAGAAATTACATTTTACATGAAGGGCGCAGATGTTGCCATGTCCACCATTGTACAGTACAATGATTGGTTGGAAGAAGAGGTAAGAAACAAAATCAAAACTTATAAAAATTAAAGTTTTGTAAAAACTAAATATTTTAAATCATAATATCAGGAATTATCGAATAGGCTTAAAGGAGAACCTGAGCCAATGCAGGAATGGGTTTTGAAGTCCAGTTACATATATCCTGAATAGGTTTGAAGAGATTAGAATTATTTTCAATTCTTGAATAACGCACGGGAAAAGCAAAGCTAGTAGTCATAGCAGAACACGTTCCTACTTAAAACAAGGAAATTTGTTTTTCATTGACTGACCTTTCACATAAAACCTAATTACTTCTGAGAAGGACTCTGCTATAAACCTATTTATCCCCAAATGCCCTTATTTTATCAAATCCTACAGTGAGGTATGAGTTACAAAGTTTGATGAGGGTTGTAGCCAAATTGAAATAGTTTTTTGCCACACTTATTAAACTTAATATAAACTAGCTAGTGCCTGAATTTCAAAACTGATTAACATTTTTCACTGTGTGGCTCTAGTAGGTACCAGCAATCATCTTATTTTGACCCTACATACAGACAATATGTTAATACAATGATTACACCATGTATGTTCATAATGGTATTGGCAATATGAATCAATATCTGCTGCAGGGCAGTTTGATTTATTCAGGGACATGAATAAATTAAACTCCCTCAAGACCTAGGAAAATGTCATAAAAATTACTTTTGGCGATAATGATGCACAATTAATTGTAAAATACTTGTTTAATTTATTTAGCTTTATCAGGTCAAATCAATAAGTGTTCTGCACTGGACAGCCTTGTTTTTCATTAAGACGTGCTGTTCCGTGGCCATTTTTAATGTGTAGATATTTTTCTGATAAGAAGTACGTTCAGTGGAAAAAGCAAATCTAGCTGCGTTACGTGCCTCAAAAATAGTTTTAATTTTTTTTAAAGTTTCAACCTAAAAGCGGTTTCCTTTAAGCTAGGAGAGGAAATCTATTTGGCTCACCAATAGCATACCACTTCATTTGGGGGACCTGAAGTATAATTGCTTTTTTTTTCCTGTTTCTGGCTTCTCCAAAATAATCCAAGTCTAAAGAAACACCAAAAGTTATGGTAGCTATATCCTCTGTTAGCATATAGTATAAAACGTGGACATACGGTTGAATATCTGCATAACTGTTCTGTGGTTTGGTCCGTTCAGTGTGGTAATATGGCACGGGAAGGACTGCGTACGCTGGTGGTTGCGAAAAAGTCACTGACTGAAGAACAGTATCAAGATTTTGAGGTATGAAGAGACGGAGTAATCTTGTACTTCACCATATTTAGTGACTTCAAGGGGAACATTCCTCTTTTATTCTGCTGAGGTGGCAAAACAGACGATTCATGTTTAGAGTATCGATAGTTGAGGTATGGCAGACGATCTGTTAGAGGTTTTGCCTTCCCTTGGTGGTGGTTCTGCAGTCACACAGAGGATACAGTTTGATTTACTGTGTGACTGGACAGTGTTTTCCCAGCAGCTGGTGTAATGTTAATTCTGCAGCTTCAGCATGACCTGAAAAATCTACTTGTTCTGAAAGGTAAGAGCAGTTCCTGCTCAGATGCTGCAATGCCCCATTCTTTACTAGTTCTTCAGAAGGCATTCTCTTGCGGCGATTTGTCAGGGGGAAAAAAAAAAGTATAAGAATGAGTGTAAAGTAAAATATGCTCTTTAAATATCTTTAATGAAGAGCGAGATTAAAAGACAAACACTCTAACCTAGTGAGTCCATATTGTAACTGATGGGAAGACTGAATGTATACTTGATGAGTCCTAACGATTCCAAGTGGTTTTGTGTTTGTGCAGAGTCGATACAACCAAGCGAAGTTAAGCATACATGATAGAAACCTGAAGGTTGCTGCTGTTGTAGAGAGTTTGGAGCGGGAAATGGAATTGCTGTGTCTCACCGGAGTAGAAGATCAGCTGCAAGCAGATGTTAGACCAACTCTAGAAATGCTCAGAAACGCTGGAATAAAGGTACTAAACCCATACTGTGGACACAACAGGTTATCATTTACTAACTTTTTTTTTAACGAGACATGGATTATATTTGTCTCTATTCGGGTTCATTCAAAGTAAGAAATACGCCAGGTCCTAAGCACATTCTGGGCACGGGCTAGCAGAAACGAACAAGACGTTGTGTGCAAATTCCCTCCTCCACCACAGGTTTCATTGATCTTAAGCTTAATTCTGAAGGAAAGCTACTAATGGATAAACGTATGTGATTCCCAGTCATTTATCCCCTCACTGTCTACAGTAAACCGTCTTAGCTGACGCTAAATTTTGGCGCAAGATTCGTATGATAACACTGTTTTCGGGCCTGGCACTCGGGAAGAGTCTCCGCAAAGATGAAAAGGTGAATGGTTTGAACGAGAATTCAGAACTGCCCTTGGAGTTTGTTCAAGTCGTGTTGAAGAGGCAGTGCCAGAAGCTTTGCGCTCAAGCGCGTGCTGTGTTTTGTTCAGCCAGGCGACGCTACGCAGCTATCAACTGCACACTTAGAAGTAATTGCACACTTGAGAGAGGGTTTGAAGCAAAGATACAAGCAGTATCTGAGGGGAGCGGGCGAGACCATTTTGCTTGAAGCAGAGGGTCAAACTGCACAGAGAAGGGGACTTTGCATTGGTTAAACTGAATCAGATACAACGGGGATTTTTAGCCTGAGAAGACCGGGAAGTGATTTTGCTTTGCATGGGAAATCTCCCGTTACGTAGGAGAGGAGCGGGAATGCATGGAGCTCTGCCTTGGGACAAATGATGAGCCAGCTGAGAATTTATGGGTTCGAATTAGTGGACGACGTTACGGTGAGCGTCTGCTACAGGCTGCCTGATCAAGAAGTGGTAGAGGAGGCCTCCTTCAGACAACTGGAAGAAGCCTCACGTCTGCACGTGCTGGTCGACTTTAACCACCCCAACATCTGCGGGAAGGGCGGCGCAGGAGGGTACAAGCAAACCGGGAGAATTTGGGGAGCGCAGTGACGATAATTTCCTGACAGAGGTGACTGAGGAGTGAACAAGGAGAGATGCTCTACTAGTCCTCACACTAAGAGAGGAGGAGGAATTGGTCAGGGCTGTGAAAGCTACTAGTTGAGGGGATGGCTTTGGCCACCCGCAGTAGTTACGAGGGGTGAAGTTCAGCCAGCTCAGGGGGATCTTGTTAGTGTCTATAAATACCTGAGGGAAGGGTGCAAAGAGGACAGAGCCAGGCTCTCTTCGGTGGTGCACGAAGCACGAGACAATGGACGCAAACTGAAAGGAAGGAAGTGCCACGTGAATAGAAGACGACAGTGTTTTACTGTGAGCTGGTCTCCCAGAGAGTTAGCGGAGAAGTTCAAAACCGTGGCCCTGAGCAGCCTGCGGTAGTTGACCCTGCTTTGAGCAGCAGAGTTGGACTAGATAATCTCCAGAGGGCCCTCCCCATGTCTGCTGTTCTGTTACTCTCGTTTTTAATTAATCGCTGTTCCGCAAAGGCTTTCAGGTGAATTAGCTGGTGATGCAGTGGTGTGCACAATCAGAAAAATATATGCGTGGATTAAAGCCTTCTGATTACATCAAATTTCTTTTTAGTACGGTGTGAGTAGTGCAAAGTACTTCTATATTAGTACTTCATGTACAGTATTTTCTCATTTGCTGTTGATATTTCTTCTGTATGTGGTCAATTCTGACTTAGATATATCCTGCTATAAATAGGTATAGGACAGTGTGACAGTTTCTAGGGTTGGGGGGTGTTTTCTAGTGATTAGTTCTAGGATTTCAGAACATTAAAATTGTCCTGGCTTTAGTTACTGCCAACATTATAGTAGGCTGGAAACACAATAGTAGCTGTAGAAGGTCATAAAATTATAGATTATTTGGTTACTGATGAGAAGGAGTCTTTCTTTCTGTTCATTGACCCACAAGGACACTAACGAAAAGGATCTTTCCCGAGATATCCAGGAAAAGAGGGAGATAGAGGCTTACAGTTTAATAAAGTTGCAACTCCTAACTTAGTAACTGTCCAGTAAGGACTCCTGGAGCTTAAGTCATTCCTCCTGTGTTGTCTGTTCTGCTTGGTCGGGGGCTAATGGCATTTCGCCCAGATGTCCTTCAGCGTTCTTGGTGTTAAGGGGCTGAGGGAGAGGGAGCTGTCTCGCTTTAAGAACAGATGGATCCTCAACCTTATTCCTTAAGCGTTAATGCCTTCCTCCCAGTTCCGTGTGGGCAGTGGGCAGGATCCCTCTGGAGCGCCGGGACTGTAGCTCTCCCTCCAGGATACGCTGCCTCGCTGCTTTCTGATAGAGTCGCGCGACTTGCGTCACATCGTTTTGCCGACGAATGTTCTCTCTCTTCCAGTTGTCTGCAGCCTCGCTCTTTTCATCAAGGTAGTATCAGGGCCGTAGGGAAAGGCTTTTATGTTTTCCCCGCTGCTCAGTTATGCCAGCGGGTTTCCCCGTGTCTTCATGTCCGTTGAGACATTGGCCCTTGTGAGAAGGGAAAGGGAGCGGAGCTGCCTGAATTGGACAGTTCTTTTCTGCTTTGTGTGTTGTTGCAGTAAAAACTGCTCATTAATTTTAGTTTAAAATGCACATATCGCTCTATTTTCTCTGGTAACCTAATCCCAAAAGGTACGAGAAAAAGGTTGGAGAGGGATGCCATTTAGATTTGGAGAACAGACACATAAATGACTTTTAACTGTTACGTTCTTTTGCAGATATGGATGTTAACAGGAGATAAACTGGAGACAGCAACTTGCATTGCGAAAAGTTCTCACT
Organism: Elanus axillaris; assembly: GCA_026212715.1. Classification (NCBI taxonomy): domain Eukaryota; kingdom Metazoa; phylum Chordata; class Aves; order Accipitriformes; family Accipitridae; genus Elanus; species Elanus axillaris. The sequence goes on from JANZLQ010000030.1 coordinate 24,567,649, forward strand.
TGGTGTCTAGGACTCAAGATATTCACATTTTCAGACCTGTAAGTATGGTTCCAACTTTTTTGTTGGTTCATCAAAGGACAGCTAATCACAGTGTGGCTTTATTTGATTAGTAGCCGGGTGCTTGTGGAAAATCGATGGGTTATTGTACCGAGTGTCATAATAATGGTCAAGAGAGTAGTACTTGGGTTGTTACTCAAGGATGCAGAATTACAAAGCTTCTTTTAAACTGAACTTCTGTTTAAAGGTGCTTGTTTCTAGATTTGTTGATACGCTACAGAAACGTTTGTAGCATGTTCGGGTGACCCAGGTTCAACGTGCGTTTTACACCCTTCGCTTACGCGATGGGCGTAGTAAGGTACCTCTGCATGAGGATGGAGAGGGGTCTGTGTCAGGTGCTGAGCCAGGAGGAAAGAGCATCCAGGAATGTGGGCCATCTGAACGTGGTTCTTGCTGGTTCTAGCATTTTCATTAAGAGAACCCTTTAGACTCAAGCAGAATTAATCCTGAATTAAACTGTGATGCCAACGTCCTCTGTATTGACATAGCTCAAATCAGTATGAGAAAATTTGAATTTTTTTTTAAATCGTGATATATATTTGCATTTTATTAACAGGCTGTTTAAGATAATTGTTAGAAAGGTAAACTGAGTATATTTTTCTATACGTTTTGATTATATTTGCATAGCCTCAACTCTGCTGAAGCCAAACAAAAATAGATTTTCCAGCCGTTGATTGATGCTGTGTGATCAGACATAATATGTCTGTGTTTGTTCTAAATGAACCACTTGCACCTACAGAAATAATTATATGAATATAATTTACATGTAAATGTAGTTTCTTCTGAAACATCAGAATGGCAAATTAGGCCCTGCAGACTACTATTTGCAATTAAATTATTAATGCTTCTGATAAAACTTCAGATCAATTTTTGTTGACCTTTCCATGTTGTAACACCACAAATTAAGTCTTCCTGAACAAAATCTATTTAGTTGAGTCAGATTTTTATTTTCATTACCTCGACTGGTAATAAGAGATCAGCATAAAAGTGTGTTAACTTAAAGTACACAAAGTTTTAAATTAGTTAGAAAATAGATTTATACAGAATTATTTCTGTGGCTGTACTTGTTGCAAGGAAATAACTACTGGATTAATGTAAGAAAATACCAAGCGCTCTAACACTTCTATTTTAGTTATAATCTAGTAAATAAAAAATTATTTACTACTTTGGCTTCCCAAAAGTACGCGGTTTTGGGTTTGATACTCCTTTTTTTTATTCTTAGAAGTCTCTGCTTCTTTGTTTTGTAATGAAATTAACTGATACGTTGTTCTAGAGGTATTTACAAATTTAAAAAAAAAAAAAGACACCTCTCTTAGGTGAAAGGTAGAACAGAGAGGGGCAATCGCTGCTCATCGCTGTACACCAAGTGCTCACACCTCTTAATCTCCCTAATGCAGAAAGATTATAGCGGGCCATTGCAGTCCAGGGTTCTTAGCTAAGAGCTGGCAGACAAGGAGCTTCCTCTTTACGTAATTACGGAAAAGGAGGAAAAAAATTCTGAACTGGGGCATGCGTATGAGTTTTTCTGTTTACAGGTGCTTTTTAATGTAACTCCGATTTTATGTGTAGTAGAGCCCGTCTGGAGGGACAAAGGTCTTTGGGACCGCATCTGATTCTGCGTAGCCGTGGGCCAAAGACAAAACTTCATGTTCGGTGTACTTAAGACTCATATATTTTGAAAGTTATTTAATCAAAGTGCTGACAGAGCCAAAATTAGAAGTGTAATCAGAGTTTGTGTTTTATTCTGTGCTTGGAATTTTGTCTTACATGATAGCTCTACAACACGTTGATCTTTTATTGGGGAAAAAAAAACCCCAAAACTGCTAGTCTCTTCCAAATGTGGTTCTAATTTAATGTTTTCATGTTCTATGTTCTAGCTCCAAACGTTCCGAAATCCATTTGGTAACCTTTGGACCATTTTTGCATTTCACAGCTGGGCCTTTCTGAAACAATAATTATGCAAATTAAAAAATGTATCATGTAGTTCTTTTGTGTTATGCCACTTGATCCTGCTCGCGTCGTCATGCAAGATCCAAAAGGATTAGCACTAGTGAGCATTTTTATGTGCCTTTTGAGATCTGTGTCTACTTACCCAAACTGAAGGAACTATTAATATGAACATCTTGCATTATTCTACAAACAGATTTTACTGGTTAATAAATAAAAGTCTTGGGGTTTGCTTGGGTTTTTGTCTTTGTTTTTTTTTCTCTAGGCCTGCCAAGTTGGAAGGACTAGAGTCAGCTTGAACTTAAGATGTTTTAATGTCATTAATTCATTAATTTTTTAGCCCTGGTCTACTTGGGTGAGGAACCAGTTAAGCTGACTGCATAGATTTTCCTTGTTTGAGAATTACTTTTTCACTCCCTGAGATTCAAGGCTTGTAGTCACAGCCCATGGGTATTGGGCTTGCACTGGGATAAAACGCTTGTCGAAGAACCAAGGCCTCCTGGGTATGAGTTCTCAAACCCTGATTTATTTAGGCAGGATTTCTTTTTTTTGAAGTATATAACAAAATCTTTTAAGAGGGTGTTTTTTATTGAAGGTTACCACTCGAGGAGAGGCTCACTTAGAACTAAACGCCTTTAGGAGGAAGCATGACTGTGCCTTGGTGGTATCGGGGGACTCACTTGAGGTAAGAACATGGGTTTTGTCAAATCACCTTTATCTATCTGCTTATGTTCAAAAAGTAAAGTAGCAGTGTCTTTGTGCTCTTGAACTTTTTTCCAGTGTTTCCCTGTACTTTAAGTTGTCTGTAGAGATACTTTTGTTTTTCTCTGAGTGCTAATTAGAGGATGTGTGTTCTAGGTGGGCAAATGTTACTGGTTCTGTGGTCTCCCGTTTGGTAACAGCATGGAATTTGTATGCAGCACGCTTTGGTATTGTCTCTTCTCTTAACCCCAAAGTGTGTCGGCTCTCTGAATGGAAGAGAGTGTTAGTTTAAAATAATAAAGCCACACTCAGGAGAATGTGGCTTTTTTTTTCTCCCGCGTGGATGTCGTGCAAGCAAAACTTCATAAAAGAATTCTTTATACTGTGTTTGTGTTATACTAGCCGTAGTAGTATTTAATCGTAAGTAAATGAATGCGAGTGTATTTTTTTTTTCCTTAGGTTTGCCTGAAGTATTATGAGCATGAATTCGTAGAGCTGGCTTGTCAGTGTCCTGCTGTAGTGTGCTGCCGATGTTCTCCCACCCAAAAAGCTCATATTGTGAAACTGTTACAGCACCACACTGGAAAGCGCACATGTGCAATAGGTAACTGTTGGCACAGTCTTCGTTTGCAGAAGCTAAAATCTGTAATAAACTTAAGCAGTAGATGGCACCATTGAGAAAGAGTTGAAACCAGAGAGACTTCTTTATCAACAGCCAGGGATTATGCAGCAAATGTAGCAGAAAATGCCATCGCACGAGAAAGGTGTGGTTATCCTCTTTATTCCACAGAAAAGAAGTCTTGACTGCTGAAGCAATTAATCATTATCCATAGATTAATTGTAAGAATTTAAAGGTATATAAGAGGTTTCTGAAATACTGTAAGGCCAGGAGAGTAAAACCTCTGAAGAGCTGAATATCGCAGTGATGTTTTCCAGGTGACGGAGGAAATGATGTCAGCATGATCCAAGCAGCAGACTGTGGAATTGGAATTGAAGGCAAGGTAACGTTAACGCTTTCATCGTCAAACGTGTGCCACATAGTGGTATAGTAACATGGGCTTAGAAGCTTTATTCTTAAACAGTAGTGAACTGATCATTTCTAATTAAAGTATGCTGTAAGATGATAAAAATACTTAGTCTTTGAACTAGCATTTTCTTTGCTTCTATGTCCCCTGCTTTATCTTTTTTAATACAAAAAGCAAAAAAAAGCAGAAAACACTGTTGTTATTTCTGCATAGCATTTACTGGAAAGAAGCAGGATAGGCGATTAAACTTACTTGTTAATCTTGGGATGCCACTGCACCTTAGAATATGCACCAAAAAAAGTCCTTTGTGTCTCCTTGCGGGGTTGATTTCTGAAGCAGGAACAAACATGACTTTTAAAATTAATTGTCAGGTAGAATTTTGAAAGCGGAAACAGATCTTTTACACTGTGTTTCATATTTGGAATATTTTTGTTTTGTCCTAGGAGGGAAAACAAGCTTCCCTAGCAGCTGACTTCTCTATCACACAGTTCAAACACATAGGGAGGCTGCTGATGGTACATGGTCGAAACAGTTACAAAAGATCAGCAGCACTAGGTCAATTTGTCATGCACCGGGGCCTTATTATTTCAACTATGCAGGTATTTAAAACTTTGTTTTCTGAATAGTTACAAACACTACCTCTGTCTTTGAGGTGTCACAAAAAATTAATCAACCAGTGTTGTTGTTACTTTTTTCTTTATTGTAATGTTTCGTATATAGAATTATATTAAATATATGTAATTACCTGCTTTTTGTAGGCTGTATTTTCATCAGTCTTCTATTTTGCCTCTGTTCCCTTGTACCAAGGATTCCTAATGGTAGGGTAAGTCAAAACCAACACTTAAGATACCTCGTAATAAATATCGCAACCTAACTTGTTAATTAGCATCACGTAGTTGGTGTCTGCCACCTTTTTTGATACGTTTATCATGGGTACACTACCAAAACCTGGAATCAGTCCATGACGAAAAGTCTAACTAGGTTGAATATGCACTATGTGAGGGACGAAGCCTCATCAGCTCTCTGAAGAGAGGGATCTGCATAGCCTTAGAAGATGATACCGTATAACCTTTTTCACATACGGGGTGGCTCCCAGACCAGTTTCAGCTATTACTCAGGTTGCCATACAAGCCTCAGTGAGAATCACAGATTTTTCTGTTAAAAATGGAGCTGAAGCTACTGACTACAAAATATCCTCTGAGAGCGCGCCACCCAAGGCAGCCACACAGATCTCCGTTCAGGTGAACGTATGCAGAATTAGGAGCACCCTGCTCTTGTTGCGGAAGCTGCTTTAGTAATACGGTTCCCCAAGTCATGCAGCTGAGCCATATGGATATATTTGTGTTGGTCCCTGCTCTCTGCCCCTTCTGTCCTAAGAGCTTCTTTTTATACTCCTCGTAAACAATGACAACTTAAATCAACAGTAACTTAAATCATAGTAAAATCGAAGTCCGCTTACACGAGACTCCGCAGAGGCACGCAGCAGACCTCTCCAAAACGTCTGTAAATATTTGTGCCAAGTTCTAGGAAAGTACATACTAAAGTATACATCTGGCAGGTGCATACTAAAATCCAAAGCCGCTTACAGAGCTGTTAGGACTCTTGTTCATCCACCTACCTATACCATGATGTCCAGGATATAGTGCTTTTTTTTGTTTTAAATCGCTTTTCATGCCGTTGTCTGTGGGTGAATTTAAACATCAGGTCTTTGAACTGGTCGTCCAAAGTGCAAGTGCACAGCAACTATGGTAACAGGCGATAAGCGTGGGTGATATATGTAGAAGAAAGAAATGTGTGTACTGGTTTTGACTATATCAAAGCTCTGTAACTTCTCACGACTGGCAGCTCTCAGAAGCAGAAGAGCAGGTTGCATGCGTAAAGCTGTATTAGTAAGCTGCCTCAGTGCTGGGTAGAAGAACCAGTTTAATGCCACTTACATAAAAAGACTTGAACTCAGTAGACAGTTTAAAATCCTGTCCTACAAAAGTGTCAATTTATGTGCTTTCCTTTCACATAGGTATGCAACTATATATACTATGTTTCCAGTCTTCTCTCTAGTATTGGATCAGGATGTGAAGCCAGAAATGGCATTGCTATATCCAGAACTTTATAAGGATCTCACAAAGGTATGAATGTCCTCAGTGCTCAGACATGAACAAATGCTGAAATCTCCGGTGTGCAGAGCTGGGAATCCTTACAATCATTTTCGTAAGGTATTCCACGCAAGACAGATGCACAACTAAAGTAATGCAGACTTCTGTACTACAAAAATGATCCACAGTACCAAATGTTCCGCCCAGTTTTATTAATACATTTGTTAAGTCGCCAATGGTTGGACTGAAATAATTCAAACATGAAGGTATGTTAACATAAAACTCGCTTTCAGTCTGGCCCCAGGATCTCTGATCTGGAGTTATTCATGCTTACTTTTTCACAGCTCCTTTTTCGTATTAAACTGGTAGATTAATGTTTAGATCATTTTTTTTTTCCCCCCCTCACCCCCAGATATTACTACTGACTTCTCCAAAAGCTGACTTTCTTTAAATAACAGATACTGATAACTGATATAGCGTAACTGAATCACAGTGCTTTCTGTGTTTGCACATACCCGCAAACGATGAAAGTACGTAATTTCTTTACCCGCAAAAGTGAAACAAATCTCAAGAACTTCTGCTCCTCCTTAAACCGTCAGCTAGAAAATTTAGGATCCGAGGCAGAAGCAGATAGTCTTTTTAGGGATAGTAGATTCTTTGAAGTTGTGTCTAAAAGTTCAAAAGCAGACTGTGGTTGAAGAGGAACCAAACTTTTCAGAGCCTTTGACTTTTTAATTGTACTAAATTAGCTGTTCGCTATGTTAGTCTGGGAGAATTTTTTCTCATCTTTGGAGATCTTGATTCTCTCTCCTCTTCAGGATCTTTAAACTTTCTTTGTGAGATTTTAGCCTATGATTCATCTCAGAAAAGCATGGCCTTACACCTGCTGAAGGCGGTTGTAAGCTTGCCAGTGGAAACCTGTTGAGGGAAATCGGAAGCATCTCATTTCCCAAGCTAGAAGTTAACTCGTACTCGGCAACTGCCCAGAATGGGTAGATGAATACGGGCTAAGTTTTTTGTTTAGGCTTAAATGACAGTTCTTGGATGTGCTGAATCATTGGCTTTCACAGTTTCTATGAATGTTAAATGAGTAGAACCCAAATAATTCTCTTCAGAATTAAAAACAAAGAGAATGTGGGGAAACTGGAGAGTACAGTTCAGTGCATTGTGTGGGGCAGATGGTGATCAGTGAATGATTATGGATGAGTAGTATAAAAAGTGATGTATGTGCTACACTTGACTTCACTATTACAAGGTAATCTTATTGTGAGTGTCTATTACCGCAATTTATGATCATGCTGCCTTAGTCATGACACTGAGGCCTACATATTTCTGCACATCATTTTTCAAATTATGGACTCTAAATGCAAATGTCCACCAATGCTATCCAGCTAGTGTTATTCAAACACATGTTGACGTGGACTATAATTGTATTCCTAGGAATTGGTTTCTTTTCTGGGGTACACTAGCGATGAAAATGCTTTTTAGATTTTTAAAAGAATAAGGTGTATTGCACAAGTCATTGACAGGCCCTTGCTCTGGTGCAAGAAGAGAAAATTAGCAAGGTTCAGAGAGACCGGTGTGGCCACGTAGCCCAGAGGACACACTGATTCAGTATTACTGTTACGGTGGTTCCTACGGAGTTACAGCTAGAAAAGCTGATGAAAATTTGAAAGGAAGTACAAGCAAGAGGGCTCCCTGCTTTCATCTGAAAATGATTCACAGCCTGTTGTGCAGCATTCCCTGGAGGCTCAGGAGTGACTTACCCCTTCTTGTTCCATGAAGGTGACCTAAAACTCAAGCTTATTCTTATTTCACAAATCTTGCTAATTGGGGAGCTACGGTTGAAGGTGGAAGCAGTGTGCAGTACTCAAATGAAAATGAGTAGGCACTCATAGGAGGGAAAAAAAAAAAATGTCTCTTGGTGCTTGTACAAGATTTTTTTTTCCCCATGTTCAGTCTGTCACTGACATTCTAGACTATATACAGAATTATGAAAATGTCTTTAGCACCTTGCCATGAACTCTTGCTATCCGAGAATGTTCTAGCCTCTACTGAAGTAATAAAAGATTTAACTCATCACTTCCTACAGCGATGAAGCCCATTTCTTTACAAAGTGCTGATTCTTGCCTGTTCTAGAGTGATCCCTTCTTTTGTGGCAAAATGGCTTTGTTTGCCTTTTTATCCTTCTTTTAAATGTGTACCCTTTCAACTCTGCAGTTCTAACATATTTCATCAGTACCCTCACAGAATGCAGAAGTGATATGCACATGTACAGCATTTATTCTTTGATTTATGCATATGTTTTAATCTTTAACGTTCACAATCACAAGAAGATTTAAAATGTATTTGGTAATAGTTACTTGCTGAAAACTCACAGTAGTGTCACGACCCAGACTGGACAGACCAGGGAGTCGTGTTTAGTTCAAAATTCCCTCGGGCTAAATTAAGGTGAAACGACACGAA
>JANZLQ010000030.1:24576038-24590295 GCA_026212715.1 Elanus axillaris
CTTCCCACCTCCCTTCCTTAAGCAGAACTTGCCCCACCACAGCGGTCGAGACATGAACTCTTTCAGTCTCTCACAGGGAGTCGTGCGTCTCGTTCTGTGAATGCAAACAGGCGGGTTACCCAACATGTAGCAGTGACTAGCAACTGCAGTTTTGCATGTGGTTTATGTCAGTAAGTACACGATGCTATTCCTCTTGAAGACTGCAGTTTACAGAACAGACAAATATCGGTCTAGTGATTAACTATTAAAAATCCATGAACTGAGTAGCTTTTCTTAAAGTTGTGTTTAACTGTCCTCTTACTTGTTTCCCTTAGGGAAGATCTTTGTCATTTAAGACCTTCCTCATCTGGGTTTTAATCAGTATTTACCAAGGTAGGCGAGTCCTAATTTTACTGAACTGAGAATTTTTTGTCTGCTATTAGCAATATTGTTTTTCAGCGGCAGGTTGAATTCCCAAAGCTTAACAGTTCATCAGCAGTTATATATATTGCTTTCTGTTTATCTCGTAAATCGATACTCCTGTAGTGTGCCAGGCCTATGCAAAACACGGTGTGCATCGGTATTTTTATTGATGCATATCGCCTAAAAAAGGACGTGTTTTTAATGGAATGCTAATCTAGAAAAATTTTAATGAGTGCTTATCACATTGCATATATTTACACAGTAGTTTTCTTTCATGGAATGACAGAAGCGCTGTTGAAGAAATCTGAATTATGTAACCAGTTAAAAGTAATTACACTTTCAACGATGTCTCATTTATTTGTAGCACTTGACAAAACGAGGCTAATTAACAGTTCGTCATATATTGCACTAAAATCATTTTCTAATAGTTTTATTTCTTTATAGCTTCGGTTGTTTCGTTTCACATGCACAAAGTACAGTAACTATCACTTCTGTTCTTTTAGAAAGATCAATGTTGTTACGTTAAAAAAAATTACTGGGCAAGTTTTCATAAGCAGCAACCAAACGTTCAGTGTGCAGTGGTAAAAACTGGTACTCTGAAATTTCATCGCACAGTGTATTTGTTAACTTTTTGTGCCTTTCCTAGGTGGTATTCTGATGTATGGAGCCCTGCTGCTTTTTGAATCTGAATTTGTACATGTCGTTGCCATTTCCTTCACTGCCCTCATCTTGACTGAGCTCTTGATGGTTGCACTGACCATACGAACATGGCACTGGTTAATGGTGGTGGCTGAATTCCTCAGTCTTGGCTGCTATGTGGCCTCTCTTGCATTTCTAAATGAATACTTTGGTGAGTAATAGTAAAAGTATTTTAGCAAAAAAATGTGCTTTTTAATATTTTTGTCTTTTTTTGTTAAGAACAGGTGATACTATGCTTTGTGAAATACAACTTTCTCCATAAGAAATATGAAAGTAGGCTTAATTAATGTTGGATTAAAATCTTCTCTTATCCTTTTCTCCTAGAGTCTGACAATCTCTATTCCTGTTAGTATGATTTATCTAGATGATAAGCTTTACTCCAGCCACGCATGCTTTTTACATCCTTGATCTGATCTTGACAGTCCAAACTGTGTATCTTAAACTGGCTTTACGATTTTCACTATTGAAATGGATGTGATTTTTAAAAAATCAGGATCTCTCACTGAGTTGGTGAACTGTTTTGTAGGCCAGACCAAGCAGTCCTCATTAGATCTAACCCACAAGCTTAAAAGAGCTGAAGTATTGCTAGAGAGTGAGGCAGAAGGCTATTAGCGTAGACGCTTTAGAAGAGAATCATTGTTTCATAAGTATATTCAGCTTATATTAAGCTTGCTTTGCTTTAGATTGCAGTGTGCCGTACTGTGTCTTAATGTTCTGATTGTTCATCGTTCGTAAGATGAAAGAACACGTTTTAACTGCAAATCTTAACAGTCAAGGATCTGAGCATCAAAATAATACTTATTTCTTTTCATATCAAATTATCCTTCAGTAAGAACAGCTATCTCAGTGTGATTTTACAAATGTAACTTGTACAGAAATATATATAACAGTTTTGATTATACCTCACAAGGAATAGAATCCAGCTCCTTCCCTCTCCGCTTCCCAGGAGCTGATGAGTAAGGAGTCGCCCTTCTTCAACCGTTACTTCTCATAGCAGAATTAAATGTTACGTGGTAGTTCCTAGGAGTCTCATAGTTCTGCTTTGCATCTCTCGTGTCCCAACTGTTTAACACTAGGGTAGCGTATTTACATTATATAATTATTTTTTTTTAATCAGTAAATGCTTCACTGCCTGTCCCAGGTGTTCTGTTACTTCCCAGATTTTTCAGGAGTCGAACTTTAGTGAAGAACGAACCCTGCTGGGCTTGGTACTTGTACTGTACGTTATTTCAGGTTTGCTCGAGTACCTTTGTCTTTTCTCTGACGCTGATGCGCAGACTCTTTGATAGAGATTATTGGCTTGATTCCTGAATCTCCACAGCCAGATTACAAATGAAAGGAACAAGCGAGAACAGATACAGGTACTGGCTCTTGAGTCCAAGCTTCCATGAAGCTCATAAAGCAGAACTTGCGGCTTCACCTCTGTAAGCCGTTAGTATTGGTGACAGCCAGTCCTTCCATCCTTCGTAGGTGGTGTTCAGGGATGTGTAAGAACTGCAGGGACTTTGTTCCTTGCGAACCTTTCCGTAGAGGGGAGCGCTTTACTGTCCACACGTATTTGCTGGACAAGTCCAAGCAACTAAGTACGTAAATGGTTGCGTGGCTTCTTGCAGCCTGGGCACTTAACTTCTGTATTTTTCATCATTAAGGGTACTGAGAAGGCTACAATTTCACAGGCTTTTGTAGAGGTGTATTTTACTGGGTGTTGTTCATCTGAGAAAATGCATTTCACTTAGTCTCGCTTCTGCTTAATGCTTTACTCTTGTTTAACTGTCACACTATAACTGGGAGGAGGGAGCCTTTTTTTGGGCATGGAACACAGTATAAACCTAAGTGGCAGTTTACAGTTCAAGGTATAGAATGACTTCCATGTAACAGGGAAAACAATCGAGTCAAATAGCGCTTGATTTCCTCGGCAAATAAACCACTTCTTTCCATGATATTTACTTACAAGCATAATCTCCTCCCAAAGAAATGGTATCATAAGTATGACAGGGCACTCAAGTTAGAAAGACAAAAATATTTGATACTGCTCTAGAGCTCTGACTCATGGAAGTAAGTCAGTCTTTAGGTTTCTGAGTTAATTGCACACAAAGGCGGCATTAGGCGTCTCTGATACGTTACACAGGCTTTTAGTATGTCTAAGCAGGCTTAGGCTAAAACTGTGTAACGAGTTTATACGTTGAAATCTAATATACAAAGTATATTTAATGAGTGAAGTTGGAGCAGTAAAGCGTTTCTTTACTGCATTTTCTGAAGTGCATTTTCGTTCACATTAAAACAGCTCTGATCAAGTTGTTTATACAGTAAATTTATACCTTGAAGTCAAATGTAAGATAACCGCCTACCTTCTTACAACCTTAAAACATGACCAAATATGAAATCTCTGTTTTCAAAATGTTTTGGTTTAATTGCTGTTTAAAATATTCTGATCGTCATGTGAAAGGCAATAATATTCCAGTTAATGCTACTAACATCTTTTTCGTTTCCTTTTTGTGCAGCTAACCTGTTTGTTTTTTTTCTTTTTTCATGTAACTTTCATATTCTCTGTAAACCTGTCCTTTCATTTTCATTGTCCCTCTTTGTGAAACAGGTATAGGCAGAGTGTCTTTTGGAGCTTTCTTAGGTAGGTGAAGTTTAACTTTTCTTGAAGTTTTTTTTAAGTCTTTAAAAACTCATTAAGCAGTAGTAGATTATTTAATATACACATTTGTAAATAATGGGAAAAAGCAAAAAAAAACCCCAGTTCTTCAGATGACCTGGGTTCTGGGATCTTTCCGTGATAATGAAGAATGACCTGACCATCACAAATAGGGTAAAAAAATTTCAGTAGCAAGTGTAGAGTGTCACCATTCTTGTTAATGTTTGCCACGAAAAAAGAGCTTTTCAGCGTGGCTTGTGCTGATATCGCTACATGGTTTTCCCTTTAAATTTTGGGGCTCTAATTTAATCTCTAAGGTTTTAAGAATTATTCAGACTAGTTGTTGTGACTGTTTCAGAACAAAGTAACCTGAATACGGAATAAAGGATCCAAAATGGTAGCAGAATTTCTTGTTGGGAACTTGCATTATAATGGGTAAAACCTGTTCTTACTAGCAGAAAAACGAGCTGGTTTTTTCTTATTATGAGAAAGTCTTACTTTTAAACTGAGAATCTGTTTCCCCTAGAATTATTTTGTGCTGCAAAACAGTGTAAGGACCATAAAGGAACTGTGAAGTTCCTGTCTAAAGAAAATAGTTGGCAAAAACAAAATGTTGAGGTTAACTTTAACTTTATCCTTCTGTTGTTTTGTTGCGCTGCCTTTTTTTTTTTTTTTTTTTGCATGCTCTTGAACAATAGCATAAGCAAACAATTAAGAGAGTTTTATTGACTTTGTCCTATGGAAGTTCCAGTTTCCATGTTACCAGCTCCCATTACTTATTTTCCCTTTTTCTTTCTACAGATGTTGCCTTTATCACAACTGTGACCTTCCTGTGGAAAGTGTCAGCAATCACTGTTGTAAGCTGTCTTCCACTTTACATTATCAAGTACTTGAAGCGCAAATTTTCTCCTCCAAGTTACTCCAAGCTTACCTCGTAGAAGTAATTATATTCCTGTGGTTTTTCACTCACACCAGTCTGCAAATTGCACATTCACTGTGCTTTAGTGTCTATGGATTTATGCTGGACTAAAGAAATGTAAAAAAAAAAAACCAAAAAAACCCAAAAAATTAAAAAAAAAAAAAAGTTAAAAGTGATAGAGTGAATAGAGCACAAAAAGAGGAGGAAACACCTGACAGGTACAATAACACAGAAGTACACTAACAAGACTATCAGAGATAAACTAAACTTTCTTCATGTTGATTTTTTTTTTTTTTTACTTTCAGTTGCTATGATTATAAAATAAAACCAAATCATCTTTGATTTGACAGTGCTTCTGAATGGCTTCATTGCTACTGTAAAGGATTTCTTCCTACTGTACTAATCTTCTGCAAGTTGAATTGAAAGTTTTGTTCTTTATTACATACCTTCACTTCTTGAATTATTACATAACTTCCTAATTTAAGTCCTTTCCTCTAATGTTGATATATGGAAAAGTTTATTCGTCCATACTTACTATAACAAACCTAATACCTGTAAATGCCCATGTCTGTATTAGCAGCTACCTATTATTCCTCATCAGACATTGAGTGATACGCACTATCTGAATTATGTACAGATGTCTGCATAGCACAGTATTATTTTTAGGAGCTGTTGTCCTATTCCGTACTCTCCATTTCTGGCACCAGTAAATTACAGATCTGTGATGTCGACAGCAGTTCTTTAAATGCACATTATAGCCAGGTTGCACAAAAGCTGTTTAAAACTTAAATGATAAATTCTGTACATAATTCCACTGCACCTATTGATCTGTACAGATTGCAAAGACATGGCTGCTCAGTAAATATGTTTTAAAATTCTTATTCATTTTGTATTTGTAAAACTGCAAATAGTGTCAAGTACATTTCTATATATGAGAAGTCCAGTAAACCTTGTATTAGCTGATATGTTTAAATTGCCTTGTAATCTGTTTACTTAGGTTACTCAGGTAAAAGAAAATAAGACAAACACATGAACATTATGGGAGGAAAATCTATCATCTTCCAAGCTGTAAATGTTACGTTTTTATAACTTACTTTGGGTGCAATCTTGTTTAAAAAAAAAAAAAATCAAAGCATTTTTGTTTGTTGTAAACTGTCAGAGTTGGGTATCTTGGCCGAGTTACGACACTTGACAGCGGCGGAAGGTTTGTTCCAGAAACTCATATACTTTGATACAATCTGAAGGGTCCAAATCTTGCATACTGTACTGGAAAGTAGGATGTATTATTTTAGTTTTCCATTGTGATATAACTTTGCTTTCTCAAGAAGTACATATAACGAATTTGGCGTAGTCTGTTAATCAGTGGAAAGGAACAGCATAATTATCCAGGCTTTATTTATTAAATATTTATGTGTGTGTGTGTTTAAAAACCACTTAATAGGGATGTCATTTTTATGTTTGACTGTATGCCTTTACAACATAATTCCCTGTTTAGTCTCTTATAAGTTTGTCCTTATGCCATTATTATATTGGATGGGTAATATTTAAGTGATAAATAGAACTACTTCCTGGGAGAGCAGAGGAAACTGCTGCAGAGCTATTTGGACTCCACTCCATTAATTTTTGTTCTGAAAGTTTTTCTTACTAGCTATTTATCTGCTTTTTATTTTTTTTTTTTATTTTCATTCCTCATTATGAAAGCAATAAAGCCTAATTTCTACCAAATATTATTAATGGTATATGTATTAAATAAACTACTGAAGTAGCGTTTCTTTTAATTACACAACACTGCAGACTAGTTTGCTCTGTCCCTCTGTAAACTCACTTCTGTCCAACCCCCACAAGATGTCACTGTTCCTGCACACTAGCAGAAGCCTCTTCTTCATTTTATGTGGCTTTGGCAAGATGCTCTTGGTTTATATTTTTAGTTTAGTCCTGTGATATTTTTGTTGCTGATTTGCTTTAATTTTCTGCTTTTCCGCAGTAAGTGGTAATTACTTTGACGCAACTAAGAAAAGTGTGAAGTTGTTCTGAAACGTTGATGATGTTTTCTTCAGACTTTTTTGTCTTGCACATTGTGAGCTCGCAACCATATGCGTAAGATTCCGAGGATAAGCAAAAGCTTAGAGTTGGTCACCCTTCATCTATAGATCGCATCTTTGACATTAGGCAGAAAATGAGAAAAAAATCAGAAATTAAACTAGCGGTATGAAAGTGATAGTGTTACCATAATACAGTCGTATCCACGTGTACAGAATTTCTAGTGTACGTTATGTTAATCCTCAGCATTAAAACTGGGAGGTTAGCGTGACAGCAGATGTATAAATCCCACACACAGGTAAAAGCCTTTCAAAAGTGGAGTCAGTTCTCCAGAGTGCCTGCGTTCTTAGAGTATTTTCAATATACAGCAAAGGTCTAGTTTCAGCGAGCACTTTATTTTGAAGACTGCGGAAGTCCGATTCAGGTGACTTTCTTTGCTTTTGAGGTTCAGTCACTGCAAGACTATGTATAGCAGGGAAGTCGGCTTTCTGTCCGTTCACGTCACTCAGCCGCATCACAGTGGTTCACAGGGAACGATATCAATACAGAATTTAAGTATTGTGACACCTTTCAGTAGAAATCGTTAATGTGTTGTGGATTTCAGTACAAAGTAAGCTAAGTACCATCACAATCCCTGGCTCTTGAAACAGATTGAAATGGTAATGTGTCTGGTGTGCAGGTGAATAAATTATTTCCTAAGAATCTCATTCTGTTGTCCTTTCATATCAGTATATATGTCAGGGATTAGTCTGGAGCACCAGATCAACTTCCATAAACACAGACTTAGGCCTTGGATCTACAAGTTACACCCAGAAGGACCTTAGCTTTATTTGCTATTAAATGTTTACTTTTGTGAGCTGCTGTGTCAGATACGTATTTCTGAAAAGGTAATCGTGTCTCTTTGAAAATGTATTTGGAAAACAGTATCAGAATCGGAATAGGATGGAGGAGCAAGATGTGAACAGGAAATACGTCTTCACCAAAGTAACATACGTAGCAATACTGACCTATTTGGACCACGTTTAACAAGCAGGAGTGAAACATCTGCTGGATTTCCTATTTGGTTTGAGGGAAGAACACAGGGAACAGGAAAGGTCCTGCAAAAAAGAATTACAGGTAATTATTATATTGGTTTCTTCTGATGCGATTCTAAACTTACGTGTTTGTGTAACTGCTAGAAAACATTTTACTACACAAGGTATTAGTTTGCAAATGGAAGCCAAAATTAAATCCTTGCATAGTTAACGTTAAATCAGTAGCACTCTTCCACGAATGTGAGTGTTTACAACAGTGTTTTTATCTTCAAACCAAGCTTGCTGACACATACCGTCAGAATTCACCTGTATGGTATCTCCTGTTTTCTTCCTAAAATTTCTGAGTGGTTGTCCAAAAACATGCCGTTGCTTTTGTATGTGCGTAGGAAGCGTGTATTATCTTGATGAGCAGCATCTGCTTGAGCCGCTTGTATTATAAATGTCCTCCTACCCGGCGTCCACAAGAGGGTGCGAGCCTAAACATTTTTCCTTCTCCTTTTAAAACACGTCTGCAAGAGGGAACTCTGCGGTCAGGAACCTTTTCAGACCGGACACCGGTTCTGCAGGTATTTGAGCAAGAATTTTAATATCCACGTATGTAGTTGAGCAGCTGTTAGTCACAGGGGTCAACTTCTGCCGGCGAAGAGAAGGTGATTTCCCTCTATATTGCTCTTTCTTACGCCCGTTCGTGCATGTTAGAGTAGGCCCAAGCAGTATAGTCTCCGTACTCCTCTGCAGCCTTCTTGCTGTCTGCAGGCATTCGCATTACTTTGGGGAAGAACCGGCCTCGGATCTTCTGCCGGTGAGCTAGGCAGCGCGTTCCTGGGATCATCCTCCATCCCTGCGCTGCTGCACACCTCTGCCTCGCTCACCCAGGGAACACGGCGGGGTTCCTTCGTCACTGGAGGTTGGGGTCGTTGGTGCCCGATCCGCCTTTGTTTGCGTATTTACCACGTGAAAGACCTGGGGAAGGGTTTCCTGTGTAAACGACAGTATAGACTTCCTTAGAGGCTTCGGCGATGCGCCGTTAACAAAGACACGTGACCTCTTTTCCTACTTTTGCAGAGCTTTGTATTCCTGGGTTTTATATTGGCCAGGTAACTTGAAAGAGGCTTGCATCCCTTCACCTCTCTGGAGGTATTAGTGCGGCTCCAGGAGCCTCTCTCTGCAGGGCAAAGGAATTCAGTGCGGAGTACGTGGAGCCTGGCTGGACAGTAGTCCCTAAAAAGTGATGGCCACAGGAGGAGAGGGGCTGTTCTGCTGCTGCAGAAGCTGTTCTGGTAGGTCCTGCTTACTCTGTCATCCATTTGAGTTTTAGCTTCCGTAGAGTTTCTCCTTATTTTTGCTGGCTGGAAAGGAAAGAATGGGGCCAGCAGTCTCTTATAACACTTCATTTAATAACCTTTCCGTATCTCGGCTGTTATTATTATAACTCAATTGAAACTTGAAGGCAATCAAAAAAGCCCTTCGATACGTTAGCCCCCTGTAGGGAGGAAAATCAGTACGAGTGAACAAAGACAACACGGATTGAACATTATATGTAAACAAACAGGAGGCACAATATCTTTAACACTGTGTTAAAAAGCGTAGGAATTCCTTTTGTAAACAAAACACACTCGAAGCGAGATACTTCCCAACAAGTATTAACCACCCAACAGATGCCCTCAGCAGGGTTCACAGCTGTTCCTGTGAGTGGGGATTTGCACAGCCAATTGCTAACAAAATCCTTCTCAAATAGGGAGTTGCACTGAAAGACCTATTCCCTACTGCATTGGCCAAAACCAGAGTTTTGATCAAAATGTTTTACAGCAGAGGTTGTGAAAAAACAGATGCCTTGAGCAGAATAATGAGAGCGTGCTCAACAGTTGAGTTGACAAATGCTACTTTATTCTCCCATTCCTGACCGGGCTTTAGCAAAACTGCAGCCAAGGTTTCTCCTTATTGTAGTCTCCTCCTGCCCTCCAGCATGCTTTCAACTCGAGGTTGTAACTGGCAATGGTAAACCTCTAAATTGCTCAGAAAAAAAGCGAGCTTGAGGAACGTTAGCCTTTTTTGCATTACTGAGCTGGTAGAAAGATCATCGTCTGCTATGAGAAGAGGCGATTCTGTTTTCTATAACTATGCTGCATGATGAGCATTTATGGCCCTGCTTTATTCTTCTAGCAGTAAACTATGTTTATTTCCTCTTGACAAAAGCAGTAAGAATAAAAAGAGCTTTGCTTATAACGGTCATGTGGCTTTAAGCGAGCAGGACACAAAATCGACCGCTGTCATTCTCGCTTGCAGAGCTGCTTTCTCTATAACGTACACATCTAGTTTTTTTTCCATGGGCCCACTGTGTTTTGCTCCGAGTTCTAAGCATGAATTTGATCTTGCAAAGTAAACACGCGTTGTGTGGAAGCAAATTATAGGTAACTACTTCAGAAGTCTGTTGAAAATTAATTCCTAGCCATTTGGGCTGGGAGGCTGGGGGATGTTAATGGATGAGCAGACCTGTAAGGGGTAAGAGCATGTAAGTGTGTTTTGTATTTATTGCAGTCATCTCTTGCCTATTTGAAGGAGAGAGCTGTAGTGGTTTTGCCTTCTTTATAGGCGCCTTTCAAATTTTGGCATAAGCGCCTTCATGTGAGAAAACAGTAAAATATTTCAAATTATTTAAAAATTATTTTAAAAAATATCCTGGCTGGACGCCTTCACGTTACCTTTCTACCTGTGTATGGCTAGTTAAAATTATGCTAGGTCCTTTTACGTTATTTTTGGTATTAGAATAGACGGAGGGATGAGAGTTGAAAGTGACATATGAGGACATCTGTGCACTTGTTAGGAATTGGACGTTACAGGGAAGGATGGCAAAAATTAAGAAATAAGTCTCTTGAAGTGGTTTAAGCTTACATGTATTGTATAAGCTTAGAAATACGGGGCGGGGGGGAGAAATCTGCTCCTCACAGTAACTTAGGTTTGTGATGCCCTTAGCTTGTGCAGACTTCAGAGCAAAAAAACCCGACATGGTAATCTTGGGGGGCGGGCGGTGTGGAACAAAAAAGCAACCACCACCAAAACCAACCTGTTCAATAACAGCTTCAGAAAATAAGCCTTGTAAGACAACTCACACCTCAACGCCTGGGACTGCTGTGGAAAACCTCACTTTTAACAACCCGTCTCAGGGACACAAGCCTGAAAGAAAGAGTCTCAACCTGCCAGGCATATTCGCTCGCAAGTCTGGCCCTGCTTGCATTAGGAGGGATTTTTCCTGACCAGGAATGACCAGGAGAGGCTCTGCCAGTAACATCGAGCAGGAGGATCCCTGCATGTTTCCCCATCGTCGAGTTGCACGTGCGCTGTCGCGTTATCCCAAGAACCCTACGAAGGTGCCTCCGTGCTTCGGTCCAGCTGTGCCCCCTCGAATGTCACGAGACGTGGCTGTAAGCAGTCCCCAGGCAGAGCAGTTCTCCCAGGTTGAAGCAATCAGCTTCTGCGTAAACTGGTTTGTCGTGCTGGAAGGGAAGCAGGGCAGAGAAAAATAAGCTATCTCTGTACAACCTGAAGCAGATTTCTTTTGGGGGGGAGTGGGAAGGAAGCCAAGCTGCTAGTCACATAACCCCGCTACTAGCTTACCATCTGTCCAAAAGCAATTACTTGGAAATGGCAGCTGAGGTGGGAGAAGGAGGTTATAGCTCAGCTGTAATGCAGAGCCAGACGGAGTCGCTGATCTGCTACTCCGGGGTGCAAAAGTCTCTCTTCTTGACATGCAGGTAACTCACTCTGCCAGTTCAGACGTACCAGCACGGTGAGCGATGGGGTTCGCTGCTGGAGAATCAGGGAAAGGCTTCTTAAAGCAAAGCCTGCCCTAGAGGCTGCTACCCCCGGGAACGGGAGCAGAGATGTCTGAAACTGCCGAATTTCAGGCGTTCTGGTCAGCCACAGGAAATGCCTTCGGAGGCAGGAGGCTGGGGGAGAAAACGAAAGCATGTGGGGAAACTTTAATTTCACTTGAGACCCAGCAGAAACATCCCCTCTACCCTCGCTTCCCCCACCCCCCCATACAGCACTGCCCAGCGCGGGCGTACCGTCAGAAGGTGTTGAATTCCTGCTCTTTTGGTTTTACCCTCTACCCAGCTCCTCTGCTGCCTGCTGTGGTTAGCAGAGGGAGCGGGTTCCTCCCAGTCCATCAGGAGACGTCAGGAGGCTGCTTGCAGTTA
Organism: Elanus axillaris; assembly: GCA_026212715.1. NCBI lineage: Eukaryota > Metazoa > Chordata > Aves > Accipitriformes > Accipitridae > Elanus > Elanus axillaris. The sequence continues at coordinate 24,587,973 of JANZLQ010000030.1, forward strand.
TCCTGAAGGAGCCCTAAGCCGAGTCTGGGGGGGCTTGTCCGTGTGGTCCTGTTCCTCCCAGCGCTCGGCGTGGGGGTCCATCCCCTAAGCGCAACCTGCGGCTTTGACGCAGGTTGAAGGCAGACCCTGCGCTCATAGCGAGCCCCTTGGAGCCACCCTGGGGACATCAGGAGGTCTCCCACATGAGCTGGTCTTCCTGCAAAGCCGTCTTGTAGGTGATTTCATTGTCCGAGCCGTTCCTCAGCACCTTCCGACCATCCCTGCTTGTGTTCTCCTCCTCCGAGTAACCTGGGTGTCTAGGGCCTCTGTGAAATCGCAGCCTGATGATCTTGGTAGCCGTTGACTCAAGCGTAGTCACGTCGGTGTGTGGGTCGGGGTCGGTGACTATAGTCAAGACTTCATTTATTTCTGTTGTATTTATTTTTAAAGATGGGACACAAATTCCATGAAAGGGAGAGAGACTCATCCGGGGATCACGTGAAGAGGGTGACCAAGCAGCCGCTCGTGGCTGAGCTGGTTTTGGGCGAGCGAATTCAGCACGTGCACCGCCAGTGCAGCTAAGGGAGAAGTTCTGGAGGGAAGACACCAGATAAAAAGCCCTCCAGCAACTCAAGGAAAAGATGAAAAACAAAGGCCTCTCTATAGTCTTTCTTGTTACCTGCCAGTCCTGTTTGAGTCCCAGGCATCTCCCAGCTCTTCTACTTTGCATCCCTCCTTTTCTGGTTTGATACTTTTCCAAGGCATGAAAAATGTGGGAACTGTATCTCTTAAGAAAAAACCCAAAACGGGAGCTGCTTCTGAGTCTGGAATACAGCAGAGTTAAGCAGTTTCACGTTACATGAATTTCACTGAGAATATCAAAACTCGAGGCAGGAACTAGGAATTTAGGAGAGTTGAGGTGGATGAAGGGAGAAGGCTAATAATTTCCACATTTTCGCCCATAAAACAATTTCTCTTCCCAGTTGGTGGGGGTCTCCAGCAGGAGTGACCAAAGATTTTAAATGCTACTATTTTTAAGACGTTTGCTTTGTGAGTAGGAGCCTGGTTTCCAAAAAAAAAAAAAAAGGCTAAGTACTTGCTGTTCAAGCCTTCAGTCTCTTGACAGATCTCAAGCTGGTCAGCTAAAATGATCAGTCAGAAGGGAATAAAAAGAAGAGTATGGGAGCGACCAGTAGATAGCGATTGTTGGTATTGCATTAGGGTCGCTGAGCAGGATGCTAGAGAAGATGATGCAGATTATTCAGAGAGAGGGAAAGAGCCCCTTTACCCATTAATTAAGAGACGACAAAGGAGTAGGGTTTGCCATCACTGAGAATGGATGGAAGCGAGGAAAGATGCCAAGAGTATCGAGATGGAGGTAGAGACAGTGTGTAAGGAGAAAAGGCCCTAGGACCTCGCCTAAGTGACTCGGTACCCTTTTTGTACAAGCAGGCAGAGCTTTCATCAGGGCGGTGGACCTGCTGACTTGAAATCTTGGGTATATGGGGGCTTGATGGTGTCATTTACACAACGCGTGAAGGAAGGTCTTGCCTTTTAAACTGACCCTTGATCATCCCGCTTTTGTTTGAGTGGCACTTCACCTTCGGGATTGCTTCACTTGTGTTTTAATGTTTTTCATGAAAATACAGCGTGATTTTTGCTTGTATTCAGGAGTGGTCACTCTAGCAGTTAGCTGGTTAACTTCAGTGCAATTCCATACCTGCCGCTCAATTTTCTTCTCATCCTCCTGATCGCTGCGATCTTACGCAAATATCTGCGCTTCTGAGTATAGGACATACATCTACAAGGGCTCCTGTCCTGCTCAGAGCTCTGACTGGGTAGTACTCCGGCTCGGCACTGTTTTGAACGGGTCCCACCACCTGCTCCGGCCCCTCACATTGCCCCACGGGTTCCCGTGCCCGAGCCTGCCCGTCAGTTTTTTGCTTTCCCCGTCTTCCAGCGCGCAAACTGCGTGAACGCTGCTTGTTAATCCTGTCGATGGAAAGCACGGCCGCACCGTTGGAGGTGATTAGCGTGGAACTTAATCGAGAGAACTGAAGTTTCCTAGCACAGCATTATGAGTGAAATAGCTCTAACCTAGTGCTGGGGCGTCAAAGGTGGCGAGAGGGCACGGCTGTACAACTCTCCATGCCAACGCGGTTTCCACAGGCCACCTGCCCTTGTAACCCAGCCAGGAGCAGCACCCGCATCCCTTCCCTTCTGATTCAGCGTCCGCGCTTTCCAAAACTGGACTCGGGTTCTCTTTGAAGGACTGATGCGTTAAAGTAGGTCAGAGCCAGCACCGACAAATACGGGCGGGGGGGGGGGGGGGGGTTGCTTTACT
>JANZLQ010000030.1:24605826-24625078 GCA_026212715.1 Elanus axillaris
GGTTCGGCCCCCCCCCCCCCCGTGAGCTGGTTGGGCTCAGGGTTTAGCTTGAAGGTCATCGGTAAATAAAAATAACGGGCCTGAATTTCCCACGGGTCGCACCGTGCCCGGCCGTGGTGTCGCGGTCCGGCTGCCTTCTTTTATGACTTCAAACAATCCTTTGGAGGTGGGAAGGAGGCGAAGGAGTCCGGAACGGGGACACGGGGAGAAAGTTGTCGTTCCCTGGCAGGAGGTTGAGTGTTACGGCGTCGGCGATTCACCGTAAAAAAAGCTCTCGCGCCAGTTAAGCGATTTAACGCAACCTCGGAGGAAGGCTGTCTCTGGGTCTGTGCTGGTTTTATCTTTTGCCGTTAAATTGAAGCGGGTTCCTACCGCCTGGCCGGCGGATCGCAGCCTACCAGGGTGCAGGTGACGGCACGGTGCTCCCTTTCGGAGCGCTCCCCGATCGCCCAGCTCTCCCGCACGTTGTCACTGTCCACCTAGTTATTAGGAGCTTCTCGGCCTTTAGAAAAATGCGGTTTTGAGAGTTTCACACCAAGCTTTTCAGATGAGCGTCCTAGTCCTTAGACGCCTGGAAAGCGGAGGGGCCTAAGCAAATTAAGTGTCAAAGTCCCAGTGAGAAGAGTACCCAGCTCCATTAGGCAATTCTGAAAGCACGAATTTAAGCACAGACCTAGACGCGGCTTCGTCTTTAGAAGCGTAGAACAGCCCTCGCCTCCTCTGAAGCCCCTCTGAGCTGCAGGTGTTCAGCGTTCCTCTTTAAAGAATGTAAATAAAAAGTGAGGGTGCCCAGTGCCTAGCAGGATCAGCCTATTAATGACAGAAAGGAAGAAAACCTTCCCTCTCTGAAATTAGCTGGAGAAAAAGAAAAACCTGACATTTTTACGTTGTCACAAAGCAGAGCGTGATGCGCGAAGATGTGCCCGCAAATCAAGGGGTCCAATTCCCTGTCCTAGTTGCGCCTAATGGAAGTCCGGCTCTGTTGGAACGGAACCGCTGCGGGCCTGCAGAGGTCCACCTGATACTGGGCTTTGGCTCAGGATATTAAAATATGCCACCGAACGTGTCTTGGTAGTGAGAGCGGTGGGCTCGGGGGCCTCCGTGGATGACGGTCGAGACACCGACTCCACGTTAAAGCGTTACCTTCCCTTTGTCCCCGTCAGCGCTGGCAAAATACCCCACGGAGCTGCGTTGCGGGACGCGGTTCCGTGCCCTTTTGTAGCCACCTCCGTCTCCCGTCCCTCAAGGCTGGCGTTTCATTTCTACGTGCCTCGTTCACCCCGGTGAGGAAGACATCGGCATGTGACGAACGCTGACTCTGCATGTGCATTTGATGAGTTTTGTAAATACGGAAGTTGCGGAGAAGAACGGGCTTTTTCAGAAATCGTAGCTGGTGGTTTTTAGCTCGCAAACCAAGGACTCGGTCCTGTTCCTAGGTCTGGCTTTGGGGCTTTTGTATTTGGCGGGCATACTTCCTACGCACTGCCCGAAAATTTAAGACGCCTAAGTATTATTTGGAAGGCTTTGGACCTTGCTTCTTTCAATTTTGAGTACTATTGTGTGAGAAGTTGCATGACACGTTATTTTCCTTGGCCCTTTAGAAGCTGACTTTTTACAAATACCCATAATAGTTCTAAAAGAGGCTATTCCTTGCCGTGTGCATTCGGGGAACTTGTTTCTTGGAGCACTTGAGGCTGTCTTTTAATGTTTCGGTTTTCCTAAAAAACTGGGTTCCAAAGGCTGGTCGGCCGGGGCCGCAGATCTCCAGCAGGCTTCAGTGTTTGAATTTCACCCTCGTCACGCATTAGATCTTAAGAGAACTGCTGGGTTCGCGGTACTTTTCACGCAGGTGGTAATTATCCCTGCTGTTTCGTTTGTTTAGCTGTTTATTTTTTACAAAAGATCTAAAGGCACTGACTCTGGGGGGTGTAGGTGGAAGAAGAGCTTAGCCGGTGTCCCGGCAGCCGGGACAGGGACATCACCTTCCTCTGGAGCTGGAGGAAGCAGTGACGGGGTTGAAGCTGCCTTGGAGGTGCGTGCTTAGACCCTTTCTCTGAGCTAGTTTCTGAAACGGAGAAGGTCTTACCACCGTTGGACCACTCTGGTTTTTGGTTTTTTGGTGGTTTTTATGTTTTTTTATTCCCCCCCCCCCGGGAAGAATGAGAGGGAAGCGGTCGTAGCTGTGACACTGAGCAGCCCGGCCGTGTGGCGGGGCAGCAACACAAGGGGACTGATTTTGGCAGGAGGGGGGGGACTGATCCCCCAGGCAGATCTGCGCCTCGCCAGGACCCCTGCGGTCGGATTATCCTTGTCAGAGCATCACCTCTTTCTCCCGAATTCCTGCCTGCCTTGTTGTTTGAAGAGAGCGCGAAGCTGCCGCCTGTTTTGAATAATCCAGTTTTATTTGTGTCACGCTCCGGTGTAATTTAATGACCCTTCCTCAGCAAGTGGCCGGTCTCTGAAGGCAGACTAGAGAGCGAGTCCCAAAGGTGTTTCTGCTCATCGTTCCCGACTGTTACCTGACGTGACACACATCAGTCGGAACATCGCGGAGTTGCTGTGAAACTGCCACAGCACATTAATTTTTCCTAAGTACCGCTCGCCTCGGAGTCACTGCCAGCGAGAAAGGCGAGCGCCGCATCGCCGGAGGATGACACCAGAGAGGGCTGAGCTGATAAAAAAAAGAAAGAGAAGAGCCGGCCGGGCTGGCGTTACAGCTCAGCGGCTCCTTTGCGTCTTTGGGGATAACAGCAGCAGTAACTAACGCAGCTTTTCCGTATCTCCCTAGGGAAGGTGGGCAAGGATGACCGCCAAGGGAGCTGGCCTCCTGGGAGGGCAGGGGACGAGCTCCTGGCACCCGGGGAGGGGTCGGGAATACGCAGAGTTGCCCTCTGTCCTGCAGGACAGTGCCGCTGCCGTAATAAACCTCAGGGAAAGCCGATTGCCTTGGGCTGGAGCTGGCGCTGGGTGCGTTCCCAACCTGCTGAGAGGAACCTGCGGAACGGCATTACCCGGACTCAAAATTTCAGCGGCCGTTGTCCCCGATAGAGAGGTTTTGCCGTCTTTGCCCCGCGAGGCGAGAGGTGCTGGTATTCGGGGCTCTGTCCCCCGCGTGCTGGGGATGCGGAGCCTCCCCGTCTCAGGAATCGCGGGGTGGATGGATGACTCCTGGTCCCACCACTGCTCAGACCACCTGGGGCACGTTGCCCTCGGCTGAGGGCTGCCCGTCGCCCCACGCCCGGCCCACCGGTGTCTCCTGCGGACCAGCTCCGAGACGCTGGTCCCTGTAGCGCGGCAGGGATGGAGGCACACGGAGGGTGGGTTGTTCCCCCGCGCCGGGTCAGGGAGCCCGTCGGCGCGAGTCTGCGATGTGATCCGTCACCTTCCAGGTTTTTTCCGTGCCGACCGTGCGACTCTGCTCTCGCTTTCTTAAATGGTTAATTTGTTTTAAGTGGTTAGACCCTTGGCCAAGAAAGAGCACGCTGCTGGCAGCGCTCGGCGTGGCGTGCGCGATAACCAGCAATTTCAGTGGAATTTCAGCTGTCGCAGAGTAGTGAGGCATCCGTGTTTATCCTTCACCTGGCCTCTGCCAGTTGGGCTGGAGGATAAGTGGTCCCAGAAAGCAGAGCGGGTCAGTAGATCCGCCCTGTTCCAAAATCCTAGTTAACTGGAACCAGTTGGAAACTTGCTGTAACGGAAATTTCGGTTGTGTATAATTTTTTTAACAGAATGCAGTTGGTCATGTTCTTCGCTTCAGTCAGCCCCCGCTTGTGTTTTGTGTCCTGTGTTTTGTGCCTGTTCCGACTTCTCAGGGAGGGAATTGGGCTCACTTACATAAAAGCACATCTCCTGAGCAGCCCTGCAGTCTCTGAATGCCGAAGCAACGTTGTCCGAAGACTCGGTTTTTTTTGCTCTGAAGGTTCACACAAGAAGAGTGTCCTCGAGACAAACTCAGTCCCTGTACATCCCCCTCCCAAGACAGCATGTCCTGTGCTGTTGCATTAGTGGCGTTTTCAAGGATGCCAGTCTGCAGCTTCCCCCCTGGCGCGGCACGCCTGTGGGCTGGGTTGTTAAGGAGAGCTGTGCTGTGTGTGTTGTGCCACGTCCCTCCACTCCGGCTGGGTCTGTTACTGAGCGAGTCCTATCCGTGCAGCACCTCATATCGTTCTTTTTTGTTTGTTTGTTTGTTTCCAGAACACTATAATTACGCATCTCCAAACGTAAATGCTGGCTTGCCTCTAAACGTGGCGCATTCCTCACTGTCGGCTCCGTGTCATGGCCTTCAGACATCAAATCCCGTCATTTCCGTTGTCCCGTCGACAAACCATCCTTCTGGATACGGAGGACACATCGACAGCGGGGCCTCCGAGTATTACCTGCCGCCAAACGTCAGACCTAATGGAGCTCCAGCGCTGGAGAGCCCTAGAATTGAGATCACTTCTTACATGGGACTTCATCATAACAACAACCAGTTTTTCCACGATGAGGTTGAGGAGGCCATCCCAAACGCCAAGCGGTCACCTTCCACGGCCACGCTGAACTTACCAAACATCGAGGCCTACAGAGACCCGTCCTGCCTGAGTCCAGCGAGTAGCTTGTCTTCCCGAAGCTGCAACTCCGAAGCGTCTTCCTACGAGTCCAACTACTCGTATCCGTACACTTCGCCCCAGACGTCTCCGTGGCAGTCCCCGTGTGTCTCTCCAAAGACCACCGACACGGAGGAGGGCTACCAGCGCAGCATGGTGGCCTGCACCTTGCTCAGTTCGCCGAGGCACTCTCCGTCCACGTCTCCCAGGACGAGCATCACGGAGGAGAACTGGCTGGGGGCTCGCAACTCCAGGCCGCCGTCGCCGTGCAACAAGAGAAAGTACAGCCTCAACGGCCGGCAGACCTCCTACTCCCCGCACCACTCTCCCACGCCTTCTCCGCAAAACTCGCCGCGGGTGAGCGTCACGGATGAGACGTGGCTGGGGAACACCAACCAGTACACCAGCTCCGCCATCGTGGCCGCCATCAACGCCCTCACCACCGACAGCACCATCGATATGAACGACGGGATTCCCATCAAGTCGAGGAAGACCGCCATTGACCACACCCCGTCCATGACTCTCAAAACCGAACCGGCTGGCGAGGATCACGGGACCATATCGCCAACTGCCGAGCTGTCACCAGAAGACTTCTCCAGCTTTCAGCACATCAGGAAAGGAAACTTCTGCGAGCAGTACCTGTCCGTGCCACAGCATCCCTACCAGTGGGCCAAACCAAAGTCTCTCTCTCCGACATCCTACATGAGGTAAGGGACCCCCGACTTGGAGGGCAATCCCCGCAATACCTTTGCTGCGTGGTGGGTTTGTTGTTTTTTTTCTTTTCTCCTCCTTCCCCTTCCTGTCTCTTCTTCCTGCCAAATCTGCCCATCCACTCGTTCCACTTAGCTGTATCTTGTGACACTCTGCCTCTGCTGTTGGCGTGGTGTGACCGCGAGCAAAGCCTCGGAGGGTTAGAGAGGCTGCTGGTTAAATAGTTCATCCTGTCTCAGTATGTTTTTTATTGCCGGACAAGGAGATGGTCTCATTATTGTGGCTGTTACAGGGCCTTGTACGTTTACGCTTTGTAGACAGCGAATACAAACAGAATAGGAATATCGTTCTTTTGTGCGTTATTTCAGCTTTTACCTCGTCGGAAGGCTGCTTATCGATCTTCTTTTCCTGTCTGTGTTGGACAGGGATTCTTTTCCCCCCTTCCTCACGGTTTTTATGTTTCAGGAAGAAAACCTTATTTGTCAGCTGATAATAAATATACGGGGTCACGTTTATTTATCACAGGGGGACTCTGGGTAGGAAGCACCACAGAACCGCCAGAATTTGAGTTGCATCCGTTGCTTTCTCTTTCGGTCTCGGTTACGGGCTTTATTTTGAAGTCTTCTGAAGGCTGTATACGCAGAAGCACGTGGTGCGGGAAGAGAGTTTGGCTTTCCAAAAGTTGGCGGGCTGTTCCCAGTCCCTGGTTGTGATGGCCACCCCACTCCTCTTCCTCCCCAAGTGCTCCTGGCTTCCTACTTTTGACAGCAAAGCCGTCCTTCTCAAAAGGAAAGAAGCAGCCACGTAGCTGAAATGTTTTAGTTAGCGATACGTTCCCCGGCTCTCGACCTTGCCGGTCTCGGCAACCCCTTTGGGTCTGGCCAAGCCATCCAGAGGTAGGCACTGGGGTGGAGTCTTTTAACACCAGGCAAAGCCTTCGGAGCCTTCCCCCGCTCTTAAAAAAAGCCTTTTACGTTCTCCCACTGAAATGCCAAGCAGCCCGCAGCCGTCAGAGAGGCCGGCCGTTGGCTTCTGCGTTGGGGGGCTGCTCCTTGCCGAAGGCTTCAAGGGCAATAGTGGGACAGTTTGACCAAACCGGCTTTTATCTTTCCGCTTTAGCCAGCGGCCCGTAGGCGCTTTGCTGCAGCCCCTCGGGAGGCACCCGGCATGCCTGTGCGCCAACGCAAACGAGAAAGGTGAAGCGTACAAAACGGAGCCCCCGCTACGTTGTGTATTTAACATTTTTTTCCACTGTTTTGGTCTTTGGTAAAATATGTTTCCTGGTTCGCAATATGTTTCCATGTGATCTCATTAACTCGTGCTCTGGGGCAGTTGGAAGTTACTGTCGAAATGTGATTTTAAGTTATTTTACCAATCACGTACACTGACCGTGCTTCCTTCCACCAAAAATACCTCTCATTTTATGTATATGAAAGTGCCGGGCAACTGAGCATGGACGTCAACAGGATCACAGCCTACGCAACAGAAACTATGTTATTTTAAATCTTTCCAAAAAAACTGGTTAAGAATTTGTCACAACAGAGCTGGATTTTTTTCCTGTTATGTTACACATCTGTTCTATTTCAAACGCGAGGGCTGGAGGGGTGGGTTCCAACAAACAACTCGGGCTCCAAAATCTACCCGGTCATAATGATTTCGAGATAACCAGATTTGATTACCTCCTCTGTCTCTTCCTGAATACGCGGTACAGTTTTCATCAAAAGCCAGCGTGCCTTGGAAAATCACTGACGCCTTTCCCTCCCTCTCTGGCGTTCCCATCGCTTTGGGGGCAGGAGGGAGCGGGCTCAGGCAGACCGTCGGCCGGCCGCTGTCTCCTTTCCCGGGGTTTTATAGCGGGCATCAGTCTAAAAAGGGGGAAAAAAAAAAAAAAAAAAGTGCTTTTTTGTGTTGTTTCTAAAGCTGATGATGGTTTTCATTTGTTGTAATTAAAGTCAATTAAAGCTTTAGGCTTTTCAAGTGCCGGAGCAAGGGCAATAATGAGGGTATATAATAAGAATATAAAAATAGCCCTTCTGGTCCCGGTCCCCCTCGAGGGCTCTGGACGCGGGACCGTTCTGGCACTCGGGTGCCGAGGGTGGCAGGACGGGGCAGAGCCCGACCCCGCAGCCCAGGGCTAACCCGGGTCCGCCGGGGATTCATCTGCGGCGCTTTGGTGGCAGCCCAGGGCATCACGCCGGGGCTTTGGGTGTAGAAAATATCGAGAGAGCAAGCAGAGGTTTTTCAGGGGAAGCTTTGGCGCAAACCCTAACGTAGCGGTGGGAAAATCGTACCTTTTGCAAGACCAAAACGTGCCGGTCTGCCTCAAAACCCACTGGAGGCAAATCATTACGCGGGGCGTCGGGAGATGGTCTTCGTGAAATTCTGCTTTAGGTTTTGGCGCCGAGGTCTTTTTTTTTATTGCAGTATTTATGCACTGTGCTGTCTCACTCAAATGCCAGAAGTTTCTGTCCGTAGTCCCTCTTCTACAGTTAATATAGCAAATAGCTTAAAGAGAAGCACCCTCCCCGGCAGCTAGTGTACGGGCAGGCGATGCTCTGCGTTTCTCAAGCCATTGCTGTCTCCGTTGTGTTCCTTTCTGCCACGTTTCTCCATCGTTCCTCAGTGCTGTGTGATGCAGAACCTCTCACGGGCGAAAAAGTGGCAAAGCCCAAATGGACGTACCGGACTGGACTGCTGCCCTTGGGTATCGGGGCAACGTTAGTGACTATTTCCCAAACTAAAATCCCATTTGTATTTTTTACCCGCTCATTGACGTGTCCCAAATCATCCTGCGTGACGACAAAAAACACAGGCGCTCATGAAAATGCTGGATTTCTGAGTATCTTAGACCTTTTTAATGACTTCCTCTTTAGCTGCTGTATTTGACTAAACACAACCTGAAACTTCCTAGAGACAGTTTCTTACTCGACAAAAAGTAATGCATTGCAGTTATTTCAAGTGTCACCAGTTCAATCCAAGAAGTGTGTTGGCCTGTCACACTTGAGTTTTCATTAAACGTAGTGTTTTTGGGGGGGAAGAGGGAAGAGAAGTGGTTGGGTTTTTTGGTCGGGCATATGGTGCGTATGAGGTCTACCACACCAAAAGGAGCTTCCAGGAACAGACACCCATTTCCAGGTGGCTTATAAAAGCTGCCTACTGTATTTTCTTGCACAGTTTATTTTTTTTTTTTTAACCGTTGAAAGGCACATTTTTCTTTAGCTGCAGTCTCTTTTTTCAACCTCAAAAATACACATGTATGTTCCTGACCTCACAGGCACAGGGTCACGTAGTTCTACATACGGAGGCTGTAGTTTGCACCCAGAGAGTGTATATGGCTGGATACCTGTCTACCAGTTGCAAAAGCACATTTGGCTTTCATCTGCATCAGTGGGCTTGTTTATTTCTGGTGGATTGCTTGGATTCGATTTTTGTGACTGTGACAGTATTAAACTCAAGCATGCCGAAGTCGTTCACCGAGGCCCCAAACCGTATGATTTCCTTAAAAACTGTGATTTTAAAATATTGCGTATTTTTTCCTTCTTCCTTTTGATTTGTGGACCTCTCAGATGCTCTTGATGAGGTTTTGGGGTTTTTTTTTTGTTTGTTTGGGGGTATATTTTTTTGAAGTATATGTTTTGGTCCAGATCATGAGCTAGAGGACAACCTTACTTGGGAGAAGTTGAGTTTCTCAAGAAATGGGGGTGTTCTGAGAGTGGAAAAGGGCACCTGCTGTCTTAAGATGAACTGGTCACTGGTGCAGCAGCACCGGATTTGCTGACGTGTGCGTTGACGGCAAACTCGCCCGTTGGCGGCAAGCGAGAAGAAGTTCCTCAAAGCAAAGCAGAGTCAGGGCTCTCTGGGCAAGACCCAGCGAAAGGGGGACTTGTGTTGGTGACCATCTCCTGGGACTCGTTAGTGTTAATTGAGGGGCGGGGGGGGGGGGGAGCGGACAGGGAAGAGCCCACAATGCCTCTAAACCTTTCTCTCTCTCCTTTATTCACGCGGGGTGGGGATGTTCAGATGCTTCAACAAGTTCGGTTTGCCACCGCGTAGTGGTGGCTTTTGACTACGTTGGGTCGCTGTACCCTAAAGCTGAAGACCGCTTGCAAGCCTGTCTCAGTAAACTTGATTTTTGTTGTTGTTGTTGTTTGTATGTTTGATTTACTCCTCCCCACGCTTTCTCCTGACTGTTTTTCAGTTCATTCAAACGCCTGTGTCGGCGTCTTATTCACGGCCTTCCCTCACCAGCACCGCGTGATTCTAAATTCAGAACGAGCCGAGATGCGATGCCAGCCACTCGGTATCTCCCTTCCCACAGCCACGGTTTCTTATTCTTTCTCTAAGCCATCAAATGCGACATTTCCCATGCAAATCGATCTCCGAGTGTGAAATTTGAGGACAGTAGTGCTAAGTATTGTCTGGGAGGATGACGACGACTCGCGTTTTCAGACTGCGGCGCGAGGAATTCCAGTGCGCCGCGTGCACTCCATGGAGGAGCTCCTTGCTCCGTGTGCCAGCAAAACACAGCCAAGTCTGGGGTGGGACGCAGCATCTATTTTAACAGCTCGCAGCCAGATTGCTCAATTGTCAGATGGGAAATTTAAAAAAAAAAAAAAAAAAAAGGCAAGCAAAATCTACCCGCGTTAACTCAGGTGAAGTGTACAGCAGGTATATTTTTCTGACCACAGTGGAGTTGGTGGACATATAGGCATCGTCGTTGTTTTTTTACTCCTCCAAAAAATCCACAAGAATCTTGAACAGGCATCCACTTCAATGTGCGACATGGGTAATAAATAATAAATTGTAACCATATTTGCGTTTGGTGCACAGTTGGAGCAGGGGCAAGCTAGCAGCCTGGTAAAAGTTTCAGCAGCCCTGTGGTTTCTCTAGTTTATGGTTTTGTTTCGAAAGGAGCACTGCCTGTTAGAAAAAAATCAGTGTAGCGCAGGGCACCCCGTCTCGGCCACACTCCTTCTCCGTGACTTGCTTTACTCCGGCTGCCGAAACACACTCGCTCTCCTGCTCCTGCGGGCAGTGGCTTACGCGCACTGTCGGGCAGATGACTCCGTCCTCCGGAATTTGGCCAACGAGGCGGGCTAGTCCCCGTGGGAGACCGACAGTTACTCTGACACCTTTTGCACAGCAGCCTGGTTAAGGACAAAAACATTTGCAAATCTCCTTTTCAAGGGGCCCTGGGCATCTAGTAGCTCAGAAAGTTGTAACGGTAGTTAAATTCCCAAATGCACAGCCGTTGTGAGGATGGGGCCTCAACACCTTTGCAAAGTTGAGTTGAAGTTTTTGGCTTTGTTTCCTCCCTGTCTATATTCCACTGTGCTGCTTAGTATCTTTGGCTTTGGGGTTTTTTTTTGGGTTTTTTTTTTTTTTTTTTTTTGTGACTTGATAAATCTTTCTGCTGAAGGCAGAAGTCAGCCAGGCTGGCTAATCTGTTTTTGATTTAATCATATTGTGTATCTGGTGTATGCAAAATAAATCACTATTCATCTGTTTTGTAATCTGATTTATGTAGGACGGAGTTACGCTGAGCGAGTTTTCTACAGCCTAACACCAGGTTTTGTGAACCCGCCTTGAGACAACCATCCCTCATTGCAGCATTTAGGAGGACTACGGTTAGATTTATTGTGGCATAGAAAGGAATGGGACAGGTTTTCAGTGGGTGGAAAATTCAGTCGGAGGGAAATGCACCGATGTAGAAGGAAGACTGCGTGCAGCTCTTTTATTTCTCTTTTTGACCCCCGTGGAGGGGCTCTTCTCCCCTCCACGTGATGCTGGCTAGATGAGGTAGTTTGGGCCTTTTCAAATTGATAAGGTTCATTTGCGGCAACCAGATCTGATCTTGCCACGAGACCGTTCGCTTGGTGACTTTAACCATGTTTAGCCGGAGGAAATTAAGTGCATGATGAAGATAACCGAACATAGGAAATAGCTCTGACAGCCCCAGCCTGTGACACTGTTAAATGCATCACTCTGCTTCCTTTATCAGGAAAACTGCCATTAATTGTCAATTTATAATTGGGCAGGTGGTATTTTGGAATTTCGATGATAGATTGCAGGCTAACAGCAAACTGTATTTTTGTTTTCAGGCTTTATTTGAGAGCATGAATTTTACAACTTAATTACACTGACATTTTCAGGTGCTGATTTGAAAGGGGGTTTGGTGCGTTTTTTCTTTGTTTTTTTAAAGAGATGTAATTAGCTTTGGAACTATTACTTACTTCCACATATCCTAAAAAAAATATATCCCTCTTCACTTGAGGGCTACATGCTGCTGGTCAGAGTTGTCCTTTTTAATTAAGTGTTAAAAATTTCTAACCTGATAGAAGTTGTGTCCTCAGGGGAAAAAAAAAAAAAAAGATGGATCAAGTGAGAATTTACCTAAAACCAGAAACATCTGTTTAAAAATGTGTGCTGATCATCACCAGGAGAGAGACAGCTGTTTTGCTCTGCTCTTTGTCATCTATCATTAGTCAAATATGGTTCATCCAGAATTTTTTTCTTTTTTTTTTGAGACTTTTTCAGACTAACGTATGTGTACCTAACGTGCTAGGCAAAGAACAGCGGCTATATTCGGTGGCCAACGGCCTGTAATTTTTTGCCGTCTCTTTGCTCTGTGTACGAGTGTCTGGTGGCAGAAGAGCTTCTTCTCGCCCCCAAGGTGGGTCCTGGCCATTTTGGGGGAAAGGCTCGCACAGGAGCTCAGAAGACGTAGTGTCCCGCCTCTAGCCAAGGCCAGGGCTCCCGTGCTTGGCGGGGAGGTAGCCAAATTCAGGATTTGTCCCTGCCCTGCCTCCGCAGAGAGTGCCCCGCTGGCTGCTGCTGGATTCGGGCGATGGTGGGAGCTGGGAGCCCTCGCAGAGGCAACACCTTTCTTTTGGGTGAGCTCCCCTTTGGGCTCAGCTGGGAGCTGTGTGGCTACTTTCTTCTCTTCCCCCCTCTGTTAGTCTTGAGGTTGCTCCATATGCTGAGGGATGGAGAGCGGAGCAGCTGGAGGTTTGGAGCCTGTGACTCGCCAGCAAGCCCTGCTGGGGTAGGAGGGGGTGCCGGGGGGGTGAGGGTGGTCCTGGTCCCCCCATCCCCCCCCCCCCCAGGGTCTGGGGACTTGGTGGCTCCAGCAGACCCCCGTAGTCTATAGGCGTTCGAATCACATAGCTCGAATTAATATCCAGTGAAGAAAGTTCATGCAGGGAAACTTAGCACCATCTGAAGTCCCGTCAGTGTGCACGCACGCGTGCGCTAGCAGATGCGAGTTAAATACGCTGGTGATAAAGGGCTGGATAAGCTCTTTAAGGAAAAAAAAAAAAAAGGCAAAGCAAAAAATACCCCCCAAAAACCAACAATAAAAAGCCGGTGCAAGTGGTTAAGGTCTGTCCTGTGGTGGGAGACAGCAGGGATGCTTTGGGGGACGTGAGAGCTGCAATGCTGAGGAGCCACAAGCGCGCTGGGTTAGCGTGTGGATCACTGGGACGGTAAAACGGAGTATTCAGTCTCCAGCTGGACAAGTGCTTGTAATATCCCCTGCGGAATCTCTTCTCCATCCTTCCCCCCATCCCAGCCAGCTCATCTCAGCCGTGGTTCAGGCTGCTCCGACCGTCCTCGCACCAGGGCTCGAGCAGCGAGGCGGGGAACCGGTAAATCCCGAGCGGCCGTCTCCTGGCCGGCCAGGGCAAGGGCTCATTAGCCATTCCTCTTCCTCGCCCTTCCTCTTCCTCGCCCTTCCTCTTGCTCGCCCTTCCTCTTCCTCGCCCGCATGCTGTGGTGGGACGAGCCCTCTCGCCGTGGCAGGTAGCCCCGGTCCGTGTTGACAACAAAGGGTCGAGGACCGTGATTTTCTGCTCGCTGGTCGTCCTGTCGAGGGTGCTGGGAGAGATAATAAAAGTTGGGTGTAAGAGGGCAGGGTAGCGCGTTGCGGTTGGGCTCTTCGACTACTTGTAAAGGCTTGTGAAGGACACCTGGCGAGGAGAATTCACCGAAGTAAGGAATATACGCTAGACACAAAATTAGCATTTTCACCGTGAAGCTTTTTGCTTCAGTTTTAAGATCAATACATTTGTCTCAGGCCTACTCTTTCTACAGGGCTTGTTTGTTGCTTTTTCTTTCCTTTCAACCCAAAGCGTCAACTTTGCATTTCTTACAGCCAAGCTCTCTTGACTATTCTCAAGTGTGGTTTTACGCTGGAAGTGGGTTTCTAAGAATGACGCTTCCCACCATCGCATGCTGTCAGGCTTGCTTGCGTGGTGGTAATGAGTCCTTAATATTTTAGTTAATTGCAGAGTCAGTACAGGGCCGGAAGAATGAGCTGGATTTTCTTTGGGCTTGCGCGTCATCGTGAGTAGGATTTGTAAGCGAGTTCTGACTTCAGAGCTTGCTCCCTCGCAGTGCATGAACCAGAAAGAGATCGGCTTCGCTTTGAGGCTCTCTGACGTGTTTTGTGTTGGGAAGGAAGCGGGGAAAGGGCTTTTTTCCTTCTTCCCACTCCCTGTAAAGCGAGTAGATTTGTTGAAATCCATTAGATTCATTAAACGCAGACCTCCTCCAGAGCTGGTTTGGCATTCACTTTCACAGCAGAAATCCTCTTCCTTCAATTCCTCTGCGCCTTTCTGCCTACCTTTCTCCTTTCGGTTCAAGAATCAGTATATTAAGATATTTGTAAGCTGTGTCTTAACATTTTTCCATTTTGTTTACGAATCGGATAGCATCTGGGCCATCAGATACTCTCGACCCATAAATCTTCGTAAAACAACCATTACCTTTCGTATTACTTACGTCACAGCATTGGCCGTAGCGATGAAATTTTAAATGTAAGAAGGTGAAGGAGGAACTGCGAAACACGGTCTCTAACGTAATAGCGCTGGATGCTTGTGGTTTGTGATGGTGTACTTGATGTTAATTTTTAATATGTTTTCCTTTTCGTTATAGCCCATCCCTGCCCGCCCTTGATTGGCAGCTGCCATCTCACTCAGGACCTTATGAACTGCGTATTGAAGTGCAGCCGAAATCCCACCACCGCGCTCATTACGAGACGGAAGGCAGTCGAGGGGCTGTGAAGGCGTCTGCGGGGGGCCACCCTATTGTGCAGGTACTAAAACGTGTAACGAGCAGCACAGGTTGTTTACCTGGGCGCTCTGTGGTGAGCACCCTTTCCTCTCCAAACCCGAAAAGTGATCGGAGATGTTCCCTGTCCTCAAGGATTACTGCGCGTGAGCGCACCTTAGGGCGTGTTTTAGACTGGATGGACCAAACCTTTATTAAAAACAAGGCGAGAGCATCCGCTTGCTCTTGGCGTGAATGCGGCGCAAGCGGTTGCTGCTCTGCCCATGTCCGAATTTAGCAAGTGTTCAGCTGGCAGGCGGTGACCATGGACCTGTCTGTGCCGTCAGATTCCAGACATGCAGTTTATACTGAAATCAGCTGGGGACGTGCCTCAGTACATTTAGTCCTTAACTTGCGGTTGGATCTAATCAGAGCTGCGAACACATGTTGGAGGGCAGAGCTGTAGCAGTAATGTGGGAGTATGTTGCTGGTTTGGATGTTGCAGTGAATGCTGAGCAAAAGCGAGGCTTTTTGGGTTTCTTCTGTGTAGCTCCTTAAACCCTTCCAGCCACTCTGGAAAGCATCTGAGGTCTGAATCTAGTTTCGTGAATTCTACCAAACTCTTCAGTTGCTGTATGTAAAGCATTTAATTTAATAGCCCTGTAAACTGACCCTTAATTCATTTATATGACCAGCCTCATTCATTTTTAAAGGACTTTTCTCAGGAGTGGGAAGAACCAGATTTAGTAGTTTGAAAGAAAAAGTAGTGGGAGAGAGCCAACTGTGCCTGGCCCTCCTCAGCTGCTTCTTTCTCACCCAGAAGTTAAACTTCCAGAGCCTTCCGTCGGGCTTGTGACCCCCCCCCGGCGCGGCAGAGCCCAGGTTTTATCGCTGCCGGGTGCTGTGGGACCCACGGGTGTCAGGGCTCCGGCCGTGGGACGGGGGGCAGGCTCGCGCGGCTCGGGTTTATGCCACGGCTCTTCCCGTAGGAGCAGCGGCTTGTCGAAAGACCGGGTGGCTCAAGCTGATGTACAGACCACACGTGCGCGTTTGTTTATTTGCTGTAAAGCCCTGTTAGCAAATGCCTGGTCGGAAGGAACGATGCGAGTCTGAGATGACGCTGGGCAGGGAATGAGCGTGCTGCTGCGGCAGCCGAAAAAAGGAAAGCGAGGGGAGCTGTCAGCAGCGAGCAGAGTTTGCTCTTTGGCTCTGCCAAAACTCATCGGTGCCATGGGATTATGGAAGTCATCTGCTGAAAGACTGAAAGGTTTTAGCAGAACGTTTGTGATAGTAAAGAGGGGTTTGTGGCAGACGCGCTTGATGACAGTTAATACCTACCCTGTTTGTGGCCTGGTGCAAGCAAATGTAAATGGGGAGGCATCAATTCGCAGCGGCCAGCCTGGCCTTTAAAGTTTCCTACGTGCTTTTTGGAAAGACTGAATGTGATGCCAGCATTTAATTGGACTAAATGCGTCCAGACATTTCCCCTCTCATCCCCTGTCCCGGTCTGTTGGGAGGGAGCGTGCTGCTTCCGAACACAAACAAGTGTCAGAAGAGAGGAGAGGAGAGGAAACTGCGGAAGGGCACGAAGGGAGAGGGGAGGAAGCAGCCAGCCCTAACCCTGTCGATTGGCTCTACCGGTTTAATAAGGATTAATGTATTTTTCAGTCCTTTTATTACAACCTGAACATCCTTTTCTCCAAAAAGAACAGAAACATAAAGAGGGCCCGGGAAAGCTTCTTCGTGGTGACGGTGCCATCCCAGCCAGAGTTTACCTGTTTGAGGAAAGACTTAAAAGCTTCTGACTTAGGCCAGGGTTAGATAGATGGATGAAAAGTACTTCCAGAAAGAAAGAAAGAAAGAAAGTACTTATAAATACATTTTATAAGAGAAATAGTGAGTACTTATAACTAAAGAAGTGGTTTAAAAACAAAAGTACTTCTACATAAATGAAAGGAGGAGGAGGAAATCTACAAAGTAACTTCTGATAAATCAGTGACTGACAAAAGCTGTAGAACACATCTCTGAATCAGCCTATTTCCAGATACTGCAGGTGTTTGAGCTAGGTTTGATTCAGTCCACTGTGTTCTACAGAAAGGAGCCCAGGCTTCACAGTTCACACCCAGACATAAGCTCCAGCGGTACCTGAGGGTCTTCAGGTGAGAGATTTTGAATCAAGCTTTTCCCTCTAATATTTTCCCGAGTTTTCAGTTGTGTTGGCTCAGGGAAACCCCTCATAAAACTGCTCTGACCTCTCGCACTACCCTTTTGTGGGCATCCTGCTTCCCAAACCAGGAGATTTTCTCATGCTAATGCCTCCACGTATCTGCAGGGCACGCTAAGGCAGAGGAGAAAGAAATCCGAAAAGCATCCGCTGCTCATGGCACGGTTCCCCAGCAGAATTGCCGGGAGGTTGCTTTCTCCGCAGGCGGAGTGTGTTTGTTTATCTTTTTTTTTCCAGGCAACATTCGCTTCCTCGCTGACGCTCCATCTCTCCTTGTAGGAGGTGGAAGGTCTGAGAATTAAAGGTTTCGGAGGCACGTGTGCTGGACGAGGAGGGCGGTGGTGTAGGAGGGCAGGAGTCTCTTGCGGGTGTGACACGATGTCCAGGGTTGGACACCAAATTTTTCCCCGTCTCCAGTGGCTCCTTCAGGCTGGTGACTGCTCTCTGGAGCTGGAGAGGACCAACATGTCAAGCTGAGGAGCTTGGCACCGGGACCGGCCAGCGTGCCGAGTGCCCGCCAGTGCGTGAGCTGACTCTGCTCTCCCAAACCTGAGCCTGGGAGAAGGCAGGCAGTGCTGGGCACGGAAGGTTGCTGGCGGGATTCATCCTGACCTGTGGAAGGGGCAGGCCTGGTGGGTGCTGGCGGCTGCCCGCAGCAGCGGGGTCTTGCCCCCCACCCGGTGCTGGAAGGTGCCGCTCGCTCCTTAGCATCTTCCCATCATCTGCGTGGGGCTTTGCTCACTGCAGGCTGTCTCCCAGGCGTGTGTCACGCCAGCAGGATTTCCTATGGATTTCCTTCAGTGGGATGGCTGCACCCTCCCTTCTGCACTTAGGAACAATGCGCTTTTGAGTGCTTCAAGTTGCACCCGGCTACCGAGCCTGGTAACGCAATATTCCTCTCTCTCACATCTCGCCTTTGCCTGTTCGGGTGTTTGGCTGCCGTGGCAGCCCCAAGCCATCGCTGTTCTCGATTGCCAAAGGTTTTGGGAATGGGATGAGCCGGCGCACCTAGCAAGCTAAAAATGCTGCAGAAGATTGGCAGGCGCGGGGGGGCTGGGTGAGCTCACGGCTGGCACCGGCTTTTCCCCCTTGGCTCGGGGAAGTATTTTGGAAGTTGTCGTTGCCTTCGGTGATTTCAGACCGGGGTGCTCCCCCCTCTGAGTCAGAGTGGGGTCGGTGCCCCGGCTGGCTTCGTGTCTTGGGAAGCCGTGCCAGGCGAGGGTGAAACCTGGGACCGCTTTGGGGAGCGAAATCACGGCCGTTAGCATCCTGCTGGCACCTCCGCTTTTGCGGGAGTTCACGGCTCGGGTGAGGATTTCGCTGAATGAAGCAAGATGAAGTGCTTGGGGACTTCAGGAGACCCGCAGAGTTAGCTAGCTACAGCCATATTTTACGTGCGGTGAATTTAGTTCAAGGGGTTTACATCCAGAGTGTCTTAAAAACGTCCTCCATTTGGACCTCGCTCCCTTTCTTCATTTTGAGAGTGGTGGCGAGGAGTTGCACAAGATGGGGGTTACATTCCAGCCAGCGATGGCTCTGTTTCAGCTGCAGGTAAGTAATCTGGCAGATAAAAGTTTGGGCGCCCTGGGGAGGGATGGCACCAGATTATATATATATATATGGTCTATAGATATTGTAATTAATAACTCATCTTTGGAATAAGTCAAGCACGTTGGCTGCCTGCGATGGAATTTTTACAAGCAGGGTGCGGTGTATCTGTGAGATAAAATCCAAATACTCAAGAATGTTTAATTAAAGTGTGTGATGTACTCCCATAGAAGACTGGACCAAATGGTGAAAGAAAATATTCAAATGCACAGAACAGCCTAGTAAGCACTTTCAAAAGTCATGCCTATTATTCAGTTTTTTGACGCAAAATATGCCAGGAATTTTCTTCAACCTCATTCTTGACGTGAGGGAGATAAATCGGTTAGAAAAAAGGGAAGAAAAGGAGTTGGAGGGGTTTTCCTTTTTTAGCTGGGTAACCGGTACTAGCCAGAATTTGTTCTCCTCTTGGCAAATTAAGTTAATATTGACGATACAGTGAATGCTGCCTTGCTTTTCACTGTACCGCTCTGCAGTGAGATGGCAGAGGTTGTGTATGGCTTGGGCGCTCCAGCACAGAATTTGATCTGAGCCTGTGAACGGATGAATAGTCTGAGCTCCCTCATTTTACAGGCAAAACACAATGATTTGTCTGCTGATTTACATAGTCACAATGTTGTCTGTGCCAGGAGACTTGCTCACAGGAGTTGGCTGTGTCGCTTCTCGACAAGGTCTCAAGTAGGCACTTTGGGTCCCATTTTCAAAGGCCTTGAGGCATATGTTGGGATTTTTAAATCCCCTTATGGCTAACAAGTGTCAAACTCTTCTCTAAAGCAATTGCTGCCTCAGTATTTTCATACATCGCCGTAATTAGGCACCAACACGCCCCTGAGCTATTTGTGCACCCCGGTAACACGCGGAGCGTGTTAGCGTTTGCTTTGCATGGATCAGTTGGTTTTGTTGCTTTTGGATAACGAGCTGAAGTAGTCCAGGTCCAGGTGCTGGCCACCGCCGGTATCTGTCGGAGTCCTTTCATCTTCCAGATCCAAGAGCTACGAATACCTTTTGCAAACCCCTCAGGGAATAGAAAGCCCTGTCGATTAAACTGCTGCAACTTCGGGGGGGGGGGGGGGGCCGC
>JANZLQ010000030.1:24625178-24654556 GCA_026212715.1 Elanus axillaris
CCCCCCCCCCCCAGCAGGCAGTCCAGGGAGCTGCAGATGCATTCGGGTTGGGGCTTGATGTTTTAATAACAACAGCGTCTCGGACAGCGCTTCTCCTGCACCCAGCTTCACAAATAGTTAACGGCGTGAGGTAACGGGGTTGTGCAGTTACACAGAAGGCAAGATGGGAGGAAAAGAGGCAGGAAGAGCTAAAGGAAAAGACTGGAACGAGGTGTTCACCGTTGATGACAGGAGGGAGAGGAAGGGGTAAGGAAGCTGAGAGGAAGGCTCTGCCAGACAGAGCGGGGCAGGCCCTTCGCGGCAATGCTCTTGATGCTGCACAGCAAGCGTGAGCGCACGGTTAATTTGTAAGTACATAGCACGGGACTTCTCATACACCTGCAGCGCGCGCATTAAGTGCTTTTCTTGGTCGGGGTCCCCCAGCGCTGCGAGTTTGTTTTAAACAACACGGCTGCCACCATTGCTGGGTGAGTCAAGGGAATTGGAAGGAAAATAGTGCCTGGTGGGTCCAGCTCATGGCCATCTGACACCTGACCAAGAGGAGGGGATGCGGAAAAAAGGGTGTTAGCCGCATTCCCCTTCCCTCTCTGGGTCTGTCAGGGCAGAGGAGAGGGCATGTTCTCGTTAGTAAGCAGTGATTCGACTTGTCATGCCATGGTGGACTTCCTCTCTGGGCTGCTCTTAAATTCTTTTTAGAAGACAGCGTCACCCTTTTATCCAGATGGAAATATAATCCTTTCTTATGGTGAGGATATAAAGACATTGGCAAGCACCTGTTAGCCAGGTTGCAATTAATAGCACAAAGCCACGCAACCATACAACAAACCAGACAGGGAGCCTACATTTTATAGCCTTGTTTTAGACAGCCGGTACTTCTTAAGAGTAAATCTAAGCTGAATGGCTTTCTCACTTCTTGCATCTGTATAGCTAAAGCTAACCTCAAACTAGCAGACAGATAATCAAAACTGAAAAGTAGAGTGATTTGGCAGGTGTTTTAAGGCTGCTATTGCTTCTATAAATCCAACAAATGGAAGAAAGCCCATTGAAAGCTTTTTACCACGGTTTTTCATCGTTAGAAGATCATATTTTGGGAATGGGGGAGTTTCTCTTTTTTCTGGTATTTCAGATGAAGTTGGTCCCACAAGGCGGGTCCACAGCCGAATAGGTAGCTCATGGCCTCCCTGAGAAGGGCAAAGTCCAGAAGGGAACGGTTCTGGAAAGTGTGCTGCTGTCAGCCGGCGAAGATTTCATGACCCCGAGAATGCAACTTCAGCTCTGATTTACGAGCAGTCCCGGGGACAGGCCTCTGCTGTTCGGTGCAACAGCACTTCCCAAAAGCAAAACAAAATTTCCACCGGCCAGCGCTCGGGGGGGTGCACTCTGCTCTCCTTTAAAAATGATACCTCGCCCACGCTCGGCCTGACGGACGCCACTGTACGTATCCCGGCTGTTAGGATGCTGAGATACTCAATCTGGCTTTCCAGCCCAGAGGATTTAGCCCAACATCCAACATCCATTTCAGTTTGGACTCGCTGGCTGCCGGCAACGCAGAAGTTAGTGCTGGCCTTGAGGGAGGGGGAGATGGAAAGTGTTCCCACTCCTCCGCCGTTGCTGTCTCCATTCCCTCGGGAAAGGGGATGACGGTATCAGCTCCTGGCTTTCCTCTTCCGTGGCCTCTCCCCGTTTCCTTTCTGCCTCGTCCTGTGCGACAAGGGAATTGGTGGCATTGCTTTTGCTGCGTGGGGTATCTTCTAGCTGTCCGCTGGTGGTGGTTGATAAGGCAAGGACCTTCTAGGTTAGACCTGGGAAGGAAGCAGAGGAGTCATCGTTATCTCCGCCGCTGCTCATGGAGCCAGCCTTCCTGCGTCCCTTGGCGGGCTGGTTTTGGTGACCAGCAGCTCACGCGCCCCGAGTGTCTAGAAACAATGGGACCAAAGTCTCCGCAAGACCAAGAAAGAGGGAACGTAAATGCAGTACACCTCCTTCTCTTATTCTGCATTTACTTTGTCCTCAGGTCTCGCGCTGCATCCTTTCACTGGGTGAATTGTTTGCAGGGTGGACAGTGTTTTTTCTGCACATCGCCTGAAAGGGCGATTCATCATTATTTTGGAAGCATACCTCAAAAACATGTATCGCGGCTCTCCAGGGAGGAATCAGGGCTCAGCCTTGACTGTTTGAGTGCTGTGCTGGTTTGTCCTTCCCACCCCTTTTGCTCCCTGCTTAATACCGCATCACTCCCGCTAAAAGTTGCAGACTCCACGTCTCTTGCTCCGTCTCCAAATTTTCTTTCTAGAAGTTGCCGTTCCCCTTTACCGCCAGCAGTCAGGTCTCAAGCAAGATAAGAAAAAAATCCCCCTCGCTTTGTTTATTCTGCATAACTAATAAAGTGCAAATGTGTCTGTGGGCCTGGGGAGTATCTGTCAGTGGGTGGTGTTCAGTGAAGATGGAAACAAAAAAATTAATATAATCAGGAGTTGAAATAGGTGATTTCTGGGCAGCAGTGTGTTAGGAAAATACCTGCACAAGCTGCAGCAGCCCAGCAAAGGTGTTTGTGGTGCTGCTAGTGAGGCTGCTGCAAATGTGCTTACAGAGCTAAATGTTCCCAGTTCCTTCCTTTTTACTCTCTGAAAAGATCTGCTAGAGCTCAGGAGCCCGTAGTGTGATCTGTTTGCTCTCGTATTTCTTTTTTGTAAAAGTACCGGAAAGAAATGGTTCAGCTTAAGTGATACAAGAAGAGAAAAACAACAGCCAGAGAGATTCCTGAGGGTTTTGGCACATTTGGAAGCTTAAAAAATGGTCATAATGTAAAAACAAAAATTGGCAATTGCTTAATTCGTGCTCTAATAGATCTTTGCCTTTTGAGAACATGATTCGAATGCCTGAGGTATTCATGTTAAAAAATGGCTCCTGCATCTGCGTAGTGATTGCTCTTTCACAAGGACAGTTGGTGGTGGTGGCAGCGGGGTTTTTTTCCCAGTAAATTTGTGGGGAACACCTAGAAGTGACGAGAGGCACAGAATCAGAAGGCTGCAGTTTTGCAGACCTCTCTGAGCTTCAGCAGCTCTCCTTCTGCCCTCCCAGCATCCGAGAAGGAGCTGCAGATGCTTTTGGTTAGCCAAAAGAGGCTACCGGTATTGCTACAAATGGGTACCCACTTTTCTAAAGAAAAACACACCACGGGTAAACCATTCGCTTGCCACAAATTGCCACCCCACAGTTGCAAAAAAAAAAAAAAAAAAAAAAAGACCCAACACCAAATCACATTCAAAGCAGCTCCTGAAGTCAAATCAGCGTAGCCTGTTTAATTGAAGCGTGTGCTTAGGAGTTTGCTGATCCTTAGTTGAGCCGTTTTTAAGAAAATAAGACCTGAGACGTTGAGGACTGGCTTTAAAATGGCTTTGCAGGGAGGCTCAGATGGTCCACGAGGCTGTGGTCTGCGCGTGAACCACGGTTGTTACTTGACTTAGTTTTGGTTGCAGCTGAGAAGACCTACACCAGAGTTACCAATCAGCAAATCTGCTCTAGACTTGTCAGATTATTGCACGTTGACATGTGCCCAAAAGCTGAAATGAAACACGGTTGAAATTAAAATGCAGCTTTACCAAAAGCCAGATGCTTCATTATGAGCTGAGCTAACCTACCTGCCAAATACTGCTAACCTGCATGAGGCAGGTGATTAATTTTTTACAAGTCTGCTTTGGCAACTAGACATCTGTCCTCTATTCCTCAAAGTAATATCTCAGGGCAAACGATTTTTTTTTTCTCTTGGTACTCCAAATTACCTAAAATATATATATATATCATGAAAATTATATCGTGCGCATTCTGTATGAAGATACACTGGGGGCCAGTATTTCAGATCACTTTCACACCAATGTAACTCCCCTGGAATCATTTCTGGTTTTATACTTTCTAATTTTTATGTGTAAGAAGAGTAAAAAATCACATCCGTAACATACCTTGTAATCTGGAATGTCAGTATATATGGTTATAATATAGATTTTCCATTTTAATCAGTCATTGTTCCAACTAACAGGCTGAATCAGTGGAAAATATGGTGTCACATTACTCAGTTGCTCTCTCGAAGTACGTCGCAGCTTTCAGTATGAGCAGGGGTTTGTCATTTCTTTCCTTGTGAGAATAGCTCGAGATCTTCTTTGATGCGTGCCGTGAAAGAGAGATGATCCATTACAGCATCTGCTATATACATACACATAAGTAAAATACGTTGCATGCTGTCAGTGCAGTGAAATCAAATAAACTATCTCCTCCCTCCACGTGTTTAAGAAACAATTTAGCAGGAGTTGCATTTTTTCACTGAAACATGCTAGTGATCAATTTACTTGCACATGGTAAGAATAATACAGGTTGCAGACAGATTTGTAATACAGTTTTTAAACACCTGCTTTTAATGTTTCAGTACCCAATAAAGCGGAGGAACTCCTGCTTTTGGTTTGCATGCAGACATTATGTACATGAGGATTTCAAAGTCTGCTGCCTAGGTTTCAAACGCAGCCCTGTTCAGAGCAGTAAGCGACGCTTGCAGGCACGGCGTGGGTGCGTTTTTGGGGAGTTCCTCGGCACTTCAGTTACAGGCGCTGAAGTCCCCCTCCGTGAGTTTGGCTCTGCGGGGCACTGATAACACGGTGTTAATACCAAATGTGAATCCTGGCGAAAACCCATCGTCCTCACCAGGGAGGGAGCTCCTCCCTTGCCACTCGCAATCCTGTGCCTGTAGAAATACTGCTGGTCCGGTTCTGTGTAACATAAGGAAAAAAGTGTGAAAGAGATCGAGGAGAGTGATCTTTCTATTACAGTGCAACAGAGCACTTAAGTGCGTCCTTAAATTTTCATAAAGTGGGGGGAAATGTTGAACAAGCGCTTGAGTCTTTTCTACCAAGCAAGGATACATTGATCAACTGGCAATTAATTGTGTCACTTACTGCCGCTCAGGTTACTCAGCTGCAAAACCTGGATTAAGACACTTTCACTGCCTTGCACGGGCGTTACGAGAGATCGGGTGTCACGTGTGAGCGTGTGGGGCGGCCGACGGCCCGAAAATAGCACGAGAAAGGGGAGCAAGTTGCAGGATCGGCGCTCGGTTCTTGCAGACCTCGTTGCTGCTTCTCAGGAGATCCATTAAGTTTTACTCTCTTAAAAATCTGATGCACTTCGGGCATCGGTTGCAGGTTCCCCGTGCGTTGCCGCTTCCTTCTGATGGTTTTCAGGTGAATGCTGTTAACTGGAACCGCCTTTTCCTCTGCCTTCGGTCCCTTTGGTTTTGGGATCCTTTAGGATGACGGCGTCTTCTTGTTGTTCTGCCACCGTTTTGCCTGCCCACATCTAACGGGCGCGAAGTCCCTGTATCTCTGAAGCTCTTGGGGGGTGTCTTGGTAGCAAGTCAGGCATAACCGACGCTAGAGCCAAGCTTCCCATCACCGTCCAAAATCTCCTCGTTAATTCCCTTTGTCTTTGGGCGAACCGCACCTTTCTTCATGTCGTTTCAGTCTGTAATTTAGACCGGTCGTCGAAGTCTCGCTATATTTAGCTGATTCCTGTCCCTGTGCCTGCATCAAAATAGCAGTATCAGCGTACCACGCGTGTTCCGCGCAGGACGTGGATGCCCATATTCGCCGTACGTAGTAAGCCGTGCGTTCCCGTCTCCTCGGCTCTCTGCCCGGGAAAGGACAGTGGCTAGTGTTCGGGAAGCCCGCAGCGTATCGTGGCTGTGCAAATAGATAAATAGCTAGAAGGGAGCGGGTCGGAAGAGAGATCGCGTTTCGTTTCTGGAAAGCTGCTCAGAGCCCAGCCGTGCGGGAAGCCCGGGAGCAGCTCAGGCACAAAGGGTCGGTCCCGAGTTTTCATCCCACTCTTCGGTCTTCTTCACCTGAGGCCGCTGCTTGGTTCAGCACCGCCAGGAGAGAGAGAGAGACCTGAGCCTGGGACGGCTGCGACGTGCGTCGGGATAAAGCGGCTCAAGCAGGGCTTGCACAGCCTTGCCTGGGCTCGCCAGGGGCCAGGACCACCAGCGCCGTGGACCATCCTGCGTGGGCGCGCCGGGATGCGACGCTTTGCTGGGGAGCACGGGGCGGAGAAGGGATGCGAGCGCCTGTTCTGGATGAGACCCACCGTTGCCAAAAGCGACCGCCGGCGAGCGGGTTGGGGGGCAGCGGCGGGGCGCTGGATGCGACCGCGGGGCGAGGGGACGGGCGCGGGATGGGGGCTGCCGAGCTCCCGCCGCCAACCCCCTCTCCGTTCCCTGCAGATCTTGGCCTGGCACGTTGTTGTTATGATCGCTATGGAAATAATTTCAATATGTTTTGTAGTTCTGCGATGCTGTGTCTTGCACTGTTTGGCTGGAAAGCTGCTTGACTGGTTTTAGAGGGTGGCTGTACATGCATAAACACTAGCTGATTTTTTTTCGGGGTGGAAAGTCGGAGATTCGCAGCATGGTTTTAATTAGAATCGCTCATTTAGTCTTTCAATGCAGTGTGTTCTTTAGTTGAAAGATAATTTAATTTTCTTTGTTTTGGAAGATTTTCGTGCTTGTCTGTGTGAAATGTCTTTATTTACTGTGCCTCATTGTGCTTTGTGCATAGCTTTGGTTGTGAGGAGAGGCAAAACCAAAAATTTCCCTGGGCTGTATTATTTTCCACCTGCTGTGGCTTTTAATACGGTCTCACTGCTAGATGTGTACTAAGTGCCTGCGTTTCTAGGAGAAAAGCACCAGAGAAAATTGGCAGAGCACGCAGGGTTAGATTTAGCCATAAAACTCTCATTGACTTGCAGAGGAATAGCATGTCTGAAAGTTGTGAAGTGCTGAAGAAGTGTAACTGGTATGGGTCGGTTTGGTTTTTCGTCTTGGAGAAGTCCACAGAAGGTAACGCTTGTTGAAAAAAAGGCAAAAATCAAAAAAATCCTGTTGCAGAACGCTGTATTAAGTTTTTGTAACGCCTCCTGTGCTACGGAGAGTATTTGGTCTGGTTGAAACACAATGCAGCAGATGTGTTTGTACGTATAACAATATTTAGTGCTTGTCATCTCAGAATAAAAAACCGCTACATAAAATATGTAAACTTCTCCCCATATATGCAGGAATTCATAAAATGGCTCGGAATGTGCAGCTTTTAAAAAAAAAATAGAGATGGCATTTATTCATCAATAATCCTTAATAATCCTGCAATAATTTTCCAAATGGCTTTCAAGTTAATTTTCAACCGCTTCTCTTGCAGTGGTGGTGTTTCCATTATGGGGACCTTATGTGTCGTAGCTCCTATTCTGCAGTAATGCGACATTCCTCAATATAGACTCAAATATTGTTACTGAATATAGGTTGTAGAGTGGTATTGACTACAAAATGGCACACAGTTGCAGAATTTTGCACAAACTCCACCCATAGCTGCAAACATGAGCTGCCAGGGACAAACAAATTTAGACCACAACTTGCAGACACATGTGCTAGCATCTAGGTACACAAGTAATCTCAAGCACATGTCCTGAACACATCAAAGCCTCATTTTCTAATCCCTCCCGGTTGTGAGGAAAACCTTAAAATATGTGAACTGACATAGCCCCACTGCTGGCTGCAAGAGCCCTAATTGAAACGGAGGCAGGTCGGCGAGGTTTTGCAAAGAGCAGGAGAGTGCAGGGGCGATGCTAGCGCTGGGCTATGGCTCTGCAGTTTTCCTAGTGTAAATGAAGCCCCTGAAACTCTCAGCCCAAACAGATTTTACACGAGTAGTTGCTCTAATCACAGGGCAGCGTTCACCTAGAAGCCCAGCCGTAATAGCAGATGGTTTTAGGAAAATGGTCTGATGAGTACAAGCATTCTTCTGTTCCTCCAGTCTCGAGGAAAATAACGTAAATGAAAAGAAAGAAAAATATGATGAAATTTGGCCTTGAGCCTCCTGTATCCCCAATTATTAGCGAATGCTCTTTTCCCTTTTTGTATTAGAAGGGTGTGTAATACGCGTTTGAATTTAAGATAAAAACGAGCATTCGCAGGAATAGCGCTCGGGATTGTACTTTTTTTACGATTTTAACACGCGCTCCACTTTTGAAACAACAGCAGCAGCGAAGCCACCCAAATTGTACCTGACGCTGCTCCAGAGTTTCCCGTCCGCTCCAGAGCCGAGGTCGGGAGCGCGGCTGGGACCGGGGAGCGGGCGGTTGCTGCAGTCTTTGCAGGTGAACGAGTTGCTCCTCGCTGCATCTCTCCTCGGAGGGAGGGAGGGGTTATCGTCCGTAACCACCGCTGCCCACCCTGCGTGGCGGCTGACTCTTAGGCCTGGGGTACATCGGTGGCACCCCCCCCCCCCCCCAAAATCAGGGTGGAGAAGCCGAAGCACTGACGTTAAGCTGTGGCGGAGCTGACTTTGACCTTTCCCTCCGGGATCGCAATGGGCGGGTTTGTGGGACACTTGTGCTTTGAAGTCTGTCCCGGGACGTCGCAGGGGCAACTCTACGCTTTGGGTGTATTTGGCTGAGCGTAGATGTCTGCCACTGAGCTAATTGCCTTAGTTTCCCTCTGTAATCAGGGGAAGGCTTGTCGGTATAGAGCTTAGGGAGCTATTAATTTTACTCTGGTGTGAACATCTGAGGCGGCTCAGGTAAGTCACACCTTCAGAGTGCATGTCTCGTTTTGCTGGCTGCGAAGCCAGCCAAGGTGACTAGACCCTGTTGTTTTCCAGCCCGTATGTGTTAAAGGTAAGCGGCGTGAATCACCCGGCTTTTCTCTGTTCCTTTTTGACTTGATGTGTTGTGTATAATTATGTGTAACTGGGCCCAGCAGGCCTTACGCTCTTGCCAGGTCGCCGGGACCGTGGTTTGTTTCTTAGGGTAGATCCCGAAGCAAGGCTCGAGTGCGGTGGGGAGGAGCGGTGCCTTTTAACACTCCGGCGTTCCTGTCTCTCCTCGGGTCTTGGCCCATGGTCACCAGCCTGGTGTTTGAAGTCACCTGGTCAGTATAGATGCTGTCTGGGTTTGGGTGTAAAAAACACAGATCCTGGTCGCCGGTACGCATCGTACCTCCCTTCGAAGGAGAAGGTGTTACCCGCAGTGTCCTCCTCAGATCCCGGTCGTGCACTGACACGCTGCTACACCGACTGCAGCGAGGTGTCATCCGTTTGCAGCAGCGGATAAGCGACTCTGTAAAGCTTTTATTGGCAAGTTCTGCCATTAATATTTGCAACATCTCCCTTGGCTGTCTTACTAGCTTTAAACGGGGTTGTGGTATTAGCTTGTCGGTATTTGGATGAAATTCTAGTGCAACAGCTGTTGCTAAATAATGTTACTCAACATGACAATATTTAGAACCATCGATTGAAAATAGTCCATATATGTTGAGAAAGCTTATTTAAGAGTCTGTCATGCTGATTTTATATACTTGCTGTTGGGAGATCACAGGCCTTTCGGTTCACTTTAGCCCTTGTGGCCTGTTGGGCAGAGCTGCTCTTGTTATGCTTGTTGGTCAGAGTCTGGTCTGTTGCATCCATATTTTTATTTTTTTTTTTTGGTAAAACAAGTGATATCAAGCAACGGCATCATCGTTGCTCTCAAGCAGCTCACAGTGTGGAGTCTAGTCTCTCTGGATTTTTCGCAGTTCAATCAGACTGTCTTGGAGGTCAAAACCTTGAAGCTGAGCTATAAGATATACCTGACCTATTTTTATTCCTGCATTAAGATGCTTTCCGTGGAAGGCATGCTCGCAGATAAAACTGCAGAGTAATCGGAGCTGTAGGACCAGGTGGATCAAAGGTGGCTTGTGGAAGGAGAGTAGGACCAGAAGTGTGTAGTGACCTGGCAAAACACGGTGCCTTTTTCTGCTCTGAGACAGCAGTCACAAATAGCATGCTTACGAATCTTGTGCATGTGATGACAGCACTTTTGGGGGGTTGAAACAATGGAAGCAGAACCTGGCTCGAGGAACATGCATGTGCAGGCAGCGCTTCGCCGACTCCGAAGAGCAAGGGGGTTGCATTAGTCTGCTTTATTCCCGAAGGAACGTGGGTGTAAATGGCACGAGGACTGGAAACAGAGGGCTGGGAAGCGCTGCATTTTCTGTAGTGAAGAAGGGGTTACCCAGCTACATGGCACAGTTACTGGCTTTTATTTTATAAGAAGGCTGAAGCGCAAATTGATTAAACATAGAGCAGGCTGGAAATATGTAAAAACTTGTTATGAAATTTTCTCTGCTCTAATCGAGTCATGTATCTGTGATGAAGCAAAAACTGTCTGGCAGAGCTGGAGATGGGAACTCGATCACCCTTTGCCCAGCTCGCTGCTCCTTCAGCCACAAAGCCATCCTGGCTCTGTGCTTTTATGAAATGCCTTGAAATACTTTCCTTCTTTTAATTCACTTCTACACTAAAAAAAACCCAAACAAAGCAGACAGAAGTGCTGTGAAAATTGGAAGCTATCGGTATTCGAAGTGACTTGCAGAAGAAGCGAGGAGGTTTATTTCAGACCTTCAGACAGCCTCCCTTCCCACTCCCTCCTTTCCCCAAACACAGAAAGCAGTCAGGGCTTGACTCATGGGCTGTCTGATTATAATAAGTCCCGCTTGGGACATACAGCTAGAGAGCACGCTAGTGCACTCCGTGCTTTGTCTGTCACTGAGGTTTCAGTTCCTGCTCTGTGCTGTGGCCTTTGACTCCAATGGCTAATTAAATAGGATGATGTCTTACATAAGAATTTTTTTCTCTTTTTAAAGGAGTTCTTGGCAAATCGGAGAAATTAAGAATTGGAAGTGTATTTATAATAATTTTCATGGCAACAGAACAGTAGGTCCAGTATTCGTATTATGAATATGGCTCAGTATTTATAGCTCTCCAAATATTTACAGAGATAAAGCCTTTAAACATAGCCCCAGCTTTCTGTCTTCAGCAGCAGTTTAAATAAACGTCATGTGGTGGATAGGAGTTAAAATTTAGGGGGAGAGCAACCATTTCTGCTCTAATACTGTCTCACTGGTGTCTGTGAACCTTAGAGGTATTTTGCCTGGAACTGTGTTGCCCCTGTCCTGTGGGACTCATGTTCGTCTTGATGGGCAGGAAAAGCACCTCAAAAGCATGGACCCCCCTGAGCAGATAACCCCGGGGGGTAGCCAGGCACCCCATTCCCCTCAAATTTGCACGGGGGGGGGGGAATTCAAAGGCACGCGGTTACTGCTGGTGAGCCGCCGAGTGATAACGCGGCCTTCGGGGCACGGTGGGGCGGGGTGTCTCCGGTTGGGAGAAGTCACCGATGGATATTGGCGGTGGCACGGTGCTGTGGCTGGGATGGGCATCGGCGAGGGCATCGCTCCCGTCCCGCTTGTGCTGACGGCTCCTGACCCAGGCCCGAGGATCCCGGGCCGGCCGGTGCTCTCATCCACAAACGGGAGCTTGCTGGATGCGAGCGATGCGTCAGCAGCGTGACAGAAGGCAGGTTCGCAAGTATAAGCTTGCTCGGGGTATCTGCCTAAGAATATGTAATAAATGCCTGTTGCAGTGCTCCTGTGATTTATTTTTTTTTTAATTTTTTTTTTTTTTTTTAACTCTTAGATGGCCGTGGGTATCGCTCTCCAAACTGAAAGACGTTAAGGATGCTGAGGGCCAATGTTTGAGCGGAAACCGTGTAGACTGAGCGGTTGGGTGGTTTCAGGGAGGGCACTATGGCGTTGGACTTCCCCCCACCCTGCCAAGACCTGGATTTTTAATCCGTAGTTTCCAGAGCCCTTCTCTCTCGTCGTCAGCGTGCGTTTACTTAATTGCGATTTGAAAGCCCGTCCCAGGCTTCAGCTTCGTAGGGCTGAGGATCCCATCCAAACGCCAACGCCCGCAGGCTGCGAGGGTGGAGAGGCCCAGAAGGCCGCACGTGGCCGGGGGGGGAAGGTTGTCCTCCCGCGTGGGGGCCGGCGGCAGACCCCCTCGGGGAACCACGGGGCTGTTTATGAAGAGAAAACTTCTTCGTTTAAGTGGGCTGCCCAGCGTGGGTGCCACCTCCGTCCCTCCACAGGGGATCGGCTCTCCCCGGCCCTGTCCTGTAAGGAGGTTTTGGAAAGCTCCCATGGCTGCACTGGTAGAGATGGGCCGCGGTGCGGAGAGGGCTGGCTGCCTCCGGTCACCTGAAAGTGGGGCTGGGGACCGCGATGAGGTGACAAGGATTTGGGGAAGGACATGTCTTTGGTCTTGTGGGAGAAGACGGCACGGGAACAGTAAGGATTTCCCGGTGTCCCAGTGAATAAGGTGCCCAGGACCTACAAATTTCGTTCTGTTAGTAACTCCCTTCCTGATGGGCATCCCTCTTGTGAGTCCAACGGTTGTTAGGAGGAGTGTGACTTGGGCCGGTTTCTAGGTACGTGTATTTTTGAGGAGTAAAATACTTCCTAGAAATAGGGAGCAGCGTCTTGCGGCTGTTCAGACAAGGAGGTTTCATGGCTGTGCTGAGAGCCAGCAGCCACGAAGGCTGTTTTTCCCTGGATAGAGACCGAAATTACTTGGGAGCCAGTGACTGAGTGTGCAGCATCTCTATTACATTAAGATTAATAATTCCTCACAGCGTATTTGCAGCTGGAAGTTTTATATAGATCTTTATTCATCATGATGTGAACAGCTGCTCTTTTGCTGCACTGTTGAATTAAAGTCCAAGTGGCAGCGCTGGAAAGTGCCACACATAAAACACACTCCTGCTGTTTTCCATTCATTCCTTCTCCTGTCCAGCTCTCGCCCGCTGCCCAGGCTTAGCCCTTTGCAGGAGCAAGCCATCTTACTTTTATTTGTGGACCAGCTTGGACTCCATTTGGATCTTAAACCAGAGTTTGAGTGAATCCAAGGAAAATTAGTTTTAGGAAGGAAAAATAAATCTTGGAAGTAGCACAAAAAAATATAGGAATTCCTGCTACCTTTTCATTTGAAGTAAGTGAAGGACTAAGGGGTAGTGGCATGAATGTTAAGTCACACAGGGCATAAATTAAATACTTTTTTTTGGTTAACTGTGTCAGATAAAGTTCAGCAGAAGCTGTCACAGCCAGAGGGTCACCTCAGCTCCTAAGGAGCTTTTTTTTTTTTTTTCTTTTTTTCCTTTATTCTGAAGTCTGTCTGCCCTGCTGTTTTGAATGAGACGTTCCTCTTTTTTTTTTTTTTTTGGCTTGCGCTCTCGCCAGAGAACAGAGTTATACGGGAGCATCCGAGCGGCCCAAGTTTAGCACCTCTATTTTGAATCCACGCTGACAAGTGGTCTGGAGCTGAGCTTTGCACCTCATCCAAAAACTGGCACCCGCTATTGCATGCCTGGTTGCTGGCAAAGGGAAGAGTTACCTGGTCAGGACGATGTGCCTCTCTCCGTCCCAGGCGCGCAGTGGGCTGCAGCAGCCTGCGTCCTTCTGGGCCAGAGACCTAAAAAAGCACAAAGGGCACATGGGTGGTATGGCAGTGCCTGAAACACGTACAACCTGCAGAGCGTGATGCTGAAGGACAGCTGGAAGGAGACAGGGATGCGGTGAGAGCCCGCGGTGAGGCGAGTGCGGCGGCGGTTTGTTGGTGCCCTGCGGACGCGGCACCTCTGGCCGAATCGGCACTGCCGGAGCTGCTCCTCGCCCCGCGGGGTCCTGGGTCTCTCGGCTGGGGGCTGCGGGCCCTTTGCCTGGAGCCCGCTTTCACGCGCGGAGTGCAGGGAGCCCAGCTTCCTTCTTCCGCAGAGAAGGCTGGGGTGGTTTGAGTCCTGCTGAGTCAATAAGCCGTCTCCCGTGGGTGGGTTTAGCTTAGGTGGAAGGAAGAAGTTCTTCACCGGGAGGGCGGCGAGGCCCCGGCCCAGGTTGCCCAGGGAGGTTGCGGATGCCCCATCCCTGGAATTGTTCCAGGCCAGGCTGGATGGGGCTTGGAGCGACCTGGTCGGGTGGAAGGTGTCCCTGCCCATGGCAGGGGCTTGGGACTGGGTGATCTGTAAGGTCCCTTCCAACCCAAACCATACTGTGAGTCTGTGGCACTTGGTGTTGAGCCCTTTGGTTTTGAAGAGAAGGAATTCGGAGCCAAAACGGGGCGGAATAGGTGGAGGGAATTTTGCGATGAGGAGGGCAGTCTTTTCATGTCTTTTTTTTTTTCCCCAGAGCCGTAGGTTGCTGGCTCCCTGAGCCTTCAGCAGGTCCCCGGGCGTTTTCAGCCCAGCGGCGTGGAGGCAGGGCGGTTCAGTGGCTGCCCAGGCGAAGGTCGGGCAGGATCTCTGCAGCGCGCATGGGAATAGATGCCCAGGTCTCCTGACCTCGCCCTTGGTGCCTTTCCTTCACGTGACAGTCATTGCCTGCAAGACCAAGTTTTCCCTCTTCCCAGTGAAACCCGTGATGCAACGGCTTACGTCTTCCAGTGCTTCTACAGGGTAGCTAAAAGTAAACTCTTTTTCTGAAAAATCAGATTGATGACCCTCTTTTTATGCATGCTTGGTGCTCACAGCTAAAATCAGTACCCAAAATGTTTGGGCACTTTCTTTGTCGTTTAAACAGTCTGACCTTCAATTTGGTTTTAAAAAATCAGGACACTGAGTGCTCCTTGATGTTATTTTTTTGAGGCTGTACATTAGGTACATTTTTAAAACGTGACAATTTGTTTCATTTTATCATCCATCATGTGCAGTTACTGTAACAAAAAAAAGGCTTACTGCTTGTGAAAGTTAGCCTTAAAGCTATTTGGTGTGTAGCTCCCGAAGCTCTGGCTTAAAGAAACAAGCAGCAATTACTTTAAAAATTTTACTGTTTTACAGATTTTATCCTGTTTGACCTTTTTGAAAGCATTGGAATTATGTTCCAAAACATTGATTGGAAAAAAAAAATAGGGAAAGGTGCCCCCTTCCCCCAGACTGGGTGTTTAGTCTCACTAATGATTCTCTCCAGACTGACTCAGGGTATTCCTTGAACAGTTCTAGAAATGCAAGTGGGACAGACGGACGCGTGAGGCATTGCTGGTAAGCACTGCAGGACTTGCTGCAAGCAGCGTGGCCATCGGTTACATGGTCAGATAAGAAAATGTAGATATTCTTCTTACTGTTTTGAGAGGCACAAATGGGTGTATTTACTTTTTGTCTTTCTTATGTACCGAACGTACAAAGAACAGGCACACACATCTGGAGACCCGTCACTGATATGGGCGTTACCTATGGATTTTTTTGACACATCACTGTAATTAAGGATGCAGCCCCGAGTAGCCTGGAGAGTCTCAGGCACAAGCTGCTGGCTAGTTTGGAGAGTGAATACTAAGTCCTTGGTTGTGCCCCACTTTGTTAGTAGTGGGAGCTCTGCCCTGAATGCGTTGGGACTGGCTAAGCCCTAAATCTGCCACTACGGTCATTTAATGTATTTACAGAGTCAAGAGTCTGGAGGAATGCACCACTGTAGGGTTTTTGCAGTCTTTTCCCAGAACTCCCAATAAGTACACTTAAAAGCTATTATGCAGTGTAGCTCCCTTTTTTCCTGACGGCATGGGTGGGCGCAGAGGGTCTACCTGGCTGGTGTGTCCCATCGGAACGGGACCTTCTTTTGGTGGCCTCCAGGAGCCTCTCCAGGCCCAGAGGACTCTTTGTTGTGACAGGTAGCTTTCTGAGCATTTCAACAGATGCTTTGGCGTGCCAAAAGCATAAAGCACTTGGAAGGGAGCGCACAGAATACTTCAGCTGCGTTTCTTAAAATAAATGTCGTGGCTTAAGTAATAGAAGTTTTCCTCTCAGACTCTAGAATAACCACCGATGCTGAAATAGGGTTTGAGTTGTTGGATGCGATGCTTGCAAAAATTCCTCAAAATTCGGTAACTATAGCGAGGTTCAGGGAGATTCTGCTTTTTTTTCCTAATGCTCCTGTTAAAAGGACCTCGCCTCCTTCTGCTCATTGCTTTTCAAGTCTGTTTAATTCTGATCACCAGATTTCATAGATGCGCACCAGGCACGCGGTCGGAATCCAGGTAGGCTGGATATGCTCACGCCTGTGATAACCCTGAGGTTATCATTGCTGTAGGACTGAATCAGCTAGTACCTTGCAGTTGGATGTTGGCTGCGAGGGGTGAAACAGAGCTGTCTCCCTCGTGCTTTGCTGGCCACCGGGAGGAAGACGCCTGGTGTTCGGCACTGCGGTGCCTGGACGCCTGAAAACATTCAGCCCCGATGCACGGTGCAGAGCGCATCTCCCCAGGGAAAGGCTGGGATTTGCTTTGGCACTCTGCACCGAGATGAGCAGCAATCCACTGGCGAGAGTCAAGACGTGTTGGTGGGAAGAGAGCGTTGCGAAAGCGATGACGGAGAGGTGTAGGAATCCCAAGGGAAAGCTTGATGCGGTGGAGCAGTCGCCCAACCGGTGCAGCCTTTCCCTCGCTCTTGCGTAAGATGATGTAAGGTGACAAAGAGCTTAACTGTGATCGGTCCTGTTCTGGTGTTAATTACCGGTGACTACATCACTTTTGATAGAATTAGAGGACTGTAAAACAGGCCCACAATTAAGTCTGATTCTGATCTTAGCAACTTCAGACAATGTAAATGCAAATATCATCTGAGACCGGTTCAAATATTTTTAACAGGGTTGCTCAAAAAAAAAAAAAAGAAGAGCAGAATAGTCAGTGGTCAGTCAGAACAAGAGAACTTTCATTTCACAACCAGAAACACTGACCACAGAGGTCTCATCTGCCTACTTAAGTTTTGCCTGCATCTTGCCTTTGTACTAAACCAGGAGACTGCCTTATCGTCACCTTTATTTGGGAAGGAAAACTCACTGAAAAACATTGTGCACCTGATCCTTATTTGCAGCTAAGTCCTTTTACACTTTCACAGCTAGGGAAAGTACAGCTCTTTCCACTTGGATCTACGTATTGCCAAGTAAAGCACGCTTGGTAGGAAAGGCATGTCCTTTATTATGAATGCCGTAGCCGAGAGCAGCCTTTGTCACCCATACTCAGCCGCTGAGTTATTAAGAGAAGAGCTTCGGACTGTGTTACACAGAGAAAAAGATAAAAATAGGGTGTCTGACGCATGCATCCCATGTCGCACGCCAGGAAACAGAATCGTTATACCACCAAGTACAGTATTCCAGAGCATGCGTGGAAAATATGCATGGATGTGAACATGCGAGATCTTTCCTCACCAAGAAAAATACTCATTCCCTCTTTTCCCCCGTCCCATTTTAGATCTGCCTTGTTTGATATTCCCTTTACCTGTTGACAGATCTAACGGGCTGCAGTACTGCAGCTCTGCCTTCGCTGCCACCGCTCCCTTCGTCATCCTGCTGAACAACGGGATGGTAACGCTGCTCTCCCGTATCTCGAGGAAGCCAAAGAATATTCTCGCTGCGCCCAGCGGAGAATAAGCAAAATCTTGCCCGTTCTCCAGACATCTGCAGCACGCTGGAAACTCCCAAAGCTCAGTGTGGTCTGTCACAGAGATTGTGCGCTGGTTGCATAATCTAAAATTAGTCATCCACAGTATGTGCCCCTTTAAATGTTAATCCTTGCATCGTTCTTTTATTGCTTCTGTTGGCATACACAATTATGTGACATAATATAAAAGTAAATAATGTGATGCAGTGGGTAAAACTGAAAGGGAAATACGTACGGGAGGTCCGATGCCTTCTACTGCAGAATGGGACATAAAACTTACAGTGACGTGAGTGCGGACTTTGCCTGTTTTGAGGGCAGCAAAATCAACTGTGTAGCGATTACGTTAGTCCTTCTGGATGTTTTTGACACTTCCCAGCTGTTGAAAACTGGTGTTCTTTCAGTGCTGTGACCTCTACTTGTCTTCAGGTGCAGAAATTGGGGAGTAAGTAACTGGGCGGTAATGGATCCAAAGCAAAGCCCAGCACGGCTATATGACAGGGCCTTTAAAAAACCAAACATAAATTTAGTTTAAACATCACAAACGTTAAAAAACAATGCAAAAGGTGCATCGAAGATCTTACTATTTATTTCCCAGCATGTGAATGCTTTTCTGGGGAAGGGCAGGTGCGCAAAGCTGAGAACTTTGGGTGTTTGATTGCATCTAGTAGGAAGCCTGTGGGAAAAGCACAAGCTGAGGCTCAGGAGTAGGTTATGAGATACGGCAGCAGCCGGGTTCAGATTTAAAGATAAAGTCTGAAATAGCAGAACCCAATGCAAGACCAACATTTTTTGACCCTTTTGCCCAGATTCAGTAAAACATACGGGTTCCTCGGTGTGCTACATTGCTTTTGCTGAATTGAGGTTTGAGTTACTTGCTAGTCTATTTTTACCTTTTAAGCAGCCTTGTAATTCTATATGTGTTTGTTTTAATTTTACACTCCCCATAAAAAGCACCGTCCATGACGAGTTGGAGAAGTGACCGTTGGTAGCACTTAGAAATTTAATCGGCTGGCGTGTCACACTGTCTTACTTTCCCCCCCTGCAAACTGTGTGCAGCTCTCGATCAAAAATACCCCGCGATACCTTGCGTCTCCTCTCTCACCTCCGCTTTGCCACTGAGGCTCCGGAGATGCCGAGGCGGGATGAGATCAGCCTGGGCCGAATCCAGGTCACTCCGCCAGCCAGTGGTAGTGGCCGTCCCGACGAGGAGGACGGTGGCTTCCCCGTGGCTTCCGGCTGTGCCGGGGAGCCGGGAGCTCGGGCTGCACGTCCACCCGAGGGGGTTAAAGCCAGAAACCCCTCTTTTTGCAGCATAGCACTAACATTGGTGTCAAGGGTTGTAGGCGGCGGGTGTTCCGCGTGGGGCTGAACGGAGACGCGCGGCCCACGGCACCCTGCTGAAGGCAACGTGCAGGCTCGGCTCCGCTTTTCTCTGTCGTTTTGCCGATACCGCAGGTTTTCAAGCTGCCGCTAACGTGTTTTCAATTCGACCACGCGGATAGGGAAACCCCCCCCCCGATATCATAGCACACCCCCCTGGCTCTGAGCTGCCTTCGTGTGGTGTCTCAGCAATGCGGAGTATCCCCGCGCTTTAGGTAAGGATGTAAAAATTGCTACACTCCATCAAACAAATGAAAGCGCTTCTGTTTTCCTCTTGGCTCTTCTGACCAGGGTGTGGGGCGAAAAATCTGTAGTATGCCAGCTTAGCGATGGAAGATGTCTAGGCACAACATCCTTCCTTGCTCGTGCATTGGTCACCGTGGTACCCAAACCATTGCCGTTACACATTCCTGTTAGCATCAGCGTGTTTGATAGCAGTGGGAAGGCTTCGTGCCTGTGTTTGCGCTCACCAGAATTTTGTGGTGCTCAGGGAGCAAAAGAAGTGACTCAAGACCTTTGTTCCTAATAGCATTCCTGCTGGAAGATGGTAAAATACCCTGGAGAGATAGGTCTTACGTTATTATGAAGCCACAAGTTACTTTTAAGATTTAAGGAGAGTGAAAGCAAGCAAGTGAAACACAACTACCGACAACATTTGATACGGGTTTCACCGCTTGCTTTCAGCTTTGTTTAGCTTTGAACTCGCGTGCACCGTAAATTAAAATTGTTGATCCTCACAAAACTGCAATCAGCGGTCTAATTTTGATCTGTCGCATTTACGGATAACTATATATATATATATATATATGGATAATAATATGGTGGATAACTCGTGCCCAAACCCACCTGAACCATTCGCAGAGGAAACCGAACCTACAACAAAGCGAGCGGGTTTGCTCTGCGACGGTGCGTCTCGTGGCACAGCCCACCTTCTCTCCTGTAGCTGCTGCATCCCTTCCCGTGGGACAAGGCTTCGCAGCTAACTACTGCAAAATAACTACTTTTGTGAGAGCCATTTCCCAGGGTCGGGTGGCAGCGGAAAGCAGAGGTTGGAGCTGTCTGGGGACAGCACCCGTGGTCTCCTTCACAGCGGTGTGTACCCAGAGTAGCTTCTTCAGGAGATGGCGGGGATGAGGTCAGGCTCTGCTCCTGCTCCGTCCCCAGCCAGTGGCAGAAATAACTTGTGTTGTCATCAGAGCGGTCACTGTAACATGGATGAGGTTCAAGTCAGGCCCAGTAGCTTCAATGAGATTTTTGTGCGATTATAACAAGAATTTGACACACATGGTGAGCTCCTAGTTGTGTATATGTGATCTCTCTCCAGGCTGGCCCAGGAGGTATTTCCCAGCATAAAAATCGGTTAATGAGGGGACGTGTCACGAGCAGCAGCCTGCTGCTGCACGAGGGATGACCCGGGAAGCTCGGGGATGGATGAACTGTGTCCTTGCCACTTGCAAACCCCGTCGGTTTTGCCACGCTCGGTACTGGGAGGGAGCATGGACCTCATTGTGGTTTTTGCTGAACACCACGGCAGAATTTATGCAAAGCTTGCTGTGGACAGAGCAGGAGCCCTCAAAAGCTCACCCCGTCTAAAGTGCCTCAGGTCCTTTAGGATAATGAGACATTTTCTGAGTGCACCTTTTTATTGTCCCAATATTACGTTACAGGAAAAATGGAAGGGGGGGAACTTAACACATAGCACCTGCCACAAGTTCTCTCCTTGAATTAGGCTCTCCTGCTTATAAAAATTTAATTGATTCCTAGCAGTTTATGTGCATGGTGCTCAGTGGGCGTTTTCTGTTCTCTTGCCAGCTACATGGTTACTTAGAAAGCGAGCCGCTCACGCTACAGCTGTTCATTGGGACTGCAGACGACCGCCTGCTGCGACCCCATGCTTTCTACCAGGTTCATCGAATCACTGGGAAGACCGTTTCCACCACCAGCCACGAAACAATACTTTCCAACACCAAAGTCCTGGAAATTCCACTTCTTCCAGAGAACAACATGAGAGCAATGTAAGACCCAGGCACAGTACCTGACTCCTAGCAGTTTCCTCTTGGTTGCCTCACTTACTTCTTCTGTGTTGGGTTTCGGTTTCATTTTTGTACACACTTCTCCTTCTCCTATCTTTTTTTTTTTAAGTATTCTCTGTAATAGTAGGTTTTCACAACTTTGCCAGGACAAATTGCCCCTAATCAGCTTAACAACAAAATGAACTTCACAAATATTTATGACAACCGATTGCTTTCATTCTAGAGTTTCAGCCAATGTGCTTATTTGCCATTTAAAATAAGTATCTCAGTTACCAAGCTGTAAATATCTCCTACCTCAGCTCCTGCATTTAGTTTCTAAATATGACACCTCTTGCTCCTATACGCACTAGCACAAGGAACAGGGCCTATTAAAATTTATCTTTGGATGTCAAAGGAACTCACAGAGAGCATTTCCAAGTACCCTAGTACTTTTTTGAGTCGAATAAAACCACTCTTATTTCTTACATAATAAAAATCAGCATTTTTCATGGCATTTGTTCAGAAGCAAAGCTTCTAGAACTAAGAAGTAAAGGTGACAGCTTACAGATTGGAGTTATTAAACTGGGGTAAGTTCAGTCCTACGCAGAAAAGCAGGCGTGGATGTCTTAGGATCTCTGAATTAGTAGGAGTCTGAGTGATAATTAAGTGCCCCATAGGTCCATTACACACAGGTAAATTTCATTTATAGGATTGTATAGAAAGGTTCGAATATCCCTCTGTGTATGTGACATACATGAGACTCTCCGCGTTATTTAGTCCCATCTGCTCTGCCCTCCTCGTGCAAATGATCATAGCCCTTGCAGGAGGCGTCTGCCTTGGGAGGAATTTGTGTGTGCTTGCATGCGTGTACAACTCGTGGTATGTGTATAAATGTGAATGTATTCACGTTTATACACAGGTGCACGCACCTTTGTGTCTGTGTGTAGGGAGACAGACAGATAAGTAAGTCGATGGAAAGCAAGGAAGAAATCATGGCCCCCCCAAACCAAATACCATGGGAAAATCCCAGAGAGCTTACTGAAATCACAGTTTCACTCCTTATTATGCAGACAGTCTGCCGTTCCTTAATGAAATAAAAATGGTATCAGACACCTGAAGTCCTTTCGCACGTAGTGGTTATTAGAAGCTGGTTTGCAGTGTCATGTACGACATGCCCCGGGGTGTCTCATGTAAATAGAAGAGCTAGAATGTGTTTAGCTGCATTGCCAGCTGGGCTTAGGGTGATCACTCAAGACCTGAGGACCTCTGTCAGTGCATTGTGTTAAAAGTCATGACAAGCCTGCAGAATTATTGGCCCCTTTTGCTGTCGTCATAAGCTGGCACAGCTCCCTTGAGGTTATTGAAATATCACCAATTTGTACCCACGCAGTATTTATTTGGCCCTTTATTTATCCAGTTTGAATCACATTTTTGGCCATCTAGGAACATGATTACTGTTTCACTCATCTTTCTCCCTAGAATAAAGGTGGTTACACGGTTTGGGAGCCAAGCTGAA
Source organism: Elanus axillaris (assembly GCA_026212715.1). Taxonomy (NCBI): domain Eukaryota; kingdom Metazoa; phylum Chordata; class Aves; order Accipitriformes; family Accipitridae; genus Elanus; species Elanus axillaris. The sequence continues at coordinate 24,647,411 of JANZLQ010000030.1, forward strand.
TATTTTTGTGACATGCATGCCAGATCGTAGTAGAGCTCTCTCAAGAACCACAAACAATGCTTTGGCATATATAAGGCTTACACATCAGTAGTCTAAAACCTCATGTAGCGCTAACAATGAATTGAAATTTGGAGCCAAGGACTTTTCTCACACATACTTTGTGTATTCAGGCCTTAATTCAGTGAAACACTGAAGCTCATCTGCACATGTAAACTTTTGCACATTTAGCTATTCCTATTGGCTTCAGATTTTAACGTCCCGGACTTTACAAGCCTGAGCTTCAATGCTTTGTCTCCTCTGAACTCTATTGGCTCTGAACTAATTGTCATTAAGTACTTTTTATTTATTTTACACGTGTTGCTATAGGAGAGACAATATCGAGAAACGCACTGTTTCTTCTGTACCTTATGGATCTTTGTGTAGAATTTTGGCGTGGGTACAAACACTTCATAATTCTTACGGCTTCACCTGCTAATACGTGTTGTTGAGAAGCTTCAGTACTTTCATTAGTTTCCTTGATCGTACCAGCAAGGGCCTTTTTGTTACTCTGAAATCCGTACTTTAGAAAAGATGCAGATCAAAACTGTGCTGCCATAGTTCTTGTTTGCAGTTTGCTTCAGAACAGAGCTTCAAAGGTCTGGAGGGGGAATTAAACTCTTTGAATGCAAAATAAAATTAAACTATGCATATTCAGTGTAATAAAATGCATGCCAGAGACCAGTACCCAGAAGAAATTGCCACGTAGGCTTTGTAGTTGTGGCCAAAGCGGAGGTATTTTTGCAGTGGGTTTTTGAGTGCACATGTTTATATATCTTTTGTTCTGGGAACTTCCTCTGTTGAAATTTCGCCTTGACAAAAATTCTGACTTGTAAACTCATCCAGGAGAAAACCAAAGTTAAAAAAAGGAGAGAGACAGAGGTCAGAAACACTAATAGTTCTATCTGATGAAAAGCACGTTTTCCCCTACTGTGGAAGGAGGACTCTGAGTTTCGGTTTTTTCATGCAGAGCTTCAGCTCGACGCTCAGTTTGGGAGTATTTCCAACTCATTCAAATACAGACACCTTGACAGTAGAACTGACCTCAGGGAGAGCTGTGCTCATTAATAAGCATTTTCAGGACTTCACCCTAGAATAAAAATCATGTCAGATTTTTCTCCAAATTAGCTGTAACAAGTGAAATCATAAGTAATGCTGCATTCTGGGTTAGTAACACTTTGTGCATTACCATCTCATCCCGTTGACTTTTCTGGTGTCACTATTTTGGGGGGCTTTGGTTAATCTGTGAGCACCATCCTTTTAGAAAGTCTTTTAGACTTTCTTCCTCTGGGAACTGAAGTAACATCCTAAACTTGTGTGCTCAATAGCAGCTACTGGCTGTTACTACAGATAGCCCCAGCTTAGCTACTTGTGGATGCAAGTACCAGGCTTAACAAAGTCTGCTGTGTTCAGCCTGGTCATTGGGTCGTGCCTGACTCAGATTTTTAAGAAGGGTGTGCAGGAGAGAGGGAAGATATTGCATGCTCCTGTCTTCCTGAAGTCTGCTTGAAATGAATTCCATTGCTCTGTGTTTGCTTTTGGATAGCATTGACTGTGCTGGGATATTAAAGCTCCGGAACTCTGACATCGAGCTGCGCAAGGGAGAGACGGACATCGGTCGGAAGAACACGCGTGTGCGGCTGGTGTTCAGGGTTCATATCCCGCAGGCCAATGGCAGGACCCTCTCCTTGCAAGTAGCCTCCAACCCCATCGAGTGCTGTAAGTAGGAGCAAACATCCTTCTCTTGCGGGGTATTTTGCTGCCCCACAAGCAGGCTTTGTCCACCGACATGCTGTACGTTGGTTTTGCTTTACCCGTCCAGTTGGTAAACCATAATCTGCTTTCCAAAAGCACATGGTTTATATTGAAGACAAAATACCCGCGTCTTAGAACAAAATGTGTAGCTTTGTGCATTGGTTTCAGTAGGAAAGAACGCACTTAAAACAAGCGTGCGCTTAAACTAACAGTAGACCTGGGAGTGACAAGACTTCTTTTTTTGGCAACTCCCTGTCATGCAGGTAACTGCTGTGGGAGTTTTGGAAAACAGCTATCGTGCCCTATTCACTCTCTGTCTCCCCATCATAAAGCAAAAAACCAGCAGACAAAACCCTAGCCCCTTTGATGAGGAGCTAGCTGTGTACTAGAGCTGACACACTGGCACAAGCTGCCTGCGGCTTCAGAAAACCTCCAGAAACCAGGTTTCCGCACTGGGGTCTCTTTGATTGAAGAGGCTGCTTTTTATCAGATACACTGGGACACCCTCCAAAGACACCTACTTCTGTAAGCCTTGTCATCCTCCCACACACAAAACAAAACCTACTTGCTTTACGTAGCTTTAAGACTGCAGCGTAAGTGGTGGAAATTGAATTTCAGTCTTAACTCCCAATGCTGATTTGGTCGGCTGGATGGAGTGAAACATTTTTTTAAGGTTTTGTGGGATTCCACAAAATGGATCTTTCTGATGCAGACAGGATAGGGAGTAACTTAACGTCTGGTGGGGAGGTGGGGGGTGAGCTCTGGGGGTGGGGAGCAGAGGGCATGGGGAGGACGGCTTGACCATCCCTAGCTCCATGCATGCTGGAGGGTCTCGTCCGTGCGTGTGCCTGCGTCTTTGCCAGGCTGGAGTCCCACACAACGTGTCTGGCAGGTCTTGGAGCGTATCGGCATTTGATCTCTTGGAGGCATGGTGCTTTATCAGGGACGGTTAATAGAGAGGCTGCAGCAAAGAGCATCCCTGCATTCCTTTTGCAAAAGCAGTGGCATCGGTGGTAGACTTTCAGAGCAGTGCCAGCACTCCATCCTTTCGCCTAGGGTAGTACCGCTGCTGCTCTGGTAGTCCGAGCCTGCGGGAGAGGCAGAAGCTGTAGGAAAGGGTAGTCCTGTTAGACCAACAGTGGTAGCTTCTCTCCTTCACTTGTCATTCATTTCAATAAACAAATGAGCGTTGGCAGTGGGAAGGGAGTTACATTAAGATAAGCCTGTGTTATTTATGAAGAGTAGCAGAGCCTTCATACCTGTAGCAGGTAGGCTGGCGTAAAGCCCTGTCTTCCGTCCAGGATATGTATGAGGTGAATAATTTTTCCTTTGTTTCTTATTCAAGGGCAAGTTCTAGGCTAACACACAAAGCAAAAATCGTGAGGAGTCGCGGTTTCATCCTGCTTCTGTTGAAGCTGATGAGAGCTTCTCAGTTGCTCTATAGGAGGATAAGGCACAATTTGAATACATCCTGAACTGGTCTGAGCAAAAGTGCCAGGCTCAGGAAGGCACCAAATATGAAGCCGATTGGATTTGTACCAGTGAAATGCAGTTCTGAGGGTTGTGTAATGAGCAAAAGCATGGTACGTGCCTCCTGAAAGGAGCGGAAAACAGGAGAAAAAATAAGCGCTAGTGTTATTTCCAGTGCAGAATGTGGAATAAGCTGGTGCCAAAAGCTTCCTGCATCTCTTAGTGCATGTGACACCAGGAGGAACCATGTCATCTGGATAGAATGTCACGTCATCCCTTGAAGCACAGCCATGCTTGCTCCGTGTCCCAGTTGGGGGGAATAAAATATGTGCCACGAGAATACCGGATTCCGTTTGCATGGATCCACGTGTGCTTTGGCGCTCAGGTGCTGGTGGAAATACGCTCTGTAAACTATGAGCTTCTGCTGGATCGCGAGGCCCATGGCTGCTGCTGCTGCAGGACAGTTTGCAGAATCGGCGGTAGAGTGTATAGCGACTGAAACACGTTTTGGGCGTGGATTGGTCGTGTTCTCATGTGTGCCTTCTAAACACACGGCACATATGTTCTAGATAACATACGAGAGAATTATTTAAAATAAACGAATTTCAATGAAAATATACTTGGTGATACAGTACAGATCAAGCTGAGTTTTAAAACAGCTTGTTCTTTGTGAGCCCTTTGAATCTGTACTGCAGTGTTTGGTAACCCTGTTGTTTACGATCAAGGCGATTGAAAACCAGCCGTGTTTCCTGCAAACTTTCTGACCTTTCTTTGTTTCTATATCAAACTCAGCTTATCTTACACGGGTAAGCATTAAGTTACTTACTAATGTGGTATTTACTTATTTTTGTGTGTACGTGTGTGTTTGTGGTTGCTTTTTTTTTTTTTTTTTTTTTTTTACCTTTATAACTCTCCAGCTCAGAGATCTGCCCAAGAACTGCCTCTGGTGGAGAAGCAAAGTACTGACAGCTTTCCTGTTATTGGAGGGAAAAAAATGATACTGACTGGCCATAACTTTCTGCAAGACTCCAAAGTCATCTTTGTGGAGAAAGCACCAGGTATGTCTTTTCAATCTAGACTCCGGTCTGCCTCTTTTCCCCGTTTCAAAATCTCTGCCAAATGATGAAAGCATAAATACGGTAATGACATTTTCTTCTGCACGTAATATGTTTTCCGTGACACTGTGCAAAGCTGTGAAAGTGATCTGAGCCATGCCTAGCGCTGAGGTTTCACGCTATGGCAGGTGTCGTTACAGGTAGACAATAGCGATATTGAAGGTCAGCGTTTGGCATTTGCTTTTGTTGCAAACCATGGCTGTACCAGGTAGGACCCGTGAAAGGTGTTTGAAGCCTCTGGTGGCATGTCCCTGTAAAACCTGTAAGATGGTGCATCTTGTTAAACCTTTCTGTAATTTGTGGAAGAGGGAGCAGTGCTGCTGGTGGTATGTGTGCACGCCTGTGTCTCCGTCTGCGGTGGCTGAGACCGGTTGCACTTACAAGCTGCTGGCTGAGGAGGACTTGCAGCGTTCATTTGAAAGACGTGTTTCTGGTTTACGTTGAGGGCCGGGGGAGGACCGAACACGAGCAGCCCGCTCACCTGGTGCCGCTTCTGCGGGGCATTAGTGGTGGGACTGGTCCTCCTGGGGAAGGGTCCCGAGCCAGGCTGAAGCAGGGCAAGCAGCGTGGGGTGGGAGCTGAGTCCGGAGCAGGAGGTGCCTGCGGGAGCGGTGGATCACGGGGTGACAATGCACAACACGCACCAATGCCCCGCAGGAAAAGCCGGAGGGAGCGGAGCCGTGAGTCAAAGTCAGGCTCTGAAACGAGATCGTGAAGGGTAGTTTTGAGCCTTGTTTTGGAAAGGGTTTCCGTGGTACTGGCACAAGCCATGGATTCCTCAGCTGCTGGCTGAACCCCCCCTCCCTGAACTTTAAACAGTCTTGGGCGCTTGACACTGCACACGTTTAACCCTCTGTGTCCACGGAGTTCCCGTGCCATTCTCCTGCGGCGGGAGGGGTTGGCAAGGCGAGCAGGGGTGGCTCTGGAGGTGAAGACATTGGAGTCTTCGAGCTGAGCGGGATCCGGGGAAGAGCAGAAGAGTTCCCGGGAGTTCCCCGGCAGAGTCGTGGGTTGGGGAGGTTTAGGTCACCAAAAGCATGCGTGGGGCGGAGGTAACGCCGCGGCTCCTTGGCAAGAGCCGGTCGGCACCGTTCCTGTGACCCCCCAGGTGCGGTCGGGCTGTGGCTGTGAGATGAGCAGAACACCCTTTCTGTTTCCTAAGAAAGTGGTATTGCAATTAAAAAAACCTGAACTCTGCTCTTTGCGTAGCATGAAGGGAGGGAAGAACGCGACTGTCTACTTTAAACTTCCTTTGCTGCACAGAAGTGGGTTAGTGTGACGTGTTGGGAGCAAAGTCCTTGATCTGTCTCATTACAGCAAGGAAACCATGTCAAAGGGTGCTTTCCTTCATACTTGTTTTCTCTCCTCTTCCTTCACTGAGTTGGACAAATTCCAAAGTATCACATCCCAAAGGATTATGATGGTGACTCTACTTACCCGCCAGCAGGTACCACAGTGTGGATTTGGACACTGTCTCCCTTATCATAAAGTACACCAAAAGCAAGATGTTCATTGTATAGCCTTAAATTGCAGAAATGCAAACTGGGGCCAGCCTTGTATTTCTTAACCAGACAGATACCTCCCTCGAGCAGAAGGAATCTGAGGCTGCACGAAGACAGCATATAATAGAAAATAATTTATATGAGCAACTTTTCTTAAAACGTTGCGGGAGGTGAAGGAGTCTACTGCCGCACGCTGGGTGTGCTGATGAGGAGGAAAATGATCAAAAGGCCTTGCCTATCACCCTGAAAAGCTCTTGGGGTGACCTCCTTGGGTGCACGGGTTGGCAGGAGGGTCCGCTGCAGCAGTGTCTCTTCTACGTGAAAGCACCACCGGAGACCCCCTGCACTCTTCCCCCTGGCTTGGAGTCAGGGGCAACGCTGCAGGAGTCAGTCAGGGAGCTGTACCGTTGAAGAGCAATCCAGATCATCAAGTCAGTATTGAAGGATCTGATCTGAAACTGTCCTGCCTGGTTTTAGTAGTCTCACGGTGGTAGATTTGTCACGGTTGCAGGGCAGCACTGCCTTGTGGACGTACGCTGCAGGGGCCGAGCCTTGAAGGTCAAGAGTGTTCAGCACCTCTGGGAGCTGCAGTTGTGTCACTACGAATGGCGCACAAAAAGCAAAGTTGCCGGCTGATCTGGGCTGAGCAATTTCTCAGGCTTCTGTCACGAGTCGTGCGCTACGTTGCCTAACACAGCTCGATGCATTGGAAACAAATAAGGGCGATGCGTCGTTGTCTTAGCGGCAGACTGCTCCGGCTCAGGTTTTGAGCAGTCGCTGTATTTACTGTCAAATGAACAAGCATGACCAGCCTTCACTTTTGTAAATCAGCACGCGGTGTTTCTTTCCCTTTCAGCTCATGCACCTCGATGAAAGTAGGTCAAGAGAGGGAACGCCAGCATAGTTTCTCTTTCTCTTAGCAAGCTGGTTATGAACTTTTGTGATTAGCTGGAGACATTCATTAGTTTTGCTGCTGTTACCGCTTTTGTTTTTGAATTCGAAATGTTAATCACGTTCCTAGTGGGTAGCAGCCAAACACAGCTATTACAAAGCAATAGGTCACAGGAATCATTGCACTTAGAAAGAGAACGTATCTTTTATATAATATTTAAATACTCTACCACATGAGCTCATGTCTTCAGTCCTCACTCGGGCAGAGTCCCCAAGCTGGGAGGCAGTCTCCAGGAGCTCATCTCATTCATGCTAGTCTGCATACTTAATTGGTTAATGCAAGGAGTTTGAGAACACTTTTTGTTTGCCTTCCCCCC
>JANZLQ010000030.1:24654656-24676341 GCA_026212715.1 Elanus axillaris
ATCTCATCCTGCCATTTTTCCATAACAAATCCTATTATTATTGGGTGTACAAAATGTAACATGCTTTTGGAGATGCCGCCCCCCCCTTCTGTCTGAATAATTTCTTTAAGTCTGCCGAGGGCATTGTGGTCCGCTGAATGTTTTTCCAAGCATGAGTCCCAAGCTCTCCGTCTTCAGGGCTAGCCCTCAGCTGTTGTAGTCTCTGGAGGAATGGCATTATCCTGGCCTCCTTGCGTGGGGAGTCTGTCTGAGCAGTGACTCATACAAGAGGGAATCCCTGAAGAATGATCAAATCAATCCTTCAGCTGGGGAGGCAGCCGCTTGGTGCTTTGAGCTTAACCCCTTACTGGCTGCTTTTCAGCTGGGGAGCATACGGAACGGAGCAAAACGTGCTTTGCAGCCCTGCGACTCTGCATCTCGCAGAGGAGGAGTGAGGTCGCGGAGGGATGAAGGACCGCGGGAGGAGCGCGGTGAGGACCTCCTCTGAGAGGAGAGCCCCTCATGGGGTGGTCCAGCGCTTAGGCAGAAGGCACCCCTTCAGCTAGATAATAAGTCTGTTCAGAAGTGGACTAAAACGCGCTCGAGCCTTTTACAGTACCATAAAAAAGTTTGCATGTGTTGAAACGAGTCCTTATTGTACAAGATTTTGGTCAATGTTTTATTGCTTGCACATCGGACCGTATTTTCCAGTGATGAATGATGGTATAAAACAACCGTCCAAGACAGCGGTAGTAAAAATGTGAAAGTTGAATGTGCTTTGAGAGGTTCACTCTCTTAAATTCAGAATTTCCTTAGACTGGGGAGTCCCACAATGACTTTGTCTCTTACAAATTACACTAATAATTGTTTTTCTTATCTTCTTTCACTTCCTGTCTTTCTTTGTAGTCATGCTTTTCCTGAGTTTCAAAAGGGTCTTGTGAGTCTGCGTGTCATGGTTGTTGGGTGCTACATTTAGGATGTCCAATACCGATCTGTTTTTTCATCAGAAGAATTCGTACTTGCTAAAATATTAAAAAATCTGCAACCGGCTAGGGCTCTTGATGTCTGTATGCTGGCGTTCGCTGTGGGGGCAAGGTGTGCGTTTTAGTTACAAAAGTAGATTAAATGAAGCTGATGTTTGTTAGCTATGGGAGTTAGTGTTTGGCTAGGAGGGGCAAAATGTTTCCCGTCTAACATGCACATCTGCAGGAGCAGGGATGGTGATCTGGAATTATAGTAAAAGGCACTGATTTATTTACTTATCTTTTTAAAACTTTTTCTTTCATTTCTAGATTATAAAGGTAGCAGGCAACAAGAATCTTGAGGGAAGTTGACAAAATGCTGGTGTGTTTGGAGAGTATGTTTTAAGGACTGTATCCATCTGTCAGCTACCTTTTTTTTGCTAACAGCTTCTGCAAACACTGTGTATTTGTTTTGAAAGCTAGTGTTTTGAAGGTAACGTGAGTTACTGAACGCAAAGCAGCACAAAGGCCTGACAGAAATGACCAGACTACTGGCTCCTAGTATATCAGATTATGATTAGTGATCTATAAAACTGAGTGCAGTGGAAAACTCCTAGCTTCTCTTCACTCAGCTCACAAAACGTTTCCTGTAGCTGACGAGTGAAAGCTCACAGATGAGACACAAAGCCAATATCCCAAGCACCAAAGCGCAGGAGAGTTGTGGGTAAGTCTTCCTGGTACTTGCTGTAGGACATTGTAGAGTTGCCCAGGATATTTCAGGATTTAGAAGGAGTCTCGCACTGAGATCTGAAAGAGTTAACCTACTCCAAAAATCACTCCTTACTCAAAAGTTGCTCATTGCTCCTGTAGCTAGAATGGTTTTGGCACTGGAGCTAGCTCAAGTATTTCTGGACTTTGTGGATTTGGCCAAGTCTAGACATACCTAAGAGATCAGGTTAAACGGACTGAAATCTTCATTATTAGCAAGTTGCGATCTATGGGAAGAAATGGACATTTGGTGTATTATAATTAATTATCATTCAGTTGAGTTTCCACTAGTTAAGTTAGAGCTCCAAACCCATTTGTGGGGGTTTGTGCTTAGTGACCAGAGCTCAAGGCAAGAGTTTTAAAGAGCGAAAAGGCAGAAATGTAACACCCCACTTCACGACAGGATTAGTTTCTCAAATAACACTGACTTTGAAATTCTGATTCTGGGCTGTTAGAATGTTGAGGGCCATTTTTGTCCTGGTCAGAGGCCCCTGTTTGAGCTTCCTTGTGACAAATGCCCCTCCCTGAAGATGCATCACTCTCTTTGATGGATGTTAATAGAGTTCACAATTTGTAACGCTGTATCGCTGAGTAACTCCAGGCTTACTGACTTCAGTGGTTTTGAACATGTTGTTAATTACTCAGCCTTCACATCAACAGTGATCCTAGCACCTACACACTCTGTAACCTCATTGTATAATATCCTCAGCTATTGTGCCCAAAGCCTTTGAAACTCAAGTTCCTGAAAGACAGAGAAGTAAACAGCACCTAAGCAACATTTCCTGCAGGGATTTTTCTCTTTTTGAATATTTTCAAACAATTTCAGATGTAGTTACTGCTTCAAACTGTTGGTTCTGCTGTTGTTTTTATTTTATTAAGTGGATTTTTCTGTCAAAACTCTTCCTCTTCCCTGCTGGAACAGGTTTTGCCCTTAGAACGTGAAGGTGCTGACGTGGCATGGTAATAGTCGTACTAGAGCAGATGAAGGATAGCTGGGTGAAATCACCAAATTTTATTTGGTGTATACGCCAAAAGAAATCACGCTTTACTGTAAGTATTTCAGAGGGGAAAACTTACAGTTTGCCTCCCGTTAGACATGTGGTCAAGCTTGGTCAGCCGAATGTTTGCACAAAGTAAATGCAATATGGAAAAGAAAGAAGCTGGATGAATTTAAGTGTCCACTCAAGCATTTCACAGGTTTTTTGTTCCTCTCAAATTTCACTGTCTCTGGCCAAGATAAGAATCAAATCAGTTGCTGCTTTCAGGTTTGTCAGTCTGAGAAATTCAGTTCTGTTTCCCGTATGTTGTGTGAGCAAAAGTTACCTTGTTGTATGGCAGGTAACTCGAGTGCAGTATTTTAGCTTCAGGAGAACTTACTAAAAGTTCTGGAAAATGGTATGTTGAGGAAACATTTGAGTGGCATGTGGATGGAACGGATGCATTGGGGAAGCACGTGGGCTTTTTGATTTGACTCAGCTACACTTTGGAGCTCAGGGTTTGGAGTCTGTTTTGACGTGATGTGATGTGATGTGATGATGTGATGTGATGGGGAGACGGGTGACCTGAGTCTTGGCAGAGCTCCATTTGGTAAGAGATCTTACATTCTCAGAGATCTTTCCATTGCTCTTTCCATTGCCAGTAGCAGTCACAGTTTGGGGGGCAACTAGCCAAAAGGGGGTCAAGTTTCACACTGGTAATCATACTGTAGCTCACATAATAAATAAGCAAGTGACAAAACTCCCTTTCCCCCTCTAGTCAGACGGACAGATACTACATAATTTTGTCTTTATCTGTCTGTTTATCCAAGTTCAGGACACACGTTCCAATTGGCAGTGAGTGGTTGCACACTGACTCATGCGCAGTGAGGTTCAAAATTCTGGAAACTAGATAAACTGGAAACTTCAAAGGCATACAAGTTGGGAGCACAGAGTTCATGTGAAGGTCACTTGAACCTATTTGCTAGAGATGTATTGATAGCTGAAGGGGTTTCTGGCCGCTGCCCAGAAATAAATATCCTTGGGCAAATGGTGTCATCAAATGGTGGAGTCATTTGATGGTGGAACCCTTTCACACGCACGCAGGAGCAGTGATGTAGCTTGTAGGAAATGTCAGCACGTTTCAGTTTTTCCTGGCTGTTTAGTCGAGGGAATGGCGAAGACAGAGCGGGACAGCAGCCATACACATGAGATGGTGTCAGCAGCAAGAAGCCTCATCCAGGGTGTTGCTCTCACAGTGAAGAATGAGCTCAATCAATCACAGATACTTACTGTGGACAACAGAGAAATAAGGAATAACCCTATGGTCTCTAGTTAAAAGTCACTTGGCTGAGTAATCCTGTAAATTTTTAATTATAGAAACTGTGACTGCATGCTTGAAGTTTATTCTTTCATGTCTTTGCCAGACTAAGTGGCTTCAAGCAGCTGTATCTGTGCAATCAAGGCTTTGTCTCTGAACTTTTGTAACTAGCACAAGATTTCAGATCGTTTTTACTGTTACTGTTCCAGTAGGACCCTCTGTCCAAACACAGAGAATTTTACAGCCCTTACCAGAAAGCTGAGAGTCCATTGAAGCAATCAGTGCCTAAAGAGAGTAGAGGGAAGAAGTGTGGTGGGTTGACCTTGACTGCCTGCCAGGTACCCACCAAGCCGCTCTCTCTCTCCGCCTCCTCGACAGGACAGGGGGCAGAAAATAAGATGAAAAAGCTCATGGGTCAAGGTAAAGACAGGGAGATTACTTACCAGTTACCCTCACAGGCAAAAGAGATTCCGCTTGGGGAAAATAATCTATTGCCAGTTAAAAATAGAGCAGGAGAGTGAGAAACAAAGGCAAAACCTTGCCACATAACCAATACAAGGGGATACCTCCAAAGTACTTGGGTTTTGGAGGGATCATCTACATCTTTTGGAAAAACACAACTCATCGTCTCCTGTTACTTCCCTGACATCATGAAGAGTTGGTTCATGTCTCAGGTGGGCATCGCAGGGAAAGTGGGGAGACCTGAGGGAAGAGGAGCATGTTCCTTTCATGCTGTCCCTTTCAGGTCTGTTGAGGGAGTAAGCTTACACCTTCAAGAGCAATGTGAAAGAAAGTGCAATGGCATTTAAGAGAGGAACAGAGAGAGAACACATTTTCAAGGTGTACCTTGTTGTGGGGAAGCTGATGTCAAGGCAGATAATCAGAGGCGAGGAGGACGGCCCTCTAAGATTCAGCCCGACCTTCTTGGACAACAGGAACAAGAAAAGGGACATAGGGGGGGACAATGAGATGGCAAAAATAAAAATGCCGTTCAAAAGCTTACTGTTTATACTCTGCTGAAAAGTCATGAGGAGTTACCATAATAGGAGGTCTCTGGAAGATGAAAAGTTGTGGCCATATAGATAGAATGAAGAATTTGTGTCTAAAAAAATAATCAAGAAGGCAGAATTGAAAGCTTTTGAATCAAACTTACATTTTCAGATGAGAAGGAAGCAGGAGTAGCTCTAGTAGAGGTGGTGGTGTTGGCGTCAAGCACAGAAGGAGAGGAAAAGAATTGTTCATGGAAGGAAAATTTGGAACTTGGTTTAAGCTGGCTGTGAGATTTGTTACTCCAATAGTCTCTGAGAAAATATGAGACAGATTAGACTGAAGAAGAAAGATGGACCAGGAATATTTTACTCAGTTTCAGCTGCGAAGTCACAGCTTTAGCCTACTGGAGTTTCCCAGAGGAGAGTAAAATTGTGAAGACAGGCGATGACACGAATGTAACCAAAGGCAGAGTGAAGTATTGTCATGACTGCTGGTGGGTGGCTGTGCTGGGTGCGCTTGGCTCGACCTGCCTGCTCTAGAGAGATTTTGCAGGGATGTCAAGCTCCACTTTTACTTGGAAGTTGAGTGTCTTAGACCTGGAATTATTGAGTTATTAAATAAAACCCTCGGACCAACAGTAATTTGCATAGGGGGAGGTGCCAGAGAGCACAAATTGCATAACCGGCTTCCATTCTGCCGAAAATAGGATCTAGCAGGTCATTCCAATGGTTTTGGCTCAAAATGAACCCTGATCAGTCCGTTGTCAGCACAGTGCCTCCTTTTAATTACCTGGACTAAAATTACAGTTCATTTGCAAACACTTGAACTCAGAATAATTAAGTCTGTTAGACATACTGTGGTAAAAGCAGCTGAAATGGCTCACCATTTACGCAAAGCGAGTCCCTCAGCGTTTGGCTTGCCCAGCTGAGCAACCAGAGAGGAAGCGCACGTCTGGCACGGATGCCAAAGTACTGTAAGATACAGTTTGTACTGGATTTTATCACCTGGTGATCACCTGCCTGGCTTTTTTATTGTTAATTTAAGGTAAAGAAGAGAGGAAAAGTAACTTGAGAGCATCGTATGCATGACAGACACGCCTAAGTCTACGTAGTATTCAGCTCAATACTGCAAAAATGTATAGCTGAAGGAATGGACAAAATCCCTTGCTGCAAAAATGTTTGTGAGGACACACAAACAAATATAGCAGCTTTGATGTGGAAGTACAAGTAGGTCAGTTATGCATGAACCCTGCAGCGTATGGACTGATGCATGCCAGAAGACATGCCAGGGACGGGGAACAAAGCTATGGGGGAAGTCTCTGTGGCAGGACGGTAGGCTGGGAGGAGGGCAGAGGAACAGCTGGGGGTCTTCCTGGCAAGGGAGAAGGAAATGAAGTAGGTGAAAATCAGACCAGCCCTGTGGTCTCATAGCAAAAGTAGTGGAAGAGCAAAGGGGAGATCGGGGTGGCTGGAGAGGCAGACGGGGTGGCCGAAAGAAAGGGCCTGGCCGCTTACATTGCAGATGGTTATTCGCTGCTCCCTCTGCATTTCTGAATGTTTTCTTGCTGTCCTCCTGCCCCATCTTCCACATCCATCCCATGGCAGACTGCTTGGCTGGTCTTGGTTCATCCTTAGAGGCTGTCTCTTGTAAATGTCTTTAAAACATACTCCCGTGCGCAAAGACAAGGATGGACCCCCACCCGCCCACAGGTTATTGAGCTTGCTGGAGTCCAGCTGGGGAAATGCTGTTCACAGCAAGACACCTGCAAGACCAGCCTAGAAAAGTGTCCTGGCTCCTTGTGGCATCCCCAGATCTGAAAGGCTGCTGCCTCTGGAGCGAAATCTGGCACCGGTAGACCCACGCCAATGCACGTCCGCCGGCAGGTGAGACAGTGCCAGTGGGTCGTGCCCAGGGCTGGCGTGGTGAGTGCTCTCCAAGCCACAGAGCCGCCTCATTGCCAGCCCAGGCACGGACCTGGCCCAGCCTGCCCGTTGCCTGGAAGCTGATAGCATCTCTGTACAAAACTGGGTGACTCCTAAGTCTGAATGACAAGACTTTGCCTCAGTTTTCAACCTCTTCTCTGGGTGGAAACCCATCCTTTCCTTCCAGATGTGTTGACAGATCAGTCGTCTCAGCACCGTGAGTGTACTTCCCGGGGAAAAGGGGCTGGGGTGCAAATTGAAAACTTGCAAATCCTTCACTCCTAAGGGATTTGAATGTGCATTAACAGGGCCAAATAGGAAGGTAGACAACCTTTGCAGAGCACCTCAAAATGACACCGTATAATCATTCTGCATTGCATCGGTGCCCTGCCTGTTGTGGACATGTTAAAGTAATCTGGGATGTAATATAGGCATTATTGTTTAGGGTAATCCCGCAATACACTAATCAAGTAGTGGATTCCCTTGAGAGCGTAGAGCTAGTCTCACCGTCTTACTCTCAATATATGAATTTAAATAGAGATTTACAGCCCAGCCAGTGCAGTCAAACTCTGTTGAGCCGCAGGCTGGAAGAGTATAAAATGTATACCGTGTACAGGCAGTGAAATCCTAGATAATGTCTATTCTTCTCGTATCTCAAGTGAACACAGGACTACTAAAGAATATAGACTGGTTTAACCTCCTGTAGTAAAGTGCAATCGCTTAAATATATCTGAACGCTCCCATTATGCCCGTTTCATAGAGGCAAGGTTTAAGTGGTTGCCAGATGTTATACCCTCCTGAGTTTCCAGGCTTGGGTTTTTTTGGTACCGTATATTCTTTCCCCTTTCTGCCATCCATTGGTCTGTAATGAACGTTACGCTGGTGGTTTGACTGTTGTGAGCTTGCAAACCCCTGGCACTACACTTGCAATTCCCTGGGGTCCGAAGGTAAACCCAGCCCTGGAAACCCTGGGGGATCTGTCCTGATGGGCAGCAAAGCGGGGAAGACGGTAGAAAAATGCCTTTGGAAAGTCTTCACAGCAATTTGTGTTACTCTTCCATGAAGAAAATCCATATGTCGTGGTCTGCTAGGCTTTATGTGTGAAGAAGTAATGCTGCTAGATTTACACAGCTACTTCTTAGCGCTGCTTCTGTGTTAAAACAGGCCTCTACAGTGCCTTTTTATGTGGAAATCTTGTAGCTGGGTGTGGTGGGGAAGCCGTTCAGTGACTCATGCTGCAGGGAATTCCCTGATGAATTAGAGTATTTTTACTTCTGGACTTGTGTGCAGTTTCCTTTAACACTGGAGCGAGCGGCTGATAAGAGCAGCCTACAAAGGCCCATTCACCCTTCAGCCGCCGCCTGTTAAAATGGGGTGTTTATGCTTTGCAAAGCTGAAAATCCACCCCACGTAAACGTGGTAGGTTCGCAGTATTTTTGTCATTAGCAATCCCAGGTGCTCCGAGTGTCACAGCCCCGAAACAAAAGAAAAACAACAACAACAACAAAAAAAAAAATAAGGCCGAAGCAGCTGGTGGCGAAGTGCACCCGAAGCAGGGGTGGTTATAAATAACAGCCATCGCTCCGTAAATGTCAGGCTTCCTGACAAAACCCGGTGTCTTCAGCTGATGGCCGCCTGTCCCTGCGGCACCCAGCCGGCGCCCAACGGGGGGTCTCTCGCTCCCCCCGGCACTGCCGAGGAGGAGGAGGAGGAGGAGGGATTCGAGGGTCCCTTCCTCCAGGCCCTGGCCCGGTTCTCCGGGTGAGGCCTTGGCTTGGTGAGGCCTTGGCTTGGTCGCGTCAACCGCTGCTGCTGGCACTGGGGGAGCGGGGCTCTCCGCCGGGGACTCCGCAGGGCTTTTGCCGGCAGTTCTGTGCGTGGATGGTTTGAGTTGATTTCCCTTTTGTTAAAAAAAAAAAAAAAGTCCACACAAAATAAAACAAACCCAATATAATACCTTGACACAACTTTTTAGCTATATAAAGAGATGTCTCTCTGTCCAAAATATTGCGCTATAAATCTTAAAAAAGCCAAAAACAAAGCCAGGCGTTTGGTTTGGAGAAGACACTTCTCATTACTTGGTAAAAGTAAATAGCGAAATGAAAGGGAATGAAATAAGACCTTTGGAAAAGCCTTCTTCTCCCTTTTCCTCCCTGCCTCCTCCTCTCCTTCCTCTCCTGCCTCCGTCTGCCCCCTCCCCATATAACAACTGCCCATTTGGGTACGGTAATTCCAGAGAGTAAACTTTAACGGGAATGCCTGAAATGTGTCTGCTTCAGCTTTGTGTTATGTCTGTAATTTGAATTATTTGCATTTTGGAAAGGTATAAATTGCTCTGGTGTACTTTGGTTGGCCGGCGGCCAGGAGGGAGTTGCCTCGGGCCCAGAACCAGGCGGCTGCTGCAGATGTGGCAGGCGGACAATGGAAACTTTTGTGGTGGAGCAGCCCTCGCTCCTCCAGCACACGCGGACGCGGATGGACGGGAGGCGGCATCCCGGGAGGCGGCATCCCACCTGCTCGCCAAGGTCCCCGGCCCACGGGCACCGGGGGCAGAACCGTTTTCTCCGGCGTAGGCAGATTGTCTTGGTGCTTCGGGCTCCCACAAACTGTTCCGCAGACATTATTCCCTTCTCTCCCTCTCCCCCTGCCTCTCTCTCTCTTTTTTTTTAAATTCAACTGAACTGTATAAACCTGCAAAACATGTTTACTGTAAGAGGTTGACGTAGTGGTCTAAGGTTTCCCTCCTGGAGCTGGTCCCAGTCCGTGGGCGTTGAGATTTCCCTCTTGGTTCACCAGACGTAATATGAGGAATTGTCTTTTTTTTTTTTTTTTCAGTCTCTTGCTTCATAACAACTTTTCCTCCCTGTGTTTTTGTTAAATGAAATGTCACTAGCTGTTAATGAGTTGTCTATTCCCTACTTTTTCCCTCTCTTCCCTTTCCCCTCAGTTGCTGAGCAGCGATGGTCTGGACAGTCTCATGGGAGTTTCTTGGAGCGAAACCCGTATTGTTCTTATTAGCTTCCAAAGACGAGCCACGGCTCTGGATTTTTATTTTCCTAATAGTTTAGATTACAGCATTTAAAATATTTCTGAACAAACTCTCTTTGTCATCATAAAAATTTCAAAAGCACATAAAGGCAGTGCTGCGTGAAGTAATTGAAAGATTAGCTAGAGATGGAGTCGTTTTGAATTTTACTGAAGTATCGGCAGGAAATAAAAACCAGAAAACCTGAATCAGATCATTCGTCTTGCAAAGCAGAAATTAAACATAGCAAAAAACCTGAACTTCTGGTAATTCATTTACAAAGGCAAATTGAACACATGTTAACTACTAGTCTGGATGTCTGTAGATTTAAAAAAAAAAAACGCCAGCAAACCCCTTACAAAGGAGAAGTTCCTAGACTCTGCAAAATGTGTGATAGTGTCGGTGTTGTATTACTTTTACAACCGATTGAATTAATTGGGGGGGAGACGAAAGGCTACGGGGGCTCTATGGGGAGGGGGTGGGAGATAAAGGAGGCTGCTCCCAGATGAGGGATGTGTCCTGGCTTGCTGAATTTTGTTCAGGTTTTTTCTACTGACAGCTCAGGGGAAGCATCTGTTGGATAAATTGCGAAGTGATCGCCAGTCCTCCCGAGAAGTCTGCTTCAATTCTGGCACTCTCAAAAGGCATCGTTAAGGAGACTTGAGCAGGGTCTGGCTGCTCCTTCTCTCCCCCCAGCCAAACGTGGCAGTACCAATTAAAGGGATTCCTTTTCCAGCATCACAATTTAAAATGTAGGAAGAAACTAAGGGTAGATCTGCTAATTGTTTCCTACAGAAAGACCTGCCAAATCCACTCTGCTATTTGTGCTGCAGCTTTCACGTTGCACTTCTTTCCATACGTTAAAAAGAAAGGGGTTTTGGACGTTGAAACAATCGCCGGGGCTAGTCCCTCAGCAGCATTCCTTTCACAGTAGGACAGCTGTACACAAAAATATTATTTACAGACATTTGTAATAAATCAGGCCGTTCTAAATGCGTCACCTCCATCCTGGCCATGAAAGCGAAGAGAGAAGAAAAAGTGCATTCACTCTTTTACCTTGCCGAGAGCTGTTTTTCTAAGGCAGGCCCACGTCTATGTGATGAAGTTCAAAATAACTAATATTTGCATTTGCATGTCCCGATGCTGCAATAAATACACAAAAGCGATGACATAAAGTCTCATTTTCCCTTTCATTCCGGTGACATCTGACAATGGTGGGACTCACGAAGCTGCATGTGTCCCTGCTGCCCAACTTAAACAGCAGTCTGCTTGTGGCCTTCCATACACATTTGTGTTTTTCTAGGCCTGCAGACTGGAAACCTTACATTTTGTATTATTTTTCTAATATCTTTGCTGTTGAGTTTTGAAGCCACAAGGAAAAAAAAACCAAAAAACAACGCCCTGTTATTGACCGGTGACTTCTGTATCAGTGAGGCGCAGGAAAAATGACCTGACAAAACCAATTCCTTCCAAAACACGGGTCCCCAGAAAAAGTGATAGCTGTGGCTTAAATCTGTTGTTTGCCTGAAAACAGAAATACAGTAAATTAGGAGGACCCAACACACCTCCAGAAAACTGTAGGTAGGACCACTGTAGCTGAGCTAAGCCAACTTTAAAATGGAGTGAAAAGCTGTGATTCCCGGCCTGTGGCCTTGCCCTTTGATCCAAGCAGCAGAGTTATGACAAGCCAGACTAGGAGCGTACTTAAATGAAATCCTGCATGGCTGAGGAGCTTCCTTAATACTGCTTGGTTGGTTTTGTTTAATATTGATGTTGAATATGACTTACTGCATAGGTAGTGATCAAAAGGCCTCACAGGTAGCAGTGTTTTTGTCTGAAGGTTTGGGAGACTAAGGTGTAGAACAGCTGCGTATTTTGTCCAAGCTAGTGGCAGAATAAACTCCCAGTGGCTTTTTCCGTCGCAGTATCATGCGCTCTGGTTGTGGTTCCCCCTTCAAAATCGCGAAGTGGGCTCCCATCAGGGGTTACCCACATGGCCTCCTGGTTGGGCAGCGCTTGGGCAATGCGTTTTGAGAGCTGGTTTTCATATATGCAGTGCCCCTTCAAAGAGAATTTTTTTGCAAAAGACATTCTTTTGTAGGCTTGGGAGAGGAAAAAAGGATGGAACTAGATGTCTTTTTCTTTTGTCTTTTAGATGGTCACCATGTGTGGGAAATGGAAGCCAAAACCGACAAAGAAATGTGCAAGCCAGTAAGTCTGCCTTAAATATTTTAACATCAAGATGAAAAATATATATTGCCTTCTCCAGCACTGTTACTACAGAGGGATTTCCAAGGCTTTGGCACTGTGTCTCCCCACTGAAACAGAACAAGTACTTAGGCCTCCCCTCCTGGAAATCTTCCTTTAATAGGAGCATGGGGTAAAAAGCCTTCGTTGGAAGCTATCCCGAAAGTAGGAGAGACCGTTTGGAAAATATTTTTTCATTGTCCAGGATGGGCCAGCCCCATCTGCTCATCTTCTGTCTTGCCGGATCAGTTCTTCCCTCTGCTCCCAAAGCAATTTCTGATCGTTTTCCTTGGCTTTCCTCTACCTTCGGCAGAAGAAATGCGAGTCCCCTCGCAGGAGATCAGCCCCACGTTCGGAGAAGCATGGCTCCCTCAGCCATGGCTATAAGTGGGAAGTACGGCCACTATTCCACCTCTGCAGGAATATGCAACAGTTTGTTAGCTGCAAACCTGCTGGAGACATGCAGGCAAACAATTTACAGACCTCAGCTGAATGCAGGCCAAATGCTAAGACGAGCATTCCCTTTTATTCTTTCAAAAAGCGCCAAGGGAGGTTTTGATGGTCATAGCAGATTTCACTGTGCATTTGTGTAAGCTGATGCCCTCGCAGCTAAGTCGTTCCTTAGCCCCGTGCTGGAGCGTTTGGTTTCTGACGGTGGAAGATCATCTACACGCTCTCCAGCCCTTCTTCCTCTAGCACTAGATGTTCTTGCAACATCTCCCATCCACAGAAATTACCATGCTTAAGCCCTCCTGAGTGAAAAACATTTCACTGTGGAAAATGGAAGTATTTGAAAAAATCATATGCCTGTCCTAATTCTCCTTTCAAAGGAAGTTGTGTTAGGGTGAGATATACTGGGGATGGCCTGCCAGCCAAGCAGTTGTGCGTTCTCCTGCTGAGTTAGAGACTACGAGTTGGTTGTGGTCCCAAGGTGCTTGTCAGAGGCAGGAGGGATAGAGCCTTGTGTATTGTATTTGCTGTCCAAGGGGAAGAGGTGAAGGCTAGTGATTGTGTAAAGACCTAAGCCACGCTAAAATCTTATTTCCCTGCTTCTGGAGTCCTTGGCACGGACACTGGGGGCCATCCCTGCCCACGAAGCCCGCCAGTTCCCCTGCAGAGAATGTGTTCCTCCTTGTGAGCCCAGGTGCCTCCTTCTGGGGGTTAACATGTGAATGCTGTTGTACAGCTCGACTGCCTTTCTCATGCCTTGACTTTCTGATTTGTTGCTTTTGCAGAATTCATTGGTGGTTGAGATACCACCTTTCCGCAACCAGAGGATTACCAGCCCTGTTCAGGTCAACTTCTATGTCTGCAACGGAAAGAGAAAGAGAAGCCAGTACCAGCTTTTCACCTATCTTCCTGCTAATGGTAACAAAATATATTCCTTATCTCTGCTAGTAAAAATGAGAGATAATGGTGATTACTTAGAAAGATACATGGCTCTGATAATTCTTTAGTAACCTGAGTAATTTGGAGGCTATATAAAATAAGGCGCTATAAAATAAGACTGAGAATCAAACCATAAGAGCTGCCTTTCTGCTGCCCACACAAGAGGTTTTCTCTGCAGGTTATTTTCTTTTATAGTGGTGGCAGAGACTTGTTGGAACAAGGATTTTCTCTGCCTTTGGGAGCTGAAGAGCCCCAGCACAAACTCACGTGTAGCCACAAATTGTGAACGCGCTGTGCTCTCTGCTAAGTCGCTGTCAACCCTCGGTCTGACTTAGCGGCCCCAGAGGGTACAGTGCATTTGAATAATATTTCTGAATTCACACCACAGCATTGTCAGCGTGCTGGGCTCTGAGCTGGCGGTGGTGTGGGGAATTCTCCTTCCAGTCATCCTGCACCTCGCTGTCTCGCACGGGGTGAAAATAGCGCTCCAGGCTGATGCTGCTCTTGGGCAGCGACGAAAAGCACAATGTGGACGGAGATCAGAGTGCTCCATACAAAACGCTTCATGTATAGGAAAGGTTCACAAACATGTGTTCCAGGTTTTTTGGAAGCTTATATTGGTGGCTGTGAAGTGACAATAAAGTCACTCCCGCTAGATGAATTCCAAGCAGGCGTGTATGAAGATTTTAATAGCAAGTAAATTTAGATTTTTTTTTTTTTTTTTTTAATGGCTCTTTTTCGGAGAACACTTTTTGGGGGAAAGTAGGAAAAAAGGGTGGTTGTTTTCTTGTTGTTTTGGAAGGAAGAGGAATTACAAAAATGATTAGGTTAATGCTTTTTCGTAGACTTTCCAAGTGAAAATAGTCCTTCTGAGGGAAGTTCCCACAAAGCAATACTTGAGTCATGTCACGTGACTTGAAGAGACCTGCCAACTTTTTGCAGGTGAAATCCCATAAAATACACATTTGGAATTTCACCCAGTTAGCTTGCATGCACTCCAGACTTTTATCAGACTTTAATTTAAAGTACAGGAAACCTGACATGGGCAACTGACTGCTTATTGCGTATGTGCTGCATAGCTATGCTTCACTGAATCAGCCTACTTATGCAAACTTCATCCCTAGTGGGTTTGTCTGTGTATATTTAAAGACTGTTCATCTCTTTAATTGGAAAGAAAAAGAGTTATTATGCTCTTGCACGACACTTCTCAGTGACAGAACTCTGTTGTAGAGGCCAACAGGTATTGCCTCGCCACCCAAGTTACCCTCCTAAGTATTTCAAATACATGCCTGTTGTTAACTGCTGTTCATTAAGCAGCATCTTTCCTCTCCAGCCTTTATTTAGACCATTTTTTACCATTTTGTTCTAAACCATGGGAAGAGTATTCGCTGCTGCAAAGCTGGTTTAAGCTATCACCGTTCTGAGGTTGAAACATTTGATGTTTCATTTGATGTGAAGAGATGGGAATATCTACCTAGTGACAGGCAAGCGGGAACCAGCCTAGGCTTTATTCTGCAAAGACATCTGTAATTATGGTAATTGTTGAAAACACTGGGAATCTTGTTTAGTCTGCTGTACTGATTTAAATTCGTGTGAAATCTTTTCATTTCGGTGTAGGGAAACCTGAAAGAAAAAATGTAACACCAGGATAGGGTCAAGGGAAGCAGGTATTTATAGCAAATATGCCTTCCCCCCATTCCTGTTTGGTTCTCCACTCACGTCCTCTTAATATATAAGTGTATGTGCATATAGGTAATGGAAAAACATCTTATGTTCTTTGCAAACTCTCTCGTAACAGTGGTAAGAGTGAATGTGGTTCTGCAATCAACAGAATTAATAGGATAGTATGTTTTTATTATGCCTGTGTTGCAGCTGTAAGGTCTTGCCCTTATGTTGCTGGTGGTTGTTTCCATCGTGCCTTTCAAAGATACGTGATCACCTTGACTGTGTATTTGGAAACTGTGCACAAAGACTGAATCAGTCATTTAGCCTGCTGTATTTCTAGGAGTCATTTTAGGATGTTCTACTTTATTTGATTTCAGTCACAACATTCTTTTCATGTTTCCAGACATTGTAGAAAACCAAAGTTTAGCTCATGAAGAAAAACAGAAATCGAGTCAACAACCACTGTGTCATCAGTGTGTAAAAAAAAACTAAAGGAGATAAGCACTGTTTTGGTCCAGGTAGCACTTTGTCTCTTGTTTAAACAAATCTCCTGAACATAGAAGGTGTAGGGGTTTGACAAGCAAATGACAGAGCGTAAGATGTGGGTTTAGACAAATCAGATGGTATCCTGTAAGCTTGTTCTCCTGCTGTGCTGAGAACTAGTCAAAACGCTAACATTTCAGTGCCTACCATAATTTTGCAAGTATTTTTGCATGAGGGATCTTTGAAAAGCTGCATGACACACATTAGACATACATTTTACAGCGCAGCTGGACTGTGCCAAAGCAAAATACCGTATGTGGATTAAAGCCTAAATGTTGTGTGATCCCACCGGCTGTGCTCGTGGGGTGGGCATGGGCACATGGAAATGGTGCAACTAGTGGGAGAGCCGTGGGCTTGCTGTGCGGCTCCCACCCTGACCGCAGAGCAATAGGGGGTTTTTTTTGTCCTGTAGCTCCTGTTTCTCCTCATTCCCTAGGGGAAAACAGCCAGTGGATCCAGGGACACGTGGCCTCACTCATCCCACCTCCCGTGGATGGTCCTATAGTGTCTCCATGGAGTACAGCTCTGTGACTTGCAGCCAGCACAAGCTGCCCTCTCCAGCAGAGTGTTACGGTTTCGCCGCCGTAAGGCTTCTCCCGTGCTGCGGAGATATGGCAGGATTGTACTTTTCCTCTGTGTTAGCTCAAGTGTTTTGCAGAGCAGGGACTTACTTGGTGAAGACGAGTTCCTGCCTCAGAAAGAAAAAAAAAAAAATGCTGTAAAAATTAAAATCTTACTGCTCTGTAAACGAAAAGTTTAAATAACAAAACAAAACAGAAAGTAGAGGCTTCACAAATGAGAGCCAAGGTCTGGAAAACGGGCTTGCTTAAGTCTTTGGCTTGGGAGAGACCGTAAACCTAAGTACTCATAATCCACTTTTAATTGAAATTTTGCTTTACTGTTCTGCTGAATTTGAGCAACCCCCGACTCCTGTATTAGCCTATATTGTACAGAAATGACTGTAATGTCATTTTTTTTAGTATTGCTTCAATATTACGCATCGCTGAGCAATTGCATATCAGTTTTGTCCCGGAGCCTGCAGGCTGCAGGCTCTTGAGATTCCTCCCCAGACATGCCTGGCGCAGAAATAGAAGTAGTTTCCATACCATTCTGGCACAGGTGAATTCCCGCAGCTCATATGGTTAAGTACTAATACGTTTTGCATTGCCACATCCCATCAGAATGTGAGGAGGAAGGCGCAGGACCGGACGCTGCGGTCAGGAGTCTGAGCACAGCACAAGGAGCAGGCGCTTGGATATTCGGCTTTTAAAGTCCCTCCACTGCCACAGCTCTGTGCGGGCATGCTCTGCGGCTCCGTTATGTGCAGCAGAACATTTTGGAAAACATCGGTGAACCCTGCATTTGTGAACCCTACCCTCTAGAAAAATGCTTGGTTTTCTTTTCTGTTTATGTCCGTGTATCATTTTGCTTCAAGGAATTTATTATGCCATTGGCCCAAATACGCATTTCAAACAGGAGGAATAGTCTTCTGAAATCACTAGGTGTAAGCGGTAGCATTTGAGGTGTAAACCAATCTGGAGAGGCTGAAGAAGCACACGAGCAACCAGACATGTATGCTGTGGTTCCAAATCCTGTGCTTTCATCTGCTAAGAAAGCTGAAGGAGTTCTCCAGCTCAGAAGACTTTAAACAACTCACTGAATGATAGGGGTTAGGTCTCTGTTTATTCAGATTTCTTTTATGTAGGTACATCAAAATAGAGGAAACGTGTTCAAGAACTTATTTTCCGCAGATAGGAGCGAATGCTCTCTATGATTTCTGTTATCTAATGAATATTGATGTCAAGAATGGTGAACGTAGAAAAAAATTTCTTTGAACTTTATTTAGACAAGTAGTGATATTTGACTAAGCAAAAACAGGCTAGCTTTTCTAGGAAATACTTGACAAGATGGAAAAAGGAAAGTTGATGTGTTTCTTTTACTGGAATGAAAAATACACTTTTGCAGAGTTGATGATGAAGTATTTCCGGTTTCTGTTTCTGTCAGGCTTCTTAATTGTCAAAGCATTATTAAAAAATCATTTCACTCCTTCTAGTATGTATCAAAATGGTGTTGATATGCCGGGCAACTTCGATTTTGAGACGCGTTTCACCACCCGTAGGGCCAGATTTCCACGTGCACAGCCTTCCCTCGTAGAGCCAGCTTTTCTGCAGTCTCTTTTGTGCAGGGAGGCACCTGCACAAGCCCCCGGGGTGCTGAGCTCCTCCGAAATCCCGGCCACGTAGGAAAGCGACTTGCTGGGGACGGAGGCCCTCTGAATCGGCGAGCACGGAGCTGTGCCGAGCGCGTGCCTGCGGTGTCTAGATGTGCCTCGGTATTGTTGTTTTCAGCCCGGCGGCGTGAAAGCGAAGCTCTTGGTGTGCTGCTGGAAAGGGTGAGCGGTGCCCACTGCGCATTGCTTTCAGCATCCTCCTGACTTCCTGCCTCGGCTCTAAAATTACCTCCTGCCCGCCCTACAGATGAGAACAATCAGCAGTTTTCTAGTGATTGCGTTGAGCAGCCGTGCCTCTGTCTCACCTCAGCTCCTCCGCCCACAGCTCACTTTCTAAGTTAAAAGACGACACCGGCCGCCTTAGCAGAAAACAGTAAAATGAGGATGCCGAGCGTTGCCGCTCCGATGTGACACGGAGCACGGCTTTTGCTGATCGTCTCCTGATGGCCTCTCGAGCGTTTGTTGGATTTTCACGCTCGAAGCTGGCAAAAATTATCAGCCTAGCCACGCCTGCAAAACGGTGGTGATTTGGGGGCGGTTGGGGAAGCGGGGCCAAATTCAGTGCCTGGGTGGTGAAAGGATCCTAACCATGCGGCGTGACGGCGGCAGTGCCGCGGCGGAGCCTTGCGGCCGGCCTGGGGAGCCGGAGGAAGGGGCACGGAGGTCGGTAGGAATGCCTTAACGCCCAGGCCCACCTTAGGTCAGTGCCACATTCCCGGGGCCCTGTGCGAGGGGTCCGAGCCAAGCCCGAAGCCTCGGACCTGCTGGAAGTGTTTCCATCCAGCCCAGGGAGCGGCCAGGCTGCCGCAAAGCCCACGCAGATCAGGGCAGGGCAAACAGGAGGGACGGGGCTGGGGGGAAGGTTGGCCCCAAAGTATTTGTTTTTATTTTAGGTGAAAAATACGAATCACGATTGCTCATTTTTACACTGTGCGCTGTTGCAGTTTATATAATTTTGGCTGCTAGGTGGCTGGTTATTACTTTTGACATTTAACAGAGTAACAAAAAGCAGGCGAGATTTTGTCGGAGCCCTTTTTCCATTTAGGAGGATCGCAGAACTCATCGTCGCTGGGCACATCAGCCCCTCCGCTCCCTTCCAGCAGCCACACGAGCTCTGCGCAGGACCCACACATTCCGCTCATCGGTGTTACACCCTCGGGTGCTTTTGCTCCCAGTTGCTGGGTCGCCGCTAGAGCTGCCCACGCTTCATCCAGGTGACATCCCGTTTCGGCTGTCGGCCGGAACCCGGCCAGCCACATCCGACCTGCAGATGCAGTCGTCTTCGCATCTTTAGAGGCAAAACTGCCTCACTGTGCGGTGCTCCATCTTCGTCTGGGAGGCCAAGAAGGAGCATTACCTGTGGGATGTCCCTGCGACACTATAGAGGAGCCCTTGGCTGTGTCCGAGCAGCAGCAATGATCACCCGTAATCATTAACGTCCAGCGCATAAAGTTGTCTTTTGGCGGTACCTCCCTTTTCAAATAATCCCCTTCAGACGACGAAACCCAGCCTGCGGTTTCGGTCACTGAAACCCCTCTGCATGAGCATTTCGAGGGCTCCTTTCCTTTCTTGCCAGTGATTTCACATGCATATGTTAGCAAGCGTGGGGCTTTAGGGTCTTCCAATTAGCTTAAAAGCCAAAAGGTAGAATTTGCATGAGGGAGAACAGGGTTTAGGATTACACGGGCTGGCTTACAGGAGATGCTTATTTTTGTTCTCCTCAAGTGGCTGATCACCGTAATTAATCTAGCCCAGTGATTGATCCTAAAGGGGATGCGGCGGTGGCTGCTGGAGGTGGAACGCACGGGCGAGGATGTGTTTCGCTGGCTGTGGGAGGGACGGCATCCATCTCTAAGGTCAAAGACCACCCCAGAGCCGAGATGGCCGAGGTGGGTGCTGGTGGTGCGATGTTATGCCGCATGGTCAGAAGAGACCCTCACCCCAGTGAATTTTACCGTGCCTGGCAGAAATGACGTGGAAAGCCTTGGCCAGCGCAGCCCGGGCGTTGGGCACAGTTCTTAAACCTCCGGCTCAAGGCAGCCGTGGGAGCAGCGGTGGAGCAGCCCGAGCGGGCATGCCACAGGACTTGTCCTTTTCAATTCTGTAGGATTTAATAAGGTGTTACAATGGAAAATGAATTTCCATTCATTTTAAGAATCTTCCCCTTTTCTTTTGGAAGAAAGCTAATGCCTATCTTCTGTACCAATACCACCCAAATGCCCTCCACCTACCTCGCAGTCCTCCCCACCCGGTTTAACAGCGTATGCACCAAGCCACCGTATGGAATCTTCTGTCTCATAAATACGTGCTGAATAACCTAATAGTTTAACAGCTGTTGAAAAGCATTTAGTAAATTGGTTAGCTGGAAAGCACTTTCTAATCAGATAATGGCACTGTCCGAGATTACAGGCTGAGGTGTATGCGCAGGGCTTCCATCTACCTGGAGGCTATTCTTGTATAAAACTGTACATATGCATCTGATCCCCTAAAAATACACACACATGAACCCAAAGAGAGCAGGCAGGCGTGTGTCAGAGGTAGCCCTTCCGACGAGCAGTACCAGTGGCAGTGTACTAGCGAGAGAGCGTGAGTGAGTTCAGATACTTGCGTAGATAAAAGCTGCAGTCACACGTGTGCTGCCTACAGCTTCGCGATAGCGTGAGGCTCCTTTGTTTCTGAGTCACCGTGCTCTGGTTTTATTAACGAAGGAACAAAGGCTTGATAGTAGCTTGACCTTTAAAAAAATGTTTTGCTTGAGTTGGTGCCTAGGGAAAAATGCCCAGTTCACGGGCAGCGTCTGCAAAGTGACTGTCTCACAGGATCCCTGGGTTTGAGTGTCTGTCCCTTGTCACCGGGATTGCCACTGCTGCAGATACGTCGGCAGGACGTTTCAGAAAGTTTTGCTCAGCCACTGCTGCCCTGCTGTTACAAAACAGGGGGATTATAATTTCAGAAGGCAGCCAGCCCATTGCCTCTCCCCAACACCAGACTGACTCCACCAGCTCCTCGCTCCGCTCAAGCCCTCTGGATCCAGACAGTGCTGCCGCGGCGGCCAGGATTTTTGCCTTTGCGTGAATCCAGAGTGGCTAAGCTGTGCGTGGAGATGCGTCCGCATCCCTGCCCGTGTCTCCGGTCAGGCGGCGGCAGCAGGTGGGATGACCTGTGCCAGCGTCTTCTGAATTGCAGCGCAGAGGGTGTGCTGCCTGGCTCGAAACTGCCCGACGGGCGAGGATTTCAAAGGCACAAACGGCATTTCAGAGCTCGGCTCAGTAACGGAGATTTAGCCACCTCACTCCTCAACCCTCTTTGAAAGTCTCATCCCAAAGCCTTAACGGTTAGGAGACGTTTAGTCCAGAAGTTGAAGGAATGTGTGTGTGTGCACATGATGAAAAAAGTAGTGTTTTGATTTTCATACGCTTACCAAAACCTGCGTGCCGGTGCCAGGGAACTACATCATAGTCTGCACCGTGAAAGGTGGCTATTTTGTTTGATAGGTTCATTCAAACTTAAGGGTAAAATAAATATATTATAGTGCCATAAATGTCTGCATTGATAATACTACATGGAAATGGGAATTTGTTAGTTTAATGTTAATCAGGATAAACATCTGTTTAATTTATATGATTATATTTTCTCAGTTCACATATTTTAATAGCACCCCCGCCCCCCC
>JANZLQ010000030.1:24676441-24689640 GCA_026212715.1 Elanus axillaris
CCCCCAAAGTTTAAAAACCCATCTGGATCGCTAAAGTGTAAAAGCAAACAGACTTGTTAGAATTGTCAAAAAATACATGTAATTTATATTTAAGCACTTTCTGACTCCCTTCAGTGAATGTGCATGATTTATGATTTTTCTTCAAGGTTTGATATATTAACTTTTTACCTGCTAGAAAGGCCTTTCATTTAAACGTGGGCTTGCAGAATTGGCTGAAATATTTCTCCCAGATTCAGACCCACACAGAAGGACCATTGTCTTTCGCCCAGTGCCTCGGTATGATGTCATAACCCTGCTCTCTCTGAGTAGGAAGCTTTGATTTATAGCCAGGGCTGCTGCCAACGCACAGTTCTCAGAACTTCGTATTAAATTAGATGACATAATGACGTGAGTCCAGAGTCTAGGAAGGCATCGTCAAACCATTGAAAACCAATTAGCACAGATTAAGTTGCTTATCAGACTAATTTAGAACTGTGAGCTCTGTCAAATTCTAATATCGAAAATGGAGGACTATTTAAAATTTTCTGTCGGCCAACCTAATGCATTGTGAAGTAACAAGCATTTAAAAATTCATCTTATGAACTGAACTCGCATTTATTTTTTCCTTTTTATGGCAAGGGCCTGATCCTTCAGCAGGGTAAGGTCTCTTGAACGAGTAACATTACTTTTGAGCCTGAGGCTATGTAAAAAACCGTATCATCTCTTCTGTTTACAGTTTCACAAATTCTGGCTTTGTTGCTGCAATTTATTGCTGGCAAATCTCAGTATATGGCAAATTCAGTCACAATTTTTCATTCTAGCCAGCTGAGAGTCTGCAGGACTGGGTGTTATCTCAGCACCACGGAGCAGCTTTGAGACAGAATGCTTGTGGCCATTTGATATGGCTCTGCTGAATTTAAGAAATAGTCCAGTTTCTGCTAAAATTCTGAACAGCTGTAGGGCTTTCCAGGTAATTGCTGTGTGACTAGGAGCGTCTCTTTCAGCTGGCAGGTTTTAACCGAGTCATTTAAGATTTGAAATACTTCAGCTACAGGTTAGTCAGGCTAATACTGTTCTGTTAAATATTAATCCTGCGAAAATTAACTGTACTCTCTGCATCACGTCGCATCCTCCTGTGTGAAATAGTCACTCGTGCAAGGGAGTGATGGTGGAGATGCCTGTGTGGCCTCCACAGGGATGTATTTGAGAACGAAACCCCTTTTTCTAGCTCGAGTCTGTAAAGATTTGCAGTTAATCAAGCACGAGTGACTAGGTGAGCGGTGACGCTAGTCCACGGCTGGGCGGTGATCGGCCCTGGCTGCTCCGGAGGAGCCCGCTGGGATGGCTGGGAGAGGATGGCGAAGGTGGGCACGGAAGGTTTGTGTCCTCAGCTGCAGCTGCTCACCCCAGCTGAGGGTCTCGGCACCCCAGCAGCCGGTAAGACAGTGGGAAGGGTGTGTTAGGAACCGGTAGCCTTATTCCGTGCAAGTATTTTAACTCGTTTGAGTAACGCCGTAGACGCCGTGATGGTAAGTGGGTAGCCGGTGAGGACGGGTAGTTGGTTTTGGAAGGCGTGCCTTGGAGGACGCCCGGCTCCTGCCTTGGACCCTCCGCAGCCTTTTGCAAAGTGGAAGTAAACGGTTGCCCTTTTAAAGAAGGAATATAAGGTGATTTACACCAGCTTTTGACACAAGCAAAGTCTTTTCGGAAGGATGGGGTCAGACTCATAGCTCGTTTGAGTTGAGTTGGGAAATCCATCAGCAAAGATTTTTGGCCTTTGTTACTCCATTTGGTGGAGTTATGTGGGCTGGGGAGAAGCAGATACAAGATAGAGTGTCATAAACAAACCGTTAACTGATGTAATGTAGCAATTTGTGGTATATCCACAAGTCAAGTAATATTGTTATTCATGCAAAATACAAAAGTTGAGGTCTAGCCAGAAAGGGAAGTGTTAATGTCTTAAGTTTCTGCTGACATGCTCAGCTTTGCAGGTCTGATTCCAGATCATCTGGGTCATTAGTAATGGTTTCCCCACGAAAAAAAAAAAAAAATTGAAAAAGACCCTACAGAGCTTCCTTCTCCAAACTGGTACCCTGTAAAGACATTTACACTTTTTTAAAGGGGAGCGAGTGGCTGCCATCCCAGCTTGGTAAGATCCGTACGTTCACTCTGCGCAGTGTTAAACGTCTATACAAATGGCAAAGCACTGAAAAGTCAGATGCAAATCCCTTCCCCATTTCAGCGTTAATGCTCTCTCTGTCTTTCAGTGTGATACCTATTCTAGTGATGAGATTAGCATACAAACAAAATATGTGATACTTTGCAAGGGGAGAGATTTTTACTGTGTTGAAAGAACACATTAAAAAAGGTAACGGAGACCATTCAGTTGAACAAGTTCTGACACCCCTAAGCCTAGGTGCAGGTAGTATCTGTCCATTTAAAGACAATTTGTTTCCCATTACACAGAATAACCGATGCTCGGGAGTTATCAGTTCGGATCAATACGAGGGGACGATGTAAACAGACGTCACATAAAATGGAGGTCCCGCTTAATTTCCTATCCGTCCTTCTTGTTTCCCTGCCTGGCTACCAATCTGCCATCGGCAAACAAGCTACCGCGACTTACCCAGACTGGTCCTGTAATTAACACCAGTCTGTATTTTCCCTCTGAACTCTGAGTTTATGGGCAGCCAGGAGAGCCCTTGGTGGCCGTCACCATCTCCAAGAGAGTTTCTGGACTAACGGGTCTGGACTGGAGTCCCTTCCACCACCCATCAGTCCTTCGCCCAGTGCAGAGTAGGACTTACTGGTATCCTCTCTTGGTCGCGGCAGGTGTATCCTAGTGTAGCAACACGTGAGAAAACAGATTGCCAATGCTCACGGCTGCTAATCAGACCTCCGAATAGACCCGCCTGGCATTGCTTTTATAAAGAAAAAATTCAACGTGAAGTGACAGAAAGGTGCCTGGCAAACCAAGGAGCAAACATGTGCCGTAGAAGAGCTACAATGAAAAATCAGCCTGAGATCAGGAACCTGCCTTCTTTAAAGTCTCCAGCCTGCCTGCCACCAGGGCTATAACCTTTCCCTAGGTTGTAACAAGTCAGACAACTCCAAGGTTTATTGGAGTTGAATTGCAAGTGGTTGAGGTTGGAATTATTTAGCACAGGTGTTTCTATAACAGTGATATATTGGGAAAATTCAGTGTTCGACAACCATCATATTTCCAGCTGTGCTGTGGTTAATGCTAGTACAGTGAACCTAATATAAAACATGTGAGAATATTTGCTAGCTCAGGAACTTGTTAAAGGTATTTTCTTACAATATCTGAGCTGCTATGTTTATCTAGGTGCGTTTCTTTGGTCTTGCATTTTCATAAAGGGTGTGATATTGGTTTTATAAAGCTGTCACTGAACCTGGAATCTGCTTCTCTGCAACCAAGAGCATTAGTAGCCCTGCTAGCCGGTGTGCAGTACACGAGCAGGTGAAAATAAGATTATGAGGAATCCAATGACAGTCCATTATCCTTAGCGCATTCGTCTTGAGCAGCACCTGTGCATCTGTTACATATATAGGCATGTTTTTACTAGGGGTGCTAGAAATCTTGAAACAAGTGTTGCAAGCATCTATATGTAAAAGAACATAAAAGGAGCAAAGTTAACAAGAGGCTGGGGGACTGTAAAACAAGGGTAGTGAAGTGCATTCACCAGCAGCGAAATTTGTGAGTGTTAAAAGAGATTTTATATGTACACATGCACACACGTGCATTTTTAGGGGTTCAAAAGACTCATACGCGAACACAGTAAATGGCTGGAGAATGTGTAAGGGTGTTTGTAAAACACATGCAAAATAAAAATACAGTCAGAAACACTCACGCAACACGTATGTGCTCTGAGCTGAGTTGTGCAAAGATGTTTCATTAATAACTTAGCGCCACAACGGGTTGGTTATTCTAATATTCTGAAAGATATTCTCTGGTGTCACTGTAAATTTCCGACAGCACCTTCAAGCGACGGCTGTTCCTGTGGATCTCGTTTTGGGAAAGAAGATGAATGCCACTCTGCATCCATACTCCATTGTTGTATGCATTAGAGTTGCATCTGGCTAGAAAAAATACATCTACAGACTAGCTTGGCCTTATTATTTATAATTTTCCTGAAAGAGAAAGTGGGTGTCTTTTCCCTGTGCAGTGCGTATGTTGTAGGAGAAGCAGCAAAGGCACCTCGCTCTGATTTGGGAGGGGAAGCCGCTGTGAAAAGGGCACTTTGATTTGAGGAAGGATCTCTTCTCTGATTTGAGAAAGCAGCTCTACGTTTGTCGTGACTGAGTTGGTGCTCGCAGAGAGTCCACGTGCTGGCGGTATTTAGAGACGTGGCTTGACAGCTCCATTAGACCTTCTTTCGGGACAATGGGTAGAGCAAGCAGAGGTCTAGAATAGGAGTCAGTCTTTCGTGGTAGCCAGAGACGGAGTTAACATTTGTTCGGAGCTGGCATTAGCAGTTTGGATCCAACTTCGAATCACCAAGAGTTGGATGCAGCTTATTGAGTTATTTTACACCCATTGGCTGGTTAGTAAGGTTAAACGCAATAATGTAAAAACTAAATAAATCAAATCCTACTCTTTCGAAAATACCCTCGTAATTGAAAACTTCTTGTACCTAGTAGTTTGTCATGTATCTTTGCAATTTTACTTTCACTGAACTCTGAAAGCCCCATCTCCACCTTATTATGCTCCAGTTTACCGAATGTGCAGCCATTTATCAAATGGGCCATCGGTAGCCGTAGAAATGCAGTAGTATATCCAAGTTAAAATTCTTGCTTTGATTACTACAAATCCATGGAGCCCTTGGGTCCAAAGCTTCCACTGAAACACAGCTATTTGCAAATAGATTTTTATAGCACATTAGTGCTGGAGGAGAGTCCAAAGAAAATAGTCCTTTTCAATATTAGAACCAGCTGTGACTTTCTTGTGCTGATGACTCATTCATTTTTTTTTTTATAGGGTGGGAGAACTAGGCAAAAGACACACAGAGTCTTATTCAAGACGTTGTTTGTTTTGCAAAGGGTATCCTAGCCACAAGCCAACTTGATCATACCAATACGCAACTCGTGTTTATTTAAAACTTTTTTCTTTTAACAGTTCCAATTATAAAAACAGAACCCACAGATGACTATGAGCCTGCTCAAACCTGTGGACCAATGAACCAAGGCTTAAGCCCTCTCTCTAAACCGTACTACGGCCAGCAGATCATGATGCCCCCTGACCCTGGTTCGTGCCTCGTGGCTGGCTTTGCCTCCTGTCAGCAGAGAAACGCCGTGATGTCACCCTCTCCCAACGCAAGCCCCAAGCTGCACGACCTTTCGTCCTCTCCTTACAAGTGCATCCCCAACCCGGGCCACGGTCACCTCGGACTTCAGCAGCCCGCTGGAGGTGTCCCCACCATACAGGAAGTGCCAAGGTCTATAGTTGTGCACCCCAGCTCCCCCGAGCAATCATCTCACATCATGCTGCAGCCGCAGGTGAGTCAACATCTGAGCAGTAGCTGTCCCCTTGGTTATCAACAAACACTCTATCCCAACAGTCCCTCTTCTCCAGTTCCATCTGTTACCCAAGAGCCAACCTATTTGCAGTCCTGCAGTCCAACTCACTCATCCATAATGGGTCAACAGCAGCAGCAACTGCCGAAGGTTCACAGAAATGAGTCTCCAACAACCCAACCACTGTCATTGCCAGAGTTGCATGAGGAAAGTAATCATAATTTGGCCCCTATTCCTGTAACGATCAAGCGAGAACCTGAGGAATTGGACCAGATGTACCTGGATGATGGTAAGTCTTCCGCAGCGTAGGTTTGCGTTCAACCATGTTGCTATATCAGTGAGCTCCCTTAACCCTCTCCTCCTTTTGAATCCTGGTGGAAAGAAGTTCAATTAACAGCCTGGTGGAATGGTGCGGACTGGTGCTTGGATTGTTTCTGTACGGGAAAGGGCTCTTTAATTTCGTTTGCCGTAATGAAACCGTATTATCTAAGCATTAAATGCTGGTAGTTACCGAAGAGCTAGCTGCATGACCGATAGCTGTGTTGCAATAATCTTAACTGTATGGTCTTGGCTTATGCCCATGCCAGTGACCTGTGGAACTGCGGTGAAAACATATTTAACATTGTCCCATCCATAATGCAGTGAAACGTCTGATGTGCAAATCTCTTCACTGGAACTAAATGATAAACTGCTCTACTTCAGTTGAGAAGGTTCAAATTAAAAATGGAGGCACATCTTTCAGCGTAACTTTTCAGTCTGGTGGCATCTGACATTAAAACTAATTTTTCTTCCATTCTTCTTGCGGACTTGCTGCCGGTTTTGGGGTGGTTGTTTTTTTTTTTTTTTTTTTTTGCTTTAGTGAGGTTCTATATGTATATGTATTCTACACGCACCACTGAAAAGTTAAAATGCTGTGATGAACTTGTCAGACTCTAGTTTCCAAAGATTTATTAGTTGAAGGTAATAAA
The DNA here is from genome assembly GCA_026212715.1 of Elanus axillaris. NCBI lineage: Eukaryota > Metazoa > Chordata > Aves > Accipitriformes > Accipitridae > Elanus > Elanus axillaris. The sequence continues at coordinate 24,682,924 of JANZLQ010000030.1, forward strand.
AGGGATAATCTGGAATTTGATTATGTGACCTCACTGAACTGTGATTTAGCGCTTGCTGCTAAGTATCCCAGTAGTATTCTGGACCCTCACCTTAATGCGCTACGTGAGTTCCCTTCCAAGAGCCACATAACTTTATATAACGTACCATGCTGTTTGAAGAAGAAATGCCTTTGAAATGGCTGCATTGAAACTAATTGGTGCCAAGGAACATCTGAATGTGATTGTCTTTCAGGGAGAATTTAAAGACAATTCATTGCACTGTTTTTTAAAAAAGGACATTTAGTCATTCTATTTTAAACAGCATGATACTCACTGAATTAGGATTACAAATGAATGTTTGGGAGCTTGAGTAGCAGCCTTTTGCTTTTCAACTCCAGGAAAATGATTTTTCTTAAGAGAAGTTATTATTGGTTACATGATAGACAGGTCTAAGGAATTTTTCCTAATTAGTTCAGTTCACTAAAGTTTTGCACAACACATCTTTTGTGACAAGGTTTTCTTCATACAGTGTGCGTTTTTACCACATATCTATGCTGTAAGGAGCAACATTTCAACAAACCAAACAAGACGCGTGCACAAACCTAAAACAAAAAGCCTTGCCCAAATGTGGGGTTTGAGAGGAGCCAGAAGTTATCTGTGGAAGGAGGAGAATACTGATGAAACGTAAACCTAGTCTATAGCTGTCTTACTAGAAAAGCGTAAGAGACGGGCCGTCTTTCTGCCTTACCTCTCCAAAATCCAGCACCTACTTCTCTGACCAGCCGCCTTTGGCTGGTCTCCGCTGGAGAAGTGGGGCTGTGGCTCAGGGGTGAAGGGCGAAGCTCCTCGGCCATGTCTACTTCAGGTTTCTCCTGGAGGAACAGAGGAACCACGTGGACCGAGAGAGAGATTTTAGTTTTTTCGGCAATGCTCGTTCCCCCTGACAAAGCATTAGTGGTTTAGTCTTTACCCCCCATCTCTCTTCCATCCCCTCTTCTGGACACAGACACACACCAGGCCTCCGACAGATAATCAGAAGTAATTGTAGAAGCCACCATGTACATCTGCACTGATACTTAAAGTTGGCTTTGAAGATCTCTTCAGCCAGCCAAATCCAGATATATGTGCCTTTGGCATCTAGCAGGCTATCAGAATCATTCTGTGGCTGACCACAAGAACTATAGACCAAGAAAAAATTCATAGACATAGCAGTCATGGTAACGATATATAAGAGAAACAAAACTAACTTCTGTAGTTCCAAAAAATTAACCACCACCAGTTGCCCCTAAGGGTGGTAATCAGAAATGGTAACCAGAAGAAGTCCCTTTTCTGTGTCTAAACCGATACTTGGGTTTGTCGCAGGGGTCGCGCTGATGGAGCGTAACCCGCGTGGGCTGCCCTCTCCTATCTCTGCCTTATCTCACTGCCTGGAGAAAAGGTCATCCACTCCATGTTCTGTGCCCTTGTAGAAGTCGGGAGTGGACTCCTACTGTCTTCTAACGTGTCTCAGTATTTGGGCAGTCGAGAGAGTACGCAGCAGAAGGGCTCAAGGCAGGAGGCACGTCTTGTGGGACTGGTGCTGGCCAAGAACCTCTGCCGAACCCGGCGTGCCTCGAAGGCGGCACGGGAGCGCGAAGCTGTGATTCGGGCTGGAAGCCTCTTTAGGTCTGTGCTATATGCGTTTGATGGAGGCAAACTTACCGCCACCAGTGCAGGTTTCACGTGACATTTAATCTGATGTCTCCCATGGAAAGGGCGGCCTTCATCCATCTTGCCCTTAGCCACGTGCTCTTGCTGCTTCCTTTGAGTCATATCGATTGGTTATGGAGCGGCAGAGCAGGCTGATGGAAAATTAACCTGCCAAAAATAGCAAAACCCACGTAGTTTTCCGCCGGGACAGCTCGCGGAACCGCATTCCCCCAGGTCCAGTAGCTGGGTCCAGCCCACGAGAGGGGTGGGAAGCCCGTTGCCGTGGGTCAGGGAGTGCAGCGGGATCGCTCCGGGTGGCAGCAGCCCACCCATAGGCCCGAGTAGGTGGGACCTGAAGCCACATCTGATGTCATCTTACCCTCCCCAGCAGCTATCTAATCACCTCGTCCTGTCTCAGTAAAAAAACCCCCTGCTTGTCCTCACCTGTTAGTTATGGAAGGATGACATCTGGGCTGCCCTGCGTAGTCTCAAAGGGCGGTTTGGCCGCTGCGGCGACCGCCTGGAAACCATCAGGAATTGCTCCTGGTGTCCCAGTAGGTGCTCTTCACCGAGATCCGCGCTGAAAGGGCAAAGCACTCCACACAGGGAATGCCTTTGTGCCTGGTGCGGTTTCATCCAGACCTCTGGCCGTAACTGTGAAATAAGGGAGAATGGGTTTTGCAGAGTGGCTCATACCGAACAGGAGCAATTCATTTTTCATCTGCTTGATTTTATTATTTTTTTTCGGAATAGGGCCTTTTAAGCCATCGCCATTGTTTCTCGATAGTATCGTATCCATCTCTAAGTGTTCTCCTTGTTGTGGGTGGGATATCTGTGCTTTACGACCATACTCTGAAAACCAGAATATCAAATCATACCTGTGAGTAAGGACAGTTACTCTTTTTTTTAAAATAGATTGCTGCTCTACCTCTTTACAATTTGTTGTCTCGTTGATTGAGTTCAGATCCCTTCATGCAGCATGGTTTAAACTTTTTTTTCAGTATTTTTTCGATCTTTGCACAACGTGAAAGCCAGAGAGAGGTCAGATGTACTTGACTGCTTTGCTTGCCTGCTACTCTTCAATATAGCAACTCTTTCCCTCATCCCTGAAGTAATTTAGAAGTAATGAAATACATTAATGACATTAAAAATTAAATTCTCAAAGCATCACTCCATTAAAAAAGTGTATCTTCACGGTGTCTTGCAGGTATTTAATACCTCCAGTTTTACCTGAAAGTACTTATGAAGTGTGAGGTACAGGCATCTAACGTACTTATGGGGCTACCAGAGAAGTAAAGTATCTAACTGGTTATGCCAGATTATACTTCAGAAAATTTTGGTTGCTTGTTTACCGCTTTGGGGAGGTTAGGTTTATGTATCTAATATACATATAGCAATCTTGGACTGGCTATAAACAGAAATTTTTTGGTTTCAGCTTAAGGGATCAAAGCAATATTCATTCCTTTTGGTCTGGAGTATCTCCAAATATAGACCATCCATACTGCAGAATAGAGATGGAAAATAACAGTCATTGCATCTATATAAATATATATCCTGTATATGACATTTTTCTGCTTCGGTAATGGTGGGCAGCTGAAGTGATACAAAGGGAGCACCCGAAGAGACTTCCATTTTCGCAAATAAGTTTTGGTCTTGGCAATCGTGTTTTAAATCAAAATCTACAGTAGCCACCTGGGCTACTCATTAAATGTGCTGTCCATTTCAGGATGTGAATATATGATTCAACATGTAGAACATATTTAAAACTCACCCTGTAAAGTGATACCTGATATATTATGGCTATGCTCTTGATATTGAAAGCTATATCTGGCTTGTACAGCAGCGCTCGTTTCAAGTAATTCCGAGTCCAGCCTCCTAACAAAGATTATGGCTGACTCCCTCTGCCGCTTTCACAGCAAGATTTGGTTAAGAGCGGTTGAAATGGGACGCTTATGGCTGGTCGTGGTCCTCGGCGGGAGCCGAGGGGTTGTCTCCCGTCCTCCCCACCAGAAGCTCTCGCAGCAGCAGCCCGCAGGGTGCTGGGCACCCCGGCAGAGCAGACCGGGGCTAACGCTGCTGCCACGTGCCTGTGCCCCCCTGCCCTGGACGGCCACGGAGACGTGACATTCCCCTTCCACATCGAGCCCGGGAGCAGCGCGGGGAGCTCACGGAACGTCCTTAGGCAGGCAGGCTTGAGGGACCTCTTCGGCACAAGTCCATGCAGGAATCGATTTTAAGGGAAAACATTTTATTGGGGGATAGGGGAGTCTAATACGCTGTACGGCCCTTTGAGGCGTGAAGTGGAATTAGCATTGCCTGAAGAAGCGGCCGGTTTGGGGAAGCTACCAGCTGATGAGAACTCTCCCTGGTCCCTCGAAGCAGTCCTGCTCTCAAGGGGATGTCAGAATTCCCCTAATTTGTATCATCTCGCTTTTGACCGTGCTCCTCTCTCCAGCCCTCCAACTAGGACTTGGGTCAAAAGCTGCTAATCCTGCTTCTTTTCTGTTGACCAGGGCAGCTCAGGTAATTTTGCCAAATTTTTAACGGCTTTTCTTAGTGGTGGAAGAAACCCCAAGCCAGAGGTGGTGGAGTGTAAGTTCACACAGCTTTCAGGATGTTGAGGCAGCTGGAAACTGGCCAGGCTCACAACAGGAGATGCTAAAGGTGACTTGAAATCACCTTCCTTATCCCCATTTCCCTTTCCTGGACCTAGCGTAGCCTGGGTGGAACACAGAACTGAGCTCCAAATCTTTTATTTCGCCAGGCTGGAGGGAGTTCAATTAGGCATGCTAATGCCAAGAAACATTTTTCAGGTTGTAACTGGCACTCCCACAAGCTATTACATTTTTTACCTGCAGCGGAATGACACTCGGTTGTGAAATTATTTCCTGCCGTTAGAAACATCAAAGAAAGTCGTTTTCATTACAGATGAAAATGAAGCTATTTTGAAAAAGCAAAGGGGAAACACATTGGTACCAACAGGAAAAAATGTATGACTTATGTTCTCGGCAGATTTCAAGGTGGATTGTACACGCTGTGATCCCATTTGTTATATTAATGCACAGACCTTTTCAAAAGCAGTTTTTAATTGAAAGCAAAGCAGCATCCCGCAGGATTCTTTAATGCTCGAGTACCGACGCTGAAGAAGATCTCGGCTTCTTCGAGCTTTGCCTGGGTTCTAATCTCAACCTCTGAGACGCAGTCCCAGCCCCATTAAAATCGGCGGCACGCACCCATCGCTGGCGGTGGGGCCAGGGTTCCACCCGCCATTGAAAAACCTGTTTTCCAGAACACCCCGAGTCCTCTGTAGGAGCCAGAACTGAAATAACAGTATCTGCCAGGCAGATCTCTTGTCTGAAGTTTTGTATATTAATTCAGCCTCCTCCTCTCCACACGGACGCTTTCATAAAGGTCTCTATCCTGATCTTGACTTGGTCGGATCTATAAATCCTTGTGTAGTAAGATGAAAATACATCGGCCATAACTGAAGGTATCTGATGTTTAGATATGCGGCTAGCAGAAAGTATCAGAACCACATCATCATCTTTTTTAAAACAAGGAGGCTTTTGTTCTTGTGATTGTCTTTGCACAGCTGTGAGTTTTATAGCGCCGTGCCAATGAATGCACTCATTGCAACTTTTATTTTACTCTGAAAAGGTAAATTGGGAGCATTAAGCCCCCAATAAGTATGTAAAAGTGGCAAAACCACAGGTAAAGTGTTACTGAAAGCTGCAGCCCTGCCAGCCATTTCATTTTAAACATGGCTCTTTTAAAAATAACTTTTGCAGTAAAAGCTGTAACTCCTGGATGTAATATGAGCTATTGCTAATGTCATTCCCATGAATTGCTTACAGTGTTGAACTGTTAGATGTCTGACAAGTCCATATATCTCCTATAGAGTCTATATGAAAGTTTTTTGCCTCTAAACCATATGTTCTTTTTTTCACTCCTCCATATTCTTCAAGTGCACGTGGTTTGGTGATATAGTTTATTTGAACAGGAACCATAGCAGACAGAATTATTCTTTTGCTGAAATGTATCCTTTTTCATACATCTCGGCTTCATGATTAAAGCGATTGGCTCTCGAGGCATTAAGTTTAGTCTGCTGCTGCCACAATTATGCCTTTGAAAACTCCTGAGTGCACTCGGTGATTTCCAGTAGTCTAGATGTCATTAGAACAACACGCAGGTAGTCTGCAAAGTCCAGTAACACTGTCTACACTTCGGTCTGGCTTGGGCGAGCGTTTCCCTCCCTCCCTCTCGGCCAAGCCTCGCAGCTCCGGGGGAAAACAAATAGCTTTCCTCATGGAAAGTTTGACTTAATCTGGCGTGGTGCCTGAGCCTAGACCCTCCTCATCTCTAACGATGATTGAAAGTGTACACGCTACTGTGATAAAACATGCTGAGTCGTTAACATTTGGGGCTTGGGTCGTACGCGATGAGTAAGGGAGGACTGAAGTAATGCCTTCGAGTCAGACCTTCGGTGGACTTGCACGTCTGGCTTTGAGGGATATCCTGTTACGCGAAACCGCACACCCACGGGATCGGGTTTTGCTGTTTCTAGCGGGTTTGCTGAGTCGGGTCTCCCTGGAGGCCCACCAGAGGAAAGCCCCCAGAAGAGCGGCCGGCCAGACGAGGTGTCACTCCTGGTTTTCTCCAGTCCCGCCTGTGCGGTTGCCCACGGAGCAGACCTGCCTGCCTCTTAGCTGTGAAACCTAGCAGCCAACTTCGCTTTCTTCTAACTCCAGCACTTAGATTTCCAGGGAGCTCCTCGGCTCTCAGGCTTTCATGGCAGCGTCCGGTCCCTTCGGAGAAGTCCTGAGTGCCTCCACCCTCCTCCGGTGATGGCGGAGGGAGCAGGAGGCTGGCCAAGCGATGGATGGGAAAGCTGGCAGCAGGCAGCGTGCTCTGCGATGTTTCGATACGCAAAAGAGCATTTTTAGTGGTGAAAACCCAGCGTTTGCTTGATGTGCGTCTGTGCACGCACCTTCGCGTTCAGTATTTTGAGTCGTTCAGTGTCCGGCCGAAGCCGCGTTTTCCCCCCCCCCC
>JANZLQ010000030.1:24689740-24711761 GCA_026212715.1 Elanus axillaris
CCCCCTTTCCAGCTAAGAGCCAGCTTCCCGCTGCAGCCCTGCTCCGGGCTGTGCCGTTAGCTGGGGAAGAAGTTGCTTCTCGCTGCCATGCCTGATTCACTCTCTCATTTCCATAGTAATGGCATTGCTCTTTCAAATGGTGAAGGTTTTGTGGGTTATTTTCTCTTAAGTTTCCCTTGGCGATCGGGGGAGAAGAAGTTGCCGTATCTGAGCCTTGGTAACATTTACATCTGCTTTTAAGCCTGGAGGAGTGCCAAGGAAAATATGTGGCTTGCAGAAGCACAAGCTTCATGAGCAAGCTTTGTTCCGATGCAGTTCGCTTTAGGAATACGGTGTTTGTTTGAAACGTTTCTGCTGAGCTCTGCAGGGTTCGCTGGTCAGGTGTGGCCTCGTGGCTTGTGTACGGCCTCCGTGCTCTCGCGTCCTGAGCCCGTCCTGGCAAAACGCTACTGGGGAAGTTGTCGAAAAACCCCTCTTCTCCAGGGAGCGGAGTATCGCGCACAGACCCCGGCGGCATCTCGGCAGAGCTGGGCTGCAGCAAGCTGCCGGCTCAGCCCAGCAAACACATACGTGTCAGAGGAAGGGCTCTCATGAGTAAACTCCCCGGCTCCACGTACGGCGATTTTGGCTAAGCGCTAGCGAGCTGGAGTGTTGCGAGATCACAGAGCGGCGAAGGGCCTGCCTCTGCTCCCGCTTAAGTCAATAACACCGTTCCCTTTGGGTTCGTTGGGAACAGGACCAGGCGTAGGGCTGGTAGTTAAAGCGCATAATAGCTGCATTCATTGAAATCCGGTCGCTGATAGACAGGGGGAGAGGGAGTCGTTTCTAGCAGATTGCTGCCCAGCTCAGTTGATCATTTTGTCTGCGTCTGCCGGACAACTGGGGGGGCTCGGTCACAGGCCTGATAGCAGCTTGACCATCGCTGTTGAGAGCGGGCTGCCTGATAACCTGGCTCCTGGTCTTTCCTCCTCTCCGAGGAACTAATGCTGATTGCAACCAAAGGGGGCACAGGCTTTCCGCAACAGGCTTATCTCCGGGCTGGGAGGAAGCCTGTGAAAAAAAGCAGACCCTCTAAATGTTCCCCTCCTCCTCTGTCACTGAGGAAGCCTGCAAATTCTGGACGTCGAAAATACCTGGAAACGATCGGTGAGTAAGAAAATGCAGTAGGAAAACCATGGTCCTCTTCCTAGTTGGCCAGGCTGGCTGGGTTTGTCTGCAATCCAGGGAGCTGGACCAGCTCTCCGCCTGCTTCGCTTTGACCGCAGGTCTTCTACATTTTGCACACTTCGAAGCCTACTGCGAGACAAGTACCGGAAAGCGAAGTGGGATGGTGCTGCAAGGGTGTCAAAATTCCCAAACTGTGCAGTCCCCGAGCACATGAATTCATCACATGAATTCATCACATGAATTCATCACATGAAGTTCAGCACTTGAACAGTCTTGAAAAGCAATGCTATGTGCTACCAAAGTCCGTAATTAGTAGGTTAAATTCTTTGGTCCTTAGATAGTTACAGCCCATGTTATCCAAGCATCATGAGTGCACAAGGACATTCCTCGCTTGCCTTGTCTTTGCACAACTAAAGCGTGATTTTTCTGCTTCATTTTGGCCCTTCTGCAGCCATATGAGAGTGCAGAAGACAAGATCTGACTCTTCATGTCTCTGCTGTCCGGATTGCTCTTGAAGTTAGATTTCTGCGGGGGCCAGGGCTGAAGATTTGATCCATCTCCTAACTCCTGTGATATCTTTGGGGTTGCAGAATACCTATTGCAGTAGATACTGTGAATCAATTCTGATTCCCTGGGAGGAGCAGTCAGTTCTTTTTCTAGTGCTTCAGGGAAAATACGTGTTTCATTGCCACCTCGTAAGCAAAATCTTCTGCAAATTACTTAAGAAGCGGAAAAAAATGCTGTTTTGGGTCACAAGCCTCCAAAAATACAAAGCTGAAGAATATTTACCTCTTCTTTCTATCCGGTATATGCAAACTCATACACCCATAAAGGATGTGTGTGCCTATATGTTTGTGTGCACACATACAGAGACAGAAGTGTAACGAGCTGTAAGACTTGGTACACTAATTCTTTTTGCTTCTTTGAAGTTGTGGTGGGCAAGAGTGATGTAAGTCTCTTCTACTCATGGCTGACTTCTCTGAAAATCCTGCAGGTGCCTGTTGAGTAAAACCTTTTAGAAACATGAGGTCCGGTGGAGAAGCCCGTCCTGCGGAACTTCTCTTGTGCACAGTTAGTTTCTGAACTGAAATGCCCGTTGCAGCTCTGAAATCTGTCTCCATGCTGCTGCGTGCCTCTGAGCTGCAGTTGTCGCTGCTGCTGAGTGTTTCTCAGCCGTCTGAGCTTTTGCTATCCAGCTATTCTTTTGGAAGACCGAAGCAAGTAGTAATGATGATCTCTTCACTATTAGTTGGCTTTTTTTTTTTTTCCCCGTGATAACTCCGCCTTCCACCAAGCTCCAGGCTGCGCTCGGACTCAAGCTATTCACGTTGAGGGCTTTCACCTCGGAGCATCTGCATGAGCCATTAACAACTTCTTCTCCAGGCATCTTCTGCTTATAGTGCTGTGTCTCTGGGTCAGTAGTACTGGGAGGTTCAAATGTTCTTCTGAATCTAAAATGCTGATGTGTGAAATTGTCGTACAGAAAGAGGTTAGCAGAGAACTGGTCCTGATTTTTTGCAATTGCGCACACTCTTGTTTGTTTTCTTTCGTCTGAGAAATTTCCCCGATTCATCCAACTGTTAACCGTTGTGTGAGTCGATACAGAGCTGTCCCTTGGGCCCTAGCAGTCAAAGGCTAGAACTTCCTGAAACTGCTAGAATTGATGCAATGCAAATTCAGGTTTTGCAGAAAGATATAATGAGTCCAAGCTCTGGCTAGATGGACCTCACCCAGGCACTGCACGAGGTCTCTTTGAAAGGGAGCGATGGAGATGGCTGCTCTACTCCAGTCCACTTTGAAAGAGTTCTCGGGGATTTTTGTTTGTTTTTTCTTCCCCACAGAGAGTAGGTTGGGATGAGGAAACACCTCACTGCAAAAGAAAAAAAAGAAGCAAAACTGGTTCCAGGGCAGAAAGTGCCATCAACCACAGGGAGACTACGCTTTTTTTTGCATCAGCCGACAAACACGGCAGCAGTGGCTGCTTCAGAGAACTTTCCAGGAATTCTCCCGCTGTTCCCAGAAACCCAGGCTGGACCCTTACAGGCCAGACAAGCACCACTACAGTCTGTTGAAACCGTAGGCTCACAACTGGACATATGTGTTGGCTCACCACTTGGTGGGAACCTGCAGACCTGCGTTTTTGCCAGACACACTGCTGGTTTCTGCCCTGTTCGGCGTACAGCCGGCATTGCTGAGACAAAGGTGACCGTCTCCTTTGCAGAGGGTTTAGGCTTAACCTTTTTGCAATCCAACATCCCAGAGATTTCACACTATTTCAAAGGTAAACTAAAGTCCTAAAGAGGAACCGGCAGCGCGGAAGTCAAGGAAAAGTTTGCCGGAAGGACGTGCTAATGTGAAAGCATCTTCTTGCGCTATTTTAGTAGCTAGTTTAGAAGCGCAGAGGTAGCTGCTCCCCTCAGCTGAGTTGGTGCACACTTGCTGGCAGAGTCAGGTCTGTGCGACAGGACTCCAGGACCCCCAGTCGAAGCCGGGGCTGCTCCCCGGCAAGGATTCGGCACAGTTGGGCGATCGGGGCCCTTCGTGACAAGTACAAGCAAGTGCCTGTGTGTATATGCATTTATTCTATTTGGGAAACATACTGGGGAAAAAAAAAAAAAAAATAGAAGCTTTCTCGTGATGCTGTAGCAGGGTTAGCAAGCATTTTAAGGTTTCAGACTTAGAGTGTGGCTGTGAAACTAGCTGGTGGCGTAATTGGAGTGAAAGAAGGCTTGAGAAAAAGAGAAATGAGAGGAAGGTTAAATATAACATCCGCGTAAAAAAAAAAAAAAGATGAGCAAAGATGAATTTTGGAAGAAGAGGGGAAAGGGTGAGTGTGGGTGTGAGAGAGAGAGGAGTTTGTTTAAAACCGAAATGGTACAAATGAGTACTAATAGCCCAGGATTTGACTGCCATGGAAAAGCGTACCTAAAGAACACCTCACTTCGCCCCCAAATAATTAAAGTACAGAGAGAAAGGAGAGGCGATGGTGAAATGAGCAATGTGCTCATTAAACGCAGGGGTATCGGAGGAGAGAGTGTATCCGAGCAGTAAGCCCAAGCCGGTCTGTTGGAATTGCTCTGCAGGGAGATGCTGCAGTGTGGGCAGGCAGGAGGTTTTGGTGGCCCAGCTCCATCGGAGCAGGACCCTCAAATAACCCTGGGAGTTAGTTCCACGCTCTGTTGCCAGGTTTTCTAAGGAGCGAGGAAAGGGCTTTGGTGTTACCGCTGGGTGGAGAGGGCTCCTGTAAGGACCCCCCCCCCAAAAAAAACCCTCAGAAATACGGTAGAAAAGAAGGGGGTGGGAAGTGCGCTTTGAGTAAATACAGTCGCGTCACCTCAACTTAGTGAGAAATTTTCATCTCGGTTTGAAGACTTCTCTTGCAGTGTAACAGGACAGTCAGTAAAAATGAGAAAAACGAGAAAATATTATCCATTGGCTCTTCCCCAATTAGAAATTGCCCAGAAAAAAACACTGCTAGAAGGAGCAGAAGCGATCAGCCTCTGACAAGGCAGAGGAGGATTTGTGAAAGTTCGTTTTCAATGTTGTACGATTGAAGAATAAAACAGGAAATCCCCTTACTTTGCAACTTTGCAAAAGATGGCATTCAAATTACATTTAGGATATGATCCAAATGCCATGAAAAATTTTTCCATCAACTTCGATGGATGTTCTAAAACAGGATGTGTTAAATCAGGGGAAATAATAACAGAGTCGCAAGTAAATTAACAGAAGATTCACAACACATTATGAATCACTGTATTAAAGAATCAATTAGAGTCAGCTATTTAAATAAAGGCAGAGTAGTAGCAAAAAAAAATTTGAACTAGAAAAAATTAGAACATCTGCTGAAGTTTCCAAAGCTATATTTAATATTAAGTTGGGAAAAGCACCTGGACTGAATGGTGTCTCATCAAAAATTTGTAAGTGTTTCCAGACCAAAATCACTTGGATACTTTAAAAAAAAAAAAAAAAATCATCTGCTCAACTAAAAGAGGAAAGTCCTCTCTAAACCCTTCCCGACTGCGGAATTTTGTTATGGGGAATATGACCGTCTTAAAGCAGAGAAGCAACAAAACGCAAATGTTTCGGTTTGGTCCAGGTGGATTTTGTTGATTGTACGATCCCTAACAGAGTCTCTGCCCCGCTGGCTGCTGCACTCAAGCTGCACCTTCTGCCCCAAGGAACTAGTTTGCTGGAACGGGGCCTGCCCGCGTATAACAGTACAATTAGCTAACGGTGGGGTAGACTTTTATTATTATGGTGAAGAATATTTTAGATTCAAGCACTCAGCACAGAGGAGAGTATGAAAAGCGAGCAGACTTTTGGTGGAGATGCCAGATTTCCTTCCAAGAAATCTGCAAGTGGATGGACCATTTCTTTGGTTGTTAGGTGAATATTCAGGAAAAAAAAAATCTGCTTTTGAAATTTAAAGCAAACTTACTGTCTTTTTTCGCTTTAGTCGGGAAGGTACTAGGAGAGAGGACTGCCCGTGTCTGATGGTGTGAGTCGTGAAACGTTTGGTCAGCCAGCCAGAGATCAGCCAGCCATATACCTCGTGTTTCAGTGGCTATATTTATGGTTTCTCTGATGATGAAATCTAGATTTCTGCAGCAACGAATGTAATTTCTCTGCTGTCAGTTAAGACCTCGTTTCGGGGAGGAGCTGGCAGATGCTTGGGATGCCAAACGAGGCTGTATCATGCTTTCTGTTGTGCATGGTCCCCTGAGCAGCGCGGGCCACTGCCTCCCTGTGCCTATTTTCTGAAAAAAGTCCGTGTTCAGAAAGCTGTCTGAAGACAGACGTAAGTTTGATAGGAAAAACCTGCATTGAGGGGAAGCACCACTGCAGGGGGAAAACCCCCACACCTTGACACACTAAAAGGATGGCAAGAATTCTTCTTTAAGATGTCTAAGGAGGAACATTTCTCCTAACATGGAAGAGAATCTCGATTGTACATTGCTGCTACAAACTGAAAATCTTAGAGGGGGGAGAACTTGGCTTTGGTTATTCTTGATAGGGACAGCTAGAGTAAGTCAGCATAGATCCATCTAGATGTAGTGCAGCTGCACTGATTTCTGCCTGTTCAGACCCTAAACCCATTTATTTAAGAATGAGTGTACTAGTTGCAGGGACAGTTCTTCTTGCTACGCTCTTACTTGAGATTACCCCACTTCTAAGTACGAACAGACGTTTCTGTCTATCTTTTTCTTTTCCTTTACAGACCTTTATTGATATTATCTATCTGTATCTCACATGCCAATGGAAATCAGGAAAGGAAATTAATTTGTATGAATGGACTTCATAAATTTAATGATTTACCAGTAATGAAATCCTGGTTTGCAGAATGAGAAATAATAGGGCTTTTCCAAAATATCTTAATCCTTGGCTACGATTAGTGGCATAAAATGAACCATTCTTTCCTATGTGTCTAAAGTCCAAGTTGTGCTCCATGTAGCTATGCGATATTCTTTCCAGTCTCATGTCAGTAAATAATTGCAGTGCTGCTCTTTAGTCTGTCTCTGACCTTCCTTCGCTGTGCTTGCCTTTCTTGAGCAAAAGGTCAGAATTGTGACAGATTGATCTCCTTCTGTGATCTGGCCTAGTCTAGGGTGAAAGGAAAGTTTGCTAATCCTACTCCGGAATTCCTTAATCAGCTTCCCATAAAGGTACCTTTCTATAAGCATATGTAATACAGCACAGCCATAACAGCGCTTAAACAGGATTAGGCAATACCTCCTATTTTCTAACTACTCCTACTTTTGCAGAAACACAAAGTCACTTTCTTTATATTGTCAAGGGTGATTTTTTTTGGTAAAAAAATTACTTTGACTGGTTTAGGTCTTACGAGTTTAGGCTAGAATATTGTCTAGTCTGTCCAAACTTGTCGTAATTATAGTTGTGGCTACCTGAACATGAACCAAGGATGATTCGTGTTTAAAGGAGCCTCTTTTGGGGAGGGGAAGAACCAAGTAGCTGAACATCATCTTGTTTTATCAATTAAAAATTGGCAGCTGAGCTGCGTGCTCGAGCAAAGCAAGGATTTGTAGGTCTAGAGAAATGGTAGAACCTAGAAAAGAAAAACCACATGCTGCTAGAACCCTGTGTGTGCTTTTCCACTGTTCCTTAGAAAGCAGGTTAGGGCTCTAGGGTCAAACTGTACCCACATGCACAGGCATTAAAGCCTGAAGTGAACACAGTAGTAATGTGGTTGCCCTCTTTGAGTCTGTAGGGATCAGAAGTAAGCCTGCTGACATCAGAGAAGTTGCGTATGCTTCAAAGTTCAGGCAAAATAAGAGATCTACTTGCCTTTTTCGCATGTCAACATTAAAAGATTTCAAACAATCTGTAGGCAATAACGAGCAAAACAGGGTGTTTACAACGCAGTGACTGATTCCTTCCTGCCAAGCCGTCAGACTTGTACCTTATGCCTTTATAGACCACCTTTACATACCTGCCGGTGTTTAATAATAAGGACTTGATGCAAAGCCCACTGAAGTGAATGGAGCCCTTCAGTTGTCTTCCGTGCTCTTCGGATCAGGCTTCAACTTACAATCACGAGAACCCATCACTTAATGCTCTTAAAAAAAAGTAAAGCCTGAAAATCTCTAGTACTGGGTGAAAATTTAAGGGCCCAAAAGTTGATGCAGACACAAGTTACAGTTCCCAAAGTAACTGTAAAAGAACATATTACATTAATATGTAAAGGTTAACGGCACATAGAGTAATCTGAAATGCTGTCCGTATTGCAGTCGTGTGACTGACTTGCAGGCTTTTAAGAACCCTCACGGCGGTTGTTTGGGTGTGCTGATATTTAAAGCAGTGGTTGTGTTGGTTGCAAGGCCTAGACCAAAGGGATCTCAAGGAGCCCGATGTTCTTGCGCATTGCCAAGTGGACAAGTGTATTTTCGGGAAACGCACCGTGCCTGTTTCTGTCCCCCTTTATGCCAGTAGGAAAGAGACATTTCTCTCCGGGCGTAGCCGCCAATACAGGTGTGTGAGGTCCCTTTGTGCCGTTTTGGAGGTCTCTTGAGTTGCTCCGCTCTTTTGTGTGGTCCGTAACAAGACAATGACAACATAGCACCACGCGTTCTCCGTGGAAAACGGGGTAATTTCAACAATTTTCCATTTTCTGTAATGTTTTTCTCTGAAGTGGGAGGCTTGCTTTATGTGTGCAAAGCTTTCTGTTGCGGCTCTCCATAGATAGCCGTGACAAAGAGAAAGCTTCTAGGGCAGAACGTTCATCCTCGCTTATCTGGCCCTGGGAGACATTAGCTAATCGAGGCACGATACTCCATACAATAGGACAAGTGCTGTAAAGCTACCTCTGTTATCCCAGTGAGCGTGGAGACTTATCATTCCCATGGCCATTTTACAGGATTTGTTTTCTTCCGACAGCGACAACCACAGCCTACGGTGCTATCAGCTCCAACAATGGATCTGATGCTGGCTCTGTGTGTTATCGGCTCCCTAATAACTGTCTTTTTTTTTTTTTTTTTTTTCTTTTCTCTTCTTTCCCACCCCATTTGTGAGAATTTGTCCCCTGGAGCTCTTCTCTATCAGGCCCCTGCAGCTGCTGTTATTTTAGATATGGCAGGAAGTAGGTACCGGAAAACAGCGAGCGCTCGCAGCGCTCAGAAAAATCTAGAAATTCCTCTGATTTACCCCAGGCTCTGGCTCCAATCAAAGCCGGTTGCAAAAAAAAAAAAAAAAAAAAAAGAAAGAAAAAAGAAAGGGAGAGGGAGAAGGGGGGGTGTTGGCAGGGGGAAAGGCCCAAGCAGACAACAGTGTCTGGGCTGCGCGTGTCGGGAAGGAGAGTTTCAGCCGTCCCCTCCTGCGGGATGCCGGGGAGATGCTCGGCACAGCCCTGCGAGCCGCGGAGTGCTTGGCTGGGAGCGATGCCACCGGCACCCTCCCTCGCCGGCCGAGAAAACCCCTTCTCGCCTCCCCAGGGACACGCGTTTCTAAAAACTCATCCCGTGTTTTTTACGCTCTCCCCTCTCGTGTCCGGTGTGCGCCGAAAGCGGATCAGCTTACCCGGTCGTCCGGCGGGCTCCCATAAAAATGCCTTTAGCAGCCCTTGGCAAAGGGCGCCAGCCAAAGGCACCGGTGGAAAGTCACTAGAGCAAGAAACTTACATCACTACTACTATTATTATTATTACTACCGCTATTATTATTATAATTTTACAGCTCAGACGGGATACTTCTTAATCTGCTAAGCAAAGACAGTTTTAGCCACTTTGAATACCTTTTTTAAATCAGGCTGACTCTGGAGATGACTTCTTAAAAAAAAAAAAGAAGAAAAGAAGAAACGATAAAGAAAAACACCTCCAAAGCTTTCAGTTCAGCAAGCGGTTTAGAAAAAAAGACACCACCACCCCCATACACAAAGACATACACGGAAAAGATACTACCTTTAGAACTGGTTTTAATAAAGAAATCTTCCTCTTTGACACAGCAGATAAGGAGGAAGATGTCCGCCCACAGACATCTCACACCATTCGCGATCTAGTTAACATCTGTAAATGTTTTAGGGAAAGAAATTATACTTTGAGACATTTATTTTTTAATTACAGGCTCCAGATGAGATTTGTTAGAGCAGGGAAATGTATCCCATAGCGACTGATGTCAATAGCAAGCAGTCCCTAAAGCCAGCCAGGATTGGGAAAGCCATGCTGTTTGCTGCTCTTGGCACTGCTCCCTGCTTTCACAATGTCAAACTTAGAACCGCCTTTATATGCACTTTCCATTTTTTTTTCCACAGTAGCTGTTGCCAGCAAGCTGTAAACTACCGTATATCACTCAGATTTAAGAACCTAAACTTTAAAACAAATTAAACTCTTGTTGACATTGTAATAAAAATCAGAATCGAACTGAACAGCTCAGTAAAACTGCACTTCAATTATTTTATGGATTTAAGATTGTTTTCTAGGATTCCCAGACTCCCAATACAGCAAAGTTATTTCCTCTTGGCAGATGTCTGGAAAAAAAAAATTCATTGAATGGATAAAATTATGTGGCAGACACTAGGTTGAAGCCTAAAGGGAGGAAATGGTGTCTCCCCAGCACCTGTAAATATTTGCTCTGTGTCTTGACCAGAAGAGCCGTTCGTCCATACTTTGAAAAAAACCTTCAAGGTATTTATTTTGTGAGTTTTAAAGAAAATAGAATCTTCATCTGTTAAAACCCAGTTCCTAACTAGGTGTTTATGTGGTTTTGAACGAGAACGGCAAATACGGGTTACGGGTCTGACCCACCCTTCAGAACCACATCCAAATGCAGGTAAACGCATGCAGCGCACGAGTGCTCCCAGTCGCTGGCCTCTGCTTATCTTTCATCTCCCTCCCCAGCAGTTAATTTTGGGTATTCTTTTTATAATTCTTCCCCCCCCCCCCCCATTCTGTAAAATGGAAACAGCGGTTTCCATCCGAAGAATTGCCAGGTTTCCATTCTTTATAATGTTTCCTCTCAAAACAGTTTGGAATGAAAGTATTTCAGAAATGTGTGTAGACGGAAGCTACTGGAGATAATAATTTGTTTCGTGTCGCTCTGTTTTACAAAAGGTGTGGTGCACAAGAAAGGCTGTTGCGTGGAGCGAACAGCCATCGCCTCGCGCAGCCTTTCACCAAAACCTTTGTTGCACCCAACTTGTTTTCTTTCATCCCACCAGCGAAACGTCCTTTACGTCCCTAAGGCCCCTCGCGTTCCCAGCGTCTTCAGGTCTTCAGCAAGAGCTGACCCTTGCTGGGTTGCTCCTGTCACAGGGATGCTTCTGAAGACCGAGCCAGATGTTGCACATCTGCATGCCCACAGCTGGGTCCCGGGGTCTGCATTGTTCTGGCTGACCCCCCCCCCCGCCCGGGGAGCGGGGAGTGCTGGTCCCTCTGAGTAACACGTAGTTGGGTGGATTTTCCGAAACTGCTGTGTTAGGCTCCGTGCGTTCACCTCTGGATCTGAATTGGCTGACTTACCTGGCTGAATCTCACGTAAGCAGCCAGTTTTCTTCATTGTAGCATTAATAAGTTTTTTAAAGCTACTCTTGAATTGCTGTTAAAAGTTCTTCCACTCATTTGGTTGCCTGGAGCACCTCTCAAAGCGCAGGCCAAATTCCTGCTGGAGTTTGGATGTGTTGCCAGATCACAGCCCGGGCCGTGGAGGCACCCTGTCATTTCTCAGCTATCGAGAAGCGAGGGGTTTGGAGTCCAAGTACTCAAAAAGAAGCAGAAAGTAAGCCTGTCGCACATGGCGAACGGTTCTTTGGAAAGCGTAACGCAAACATTCTGAATAAAATTTCAGGTCCTGAAGTGTGCTTCAGAGACGAGTGTTATATGCCTGTGTTTGTCAAGTGCCTTTTTCCTGCTTCTCTAGTGCTGGCCGCAGGTTTGCCGTGCTTCATCCTCGGGGCAGAATAAATTTCCTCTCTAGTGGAGAGCACTGAGCTTCCACACGGTTCCCGTGTCAAGCGCCGAGCTGCAAGGGCGGAAGGTTTCTTCTTCTTCCCTGGGAGCCCGGCTGTGATTCTTACTGAATTTTTGCAGCCATATCTGGCTTTTTTTCTGTTGACGTTGCTCTGTCAGTCCAGCCTAAGGAGCCATTCTGCAGCTTAACACAGCATGGGGGAGAGGGGAGAAGAGGAAAAGACATTTCGCCGTGTTTGCAGCTCTGTCGCGCCGGGACCATGTACAAATAAGAGTATTCTTCCAGCTGCTCTAATTTGGGACGCTTGCTACAGGCGGTTTTAGCATCCGAGGAGTACTGGGGTCCAGCAACCGTCTGGACACGGTGGTTTTCACAGCCACGTCTTCTGTGCTGGGGAAGCACCTAATAACGCCCAGCTGGTGCTTCCCCACCGTGGCCCAGCTTGCACTGATGTGTCTTTAGTGTGGCTCTACGAAATCAGCCTTTGTATCAAACCTTCCCACCCAAACAGGACGGGAGTTTTGTCACGAAAAGGTCTTTAGCTAGCGTAGTAAGTGTAGTGCAAAACCAACGCAAGGGTATCATTAACCACGGCCAGTGCTCTTCTCCAAGGAGCCACGGCGGAGAGGGCGCGCGTTCCTCTTTGAGCCGCAGCCTTCTTCAGCAACAGACGCTGCCGTGGTTAAAATAAAATCCTGTGGCGTTACGTACAGCTCGCGTTATGGTGGTGGCCGGGTCGTCATGCCACAAGCAAATCTATCACCTGACGATTTGCCTGCGTCATTTTTTTTTTGCAGGCTGTTTGCAGCCGCCGGTGCGGATTCCCAGAGCTAGCCCTACTCCTGTGCCAACTGCTGGAGATCAGTAGCCATCCTCCACCACCTAAGGATTTACCCCAGCTAGAGCGACCTTTCCCGAGGCCCCCAGCAGGCTCGTAGTTGGATTTCTTTTCCCTTATCGAACACATTAAAAATTTTATTAGCCCCACCCAGCATTTCTCTTCCATGGAGCAGCGTGTGGCCAACCACTCACTGAGTCATCTCATGGCCATCGTTTTATCTGCCTGAGCAAAACTCCTGTGAATTAGGGATTAGCGAACGAAAGCTCAGCCTTTACCACAGCCAAGGTGGGAATGTGGCCCAACAGCGGTCGCCCCCCAAAGCAGCACGCAGGCGTTATCGTGTGTCGGGAACGCAGCAGCAGCCTGGTGTTGACCCTGCCTCGGTGCCCTCTTGGCTAGAAATGTGAATAATAGCAGTGATCTTTTCTGTTTAGCACACGCTTTGGGGTTTGCTGATGAAAAGGGCTATGAAGGAAAGAGGTGTTGGTGATGGCGATGACAACAGGGCAAGTAGGGTGCCTTTAAAATAAACCCAAAACCCCCTCCTTGCTCAGAAGAAGGTCAGACAGACCCTGTTTGAACCTATCTCCAGGACACCTTTAGTGTTGAGGCCCAACGTGACTCCTACTGAAGTCCGTCAGACTTTGAGGCTGGTTGAGCGGAGGAAGAGCCGAGTCTCTTGGCTGTTCTCTGCCGTGGAAAGAAAAGGGCGCTCAGCAAATACTCCTGCGTGACCCAAGGTGCTTCTTTCTTTCTTCCATTCATTATTTCTTTGCTTCATTTGATATGCCCAGCTGCACATGAGCCGGTTTTTTACGAACAGCAGCGCAAGGTGGCTCATTTTGGAGGATTCCAAGATGATCACTAGGGGCCACATTATTATTACATAAAGTCAATTAAAGAGCATACGTGCACATCCCATTGATTTGATTTAGAACTAGCAAAAGCTTCAGTAATGCGCAATTACAAGAAACTTAATGACCCCTTTATATTGAATGCAACTTCTGTGGCACCTAATATGCTTTGATGAATTGCTCATTACGTGCAATGTTGGAAAAGCTTCTGAGAAGATTAATTATTGTATAATCGATAGAGAAATTCAGTCTTATTTGGCTTTTTTTTTAACTCTGAAATCAGCTAAGTCATGGAGATTATAGATCCTCTCCTGCTCCCCTTTTCCCTCCCGTACCCCCAGATTTTTTATTTTTGTTCCTAAAGGTAATCTGTCACTTTTCCAGCATCTGGAAAGACCCCATCTGGGGTAATGTGAAGAGGTCTGGCCTGATACGGATTGCCGTGTGAGCTCCAAAAGGCTGGTGCCAGCTGCTGGCAGAAATTGCCGGCGCTGGGCTGGGTCTGTACGCACGGGATGCTCCTTTGGCGGGGCAGGAGGTCCCCGAGTAGCAGCATCCAGCGTTGGGCTCAGAGCTTTCCAGCACGGTCCAGACCCACTCCCCCTCTCCCATTCACTGCCTGTGGGCTTGGGGAGCTGCCAGCCCTTGGGGCCATCGGGTGGGCTTTAACCTCGCTCTGCTGGCCGTGGGATGCTCCGAGAGCCTCGTGTCTCCAGCGTTGGCCACGCCGCGGTTGACTGCAAGTTGTGACCTGCAGCAAACCTTGTGGGACGGGATCGGAAATAGGAAAGGAAAAAGGGAAAAAGGAAGTTTCGTTTCTGTTACGTTGGGGATTTAATAAATACCGCCAGAGACGTCTGGAGGCTAAAAAACAGGCAAATGCAGAATTGCTTTAAATTTGTTTTGATTTCGCATCCACTCTCATCACGCTTCAGGGCATGATTCGTGAGTTTTGAATGCCGGGGTCTGACAGCACTATTTTACTGTTGGGCGCTAAACTGGAAAGTAAAACTGATCACCAGAATCACTTTGTATTACTGTATTTCTTATGGCAGGGGCAAATTTCTGTTGTCTCTAGCAAAGCGGTCGGTGCATGCTCTTCCTTACGCCTTCCTGACCGGTACCCACAAAGCTTCCAGCAGTACCAACCTTGGGTTTTGGCTGCCTTAGGTAGCATTTGCGTAGTTCTTCTGTCATGTGGAAATTTTGTGTAAAACGTAAAATATGTCTGTTTTGTTTCCCTTACAGATGCTCTTAGGAACGTAAACACATAATTTTGGTTAAAATGTGGTTTATTTGTCTGTTGCCCGGCCCTACCCTCACGCATGTGTGTATGTGTGTGTCAAACGGGGCTTGCATCATACCGGGGCAGAACCTGAAGCCTCTGCGCAGCCCGAACTCCAGCTGCTCCAGGCGAGGTTGGCCTCAGAGAGCGCTACTGAAAATTCCTGTTGGTTCTCTGATTCTTTGGTATAAAAGCTAAGCTAAAGCCAGGTCGAGTGCAGCCACCCTCAGACTGAGAGTAGAAACGAGCTAAAGTTTAGACCCCCGTGTGCTGGGAATCACCGCGGCCCTGCTGATTCCTGCGCTAATTCCCAGCAGCCGGGGAATTCATCCCTAAGTGTTTGCAGAGCAAGAGACGCAGGGCGTTGCCAGGGTTGCGTATGGGAGGGATGAAGAAAATCCAAACCCAGGAGTTTTGGTGTGATAGGATGGGACTCATTTAGTCTGGGCACCTAGTCAAGAGCCCCACTTAAATTACTGCCACACGGTGCTGTCATCGCGCTACAGCGAGGAACCTTTCCCATTAGCCCTCCGCGGCGCGGCCACGGCGGGAGGTTGTGCATTATTTGGAGTTGTTGAGCTAAGTCAGGCAGAGGGGAGAGCAGGTAGGAAAATGATTCCCTGTTAATGGCTGTCATGCACAACAATGCCATCCCCCGTGCCAAGCCGGCGTTCGTATGGGAGGATCATGTTTTATTAAAACCTGCTACTTGTTGTCACTCACTTGCTCCACTGTCCTATTCGCTGTCTCCAAAAATAGCATGCCCTGTGGTGGCGGCTTATTATGCTTAAACAGATAAAAATAAGTTTAAGGTTTAAACACATCCAGGACACCTGAGGTAATACAAGATCTGACTTCTTTATGGAACGTGTGAAGTTATATTTTCCATTGCTTCACAAGACTTGTTTTGTTTGGTTTTTAATTCAGTAAGCTTTAATGTGATCTATAGTTTCGCCTTACAGGCTGGCACCTCAGGAATTTGTATCACTGTTTTCTGACTTTTTTTCTTATTCACAGGACAATACTGACTAGCTTTGAAAAAAGAAATTCTCCGACAGCCCTAGTTCTTTTAGTGATTTAAGTAGTAATTCTATGATATCAGTTGCAGCTTTCGTATGTCAGAAAGGATTGCTGCTTATTAGTGGGGAAGTAGGTACTGTGATAAAAACTGCAGAATTTTGCTCATGGGGTGGAGTTTATACCAGGAGCTTCGTTTCTTTACTCACTGCCTATGTGTCTATATTTAGCCATTTTTCTCTTTAAATAAAATCTGTGCATGGCAATAAGGGAAAACATTTTTTTCCTCCTGTATTTCTGCTTCCTCTGCATTCATTTGCCACTTTGAATTCCTCTTCAGTGATGCTAATATGTGGCACTTCATCTGAAATGAAGGGCATATGAGAGCACAGGAGCCTGATGGAGCAGGATGTGGCATCGCTGGTGGAAAAATCCAAAGGCAGTAATTATAGACACTAAAGTGAACGTCATACTATGAAACATTACTGCAGGTAGTGTCGTGTCAGTGTCAAACTCGTAGACTCGCTCCAGAGTTATGTTTCCCTGTCCTTGTCCGTATGCTGACTAGCGACAGCATGGTCAGAGCTGTACCCAGTGGGGAGGAGAACACAGTTCCCACTCCACGGTGCTCGTGAGCCGCGAGCTGTTGCCGACAGCAGAAATCCCGAGCGCTTACGGGTACGTTTGCTCTGTGTAACGAGGGATGTGGAGAGATCCCTGACCTGGGGGTTGCTGTAGCAGTCCCAGTGCAAGGCTTGACCTGAGCTAGTGAATTCTGCTAGAAGGCAAAACCGATGAGCTCAAGTGAGGCAGTTTTGCTTTCAGGACTGCTACGCTTTCCTGGAGATTGCTCAAATGTGACACCTAGCTGTGCCGTATGACCAGTGTCACGAATGGTCCAAACGTGGTATCCAAACGTGGCATCGCGTTGCTCGGGTGGTTACACCCGTCTGAAGGATGAAGCGTTGTTGTCCAGACACGGCAGAATCCGGGCGTAATTTCACACAGGCTTTTCACACCTGTGGCTTGAAAGATGCAGCTGGTGTTACTTGCATTTTCCGTGACACATGCACCAGCCAGAGCAGGTTGCTTTTGTTCCTTTTCGGCGAGAGAGCATTACAGCATCTGAACCTCTTGATTTGGTTCTGCCCCGTGGCAGAGACAATGGTCCCCAGCGGTCACAGGTGGACATGAAGTAACAAGCAAAGGTTGGTTAGTCAGCTGTGGAAAAAAGCTTGATGCGACCCTGAAGGCCTAGATGTCTTGGGACATGCTGTGTGCCTCTTCCGATTGATAAGGAAACCAATAAACCATCCTGAAGGAACTGAGCTGATGATGCCGTCACTATTTACGCAGGAACCAGGGTGCGTACGCAACCTCTCCGTGCCCTTTTGCTTCAAATCTATCACGCCCCTTAAAAAAAGAGTGGAGAGCCGCAAAACCCGCTTGTGAAAGAGAAGTGTGCAGTCGGAAAAGGGTGCAACAGCGAATACAGCCCGCAGCTCGGCTGCTCGGTCTCCTTGTACAAGCCTTCCTGGGCCGCTGCTGAAGTGAATTGAAGTTGATGGAAAGATGGTCGTTGACTGCCACAGCCTTTGGCGTGCGATGTGTGAAAGCGGCCTAACCCAGCCAGAAACTGGAGCCTTAACATGACTGCTAACGAGGTGAAGAGAGGTGGGATATGTTTTCAAAGTGCCGTCGTTCCCTCCCAAAACTGTCGACTCAGCTCTTCATAATTGTGGGTTTGACCATGGCTCTCCACTTACCTTCCATTTTTTCGGACTCTTGGAAACATTGGCCTTTAGGAGTAGGAAGTCTTCCAAGCTCTCGTATTTGTAGCCCCAAAGAGCTCCCCGGTTGTGGAACCCCCCTGCGGGTGCCTTCTCCCCAGTCCCTGCACCTCTGACCTTTTAACGTCTTTGATCTGAGTGGGATCAATATCTGAGCTGGAAGGCAGAACTTGGTCTCAGAGGAACGGGTGTTTTATTAAAACAAAAGGCCACAGTGTTATCCATATTAGTAGTCAGCTACAAGGAAAAGAGAAATCTGCAGAAATCTAAAGTTTTGCCGGTTGATGGAATCCATGTACAGCCAACAAATGTTAAAAATACTCCATTTCCTATGAAGTTCACATCTATATATGGAACCCACATTTGTTCAGATATGTCTGGTTGTCCTGTTCCGTGCAGGAACCCAAACTGTTGCATCAGTAAGACACTGATTTTGCTAATTAGTAAAGCAAAAATTTCCATTGCAAGGGCATTTTAAAGCAAAATTAAATACAAGAAGAAAAAACTCCTTATTAAACTAAAATGTGGTGTAACAGCTCACCACATCCTGCTACCGTGGCATCTGCTGTTTAGCAAAGGAAAGGTTCCTCTTTCAGATGCCTTGACAGGTATAGAGGTCACGTGTTACCTGCATTTCTCAGCATTATTATTTTTTTTGACTTTCTGTCAGTGGAAAAGCTGAACGTGACAATGGAAAATAGCAGCTGAGGGGAGGCATTGTGGGGAACTGTAGGTGTTAGCTATAAAAGCGATGGTGACCCCCCTCCCCAAAGCCAGCAGAAAAACAGTGAAAAAAATCTGATGACAAAGGTGCTGTAAATCATTGTACTCAGCTGTTTGTCCTGATAGGGATCAACCTGTTGCTTTAAGGGAAGTGTTGTGCTAATCTAAGCATTGAAAATTAAACATCTTGCATGCTGTTCCAGATCTGCTGCTAAACTGTATGTAGGGCCTCCAGCAAGCCAGGTAATTCTTTAGGTCTCATCTCTCCTGTCTGTAAAATGGGTCCTTTTGAGTCCTCGGGTTGTGCTGTTTGAAAAATGAGAGTAAAGCCTTTGCAACCTTTCCTTCAAAAATGTTGCGCTCGTGCAAAACACAACTGCTCTTGGAATGGTACTACAGACGTGAATGCACGCGTATCCAAGCAGCAGCGGAATCAAAGACCAGCATTTGCTTTAGGAATGAAACTCAAACCCAGGCCAAAATACTGCTTGCTCTGAATGCTGCTGTTCTGTGGGGCACACACAATCCTCTTGTCGTAACAGGCTTGTAAGCCAAAACTTGAGCATTCAAGACAGCAACCAGCTGACTCTCCTCAAGTATATAATAAATATTTTGTTAGAAAGGTGGGAGCTAAGAGAAAAATACCAATTATTTTCTCTGCACGAGCAGTGTATCTTACCTCTCTTGGGAGTTCCGCAGTGGTCCTACAGGACTGACCGGAGCCCTGAGGATACCAAGGGGAAGGAGTGTGATGGAAGGCAAAGGAGATGGTGAACGTGGAACAATCAGCTCGTTCACACGAGACATGGATGAAATTGTCAAGAAACAAATTTAAAACCCAAAACAAGTCCTTCTTCCACCAGCACCTCCTTAAACTGTGGAACCCGGTGCTGCAGGGAACGGTGAAGGCCAAAACAACTCTAGAAGGTTATTAGAAAACTTAATGGAAGAAAGTTCGACAAAGTTCACTAGAAACAAAGATGCAGACCTCCTCTTGCTCGTGAAGCCCCCCAGCAGCGTAAAGGTGTGCTAGAGAAAGCCTCACTGGAGGTGTGCCTGGTTCCTATGCTCTCTCCCAAAGAATTGGCTACGGGCTGTTGTGGTAGATGTGACACTGGTACAGACGGATATACGGGACACTTCAGCAGAGCCATACTTCAGTCGCAGAATTTTTGATTTGTTCTTGGGAAGGACGATCTTGGGTCAGCCTGCAACAAGAATATTTGATGGTTTCTTGCCCCAAGGAAAAAAAGCCCAACAGTTTGGGGTCAAGCAAAACATTCCAAAACATTCCATTTGATGCAAAATAAAACATTTCCTAACGTGCAACAAAAGTGTTAATATGTTTGGAGAGTATTAAAAGAAGTAAACTTCCCAGAAATTTGAAATGAAAAACGTTGATGCTAAAGAAGGACATTTGAAAGTATTTGAGAAACGCAATCCTTATTCTCGTGTCATTTTGACTGACCCAAAACTGCATTTCCCCCCTCAACAAGTTTTCCCTCTCCGCCTGTTTCCCAGACCTGGCGGGAGAGAGGACTGTCTTTATGGGAGTGCTACAGCATCCAGCTGGAGATGGCGGGGAGCAGCCTTCTAGCCAAACCCAGCAACCATCACCCAACACGCTTCGTGTGCACTTGCCACCTGGTTTCCCCTCCCCGTTCCCGTCCGCCGGAGGGTTTTCCTTCCAGCCTCAGGTGCCTGGGCGGATGGCGTGGGAAAGCCCACTCTCAGCACACTTCCCCTTTCCGCTCTCGTGTTTAGTGCTCTCTCCCAGCCGTCTGTCTCTACAAGATCGGCCGCTTTGCCAGATCACGTATTGCCCCACCTGGGCCTTCTGCGTGCACCGTTGTCCCCCTGTAGGTTTTTTCCACCGTGTTCTTGGGAATTTTTGCACTTTCGACGCTGCGGTGGGGAAAGGGGAACAAGCGACAGCAAAACAAAGAGACCTGTGTCTGAGCCGTGCTGTCCACGGGCCACCACGGATGGGAGCGATGCTGAACGTCCTCGTGGTGGTTTTGGCCCCGTTCGGTCCTGAGATCCGGCGGCAACGGGTGCGCTTTGGTTGAGGTTCAGTTGTCTCCCAAGTCCACGCTGACCTTGTCTTATGACTGTTGGTGAAGAGCTGTCAGATGTTGTTACCCGAAAACACCAGCCTTTGACTGCTGCTCGCCGTGGTAGCAAAAGTCCACCTCTGTTAAGAAAATAACATACAATAAAAATAAGCAATAAAGCCGAAGGTCTAATCTGTATCCCGCTGGAGTTGATAACAAAATGACGAGCGGTTGCAGATGGGGATGGATTGGTTTGGCTGGAGAGAGCGTGACCGACGGACCATGGGCTGAGCCAAGGCAAGTGGGCTCCCAGCTGGAAGGAGAAGTCACGTCATCTCCAGGGAAAGCCCCGTGTCCGACAGCGCTTGACTGACAGCGGATTCAGCTGAGGGTGCCCAGCGTGGCTGGAAAGGGCGGCCTCTGAGTGCCCAAGCCGATTTTGGAGATGGACCTTTGGCTCTTAGAGGGTGGTGTCATCGAGTTGCTTCCGAAATACTTCTACTGACTGCTTTGATGGGGGAAAGCGTGGGCTGGCGGGCTGGGGCATGCTACTTTTGAAAGTCTGACGGAATGAACCAAGCAAGAGTATCTCAGCGTGTTCTGGAGCGTTAGTTTGGGATTCGAGACACCCGAGTGCTAATCCTGACTGGGATGGGGAGCTCCTTCGCTTTTCCACCTGCCTGTCCCCGTCTGTGAAATACCGGTGATATTTATGTTCACACCGTACAGAAGCGCTGCGAAGATTCATTATTTAATGTTTCTAAGCACTAACTGTACAAAGACCAAGGATTGCCTTGAGTAGTACCTTACTTTTATTTGCTGTAACAGAAACTTTGAGGGAAGGGTAGCAAAAGTGTGACGCTGTCTGGCCCATAGGAGGATTTGTTTTCATTGTCACCCTCCACACCAAGATACCACAGTATGTTTTTGCCGCACACCCAAGGTTGCTTTGAGAAGTTTATCAAAGAAACTATCTTTACAAAAGCATCATGGAAAAATCATCCCACAGAAGCAGCGTGCTGTTTGCATTCAAGGCAGAGACTCGGTCCCAAAAACTGTCCGGACTCTTGCAGCATGTAAATGGGGTAGCACTTCTCGCTGCGTTCGGATGCATGCAGGGCAGTCTTCGCCGCAGAGCGGGGCTTGCTGCTTGAATTTGTTTCCACTGTTGGGTGATAATTAAAGACGAACCCCACGGCACTCTTGAGAGAAAGAACTGCTTTGTCTTCACATCTCATTTCCATACCGCTCTTAGTTTGCTGCCATAAATAGGTAGTTACAAATACGACCGATATTTCCTTTCTGAAGTATGGTGTGCGTATCCATTGGTAGAAGTGGTTTCGGTGGCCAGGACCTGTGACACAAATCCTGACTGATTCATGTGCTGCAGTTACTAAATGGGCAATAAGTCTGCAGGGAAAAAAAGAAAAAAAAAAAGAAGAGAAAAAAAAAAAAAACCCAAACCAAGTAATTGCTTCAGGAAGTTGGTTTTAGACAGGCTTGGTCTCCTCCAGTAAACACATGAAGTTATCTGGATGGCTGTGAACAACAGCCCACGGGGAAAGGAAAAATGCGGGCTTTTCCGTGGTGCTTCCATGACGTGGGCCTGTGTTTCCCACTCCCAGCGATGTTAGGGAAAGTCAGAAGCGGCGATAGCCCTACTGATGGCATTTTGTCTATCTCCATGTAAATCAGGTGGTGGCAGTCGCTGCAGGGGGTGGGGTGGAAATAAAAGAGATGTTGTGTAGTCCACCGTAGATGCCCTTCGCCAGGTTCAGTCATTTCCCCTCCGTCTGCCAAAAATCACAAGCTGATAAAGGGACATAAGTGGAGTGTGGGAAACTGTATTGCTCGATGATCCGCAGGGGAGGG
>JANZLQ010000030.1:24726054-24771850 GCA_026212715.1 Elanus axillaris
TTAAAAAAAAAAAAAAAAAAAAAAAAAAAAAACCAAAAAACTGTTAAAAATCACCATTTCCCTTCTCTCTCTCATGTGCCTCAAGAAAATATGCTGGCGGGCCGCCAGCATAGCAAGTGAACGTGAACATTCTCATTAAATTGAGCCCAGGTTGTCACCAAAGCAGCCGTCCAGACTCTGCTGGGAATGTCTGGGGGCTTCCAGGGCAGCTGCGGCAGCAGGAGAAGAGTTGCCGGAGACCGAGCACCACCCCGAGGAGTTTCCCTGAGAGGAGAAGGAGGCAGAGAGGGGAAGGAGCTCCTCCTGCTCTTCCTGACACTGATTTAAAAGACCTGGCAAGCCAGTCTCTGTGCCTTGGAGCTCCTGCCCCTAATTCTTAGGCTGGGAAGAGTAGAGCCAAGTTCTCGCTCAGCCAGCTGTGAAATAGCAGCACTAAGCCATGCTCCTCTTTCTCCAGCACCTTGCTTTTCTCCTCGGGAACAGCAATCTTACCCTGCCCTCCCTAATATAATTAACCCCGTGGTCCTAATTGTGTCGGTCTATTCTGCAACGCTGAACACAGAATGGTTTTGCTGGTTGTTGGGGGATTTTGCGCAACACTGAAGAAGGAAGGGATAGTTGTCTTGGAAAAGTTTCTGGTCTACAGGTTGGAATGGGACCAGCCCAGAAGACTGTGCAGGAATTGACGAGAGAGCCCAGGAGCCAGAGGGAGGCAGCTTCCAAACAGTGGTCAGGAAATAGAAATGGGACCACGTGTACAGCAATGAGCCCAGGGAGCTAATGAGGGTGGAACGGGGAATGGGAAAATTTGGACATCAGTGTGCGGGAGACCTGGTGAAGGCCTGGAAGACCTTAAGTAGCCAATACAAGCCACTCCTGGCGGAGGAGACTGTATTATGAAAGTCAACATTGAATGGAACATAGCGAGAGGAGCACTAAAGCAGAAAGGAACATAGAAATATATCATCTGGTGGTCCCCCAGTCTAGTTTTTGGCCTCCACAACTGACACTGGAAAGGATGGCATACAGAAGCTCTGCAGCCAGCAAATTCCTGCCATTCGTGAAAATCCTGGTTCAATCCTAAACAGCCATGGGAAAGCTGTTAGTGCCCTTTTAAGAAGCTTGGTTGTTGCCTGTAGGCAACAGGGAGAGAAGAACAGAAGGTCGCCTTAGCTCCGTCGTCCTGCCCCTGCTCTCTTGGCCGCGGGTGCAAGGCTCAGGCACGGTCTGACCCTTTGCTCCATCCAGAGACGGAGCACAGTGAAAAGCCACTAACTAGGCTCATCCCAAAGTTTTGCCGGGAGGTGTGACTCATTCCAGTGGGCATAGTGGACCAGGGCTGTATCGCTTTTGAAGCCTGTGCTGCTGTGCGCGCAGAGCACGGATGCATGAGCTGATGGGCTGGCGCTAACTTATAGTTCTTTGCATGGCACTCCATCGCGCCAAGTAGACGCAGTGGTAAATATGTTGATAAAATACGAAGGAAAGACTGAGTGGTAGCAGTGAGAAGGCAAGAGTTGGTACCTTCACCTCTGCTTAAGCATTCGCTTTACCTTAAAGATGGGTTTCTAAGTTAAATGACAGATGGGTGGCCAAAACTATGCCAAAGCTTGGCTTGGCTTTGATGCCCTTGTAGAAATAAAACTCAGTTCTCACATCTGAATTCAAACGGAATGCCCCTCAAGGGAAAGTGGCAGTTCAAAGATGGGTCTTGGTACTGCTTCCAATTTAAACAGAAAAGATTGTGTATTTTCCCCTTCAGCTGGATATTGTATTAATTAGCACGATAACTTCTGGAGTGCTACTAATAAACTATGCGTTCAATGACTTTGGCAGTAAAATCCGTCGAAGCAAGCATCAGCAATTCTTGAAGGCAGAATATAATGACGAGTACCTGAAGACTCTCTCTTTGGATTGCAGGAGCGGGATAACTTGTCAGGAATGAGTAAATTGGAATCAAATATGTCTAGAATTCGGACTAGCTAAAGACAGAATAATCAAAACCATCAAGGCTTGGTGTATAATGGTTTGAGACAAGTGGTCCGGCAAATATTGTTCTAATATCATCTTAACCACAAGGGCTGCTCAGATGTGTTTCTTGAAGACGTTTAAGTTAGCAAAGAGTACTCATCATTAATCTTTTATAATGGCTTTTGGGAGCCACAGTTCATTTAAACATTTTACATTTTTATTACTTATGTATGCAGGGCAGCAATTAAAGCTGTCGTGGTCATATAATGAAGACTAATGAAAGCAAGACGAAGGCAGGTTTTCATTTTCTGTCAACCTGAATATCCATCTGCTTCTGCCACCCCCTTCCCCCTCCCCCGCCCCCCAAAAAATTTATTTTTTTTTTCTTTGCTTGAAAGCCAGCTCCCCAGTCCCTAGGCAGTTAACCAAACACCTTCACAACTGTCCAGGATGAACTAGGAAGACTAAGTAGTCCAGGGAAGAAGGATATCGCTTGGTAATCAGACAAGTACTGTAAAAGGCTCAGTCTTTCTCAATGCAAGTAAATGTGAGTGATGCAATAACAACATCTTGATGGTATGTTTTCTTGGCCACTGTGAAGTAATAGTTTGGGAGGAGAGACGGGGATTAGTCACCCCACAATTAGTCATTCTGCAATGTAGGTTGCTACTTGAGAGATCTGTATTTCAGAAATGTGGTTCTGCAACCATAGCACCTATTTTCAGGTACTTTCTGCTTTCTCCCTCTTTTAACTGGGAGGAGTTTGTAGAAAGACAAAACGTTCCCTCTTCATCTTTTATGTGCTCCTGCACTCGTGTGCCTCCATTTCGCCTTCATACAACCTTTGCTTTCCCTTTCTTGGGAGCTGTGACCAAAAACCTCAGTTGGGGAAGTGCCTCCATCCTCGCTTGTCTGAGGGGAAAGCCCATCAGCCTGGCCAGGCATCCTGATGGGATGGTCCTAAAGGGCTGGGGAGCCCGTAGCCATGGGGCCAATGCTGCCCCACGTCTGTCTCCAGCGGCCCGGGAGCCCGAGAGGGGCCGGTGGTCGTTAGCGCCCGGCGAGGTGCGGAGGGGCTCACGGCCGCTGAGGCTCGCGTCCCTGCGGGGAGCTCTCTGGGGAGGGAACCGGGAGCTGGGACACCCGGAGACATCTTCCCAAAGGCGCTTTTCTGCTTTGGGAAGGGTAAAGGGCAGGGATAGCTGAACTGGAAGTCTCCTCTTTTGCGATAGCCAGAAACTTTGCTACAGAAAATTGCTTGCCTCTAACTGGAATTCTTCTGAGTCAAAAAGGCGATGCAGATGTTTTAAAGTGTTAATCATAAATATCAGGGGAGAGGGAGCTTAACGGCAGAGCTCCCAATGAGTAACAACTTAATGTTTGGCCTCAAATATTTCAGCTGGTAAGATGTCGCATACTTCACCGATGTATGCATCGTGGCAGCTCCGTAGCCGTCTTAACCATTTCAGTTTTGGAGTGAGCAGTTGCAGTCCAGCCTGGGTGTCACAGAAAGCGTGCTACACAGCCGGGTTGGCACTAAGGACGCGTTCGTCCCTGGTCCAGGCACCTAGACTGAACCCAGTCTTCTCTTTATGAGATGGCTTGTTTCATCAAATCTCCCCACCACAGCAAGAACCTGGCTCTTCTTCCCAACCGACCTTCCTCCCAGCTCCTTGGTATTTCTCTGTTGCCAAACTCTTGTCTCCTGAATGTATTCCATGCATACCAAAGCCTGCTTGAAATTTGGCTCTGGGAGCCTTTCATAATTGTGCTTGCGCTGGTATAAATAGAGTTAATATTTCCTTGGTTTAGACACGTTGTTGTCATTATTACTTACCAGCCCAAACTCCAAACACAAAAATCAAATCTGGCAAAAGAAATACAGAGCGAGTCATGGGCCAAATTGATTTGACTTAAAACAGCATTGAAACAGATGAAATACTGTGTTTCATTTGGAAAAACAGCAGCTGTGTCTGTACGGTAACTACCGTGCTTCTCCAATGGGTTTTTCCCACATGCAGGGCCAAACTCAACCAAACGTAGCTTGGAGTTAGAAGGTAAAGCTCCCATGAAATTCCTGGATCAAACTGTTTGAAGATGTGAATGGGGTTACTTGATTTGAAGTCAGCCGAAAGCGGCATGCGTTGCGCCGACGATGGGAATTCAGCGCAGTGTCTCTGCTGACGGCAGTCAAGAACGGAGGAGAAAAATTCCAACCCGGAGGACAGCAGTTAAAGACAGAGCCTTGCCCCTCTACCCTCTCCTCTCTGGCTATAAGCAGATGCCGAGGTCTGTGCCCTGCAGAATAGCGATCGTCGCAGTTTGCAACCATTTAATATTAAAATGTCAGCACCGAAGTGCAAGGAATTCTCTTTCTCCCCAGCCCCAGCGTGCGGGAGCTACACACTGCTGGCATCTTCCCACAGCCCCGGCGTGGTATAGACCCCTCATACATACCCAGTGAGCGCCAACACGCTATGATCACACGCTGAACTATTTTCCGGTACACCGGAGAGCCCTGTTTGGTGCAAGCGTGCTGCAGAGTCATCTTTTCACCAGTGATGTGGTTTAAAAGTTAAGCAAGCCTGAAACAAAGCTCCCTGAGCAGACCTAGCAGAACTGGTAGCTGGACGTGTAACTCGGCGGGGAGCTGGGTTGTGGGGTGCTGGCCCTGGAAGGAAAGTCCCCCAGAGCAAGCGCGGTTCAGACGCGCTTTCGGGGACTCCTATACAAATGCTACCGGGATTCGAGGAATCACTTCGATGCCGTTGTAAGGGAAGCAGCAACCGAAGTGATGGCTATCCTAGATGGGCTTTATGTTTTACATCCCGATGGTTTCTCCGAGAACGGGATAGCTAAACCAGCTTGTAGATCCCCAAGGTGACGTTTCATTTCTTTTTGCTTCACTGGTGGGTTTTGTGCCTCGGAGGGAAGGGGAGAAGCCGGTTTTCCGATGACACCCAGAGACCTTGTTTCCCTTTACTCAACAGGGTGTGCGTGGCACGCCTGCGTTCCTGAAGTTGAACGCTGCGCTCCAGCTGTTGTAGAGTCAAAAAAGGAGGCATATCCTTGAGGCAGCTCCGGTCCTTTTACACAGGAATGATGCGGGGGAGAAAAATCAAGGCAGATGCAATTAGTGAAAATCAGAAACTGCAGTGCGGCTTCTCTCCCTGGCTGTGTTCGTGCAGGGCTCAGCACAAACAAAGCAGCCTCCCTTGAGCCTTGGACTCCTTACAGCCTAACAGAAGGAAGATCACTATAAGCACCAGGTATTTCTGTTAGCAGGAAGCCTGGTAAATGCTCTTTCGGTGCCAGCAACACCTCCCGTTGGCAGGCTTACTTGGCAGGCTCCAGGCACCGAAGCAAACACGCTCTCTGTTTTGTGAGATTCACCAAAGCGGGGCTTATCCCTGTCATGCCTCTCAAGAGAGTCTGAGGAGCCGGTTGTGGCCCTTTAATGTGAGGGAATGAGGTGGCCAAAAAAACTGAACCGCCTGAAAAAGAGTTGCCCCTTAGTTACGCCAAGCAATATGGAAGTAATTTCAGAGTGGGTTGTGTTTCACTTTTTTTTTTTTTTTTTTTTTTTATAATCTCACTATATTTTAAGTCCGGGTTTTGTTTTACATTTAATTTTTTTCACAATCTCACTGTAGGTTCAAAGAACGGAGAGTCAGTACAGTGTAAAGAGGGGGAGCGGGGAGCAGAAGACAGGATGCGAAAAGCCTGGGAGAAGCAGCCGGCTGGAGCTGGCCGCTCAGCGGCTCCCAGAGGGATCACAGGATCATTCGGAAGGGACCTCAGGAGGTCTCCGGCCCAACCTCCTGCTCTCACACGGGTCAGCCCTGAGATGGAGCTTACACCACCTTTTAGGCTACCCTGAGCCCACAGCAGAGGCAAGGCGACCTGTCACGAAGCTGCTTCCCGGGCGATAACCCATGGCATACAAGACCAACCCACCAGCGTGCCGTGGGGCATGGGCACCTTCTCTTTCCTTCCTGGCTTTTCCAGGGGCTGGCATGCCGTGGGTTAAGAGGGTTTAGTTTAGCCTACCAGCTTTCGAGTAGTGCGAGGGAAGGGCAGTTGTCGACCCGCACCGAGACCGGCCAGCGGTGAGCTGTGCTCCCTCTCCCCTCGCTCATGGCCATGCCCTCATGAGGAGGACCCGGCTGAGGTGGCGATGGAATCTCCCGTCAGTGCCCTTCCTTCAAGCAGAAGAAGCAAGAGCACTGAGGGCTTTTGCAGCCAGCGAGATCCTTGGCTGGCTTATGGTAACCAGGTCTTCTTTGTACTAAACCCAGCTGGTGGTAGGCGTTAGCACCACGCACGTACCATTTCACCTTCTACTGCTTGCTGCCTCCTCTCCCTGTTGACGCAGGAGTAAACTGAAGCACTTAAAACCCAAGTGACTCGCTTGAGATGGTCTATCCCAGTGGGAACGCCGGGCCCACGCCCGGCAGCTGCCGGCTCTTTGTCCTGTCTTCACACCCTTAGGCCAGTCTGCTGGGAGCGCATCCCCACGCAGAACATCGCAGAGCCCGGGATGGCTGTGGAAGCTATTCCAGGGGCAGTGCACGGGCTGGGATGGGTCCGGCAGCACGGCATTCCTGCTCCACCTGGCCCGGATCCGGCCTGGCTCTCCTCTGTCCGACCTGCCCAAAGCCAACGGACCGGAGCAGTCACCCCAGCGCCGCTGCACCCGCAAATGGGTTATCGCTGCGACACGCTGAACTTTGCCTTGGGGTTTGTTTGGGAAGGGTGGGAAACGGTCGCGCGGAAAAGAGACAGAGGCAAAAAAACACCCCTAGAAAAATAAACTGTAGACAATATCTCATTGATACAGCGTCTGGGGCTGGCACTGTAATTCAGGCGACACGCAGGGGAGGGAGGAAAGCCCCAGCCCTCGGAGTAGCCCGTTATTTTCACCGGTACCGCCCGTGCTTCCCCGCCTCCGGGCATCACCGTGGTGCTTTCGGAAGGGCCACGAGGGCATTTTTGCTTCTGCTGCTTGGCCCACCCTCTCATTCCGGCGAGACGGTGCCGCTGCGGGAGGTTGGGGACCATCCTGCGAGAGCATCCCTGTGCCCAGCCCTTATCCCAAGAGCTGGGCCGGCAGCCGCAGCCATCCGAGCGGGGCCGTACGCACAGTTGGCTCGGGCGGCTGTTGAGTCACCGCGCTGGGCACTTCTTTCGTGTTGCTTTAGCTAAATCGGGCGATCTGCCCTGCCCTCGCAGGGCCGCTTGGCAGCGGATGAGGAGCCTGGTCCGTGCCAGCCGGCGAGGGGCTCTGCTTGCTGTCGGGCTGGAGCTGCCGGAGTGGAGAGAACGGGCAAAGCGCACACGAGGAGAACTGCAGCCTTGTATATCTGTCATATAAAAACTCAGAGCCCCCAGTCTGGCTCTTTATCAATTATTAGCCTGCTGCTAAAATAAGAAAATAGATTTCATAAGTGTGTTTCTGTTCCACACACCAGACAGATAGTCTGGCTAAATGATTTACGGGTGTGAGTTAGTGCGTGTGTATGTGTATATGTGCATATGGTTCAAATCCTATAAAGCAGAGTCCTGCCTCTGTGTGCGTGTGTGTGTATTTAATGCTTTATATGGTACATCATTCCTTTTTCATGTGTGTCTGTCTGGTTTTCTTGGGCAGCGCCGGTTAAATTTCTTTTTCTTTCCCCCCCCCCCCCCTTCTTTTTTTCATTTCACATGAATTGTGTGGTGGAAGCCAAGAGCATCTGCCAACTCTGGTGTCCCAAAAATAAAAGTTGACACTCTTCTAGAAACAGTTATCTCCTCAGTGTAGTAGTCATGGTCAGACACACCCACACCCATCCCTTTCTTGAAACTGAGGCCGAATTTAATAATGTGCTTGGCTGCTTGCATTTCTGACTTAAAATGTCAAAGATCGAAAAGACTTTTTTTTTAAGAATGCAGAGGATTTAAGCGATCCCAGGGCACGGCACTCACTATTGTAAGAGTGCACAAAGGAGCGGACTGGCAGCTGGGAACGGGGCTGCAGAAGCCAAGGGCAAAGGTGGAAGGAGAGATAGGAGAGACACCCCACCTTCTCCCCACGTTAAAATTCCTCTCTTCTCTCATCTGTCCTAAATGGGCTGGTGCAATTTTCAAATTCCCTTGTATTTTTCATTTTGGTTTTTGAGGTTTGGGACTCCTCCTCCTTCCACGCCCCGAGTTTACTCAGAGGAAGTAAACAAGCATTGACTTCACCCCGATGACAAGCCACTTCACGTCCCTGCCTCCCAGAAGGGGTTGGTAAGGGTCACGCAGGACACTTTGCTCGCTCTTAAGTTATACGTGCCCTGTGCAACTTGTTTCCCGAGTCACTCGGCAGGAAAGCAGCTATTCAGTGTTGCTGCCATAGGTATTTCAGAAACGGCGCTTGTAGAAAGAGGTGGCAACAGCCCATGGAAATGTCTGGTTCAGATAGAAGAACGCAACTTAGAAAGTGAATGGACAATCTGCTTTCCCGAATCACGCCCATTTCCACCTGTACAGTACCTAGACAGCAAGTGAGGCTCTTTAAAGAACCTGTTGCGAAGCGCCATGACAAAATATATTCCTTCTTGGCTTGCGGAACCCCCACATTTATTTCTCTCGGTTTAGGTGCAGTAAGCTCCCATAACAGGAGGACTCTTAGGCCATGCTAAACAGCTGATTCTAATTTTTCTCTCCATGAATTCAAGCAATTGGAGCTGGTTGGGTATTTTTAAGCTTCATGGCTTGAATAGCTCTCAGTTACAGGAGTTGCTCCACGTGGTCAGAGCTGAGAGTTGTTTGAAACCAGGCATCAGATGGAAAAGGGCTGACACGATGACTGAAGATCTTTTTATGTTTTTCACTGTCCAGGTGATTGCCAGCTGGGTGAGACCATTGCTTATAGAAGTCGCTCCCAACAGAGATTTGTCAGTCTAAGTACCTGAGGAGACTCTTGTGATCCTTCACGCTGGCTATCTAGTGGGGTGGTTGGTTCATTGCCCTTGGAGAACAGGAGGTGTGTCTTTAAGCCTTTGGGGACAGCAATTAGTTCAGCATCAATTTCAGGGTTTTTTTCACCACTGAGCGTGGGAGAACAAAGCTCCAAGGCAAAGGGATGCCTTTTCTTGCCCTAGAAAGCAGTATTTTCAGTACTGTAGGTGCCATCGGAAGACGTGCTTTAGCTCTTGTGCCTGTGCTCAGCTTTTGCAAAGGTAACATTAAGCCTGTTGGATTGTTACTACTTTCACGTTTTTGCAACCAAACAAGGATTTTGTTATGAATTTGTAAAAGTCAAATACCAAGTTAGTCTTGGCACACTTGGAAACCGGGATAAATTAACTTCTCAGTCATGGGAGACTTGCATATTTTGTACAAGCAGCAGCTTGGATTCAAGGCAGCTCTCTGCCTAACTGCCTGTGTCGAGGACTGGGTTGAACTGATCCACCTGAGTTGTAAATTATCAGATCCCATACACAGACTGTGAAAATCAAGACAGATCCAAGCCGAGATGAATACTGCGGTTTGACTACAGACCAGGTGTCCTTTTAGGCATGCATCTATGCTCTGAGCTGTTGTCCGAAAACATCGTTCTTGTTCCCTTTAACATAAACCTGGGCTTCTAACTGTGGTTCTGCGTGTCACCCAAATTAGATGTGTGGAGGAAATGGTGTGAGTAGTAGTCTGAATGTGTGACCCTACGTATGACTGTATGGCACAGCATCTTGCCTCTAATGGGCAATAGCTGCTCGTCTTTCCCCTTTCTTTAATACCCTATCCACACTGCGTAGATATTAAATATGTTGCATTTTTGAAGGGGGGTGTTTTCTTCCTCAGAACATGTTTGGTTTTAATGAAAGCGGTAAACGATGTGCTGAATGGGTCCGTTCATTGTGGCTGGAGTGTACAACAGATGTGCTTAGGGAGGCCGCGTCAGTCTTTAGAGCCTGAGGATCAGTGAGCAGAGTCTGAATTAAACTTTCAGTCTCTGAGAGGTTTTTTGTGGCATTTTTCTGGGAAAGGTGTCCAATCTCGCTTTCCTTTGGAGGTATGACCATCTTTATATACCAGCCCACCTGCGTATTGCCGTGGTCAGGAGGGGTATGGGCATGGTATGGGTATGTTACGTTTGATGCTAGCCCAACACCTGGAAGACTTCAAGTTGGTTTCCTGCGCTGGGGAATCTCTGGCAGTTTGATTACTCTCTCTGCGCTGTTTCTGTCCATCCGAAGGCAACTGCATGGAATTTGTTAAAGGCTGTAATTCTGAAGGTTGTTGCCTCACTTCTCAGCACAAGATGTTGAAGAGAAGGCAGTAGACATCTGAAGGTGGCATCCCCGTCTCCGAGGTGGATAGCCAGGGCAGATGACCTGGTTGTGCCAGGAAGACACAGGAAAATAGAAATCAGTGGTGTTATAAGCTTGAGCGTTGTGGAAGGAGTGGGTCTAGGCTAGTACTGGAGTCACAGAAATAGATTTGTGCAGATTATAATACCGGTAAACCGTGGTACCTTTCAGGTGAAGGCAGGCGTCTCGGACCAGCCCTCCTCCAGTAACTGAACCTGGCTTTCACTATGGGCGAGCGGTGAAGGATGATGAGTTATGAGCTTACCGTGAGCGCGAGAGTCGATGCTATCAGCAGAGTGAATTAGCTTCCCTTTGAGAGCTATGTCAGAGTCAATGAGGTAGGTTCCCATTTTGTGAGTTGCAATGTTCCCCATTAACTTCAGGAAGCCTTTATCTAAGCAATCAGGGAAGGCCACTATAATCAAGTAGAGGTAACGCGTAGGGAAACCCACAATACTTGGAACACAACTTGTTTCAAAGCAGTTTGAACAGCACGCCGCTGAGCTCACCCTTCCTCTCTGTGCACTTACGGGATTGCTGAGCTGCGTGCAGGGGCTAACGCAAGAAACCCCACTGGTGGGTGGGGTGGGGTGGGGTGGGGAATTGCCACCAGCTGGAGCTGAGGTCTGTCCTACCAGTGCCACAAGCACCTGCCTGCAAGAATGTGGGAGTTCAGCAAGTATGGGCTGCTACGAGAGCCCAAGAACTGCTACGAAGGGTAGCCAGAGGAAAGCCGACTGCAGTGCACAAGAACGCGTTTTATTAATTCTGCAAAACCGAGGAGCTGTCTAGGATAGAGACCAATTGCTGGTGTCTCTCTCCTGACGCTTTATCTATTAATAAGTATTTATTTACAGAGTGATAGAGAGCACTCCTGTACTGAAAACCGATGGGCATGGAAGGAGAGACTGCTGCTCAGTTGTGGTAGCATCTCTTTTAAGGAGGAACTTTCTTTCCAGTTTGCAAATGCTAAAGATGCAAGCTTTCCAGTGCGTGTACACCATATGACAAGCTCTTTTATAGCTGAGATTCCCACCGAATGTATTTTTTGCCATGGGCAGGTACTTACCAAATATGTGGGCTTCTCACGATCTCTCATGAAGTGGTTGGTGAAGCTGAGATTT
This sequence comes from Elanus axillaris, assembly GCA_026212715.1. Classification (NCBI taxonomy): domain Eukaryota; kingdom Metazoa; phylum Chordata; class Aves; order Accipitriformes; family Accipitridae; genus Elanus; species Elanus axillaris. Next base: position 24,737,489 of record JANZLQ010000030.1, read on the forward strand.
TAGATTCACTAACTAACCATGGAGTACATGGCTCTGGTGATCTGAATTAAGAACAGCATACGTGTGAGAAACTGAAAAACTTCAGCACTAAAATCCAGTGACCGGGAGAAAAGGCACAAGTAAATGCTGAAGCCATGCTGAGACAGAGAAGGAGAAGGAAACAGAAAGCTCTCCAAACCCGGCAGTACATACACACTTATTTCACAAGGCATATATATGAACATGTGTGTGTGTGTGTGTGTGTGTGTGTGTGTGTCTATACCTTGGCAACAAATCTTTCTGTATATGGAAGGTCTGCCTTGGAAACTATCAAATATCCTTTTTTTTTTTTTTTTCTGGGGAGTATACCCGCAAAAAGGGAGAAATGCAACTTTTGAAAATTGACAGAAACTGTATATGCATCTAAGGTGCTAAGGATGATTGTCCCCTACAGTTACTTACTTTAAGAGTCTGCATAAGGGTACGGTGGAGTAAGAAGGATGTTTTCCTCCCCTTTTCCTAACTATTTTGTACTCAGACAACTACAAAGCCAGTCTGCAGCTTTAACACAAAGCTGATACAAGATGAAATACTAATCAAAACCCACCAGACTGATTTTTTTTTTTTTTTAAGTAAATACACATGACACTTTGGGTTGCCATTTTTTATTGTTACTGCACAGTAAAATCCAGCAAAGTCTGCATTCACAATCAGAATTACTTTCTAATGGGGCTGAATGCTGTGGCCCCTGCAGGTGCAGAGCACAGGTCATCTAGGGTGCACATTCCTTGTCTCTAACGGTGGGGGCTATATATGCGAGGCTGCGAGGTGGACCTCCCTCTTAGCGATCTGTCTACCAGCCATATTTAACCTATTTTTTTCTTTCCAGTTTCAATATTTTAATGAACTTTTGACTCGCAACGGCGATCTTCATTTAAAAAATAAAAAGATAACAAGTAGCAGAGAAATCTAATCCTATCCCGCCCGTTCCTGAGTTGTGCTCTCAGCTCAGTGGGTGCTTTTTGCTGATTAAACACATCGGAGTCATAAGAGCTCCCACTCATTCTCTTGCTGCTTTTTCTTTCTTGCATCTCTAATGTAAACAAAAGCAAAGGAGCACCTAAGTAATGGCGGGGGCTGGGGGGGGAAGCGCCGGGAGAGAACATTGCAGTGGAACGGGCACAGAAAAAGAAAATGCCTTTTTCTGAAGAATCCTAGTCTGGGGTGTGATCCTTGTGCCTCTTAGATCAGCATGAATCAAGAGAAGAGGCTCTTAGCAGCATAATGTTGTCTGCTATTGCACTGAACTTCACGGGGGTAAAAAAAAATCCCAGACATCCAAAATATCTATTTATTGGGGTCTTTAATGGACACAAGGAGAGTGGTTGAGGCTATCTGGGAATTGTTGCTTCCTTTCAACGGGTTGCTAGGAAGAAGCAGGAGTAAAGCTTTCCAAGGTTGAAGTTATCTTTGTCCCCTTGGGGACCCAGTATGAATTTTATAAACAGAGGGAAGGTTAGCTTCCGTTTGTTTTCAAGAGAGAAAGGAAATTAGAGAATTTAAAGAAAACCTAGGTGAGACCCGAAGCTACCTGTTAAATGCAAGTGAAGTATCAAGGGCTGCTGACCAGACTGACCCTATTCCCACTGTGGAATTGGTCTCCAAGGAGCTGCCACAGGTCAAGACGGCTGCTGTGGTGGAGGCCGCGAGAGTCATGATTCACACAAAGAGAACGTGAAGCAAGTCGGTTATTCTTTGGGAGTTTCACAATGGCAAAGAACGGGAACCAATATACTGGCCAAGAAAACAGGCAACAATGGGTAAGAGTATAAACATGTAGGGCAGACGTATAGGGGCAGGCAGCCAACAAAGAGGAAGGAAGAAGCTAAAATAAGCCGATGAATGAGCAGACAGGAAATATTTAGCAGCGAAAGAGATAACGTGTGACTTAGAGGGAAATAAGAGGAAAGAGTTACAAGGTTAAATCTATAAAATAATACAGTGGTTATTTAGGGGAAATTTTTCTGATGTCTTTTCTGCAAACAGAAAGGACAGAACAAAGAAGTAGAGGGGAAGTGCTGTCAAAGTACCAGCAAACAGCCGGCCGTGGCACCTTGCCCCAGCAAAGACTAGCCAGCCCCTCTTGGACTCTGGCTTATCTTGGGTGACCACCAGGCTTTATGCCCTCTCTCGCCTGGCCTGCAAAACGCATGTGGTGTTTCTGGAGCCTTTTGAGCACTTCTTTGCAGCCTCGGGTCTAAATGCCCTCTTGCCTACGTTTTGTATAGGTCATACCCTGTGCTCCGTTCTCTGCTTTGGGGTTCTGGCAGGGAGGGCTGCTGGAGCTGGTAGAATTGTGTTTGGGTGATGTTCTCATAGAAGGGGGGCAGAAACAACCATCTCGGCCTCAGCAAAGTTGAAAGGAGGTGAAAAAGCAGACGGGACTAACTGAGGAAAAATACTGACTGTTCCGAGCAGATCGGGCTATTTCAACTGCGTTAGCAGAGCCCATCCAAAACCAGTTTGGTTTCTCTTCTCGGGCTGGGAAGAAGCAACGGCAGCTCCTTGTTTCTAAGGCCCTGGCAAGCCTCCAGTCCTGCGCTTTCCTCCCCTATGGATGCTATAGGCTGGTGGAACTGTCCTGTAGGCTGCATTCAGGGAGATCAGAGAGAAAAAGAATAACCTTGAAAGGCCTGGTTTTACAGGTTAGTAAATAAGGTAATGAACTTTTATAGTGGAATAGAGCCACAATTCTAGGCAAAATTGCCTGTTATAAAGCCGTATTTTTTTAGACAACCTGATAGAAGAAACAGCTGGGTCTACACAGAACTCTATTATTTTAGCATAAGGCGATTCATGCAAATGTGGGAGTGGGGATGTCTCTGTACGATTGGACTCCCCCCCCTTTCTGCATTCCTTTGCCTCGACTTGAGCTCCAGATCTGAATAAACTTGAACTCCTAAAATTTTTAAGTGGTTAGGATCTGCATGTTGAATTTGTAGCATCCTGAAATTAAGCAAGTTCCACATTGTTCTAGTTTGTTTGGATGTGGTTTTTTGGACAGCTCTGAAATAACATTTCGGGGAGATACCAGAAAATCATCAGTCTGAGAAAACTACTCATCCATCAAAGAGGAACATGAGTTATGACACTAAGAAACAGGGGATGAAGATGCTCCAGGGCAGCTTCCTTATTCAAAATTAGAAATAAGGAAGTGGAAAAGGAAAAATTAATGACTTTGCTTTGCTCAGCACAATACTGTGATTTGAGCGTAGTGCCTGACTTTGCTCTGTTACCCTGAGAAATTCAGCATGATCGCAGTGTAAAAGTAGTAGGATCAGAGTAAGACCTACGTAGCTCTCACGCATGTTCACCTCTCGCGAAGCCTTTTGCGTGGCACTGGCAGTGTACTCGATATTACCCAAAATACAAAGGCGGGCACTGATTTTGGGTGCTTATCATTTAAATGCAAGCAGCTCTTCCTAGATTCTCTCTCCTAGATTAAAATGAAAACTGGGACTAAGATGTATGTGGCTACGGGAGTTTCTTCTAGTCTCGTGCTCTCTGGTTGCCTGGGGACAGGAGAAATCCCTGGCCCGGCGGCACAGGGTGCAGAAGGCCTGACGTCTGTCTGAGACTGACTGTAATTAGCCTGGGCTAAGTACGAGCGATGAAGACCACCCCACAACCCAGCAATCAAAAAATCCACGTCTGTGGGCCTTCGTGGTCCTGAGGAAGGTGCTGTGTCGGAGAAAGGTGCTGATGCCTTCGCCAGCGCGTCTTAACTGCTGCTGTTATGTACAGCTGCCAGGCTAAAAGGGTCACAGATAACGTCTATCCACGCTGCGATCGCACCTTCTTTTTGCCGCATAGGCAAGCACTCGGATACCCTCCGTAAGCAGCGGTGGTCTTCCAGCTAACAATGGCATCCGGGCTCTCTGCAGTACTACCTGCTGAGGTGTTTCCTACAACATGCCACTTCTTTATTTACCCTCACTCCTGGCTCTTTCCTTTCACGCAGAGCTTGGCAAGCAGCCCCGTGGCCATTTTCTGTGCTGAACATGTGCCAGAGGAAACCCGCTTGGATAAGGACTGGGACATTTTGACCGAAAGCAAGGTTGTGAGTCCCAGTGGATAGTCTTTTTTTTATGTGTTTGCTAGCACCATTGCTTTTGCTACTCTTCTGTATGAAATAGTTTTCTGTCCTTGACTAAGCTATTATTCATAAGCTTTTCTTACAAGTCTCTACTTTGGTATGGGGGACATCTAAATTCCCTTCATAAAAACTTTCATCGGGCCTTGGAAAACAATATAGCAAAAACTGTACGGCAAAGACTGGAATATATCTGAAGTAACGCTTTCCCAGTCGCTTGGGTGTCTGAAAGTTAATTGTTAAAAAGTGGGGGTTGATAGTAAATGTGGTTTAGTGATAAGACGCTTTGAAAAAACAATTCACAACGGCCAGGCCAGCTTGGTCAATCCTTGCTTACGTCTGGACAGGACTTCATGTAGTGGGGTGACAGCTTGAGCCCTCCCCATGCTCCTCTGCAAGAAACAGCGCTACCGGTAGTTAGTTGCCGCATAAGGAAAACAATGCCCATCACCCTTTCGATGAGTTATGTATGGTTATCAAAGATCAAAATGACTAATTTGTTCATAAATGAATAGAAGAGTTGCTGTTTCCATTTCTTTTTTCAGATCAAAGCCGTTCTTAAAATCTCTGAGCCCACAGCGTCCCAGTTCTTAACTTGCATTTTCTTATTTTTATTTAAAAGATCCAGCTAGCAGACCCTTGGCAACATCAGCCATGTTTATGGACAGCGATATTTGCTTAAGAAATAGTGTCATTGCCGTACCTTGTGAAGTGATGATAAACATCCTGAAACTGTACACAGAAAAAGGTCAAAGAGCAAATAGATTTCCTCACCAGGGAATTGTCCTGTAAAACACAATGACCCTGTTGTTTGCATGGTAACACAGGAGTTACGGACTGCAGACAATGACGACGTGGACTGGATTGAGAGATTTTGAAAGACACGTGTAAGATGTTGGACCTTGCAAAGACGAGAAGGTTGTTGCCTTGTGACTGTGGCCCCCGGGTTTAGTCCTTCTCATGCTAACGGGGTGAAAGGTGTGTGAAATAAATACTTGCTACTGGCCTACGCCAGACAGCAGTGGAACAATTCAGCAGGGTGACATACACTCTAAATGAGGCTCTTCCCCCCCCCTCGCAGGGTAAGAGCTACTTTCAGACAAAAGAAACTTAACTTCTGGCAGTGTCAGGAAGGTGGCAGTGACTACAACCATGGAAGAAACTAAGGGCAAGTGCCGGGCTCTGGCTGTGTGCATTGGCTTCAGCGCTCGCTTCCCCTTTGCGGATGCGATTGCCTTCAGCTAGCTGTTGCTCAGACCGGGGGAACGCGTAAAGTGAGAGCAGCCGAGTGTGCAGGCAGCGTTGAGGCATTCCGGGGGAGCAGTTAAGGCTAGTGTCTTCGTAAGATTTCCAAGTTCCAGTCAGCCCGGAGTTTGCCTTTATTTGGGGGATGGAGTCAGCGTTGATTGGTTGGACAATTTCATTCTCGAATTAAATGTCAGTCCAAAGCAACATTAATATTACTTAATCCTACCGCTCTGCTGACCGTTGTGTAGCCCACAACATCTGAGGTACGAGCTGCCTTTGCCTGTATTGGGAAAATTAATTTTTCAAACAAGACAAAACCATTACTTGCCCTATTAAAAAAATAAAAAGGCAAAAAATTAAGCAAGGACGTTTCTGTTTGCGTCTGCTTGGTGTTCGTGCCGTCTTTTGCTGTTCTCTAATACTTGTGCATCTGGCATTCTCGTTATAGCCAGGCACCATCCTATGAATATATACCAAGCGACAGCTATCTCCTCTGGAGCTGAAAATCAAAATTATTACATGATGCAACAAGTCGGTGTGATGAATGAGTAGAGGGAGTGGAAGAGAAATGATGAGGCTAGCAGTGACAGGAAACAGAGCTATATAGACTGTGTGTAAAATTTGTAACTTTGCAGTACGTGTTAGGTTTGTTTCTCTAAGACATAAAAAGAGGAAAAAGACTGATGGTGTCAGTAGCTCCTGCTGGCCACCTGCTTCACTGTTATGTTGAAAAGATGAAGGCGCATTCCCTTTATACATCAGGGTACATTTTATGCTTTCTGTAACAAAGCATCCCGTGGTATTTTGCACAAGTGCGTTTTCTGTTTAGTTACAAGAAAATGAACCTGAGGAAATGGAGAAGTCATAGATCCTTGAGCACTATAAGCCTGCTAATTTTGTAGTTAGCAAACGTCTAGCACATTGCCTTGCCTTTCCCTTATAAATATTTTCCAGAGGAGTGCTATCTCTTGACTGGACCATCTTGTGACCATTAATAGGGAAGAGAGAAAACAGTGAGCAGCGCTGTGCTTGGATGAAAGCCTGCCAGAACCGGTAGTACAGCAACACACAACACCCCTGCTCAGACTTTAAAGCAAACTTCAGACTAAATAATCCATTTTTCAAGGGTGGGATAGTGGTGCAGCCAGCAGTTACATGACAGAATAGATACACAAATACATACAATATAATTTTGTGTGTGTGTGAGGGGAGTGAGGCAGAGAGAGAGATCAGACTGCCATTTTCTCGGTGAAATCTAACCATACATCAGAATACAGTTTTCCAAAAAAAACCAAAGGAGGTCCTGGTTCTAAGGAGAGCAGGGAGCGGGGAAGAGGGACGAGGCAGGACGTTCTGAGGAAGGCCAGCAGCACTGTGCCCCAGGCAGGCAGCTCTTTGCAGCCAGTAGCTAAAATGACTTCACTGAAAACATCGCAGGGACTGCCAGCTCCACCAACAGCGGGGACTAACCCAGGTGTTTGCAGCTCGAAGAGCACATCTCGCTGTTCCCCCAAGCTAGAGAGTCTCTGGAGCAGAGGACCGCACCACGCGCTCATCTTTTTCACTCAAGCAAAAAGGAGGAACCGTAACAATCTGGCCAGCAAAACGGCCTCAGGGAATTGCCATGAAAAAAAGATGCAAAGTATGATTTCTAAACGTGAGAAGTTGGATCCAGTCTTGCAGCAGTTGGGGTTGGGATTAGGGTTTGACACTTCTAGATTTGCTTCCACGTAGGATTGGGGTTAGGGTAATTAGGGTAATTAGGGTTAAGGTTAGCGCTTATGGTTAGGGTTAGAGTTAGGGACATGAGGGTTGGGAGTTAGGGTTTGGATTATAGCCATTAAGGTTACATTTAGGGGTTAGGGTTAACTTTATTAGGGTTAGGATTAGGGTTAGTGTCAGGATTTAAGGTTAGAGTTATGGTTCGGGTTAGGGTTTAGGGTTAGGTTCAGGGTTGTAGTCGTTCCGGTTAGCGTTAGGGCTATTAGGTTTATGGTTAGGGTTAGCGTTTGGGGCAGGTTTTAGGGTTAGGGTTAGGGTTTGGGTTAGGATTAGAGACTTCTAGGTTTGCTTTCATTTTGGGCAGGGTTAGGGTTTGGGTTTAGGGTTTAGGCTATGGATAATCAGATTTAGTGCTTAATGTTAGGTTTAAGGTTAGGGTTAGTTTTGGTCGTTGTCTTAGGGTTAGGTTTAGGTTTAGGGTTTGGGGTTAGGGTTAGCTTTAGGGTTAGGGTCCAGGTTAGGGCTTAGCTTTAGGGTTAGTGTTATAGTCATTAAGGTTTGGGTTACGGTTAGGGATCAGTGTTAGGGTTAGGGTTAGGGTTATGTTTATTGTTAGTGTTGGGGTTAGGGTTATGGTCATGATTGTTAAGGTTAGGGTTAGGGTTAGAGACTCCTAGATTTACTTTCACATAGGACTGGTAACGTTTCTGCACTATCATCTCATGTATTGTTGCGCTACTGGAATGCTTTAAATGCTATTTTATTTGTCCTTTCTAGACCTCTGTGATGTCCTTCTCATCCCTGTTATTGCCCCCTCTATTTTTAACCCGGACCGTGCAGTCCAGGCAGCATGAGTGCTGTTTTGTTCTTTTACATTTATATCCGAATGAGAGCTGCCTGCTCTACATACGAAGCATGTGGTGCCTAATTCTTCCCATCAGGAGACAAATTTTTGAGGATCCGGGAAATCTGACAGATTTTAACTGCCGTGGTGGCTTAGTCATTTGTTTGTGGTAGCACCTAACAGCCTCTGGATCAGGGCCTTGCCGTGCTAGGCACTGCACAAACGCGGAGTAAGAGGAGGTGCCCGTCCCGAAAAGCCGAGGCAGTCAGGCAGGGAAAGGCCAGGCGCAGGAAGAAATGACACAGAGCGGTAAAGCAATCGTCCCGCAGGCACATCGCCCGGGCGCAGTGCGAAGATGGAGAGCTGCTCTCCTGATGCCCAAGGCTCTGCCCGGTGGGCCGTGCTGCAGGGGCGACGGTAATGCCTTTTTGAAGAAAAAACTTCCGAACCTCCAGATGAAAGGAGCAGCTGCTTACCAGCAATGCAGGACGTGGATTCAGTGCAGTGCTTTTCCTCACATGCCTCCTATTAATCTCTAATTAATCACAAGCCGTTAATTTCTTTTGTGCTTGTATGGGTTGATGTCCATGCACTGCAGAAATCTTTTTTTTCACCTTTTATATGGAATCTTTTTTAAGAATGAAACCTCTGCGGCGTAAAACAAAGCCAGTGGCTGAGAAGATGAAATGTTCGCCCCTGGGATCTTCCCCCGCACGTTGCAGCACACGTCCTCCTCGGAAGGGTTTCTCCTGGCACTCCACCTGAGGGGCTCTCCATTTCCTGACCAAACACCACATGGAAAATTAAACTTCACAGAAAATATATATAAAATCCAACACCTCTCTATAACAAGCTATATAGAGTGGCCAGATATTAAGTCGTTAATTCTTACCACTCTTTAACACACAGTGTATAATTACCACTACATAATACTGTAGAGCACGTGATTCCTTTAATGTGCTGATCAAATTGTAATTAATTTCACTTTTTTTTCCTTACCTATTCTGGGTCCTCTCTTCCATTTCCTCCTGACAATAGCTCTCTTTTCACTCTCTCGTTCGCTTTCTGTGCAGTAACATATGTGTTACACAGCCCTGTCCCTACAGCGTATACAAGATTTCCTTAAGCTTACCAGAACATCTACCTGGGGCCAACTTTGACGCACCGATACTATTTTTCTGCCTCAGACCCCTGCCCAGGGCAGCCCTCCGACCTTCAGCCTAAGCAGGGCCCCAAATCTCACTCTGTGGGGGGAGAGAGGAATGGGTAATGTGGAACAAAGTATAAAAACCCGCAAAGTTACCGCTTCGGGGTTTTTTTGCTGTAAAAATCTGTTCACCTTTATGAGCTTGCGCATCTCTAGATCTGTATGTATATGAATGCATGCATGCAGACGTGTATATGCATATATACATACATAGATGCATATACCTAGATACACGTAGTTTTTTAAAGGTTACTGAGTACGGAGTCAATGCCCCCTTCCTCCTTCCCGGCTTTCCAAGCCATTTTTCAGATTCATCAGGACTCTGACCACGCTGATAAATGACACATCACTGAAGAGCAATTGGTGAATTTTATGCCGTAACGGGAGGATCGGAGCGGGCTACTTTTCTGTGCAGGGCTACTTCTGGAAAATAAAGGAAAACAAAGGGGCTGCTGCGGGGCGGAGGAAGGGGGAACCTGGAGCAGAAAGACCTCCGGGACTCGCCGTGAGGAGCGCTTGCCGGGGCCACAGCTCCGGGCGCTCAGCACCCCATGCCGGGGGGAAGGAGGGAGCCGGCCCCGGCCCCCAGGAGGAGGTGGGTGCTGCAGGCCCGCTGCCTTTCATTTTGCTTTCACCCGAGACTCTCTCCAGCCTCCCTTTTTATGGCTTTATTTAAGCTCTGGGGTTCTGCCGGATGAAAGTGCTCTCTGTTCCGCAGCGGAGCTGTGGCTTTTGGATTTTTACAGCCCCAAAATTACTTCACGATGATCCAGAGCACACATCACAGCCCAGAAACCACACGGGAGCTGTGCTGGTAAAGGAAGCTGAGAGTTGCTGAAGTAGCCAGACTGAAATTTATAACCGTGACCTGGGCCTTGTCAGGCCTTTACGACACTGTGTAAAGTGAATTGCTGCTTAGTCACCAATTTGCTTGGCAAGATTGGCTGGATTAGGAAATACATAAAAGGTCAGACAGTAGGAGTTTGTCTAGACATCCTATTTTGGATTATATGCTCTACATGTTTCTGTGGCAACCCCTGCAAAACATTCATATTTTAGCAATATTTTTGAAGGCTCCTTTTCTGTAACGAGCTACCGAAACTTTTGTGAGCAAAATTAACTTGTTTCTCTACCGCCCGCAGCCCGGCGGCCGCCCGGCTACGCCCTTTTGGGAAGCCAAGGGGAGCCGCCTCGGCCGGAGCGGCCGCACCGCCGGCTTCCTCACGAAGGCCGAGGCCGGGCCCAGGGCCCGCAGCCCGCGACCCAGGGAGGCCTGTGGAGCTGCTGCCGGAGAAGGAGCCGGGAGCCAGGGACCGCAACGCTTCCCTACGGCTGCCAGACCACGCTCCATCGCTCTTCGCCGGCCCAGGCTCCACGTTGGCCTTTCCAGCAGCGGAGGGATGGGGGTACCCGGGAGCAACAGGTATTACCTCAGGTTCTCCGCTTGCAGGCAGCACGCTGAGGTCTGGAAAGAGAAGCAGCAGCACCATGGCTTGCCACCTGCAAGCGAGTCCACCTGGATTTGAGCTGGGCTCAAAAAATGCAAAAAATCAACAAAATGCAAAAAAGCCAAGTACGGTAGCGAGAGAGCAAAACCAGCTAGCCAGGCAAAATCGAGCTCCATAGGCAGGGTTTTTACTCCTGTGACATTATTGTTATTTACTCCCTTCCATCCCATCCCTCGTGCAAGTGAAAAGTGGGAACAATTTCAAAGCTAGTGGAATTCTTCCTCTCGGCTCTTAAACTGGGAGGGAGGGGGAAAGAAAAAGAAAAAGTGAACTCCAGGAGTTTCAGTGACACTAATTGGATTTGGCTGGGCTTTCCAGGTTGAATCAAATAGATGCCAATTTAAACGAAATAGAACGTAGCAAGAAAGATTTTATGAAAACCAAGGGCAGATTTACTTTGTCCACTCAAGTAAAAATTAATGAATAAATAAACACTCCAGACAGCACTTTTGACCAGTTTCATTAAAGTAAGCTCATGCTTTAACTTTATGATTCCTACCATCCGATACCTAGAAAACTGGCTTTCAAAGTCACTCCTGAAAGGGCTGGTATTTATTAGGACTGGTCAGTTTTCTTTCCTTTTCCTCGTAATTATCTTCTGGATAAATAGTACTGTGAAAGGGGTTTTGCATTGCTGTCTGCTGACATAGAGAGCACCTGGAGCCACGGTGGTGCTAATTCGGCAGACGTTCCTCGGGGAGTACCATGCACCTTCCTTGGGCAGCGCTCTTCCTCACCAGCCTCCAAGCCCTTCAGAATAGTGGGTATCGTTATCCCAGCCCTGCAGATGAGGAACAGCTGGAGGAAAGCAGGGCTTAGAGAAATAAGCAGGCAGTTTCGAGAAGGTGTAGCCTATTTGCAGCTTCCCTGGCACTCTTCAGGTGAGAGGGCTGTTTCTGTCACCGCTGCCTTTTCATGCCTATGTTGAGAAGGTGTGTAATTAGGGTACTTTGTAAATTAACCTGCGAAATACCATACTGAGTTATAGCTGGGGTAGGCTGAGTTGCTGAACCGAGCAATTTCCAAAGAGCAGAGAATAATAGCTGCTGTCTTGATACCCTTTGAATTTGAAACCTAATGCTCCGGCTCTTCCCAGGCAAAGTGAGTCAACGTGCATTCGTCGCTGTCTCTGGCACAGGCGGAGGGATTGCACATGAATTTGGGGAGTGTAGCAACACCCCCGGGGCTGAGGGTGTGTGCACTGCTGGATGTACTTACATGTATCAGATTCTACGCTCTAAAATAGCTGCAGGCAGATGCATTTTTCACGGCCTACCTGCTCACCAAGGCTCCCAGCTGACTGCGTATGAGTCAAATAATGTGAAACTGAAACGCGCGGTGGAAGGGAAGTTCCAGGTCTGACCAAGCAAACATCTCTCTTGGTCTAAATTGTTTTCAGCCAGCTTCCTTTGGTCATACTTCCTTGGTGATTTGCCTATAAAATGAGCTTTTATTTAATGTTTTGAAATACTGTGCTAATAAGAAGGCTATAGAACCACATCAGATATTTCTGAATTCCAGCACAAATCTGTTATCTATTATTATTATTATTATTACACAAACAGCCCTGTTTAGGCAAAGGAGCGTTGCAATACAATTTGCCAAATGAGTAACAGGTCTCTGCCCTAAGGAGCTTACAGTCTAAAGGCAATTTTGGCAAGGTTTTCAAAGGTGCTGCGTACCCACAGTTTACAGTGACTTCAATGAGAACCTGTGAGTACAATGACAACTTTGAAAATCATGCCAAATATAAATAATTACTTTTTTTTTCCTTCTTTGATATCTGGAAGTCACTCGTAACTTTTTAATTACGAACATATTATCAAATTTTATTGTTTGACTTGCTTAGTCCCATCTCCCCCTTTCAGGACTGGTCTTCATTCGGTTGGTAGACATATTTCGTTTCTTCTGCTACAATGTAAGAGGAGCCTGATTGTCCTCCTAGGGACAGCTAGCCACCACTAGGGAAAATCCTACTAAATTTAGCAGCTATTGGGGTGAACTACGTTCCTATTTTCAGAGGTGAATATAACTGGAAGGTTGTCTATTACTTGAAAAGGATAAATTGAGGGGACAGACTTCACGAATGCTTACAAATATAAGGGGCAAGTAGGTGGGATATTTTAGATCTGTGACAGTATGTAGAAGCCTCAGGGTACAGGGAAAGGAGGTTTTGATATGTGCTTGTGCATAGTGGGGAGGATATTTTAAAGTAGTTTTTAAAAATAGGCTTCCTGGCAAGCTAACACCTTCAAAATGCTTGGGCATTATAATCTGTATCAAAATATATCATTAAATTTAAAATTTAGGCAAGTTACACACAGCTCACGATGCTTTCCACTACTCATAAAGATAGCTGGATGTGGGTATGCACTGTGTATTGTGAATAAATAACCTCTGATCTCTCCGCTCCCTAATGAACAGTGCAATGCAGTATGTATTTCTGAAGCGGAGTAAAGGAAATTAGCAGATTATGCCTATCTTAAGAGGAAAGGGTTGTTTCATTTTTCTGGGGACCTGGGTGATGTTACTATCACTTTGCTATAGGACTCCATATTCTTCACTCTTTGAAACTAGGCTATGAAACATCAGCATTTTTATGAAGTAGAAAAGCAAGTGAGAAAATAAATCTGTTGATGTTATCTAGGTACTAAGCAGAACAGAAAATCCATGCAGAACACGTGAAAGGCTTCAAAATGAGGAACAGGATTAATTCTGTGTACACAGGGGGGAAAGGTAGTTTTAGTCACACCCAGCTGTTATTTAGTGCTTTCTTCTTGTGGATCTCAAAGTACCTTAGCGAATCAGTGAGTACCACTACCTGATTTATGGATGGGGAAACTGAGGAACAGACAGAGAATTTCACATGCTCAGGGCTGCCCAGTATGCCCGCTAGGAACAGCACCAATATCCTGCTGCTGCAGTGCTGCATCCACAAGATCGTATTAACTACGAATACTGATTCAGCGGAAATTCATGCAAAAGCACTATTGAATTACCACCAATACCGGCGTGCAAACTACAAAAGAAACTGTGTTCTCTGACCGAAAATATGCCATGAGAACAGTCTGTTCCATCTGACCCTGACATCCTCACTCGAACCTGCCGTGAGACTGGAAAAGGCAACAGGCTCTTCTGATGACCTGGTCAGCCCTTCCTCCTCTGCAGGTGAGCGGAGGCAAAGGGCTTTGCCTCTGCTCCAAACTTTCCATGCAGGTTGCCCTAGAGAGTTTCCATTCCCTTCAGGAAAACTGCTGGCTCGTCTTCCTGCAAGCTTCCCTGGTGCCTGGTGTCCCGCCAAAGACACGTTCTTTGGTAATCTCCTCTTCACCTTCACGTTGTCCACATAAATGCATTAATAATGGTAACTATAGTTAAGTACTATCTTATTTTGGCAGCAGTTTTCTAGAAGATAAAATAAGAAATCTACTGCTTTTGTTGATGTTGCTTATCTCCTTTGCCAAGTCCTCACCTCTTTCTCTTCTCCTTTCTTGGGTCTTTTCCAATGTCTGTTTTTCCTCCACATAATTTTCCTTCTTGTTGAATATTGTACTGTATTAGTACTTTTTCTTCCTATTTCCCTCTGCCTTTTTGCCTCTCCCACACTTTGTTTCTCTTCATGACCTCCATCCTTCTTCTTCTGTGTCTCTTCCCCGCATTCCTCCTTTTCTATCTGGTTTGCCCTAGTCTCCTCAGCCAGAAACAGATCGATCGTGTCTGGAGGTTTGGGAATTTTCAGAGCAAGTGCATGAGCAGCAGTTGGCCAGGCCAAGCGAAGCATCTGCATCCAGTGTTTTCTTCAGCCATATTTCATCTACGTGCTGCTTAGTCTGAGCATATGGAAGAAGGCGCAGCTGCCACATCTGCTGGAGAGGTGCGCTGTAGTCGTAAGGGATGAAAAGTTGATCGAGTTATGCAGAAACTAGAGTGCCCATGTCTTTTCACCCTGTTTGCCACGGCTGGAGCTCCCCTCCACTTCCCTTAGAGGTTTAGAAAAAGGTTTTGGCCATGAGCTAGGGCAGGGTAACCCACTAAATATTTGCAACAACCCTCGAATCAGGTCAATTCTGCGGCTAAAGTAGAAGAACAGCAAGGTCAGCAATGTTATTTAATACAGTGAAGCAGATAAACGAGTACAAAATTGCCTGTGTTTAAACATGGCTTTGGTGATGGTCTTCTGTGTGCTTCAAGATCCTGCCCAGTCAATACCACAAAAACATTATTTAATGACAAATATTAGTCACAGAGAGGACACTTGTGTTTTTAATTGCCCACTCCGATTCAAAGGTATTGAGAACAAAAATTGGACAATTGCCTGCCTGAGTACCTACCTAGTTGTCAGCCCATGCAGAAGGGTGCATCCGGCACAGTATCGCGTGACTGCTGTACAAGAGAATGCTTCCACCAGCATTGGAAACAGCATTCAAGGAACATAAGCACCTCAAATTGTGCCTGTTTTAGCAGCAGAGCCAATCTGACCAGATGATTTGCCTGCTCCCCAGGACTGATGCCTTGAGCCCTCAGGCTCATTCCCCCGCTCCCCCAGTCCTGCACCTCTGCCTGCAGAAGCGGACACCACGGGAAGGATGGGGAGGCAGATGGTGCTTCCTGAGCCACCACCATCCCATGCAGACGTGCTCTCCGCAGGGACAGATGCTTAAATTGCCTGGGGCCCAGCCTGCCCTGACTCCCAGCATCGCGACTGCCAGTGGAAAAGTTGTAGACCAAAAAAGCTTCGTGTAAATAGTCTCTTTTAAAAGCTTAGTGCCTTCAGCTGTTTCTAACTCAAGCATGTCAAGGTGTAGGAGGGAAGCCCTAATGGCTTACGGAGAGCTGGGAAACACCAACTTCCGTGAAATGCCTGTGGCCAGCTTTAAATGTTCTTAGAGGTTTTATTTTTAACTGTTTCAGTAAGTAAGAGATCTCAAGTGGTTGTTAGGAGGATAAGTAAACGAAGTGTTGGTAATCTAATACCAGCTATGTACTTGGCCTCATAATGTTTCTCTTCTCTGTCTGTCAGTTCTTCATCAAGCTACAGAAACCAAACCTGAAGCGTTGTCTCTTCCTCAAAACAACACGATTGCTTTTGCAGTTGTCTCCCTGACAAGCTGCCAACAGTGCATTATCATATATGCAGGATCTCACAAGACTTTTAAAAGCTGCATATCATCACAAGCTGTCTTCTTGGTAAGAAATAGTGTAGCGTTTGCTCTACTGAAACAGTAGTTAGCTGTGAGGTATAAATTTCTAGATGATGACTGCGGAGTTTGGATGGTGATGTAAGGGCTGCAGAGAAGGCAGTAACTCTCTGAGAATGTCTGCCCAGGACTCCTCATCACTGAGGAATGGCTAAATATACCATAAATTGCAAGCCGATTGGCTGGAGGAGACTTCAGCTCCTAATTATCTCCCGCTAACACATGCACTGGAATGAGACATCTAACCGAGTTACTATCAGGCACGGGCCGTCCTCCAACCCGCCCCCTTCCCAAGTTTTTTACGTTCTGTTCTCTAATAAAAATGCTTACTGTTTTTCTCCCCCTTCTCTACTTTGCCTTTTTCCATTCTCCTCTCTAACACTCTTTTGAATGGGTCTGCCTGCTGTCTACACCGAGTCACTAAACAGATCGCTTCACAGAAGGTTTCCAAAGGGAAATTGCCCGTTCCCTTCATCTGATTGGTGAGGTGAAACTTTGGTCTTTGAAACTTTGTTCAAGCCAATAATACATCCGTCCCCCGACACATATACAGATTTAGTATCTGCTTCCTATTAATGTCCTGCTAAGATGTAGGTCATCTGGACTGCGGCTTCTGCTGATACACTTCCATAGAGCTGAGGTATCTCTAGTGTGCTCAAAGGTTGCTTCTGTAGATAACCTCAGTGCAGTAGAAACACCCTTTTATACAGTTTTCTTTCCATAAAGTGGTTCCATCAGTGGAATTATAGAGAGCACTCAAGGTTTGCTGGATTTAGCTGTTACAAATTGCCAAAGGTAATTTGGCTCTTAGAATTTGATGGGATATCCCCTTTTAGAGTTACGTTACTTTCAGTAATTAAAAAAAATCCTGAGCAGTTAACTACTGCTTTCAGTAGAGCAGAATTTGCTTGCTTTCATATCTGAAATCTTGCCAATCAAGGTTTCTACTTAACAGTTAATCCCTTTCGTAATTAGGCTCAACAAAACCCCGGTATATCTTTCCTAGTCATCACACCACCAAAATCGTAGATTAGGATCCAGAAGGTAGAAGTAAATGGGCTGTGCAACGGATAATCACAGACAGCTACAGTGCAGTGAGAAAACCAAGTGCATGGACAAGTTGTCTCTGGAGTAGCGGATATCCCAGTAGCGGATATCCCAGTGGCTGTAAGGATGTGGGCTGTCAGCCACGCACGCTTGGTCAGTTGGACGATGGGGAGCTACCTGCCGTCATCGATTCCCTGCTGCTGGACTCCAGCCTAGGCAGATCCAAGTCAGCTGGGCATGGCGCTGACTCCAGGGATGGCCTTGCAGACCACGGAGCACAGGGATCCCGCAGCTCAGGCACTGAGGTAGTCAGTCCTTCCAGGCTCCCCAGCTCAGGAGCCCACTTTGCGATGCCGAAGCGAATCATACTGGGTAGTTTATCCTCTTTTGAACATTTTTTTGTTTGACGGGCTTGGAAGACTAAACCATGTTGTAGTATTGGAAGTGCTACCTCCAGCCATATTTATTACCAAGCCAAGAGCTAACAAGATAGTGCTGCTGTCTCTTCATGCACCGAAATCTCTCCATGTACATAGTTATTCTGTCACTGTTGGAACACGTCAACATACATTAACCGGTGAACCTTAGACAGAATCAATTATATCAATAATTTCATGTATAAATACCTTCCAAGATCATCAAAATCAAGTTAATAGGCAATGAAATGTTGCCTCAATCATGACCACTCAGGCCTGAAGCCATGCGCTGGATCGTTCATCTCACCCGTATTTGGAATTTCCGTAACTGATACAAATTTATTAAGAAGCAGTGTGAGATGGCTCTAGTTTCTTTGAGTGCCAACTTAATACCTGTTTCCAGTAATGGAAACATATGGTCAGCTGGGATGGAGCTAGCCTTACAGTTAGCACGCGGTCTCCAAGACAGCTTTCTGTCTTCAATCCTTTCCTGCAACTCCGCCGGTTTGCAGGGGGGTGGCGAGTCTGACAGCTCCGGGCCTCCATTGCACCGCTTGTGGGACACTTGAACTCCAAAAATAAGGCTGCGAAGGTCCTCAAGACATCAGGCAACATGTCTTGAGGACATTCATTCCCCCTATTGTTCTTAAAAATAGCACTGAGGTGAGCAATGCCCGCTGAGAAAAGCCTCTATTTTCTTTTGATAGTAGCTGGTGGGCTCTATTAGCACTTATGCTTTAACAGTTTTTGTTTTGCTGTTCTTTAAAAGGAATGTATAAGCCAAGGATCATTTCAGCATGCAGCTGGATCTGTGGCTTCCAGGCATAAGGTGCAGTGAGGGCTGTGCTGCCACATGTCCTAGCTCTAAGCAGCTTCATTTGTGTGAGCTGCTGCTGTTAATTTGCATTTGCAGCATCAAGCTCTTCATCAGTCTCCCAGTCATTTTGCTCGGGTTTTCACAAGTGAGCAGGGGCATTTTATTTTAGAAGAGGAAAATACTGGTAATGGAAAGTGCAAAAAATTACTTGGAGGGCAGGGTTTTACCACCCAAAATGGCCTTGGCTGACTTCTTCTTCTTTTTTTTTAACTTAATGAGAAAGTAGGAAAGGTTGTTCCTTGGAGTATACTTTATCTTGATGGTTGGCTTCCCACAGAAATCCTCTGCTTTGTTTCATAGTATTATCTGTAGTTTTGAATGAGTGAAAGAGTAAGGGTTAAAAAAAGTGCTTGGGTTTGAGAAGGATATAAGGCCAAATGTTGTTAGAAAGTTTTTGCCAGATGTCTGCATTCAATGATTATTTTTTTTTAACAGAGTTGGTATATTTTCATGAAAAATAGGACATAGTTCTACTACATCGTTTTCACTAAAATATTTCAAACCCATTTCACCTAAGAATTCACTGGTTATATATACTTTTAATAAAACGAGCCAATAGAAATGGCCACTGATTTATGGTAGATTGGTTTTGAGTCCTAGCTGTGGCACGGGTAAGTGGGAAATGCTTTAGGAAGAGCTGAGTTAGTTTTCAAAGACAATCTGAAAGAACAAGTTCTGGTATTGCTGCCTTCTAGTTATTCACTTACGACCTGGTGAGCGTGACTAGGATGGCAACACGGCGGGAGAGAGGAGGCATTCTTGCCTCATCCCTCCTAAATCAAGAGGTAAGGTGGGAGGGATTTCAAGTTGTTATCACCAAGGCATATTTTGCTGGAAAAACATTTTTATCCATGATCTAAACTCAGAGCCAAAATTAAAAACTTCTAAAGTAAAGAACAAAAAAATCCCTCGGGATGCTATCAAATGTTTTCTTGGAACCAAGACTGCGAATTAGGCTTCTATTTTGTTCCACTGAAGGTAATGAATAATATTTAATAACCTCCTTATGTTATTGTTGGCCTGCCTCTGGAGGGGTTACCCTGACTGGTCAGTGTGGATAATGGATGACAGAAAAGGTGCTAGGCTATTTGTATATACCTTGGCGAAGATTTTACCATCCCCATTCAAGACCGATATGGGTCTTTATGAAGTGTACGATTTTACAACTTCTTTGGAAAAATAGTCATTGTTGCTGCATTTAGGACAGATAGAAGAAATAATCTGGCAAGCTGTCTACGAGGTGCACACAGGGGATAAGCCGGTTCTTTAACTGGCAGAGTAGCCTAATCTGGATAGATTTCCCCTAATTAAGATGGGTTTCCATGTCAGAGGGGTTGGCTACAGCCCCACCAGGAGGGCTGCAAAGCTTCAGCCTGCCCTTCAGCGATTCCTCTCACCTCTTGCCTCCCTGCACTGCATCCGCTGGCCGGCGGTCGTTCGGGAGCTGGTGGGGAGGGCCATAGTTGTACAGAAGAGCGTTAGCTGAGTGCTCAGTCCCAAACAGTTGGAAATCACTCGCTCAGCAGCTGTGCAACCAAAACTCTCAAAGCTCCCTCTCTCTGAACAAATAAATAAAACCAATGTCAAGTACCCCACCGCTGCTATTGAAATGGTTGCCTGTAACATAACCAAATGGCAACGCAAACCTCTAAGCGAATTTCAACCTCAGCTACCCCTCTTCTGAAATTTTATTTTTATTTACAGAAAACCAAATTAAAGCTGTTCAAGTTAAAAGAAAATGTCATGATGATTAGCTGGCGTATCCCATCTTTTTTTTTCCTTCTGTTTCCTGCAAGTGAGCCAATGCATAGGTTCTCTGGATAGCCCAAATGGTGGGGTTTGTCTCACTATGGAGTTTCTGGGCAGCACATGTGAGGATACGGACCGTTCCTGTTCCTTTGAACACTTTCATCCTTTGATTTAGGGCTGCTTTCTGATTTTTTTAATCAAAAGGTGCTGAAAAGCGATCGCTAACTGTAACTGGTTTGCCCTCATTTAGAGGGGATTTCTTATTGCCGCAGTGGGGCCTGCTGATCTGTCGTCATATCTCCGCAAGGCTGAAACCTTTATTTTTCATCTAAATCCTCTAGAAGATTCTCTGCATTTCATCATGTTTTGTTTTACTTACGTTGACATAAAAAAATCTGCTGTTTCAGCTCCCTGGGTTTTGTTGCTGATCCCCTCGCTACGTGGAGAAGGAAGCATCATTTCAAGCCTCTCTTCAGCCAGCGTCTCCGTGTGTTCCCCTCCGAGAGTCACCCAGCCTTGCAGCTAACAGAGGAATTTGTCCGGGGTCACATTTTTTGTCCCGTTTATTCTAAGTGAAATTTACACCGGATTTTGCTAGTTTTGCTGTTTAGCAGCCGCAGGTCTCCAGAGCAGTCCTCACCACCCCGCAGGCAGCAGGTCACTCGGATGCCACAGTGCCTGAAGCCGGAGTGACCGACGTTTCTGCTTTCAGTTCAGTTGATTGGTTTGGTCAGGTAGAGTCAGTGGGAGCTAAGTGCTTTCCCAGCAAGCGTTAAGGGTCCTGCAGTTACAATATTTAAACCTTTCGAAGCGCAGCTATCCACGTACCTCACGAAGCACCCGCCCAAGTTCGTTGTTGCTCCAGATATCACTGGCGATCGCACAGAAAGCTCCAGCTGATCCCAGGGCTTTACAGCCCGTTTAGTAACTGAGAAGAATACAGCGCCGTGGAGTTTTTATCCGGGCGATAAAAGCTTTTTCCATAGCTTTTTGCAGTGGCCACATGGCGAAAGCCACCTGCCTTTGGCAGGCAGCAGCCCTGACTCACGCGCTCCCGGCGCCACTTTCGCTGCTGCATCGTCTCCCGCTTCCCTACCCCAGCCCTCGCGCTGCAGCCGACAGGTCTTTCCTGAATCCATCAACCCCTCTTTGATGTTCACCTCTCCCCGCGAGGGACAACTCCACCACTCCTTCCAGCCGGCCGCATGCTGCTCTCTGCGTCTGTCCGCCTCCGTGGGCAAAGGAGAAAGGGAAAATAAGAGGGTGTGAATGAGAGACAGAGATAATGGCATTAGAAGCTCCCTTCTGGCGGCGCATTAAGGAAGATTTATCCTTAAAAGCTTTGAAGAGCTTCCTGAAAATATGAGCGCTAAAACGTGCGGCGGGGATGTCAAACTTCAGGCCAGCAAGCCACCCTAGAGCACCCAGGCCGGGTCACTGAGCCCACATCTTTCTCTCAGCCAATCTCCTTCCCCGTGACCACTCAAAATTAGAGCGGGAAGAGGCTTAACAAAGTGTTTTGGAAGCCATTGGCTGCCAGCTGCCACCTTTGCCAGGGTGCCGTAGCCCCTCTGGGGTGATGTGACTCATTATACAGGTGTTCCTTCCGACCCGTGCTTATTGGGTGCGGAAAAGAGCTCCAGGCTGTAGCCATAAGGGGCAACATCACTTGCCACAAGAGGACACGCGGACATCCCTGGTGTATGGCTTGCCCTTGAGTATCTTGGGCTAGAGCTCTTTTTCCTGTGAAGGGACGGCAATGGGATAAATCCCCTATATTAAATAAGACGTTGATTCTTGCAGCTGTAAAATTGCACTGCAGTTTCCACAACAGAGAGTACTACGATTTGTTGGCGTTATGGTAGTGCTGAGTAGCTTCACTCGAGGGACGTCCTCAAACACATGTTGAGTAAGAAGGACGGTTCCTTAGCTACCAGGCTGAAACCATCAGCAACTGAGAAAGTAAAATGGGCCACCAAACCAGACAAACAATTAGGCAAGGATTAGAGAATAACAAAACCCAGTTGATTAAAAAAACAAACCTGCAATTTACAAACCAGATCACGATTTAATCTTTCTGCTTTCTTGGTGGTCATAACTCAGAGGCGTGCACAAACGTGGAAATCGGTTCTTGCGTTGGAAGAACGATGGGTCTGGTGGGGCAGCCGCAGTTCCTGAACTCGCCGTCCCTGGGATGGCGGATGGCAAGGAAGCACCTTGGAAATCCCCTCTGCTGCTGTGGCAGCGGTGAGCACAGAGCACTCTGCTACCCTTTACCCTTTCGGTCTTGCAAACTCAACCTCGCTTCACAAAGAACCTCCCTCCAAGACTGTGCGGTGCTGAGAGGACTCCATCCAGGCAGCACCCTGCTGCTGTAACCCTTGAAGAGAGACCTGCTCTCGCAACTTGGTCTGAGCACTGACCCCTCCTTTGCTGACTTGCCTTTCCTGGTCTCTAGATAACTTACAACTCAGTGTTAAGTTACACTGGGTCAGCCCTCGGCTTCCCAGAGGTGCGCAGGGGCTGTGCAGCTGAGTGTGTTACACTGGGAGACCTAATTCATACTTGTTCTTTGGCTACACCCTTATGTTCAAAACACATGAACCAGGTCTTGAAAAATCATGGGACTCACTTGATTGTGAGATTTAATAAAAGCAAACACGAGTTCCTTTTTATTTGGTTTTTTAAAGTTATTTCACTTTTATACTTTTAGGTGGCTCCCAGATCAGTGTTCAAAGCTCTTCTCCATACCCATGAGGGTTGCAAGCAGATGTTAATCCAGGACCTGGAGTTTTAATTAAAAAATTGAATACTGGGAGATTCGTAGTTAAATCAGGAGCACTCGCAACCTTGAAATCACAACAATTTACGTTGCATCACACCCCCCAGCTTTACAGCAGTGCTACCTAGTGCCATCTTCAGTGCGAGCAGAGGACCTGGGAAAAGAAAGCTGGACTGGAATTGGGACCTCCGTTTCGTGTCTCTGTTGAAGAGTGCGAACCACGCCACACTACGCCCAGACCACCTGAACATGGGATGCTGTTTAGAGAAGATTTCTTTCTGACAAGTCTACTTTTCTGTCCCAGTACTCATTGCCTCTGCAATGTGAAGAACCCATCTAACATCTAAAATGCCGTGAACACTGCTGTGATTCTGGGACAGCTTGTTCCAAATGGGGTGGGAAGAGTAAAATTATTTGCTTCTGTTGCCTTGGTGGGTGGAGAAGAGCGAGAGTTGTGGTAAAATGACAGTAAAACAATAATGTTTTAAAATGGAGGTGTGTCCCCCTCTTTGGATGGATGTCTCCATCCAGAGAAACTGCGAGCACTGGAAGTCTCAGTGATCTGGATCCACCATGGCAGTAAGACAGGCTGGCTTGTGAATCTTGCTCCTGAGGTTTTGTACAAGTGAAAATTCAGCCAGGCCTTCAAATACAGCCTAATTGGAAGGTGGGATTCATGTAAAGCAACTGAATTTGGTCAGACAAGTTTCCTGGAAATTAGAAATGACTTCAAACTGCACCACTGCAAGCCAATTTCTAAACAGTTCAAACTCTAGCCTAGTAGATCATCTTCTTTTCTTCCCCCTTCCTGCCAATCCATTAAAGATTTGGCCTTTGCAAGTACATTATTAAAGATAGGAGAAAACTGCAAAATGCACATTTGGAACCGGTTTCGGCTTTTGGAAACCCTGATGTACTGAAATACTTACACTCTCCTCGCTGAATACTCGTCACAAATTTGAGGTTTCTGGTGTTGGGCTGAGCCTGGAGTTTGGTGACACAAACCCATAAGACCTTCGCTTTGTTCAGTCTTTGCTTTTAAAGTCTTGTGAATGATGGGCGGACCCTGAACTCCTGCCCCTAAAATAGCAAATTTTGTATATTTTGAAGTTTGTGGAGTGGTGCAGAAACTGTAGGTGAAAAAGTCATTTTTAAGTACTGCCCTAATGTGGGTACAAAGACTATGATTAATTCACATGAGGAAAGCAACCTCATTTGAATTGTGGGGTTTGGGTTGGTTGTTTTTTTCCTGTGGTCATTTCCATAATTGGTTAGAAAATCAGCTCTGATCAAGGAATGTTTTTATTTGTTTTAACTACGTCCTACTTAATGGAGATGTAATAATTCAAAACAATTACATTAAGGTAATTATGTTTTAATAAACATAAGCTTGGCGCTTCAAACTGGAAATAGAACCTGTACCCTGAGCCAATTAGGAGCTGTGAAATGAATAGGAGACAGCTGATTGCAGTTTGTGGAGCGCATTTATTAAACCAGTAACAAATAATCTATTAATCTTTCTCTAAACATCAACAACATAAAAGAGTTCCTCACCTCAAAGTCAGCTGCATTAAATAATTTCACGCCAACAAACTGAGACGCCAGAAGTTTTGCATGTCGGGATATGATTTATAGCATGAATTAGCTGCTTTTGTGTGATGAAGGGTATAATTGAACTCCAGCGGCAGCGTGTGGCCATAGCGAATGGCTTGGCAGAAAGCTGATCTCTGGAAGCCGGCTCGCAGGGGAAAGGGTTTGTGCTGCCGGGGGCTCCGGCGGGTCAGCGGGACAGCCTGGTCCCTGGGCAGGCTCCTTCCTACCTTTGTCACGCCCAAAGGAAACGCGCGGGTTTACCGGGAGCGAGGCAAGCCAGAAGGTACCGTAGATGCCCAGCGAGCAAAACACAATAGCCTTTGTAAAACCAGAAACATTTCACAAAAGCCTTCTGACCGAGACGAGAAATATTGCAGGTGAAAAATGGAAAGGGAAGCAGTCAACTCCTAAATGGCATTACTTTCTGAGTACGCTTCACTCGTGATGCTGGTGTGACCAAACTGAATGATACGGGGAAAGGCTTGGGTGTTTTCCTTTGGCTTCCTTTCCTTCTCAGCCCTTTTCTTGCAGCCAGGTCTCCCGGTTCTCCCTGTTGCTTTCATTTCTGATGCAGCGAGGGAGAGAAAAGCATTTAAAAAGCTGTAACGTCGTGAATCTGTAGACTACACAGAGAAACGGGAAAGGCCAGAGGCACTTGGCATAGGCGTCATTTCAGAAACTGCTTCTCATGTTTCCTTTCTGTAGGGTAGGATCCCTAAATAGCCGGGGGTTCATCTAGCAGGGCCCCAGGCTGAAGCCCCCGCAGTCTGCCAGAGCCCCAGGGTGCACGGATAGCCAAGGCTTGCACGGACAGCTATCAGACGTGCTTATTTGCAATCTGTCCGCTCAAGTAGATGATTTCTTCATTCATTTAACACCGTGCAAGGACACGGGGCTGCTATTGCCATCGGTATTTTCAAGATTTTGTATGCATTGCTTTTAGTTCATTAAGACTGATGATCTCTTTCATATGGCAGGCGAAAACAAATAGCTTAAGTTTGTTGGCTGTGAATCACAAGCTTCTGATTTATTTGAGAAAAAAAATGAAACAATCTAATATTTTATTCGTCTGACCTACCAAGAGAAAAATTGCTGTCTCTATATATGCAAGCCCACACATTTTCACTGGTAGCATCATTGCAAGTGATGGAGTTAAACTTCAAATTCCCTATGTAAGTAACTTTCCTAGTTATACTGGTTCTTTCTCTTCCCTTTTTCATTCTCTAAACCCACATACTTTTGCCTGGTTGATTTTCTTTTACTCTCTGTAATGCTACGTAGTCTTTAATGCCTTAGCTAACAATCTTAGCATTCTTTTTAGGGTCTCCTATATCTATTGTCGAAAGGGGTATTTCAGCAGATATGAAGCAGACTGTAATAATCAACATTACGTGCTATAATACTTAATGCAATTTATCCATGACCTGGATTCGGTAAATCGTAGAGGTTATCAGGGCTCTTGTTTTATGCCTGTGTGCCATTGAATGCAACGGGGGCTGCTGGAAGAGCAGTTGGGGATTCAACATGTCATCTCCAAAGACGCAAACGCTGATTTATGCTTTAAAGGGTAGTAAGGAAAGCAGGAGAGCTACCTCATGGTCTTTTGACTCTAGTCGGAAAGCATGACGTGCGTTGCTTAGTTGAAAACCTAGATTTTGAAAGATTGCTGAATACTTAGAAAACCTCTTTTATGAGATGGAGGCAGACAGCTGCTGATGAGTTTGAGAGGGATATCTTGCAGAGACATTTGAGGCCCCCTCTAGGGAATTAGAAAGCTCCAGGAAAAGGCCGATGTGCCTGTAGACTGTACTGATATGTTGTTATGTATCAGTTTTCTCTCTCCTGTTTTTGTTTTCGAATAACTCTGGTTTTGAAAGTCAGTTTGGTTTCCTGACTGCCATTGTCATGGCGCCTAAAACCACAGACCCTGGTAAGTCCAGGTACTGAGGCACTCGCACGTCATGAGAAAGGAGTAGAAGCGGCGGCTCACCTAATGCCACCTCAAGGGAGCAGACGTAGGTTAGGGTCGGAGCAGACGTAGGTTAGGGTCAGAGCAGACGTAGGTTAGGGTCGGAGGAGATGTAGGTTAAAGTTGGAGCAGACGTAGGTTAGGGTCGGAGCAGACCTAGGTTAGGGTCGGAGGAGATGTAGGTTAGGGTCGGAGCAGAGGTAGGTTAGGGTCGGAGCAGACGTAGGTTAGGGTCGGAGGAGATGTAGGTTAGGGTCGGAGCAGACGTAGGTTAGGGTCGGAGCAGACGCAGCTGGAAGGCAGGGATGATAAGAGTCGCAGTTAGCCCAGGAGCTGTGACCAAGGCTCTTTTCATTATAGCCTCAAGTTACTAGCCAAACGGCTTCTGGTATGAGCTGCTGGTGCCTCTTGTGAGGAAATGGTTTTGCTAAAAACGGTGGGTTTGAACGGGTAGCCAAAAACTCCATAACGCAGTTTCCAAAAGAGCTGATCTGAGAGCAAGAGAGAGAAGGGTTCATTATCAAAATTGTCGTGTGTGGTTTCCATCTCTCTCTTTTAGGTATCTGTCATCATTTATTGGTTAAGACTTAATACCTAAAAGAGAGTATAACTCGGCACTCATTGCCAGAGCTCCAAAAGCAAACATCACTGCTATTTTTTTAACCACAGGCAGCAAATCTTTCAGAGCTCTTTCCCCAGCAGCCTGACCCCCAACTCCTGGGCGGCTGCAGTAGCCCAACGCCGAGCCAGGTCTCCACGTCCCCGGCAGCGCGTGGCACAGGGGATCCTGGCCGAGCTGCAACCTCCGCGCAAGGCAAGCGCAGGACAGTGAAGTCATATATGTCAGTCAGTCTCCCCAGTGAAATCTTCTGGGCAATGTGAATTCTGGTGCCCTGGTATATAGAGTTTTCATCCTCTGAACCATCAAGGCTACAAGTTGTCATGGGAAGCCTCCCGGGATAAGCCAGGCCAGGAGCAACAGTACCGCAGCCCGTGGAAACTCGAAACAGGGCAGGAGTGATTTTAAAGATACAACTTTAAAGATTGGGGCTTTTTCCCCTTGCACAAAATGTTCTAATGTATTTTCATCAGACAGCTACACACATACTTCAGCCCAACAAAATCTTGAATGGCATGGTAAGGCTGTAGGCAATCAGAATTTTATTTCTAGCTCTGTGCAACTGGTGGTAAGGAAGTTACTGCAGCTTGATTTTAAACAGTCCCCAGTCCCCTCTGATGGCAAAATGAGCTAAAGGCAAGTCCACTTATAGTTTCTGCTACCCTATAAGTTCAGACCATGCGGTCAAGAGTTCTGGAGTCTGGTTTTTAGTATCTCGCGTAGTTTGCTTCCAGCAACTTAAAGAGGAATTCTCGGCACCCAAACCTGCTAATATCTGACCAAAAAACCATCAGACCAACCCAGAGACAACCAGAATCAATGGCTGCTTTCCCAAATATAGCCCTCTATTTCTCTGCAGTTTAAGTTCATCATAGCGATGCGGAATAAAAATCTCGCTCTGCCTTCTGGGATGTCAAATGGCACATCGTTTAGGTGGCGAGTTGTGCAGACTCTGTAGTGACGAATGCAATAATTGACCGTACCCATTTAGTGTTAATATTGTCCTGCATCTCATTTCGCTTTCAGAAATTCTGACACTTTATCTTAATTTGGACTGGTCTTCTTTTGCCACTTTACTACTCGTATTATTAACATCAAGTGGATGCTGTGC
Source organism: Elanus axillaris (assembly GCA_026212715.1). Lineage (NCBI taxonomy): Eukaryota > Metazoa > Chordata > Aves > Accipitriformes > Accipitridae > Elanus > Elanus axillaris. The sequence continues at coordinate 24,765,511 of JANZLQ010000030.1, forward strand.
TCTCTCCCTGCAATACAGACAATTAGTACAGCGCTATATATTTTGCATTTAATTGAATTCCATATACCTCTAACAAGGCTGCTGATCTCATCCCGGAGCAGTAACCTCCTTGATATGAAATATCTTTGGAAGACTGTTTTCTGCCTGAGAGCCGTTCATATATATGCGCTGCTGAAACCAATTAAAACATTAAGGAACCTACAGTTGAATAAATATCAGTGAAAATACAAGAAGAACAGAGTGGTAGTTTTCAGCCAGTTTTATGGAAAGTCAATAGGTATCCAGAGGTCCAATTACAGGAAATGTTTTTGCAGTATGAAATAAAATTATAAGAAATAGAGAAGTAAATGAGAACGTTATAGGCACCTAGCATGCTTTTGGTCCTGACATAATGAATTAATTAAGAAGAATCAGTATTAAGCAGTAAAGGCGAAATTCTGCTGTGAGTTGCACCTCTTTAAATCTGGCATAATTTCACAGATTTCACAGAAATCACACTGGATATAAAAGTGAGAAACATGGAAAACTCTCACCCTGACAAGCCAAAATTTATTGTCCCTTTTGGCCTCAGGTCCGCCTCCACCATCCTACTTAGCGCAGTTCAGGGGCCAGTTTGGAAGCCAATGCCCCCAGTTAATAGGGAGCAGCAAGAAAAAGGGCAGCATTTTATTCCCACTCAGCTACTTCGGGGTGTCTGAGCAACGAGGCAGCTTCTCCTTTGAGCTGTGCGTTTCAGAAAGAGCCAGGAGGAAGTCTGCTGTTCCTCTCCTAGATTCATTTTGGGCCATATAGTCTCCCTGGCCTTTATGCCTCTTTCTTAGGCACTTTCCTCTGTTTTAGGGCAGACCACCTGCCAGCACGCCCCGCCTGCAGCACGCGTGGGACGGCAGCGTCACCTTACCCCGTCTACCTGCTGTTTGCCTCATCAGCGCTCGCAAGCGCTGTTTGCTGTTTAGACACGGAGCTGCGCGCCTCCAGTGCTGCCAAGCGTGCTTGGTAAAACCTACCCGGCCGTTCATTTAAATACTTGTTAAACAGGAAGGTGCTGCTGGGAAGTTGAGCGCTGTTTTCTATTTAAGCAAATAGCGGGAGGCACTAGGCATGCGTGTCACTTTGTGATGTAGTGGAAAATGTGAGTGACTTGCGTTATCCCGCAAGTATCCCCTTGTAAGCAAACCCGAAGGGCTGGTAGGGACCCTGCTGAAATCTGTAAGCTTTTGCCTTGGTAACAGCAGCCAAAGGGTTAACTCGCACAGCTCTTTCTCTGCAAACGTAGGCGTTAAGGAAAACTGATGCACACAATGGTGTAGCATTGGTGTTTCCCTTGTGATTGAAGGAAAGTAGTTATTAAGGTCAGCCATGCTTATTTTTGGCTGCCGTGGAGCCCCTTTCAGCCTGAACACTCCTAAGGAGTGTTCTTGACTTAAGGTCAAGAAAGTTGCATATTTTGCGAGTGAAGTAAACAGGGGAAAGAAGGAATGTTGGTGGGCTGAGTATCTCCTTTTATTGGCCGTGGAATATTAAGGCTTAAGATTTTGATTTAGCCTCCTGCAAAGTGGGGCACCGGTATTGCCAGGGGTGCCAGCGAGGTCGGCCGTGGCTTGGGGTGTCCCTGAAAGTCTGAGGCTCCCAGGGGGACGCCAGCTTACGGAGGCGTGGGAAGCTCTGAGACGCAGCCGAAGGGCGCGTGGGTCGGAGTCACTGGGGCCGCCAGACGTTCTGTGAGGCCGTCGCTTTGCGCTTTGGGTGTTTTTGCCAGCTCTTTCTGTTCTGCAGGAGGTTTTTTTACTCCTCGGGTCTCTTTGCTTATGTTTTGATAGGCTGCCTGTCTGCAGAAAGCGCGCGAACTCTTGGAATAAAGCAGACCCTTCCTTCCTCTGTCATCCAGCGACGGCGTGATAGCTACCAGAGTGACACCGTCTCTGTTTTACCCACTGTAGGCTTACTCCTCGACGGTGATACTCGCAGCCGTTTACACGGCTGACGGCGCCTGCCAGACTTCGCCGTGTAGCCAGAAGAGCTTTCCTGAGAATACATTTGGAGACATGCATTAGGCTATCACCGAGACACGTATTAAGGTGAAAGCGGGAGAGAGCCTTACGTTTTTCCCAAGCGACCAAAGTGGCCAGCAGCTCTAGTCAGCTTCCCAGCTACATCACAAGGTTTTTCTAGTCATCACACTTCATTCTTCACGCTCTCACTTCATGTTGACAAGTGCTATGTAAACAACCTTGCTATTAATAGAAAAAAGATATTCTATTTCTATATTTATCATGCATATATTATATAATTTGTGCAATTAGCATTTGAATTCCTATTTATAATTTAAGCTCCACAAATGAAGACGGTTATTGATGGGCCAAAGCCAAGAAAATACTTTCAGTTCTAATCATTTTCTCGTGACTTTCTCTAATCATTTTCTTTCTGTGCTTAGGCATGCACCGGCATTACAGTATTTTGGAAGGACGCCCTTTTTCTTCAGTCTTAAAGGTCCTCTCCATTTAACATTTAATATATTCTTGTCTGCTGGCACATTAGACTGAGCTCAGAAATGCATTGGAAACTACAGGCTGAGTTATTTCTCCTGCGAATCCTTTAAAGCACAAAAAATATTTTTCTGGTCTTGAAAATCTGGCCTGAAAAGCATGCAAAATGATTCTCCGTGCAGCGGGTAAGATGTTGCAAAAGCTCGTCCGTGGCCAGGTAGTGTCTGTGGCTGCTGGCAGCGTGCTTCCTCCCGGCAGCCTGAGCAGGAGCTGATCCCTTTTCCCCGCAGAGCCCACCCCGATCCCAAGATAGGCAGGTGAGGTAATGCAGCTGTTTCACGACTGTGACCCAAGAGGGGGGTGGGGTGGGGTGGTTTGGGGTTTTGTTGTTTTTTTTTTTGTAAGATTTTGCCAAAACAGAAAGTCAGAATTAGCGCGCACAAAACACATCTAAACAATGGAACACATACAAATTAGAGTACCCACCCACAACGCCTAATACATAACCAGTGAGTCATGCTCCGAGCCCAGTGTGAGAAATCTGTGTAGGTGGGTTTTATTTGGTTTTCTTTTTGATTGCAGTTGTGCTTCTCTCTAGCTAATAATTATTGCACTCTGAACTAATAAACATAAAGATCTGAGCTTTCCAACATGTCCAAGCGGTAAATATTTCATCTGTTGGACTCAAAATTTGATCCGTGTGGAAATGCGAATGAATTACGGCTTAGGACCCTAAACCCCTCGCTGCACGTTTGAGTTCATGGATTAAAAGTGAGATACTAAACCACTGGGATGAACCCAGTCCAAGGTAGTAGTGACCGAAACAGTCGCCGTTAGCGAGTTATTCAACCGCTTACGCAAAACGTGAAATGAAATGAAGAGCGATAGCCTCCTGTGGATAAAAGGCCACATCACAAACATCACCGGCAGTACTGGCCTCTTTCTTAGGAGGTTCAGCAAAGATGCCAAAGGTTTCCGAGGTGTGGAGCCCGAGCTGCCTTCTCACGCCCAGCGATGGTCCCTCCAGGTCAGGGCTGGGGCTGGCTGGCAGGGCAGCACCGGGAAGCGCGCGATGCCGCTCCCTCCTCTCTGATCAGCCTCTGATAATCAGGGAGAAGCCCAGTCCGCGGAGACATAAACTTGGCACTTCTCCCGAGTGCTGTGCTTAGGAAACCTGAATAATGAAAAAGCACATAGAAGCCTAAGCTGTTTATAAATGCAATTAGTCTTTCAGTGATTTCAGTTTAATTATTCTGAGAAACCGATTTTTCTAAGCTCCACAACAATGTATATTATTACATTATTTAAAACAAGTGAATTTTCTAACCAGCCTCTGAGGGCCTCAGAAAGTTCCTGTGTTGTAACAGCCGCAGGGTGTCTTAATGCCGCAGACATCTGAGGTTTTCCAGAACGTCTAAGTGGACACTGGCTGTAATTTACTAGCCATGAGTATCGCTTGATGTCATTGTTGCAGAAGTTGTAAGAAAGCAACGTAATTCTAAGGTGAGATTTTTTTTTTTAAGGGCTCATTGCTAGCCTGACTCAGCCACCTCTACTCCTTTTTGTTGCCAGCATCAATGGGAAAGTAATTACAACTTTTTAGGCCAGTGAGGCACTTTTGAAAATCTTGTCCTTAATTTACAGCTTCTGCACTTCATTTTCCCCCTTTCTTCTTTACTTCTAATGTTTCCACATCCATTCCCTCCATCTCTACTTCGGTATCATCTTCGCCTTCGATCTTAATGTCTCTTCTTTTGTCTTACTGCCTCCTGGGGTATTATCCCAGGGTTGTTTTCCTCTTGCCCTCATTATTGTCCATAGACAGTAATGTGACTCATTGTGACCCATCCTCACGTTGAGACAAGTCACAAAAATCAATACTTCCCCACCTCGGTTGGAGCCTCCTTCTTTTCGCATCCTTATTTAACCTTGCATTTCTGATCTTATTTAATTGATCATCTGACCGTCAACAAAGTCATAAAAAGCAATGCATAGCAAAGAAGATTTATTTCTAAAGTAATTCTAAAAGTACAGTTGCTTTCTCAACCACCACTTCTTCCAGGAAACTTCAGAGAATGGATAGACTTGCTCATGTCTACAGTTGCAGCAATTCAGTATTCAATGAGATCAGGCTAAGTTCAGTGTTTTCTGACCTATGGAAATGCTCACGCAAGATACACAGACAGTGTTTCGGACCCCTGCTGTTCATGTTTAAGGTCTTGGTGAGAACAGCCCAGCTTATCTGCTGGTATGGCAGACGCGGAACGGTATGAGTCACTTAGACCCCTGACACACTGCAAAAATGCACATTAGAGGAAAACCTTTATTCAGTCTCTTGGATTCGTGCAGCTTTCCTGTCTTCCATCCTGAATAGGAACACAGCCAGGGCTGACTCGTGTTTCCACGCAGTCTCCTTAAGTCATGGTCTAGACTCAGCAGTTTGGGAACGGACTGTAAATTAAACTCTACTACCCAGCCCAAAGCAGACACCACAGCAAGGAACTGGGACGCTGGGACTTTCAGTTCCCAGTGAGATTTTGGTATTCCAGAAGGACTAAAACTCTTGCAAAGTGGATGTCTTGCATAGCCATAGCTCTGTGCATCCTCAAACGTTTTCTCAGAGCGTACGAGTTCAATGAAAATCTGATAACTCATTACAAGCTACGGAAGCTCCCTTTCATTTGGACGCCTTTCACAGCCAGTCTAAACCACTTTCTTCAAACAGCAGAAGCATTTTCTTCCCTCATTCCACTCTAAGTGTTGTATTCCTCATTCCACTCTAAGTGTTTCAGTCTTTTCTTGGAGAGGAGTGTCACTTGAAGGAAGATAAACGCTTGGCAGCCTTCTCTCAGGCCACGACAGACAGCACTTCTGTGCGCTCGCGCAGCGTGTTTACTGGTGACCTGCCACGCTCCGCACGTTCAGAGGTCTCTCTCTGTCGTAAAAGCAGAAAAGTAACAGCTCTGTTGTACAGAAAACTTTCTTTCTTTTTTTTTTTTTTCTCTTATTTGCTTGGAGAGGAGAAAATGCTACTGCTGCCTGGAAATCAGAAAGGCACGGAACAAAAACCTCATACGACTACGTATGCCAGATGTGATCCACAAGTAGCTCCATTATTATTAGTTGTCCTCTCAGTAACCTCTCCCTCTTGTGCATAGAGGAGTGCTTGCAGGCACCTGCTTCTCTGAGAACAGCAGGTAATTTAGCCTCTGTGGTAATTATAAGAAGCTCCTCAGCCACTAAATGGGGACTTACGGTCTCAAGAGTCAGTCTCATCTGGAGCACAGTTCTCCTTAAAACAAGGTGATCAGTTTAATGCAGTGGCGTATTAGACGGAAGAAAAGAAAAAAAGTACCTTTTCCCCCGCATTCGATGTTTTCCAACAGACCAGAGGAGCAAATGCAGGGAATAGGGCTCAATGAGATTATGGAGTGCTACCAAACTGTTCCAGTGAAGTGTTTTCCAGATGTGCTGAGCAAGACTTCCACTGGCGTGAGCTGATTGTATAGCATTCAGCAGGCTGTTAAGGTTCAGATACTAAAAATACAAAAGGTAATGGCAGTGTTGCCATTGATGTACAGGGAAGGTGAGTAGGTCCCACATTTGCGAGCCCCGTTCTGCTTTCGCTCTGCCCAGCAACGTTACTGGGGTTTGGAAGTGGTACGTCATCCAAATGACGCTCTGTCTGGGTCCAGCCTGCAGGGATGGAATGCCTCCGATGCTGGTCTAACGTCACGCGTGCGAACACCGGAGCGGCACAGAGCCTCAGGCCCAGCAGCGTCGGGCTCGCTGATGTGGCCGGGGGGGGGGGGGGGGGGGGGGGGGGGGGGGGGGGGGGGGGGGGGGGGGGGGGG
>JANZLQ010000030.1:24771950-24790772 GCA_026212715.1 Elanus axillaris
CCCCCCCCCCGAAACAGCAGCCAGCTAAAAGCAAATAAGCAGCACCAAGTGCCTGTCTGGACTGCAATGTCTGAAAAGGAGGCGTGCGGAAAAGGACGCGTCGTTTTAGTAATGTCACTAGGGAGATGTGATTGAATCCCCTCTCTGTGGACAAATACAGCTGGACCATCCGTGTACATTTGCAGTCTACCCTCTCCCAAACCACCCTCTGATCACTTGCACCCTCCAAGCCTCTCGGGCTTTCTCGTAGGCTGCTTTACATCCCCATTCCCACCCGTTATTTTTAACTTTCCCAAACCCTTCTTGGAGCCAGTTGTTTCCACTGCGATGACTGCTGGGAGGGACCAGCACAGCTCGTCCCTCTCTTCATTGATGCCCCTTTTGCTCCCTCCCAGCTGGCAGGTTTGGCTATACGTATTGCTAAGGCTGTGGGACCACCAAATATTTCCCACACCACTTCACTGGCAGCAAAATAGGTGGCACTCAGGTGCTTCGGCCATTTTAACATTCTGCTCGAGGAAATCCTGCGCTCTGTCACTGTACTCCGTCGCTTTCTCTGACAGCTTGATCTCACTTGTATTTGGGTCGTTTTTTTAAACCGCACGAGCTCCCCCAACCAAAGTATTATTATTTAAGTGAATTTCCAAAAGGCAGGGACATAAAGTCTAAAGTCAAGTAATGTTACTCTGCAGTCCACCACTGGTTAGAGTTTAGGGCTTCTAGGTAGCACAGTAAATACTACTCAGTCCAGTAGCGTTATTCAGGTTGTGTCTCTCTGGGGCTGTTTTTAGAGGGAGCTGAGCCAAAGCCCTGATCGCAGGATGAAGGCAGTGATCTGTCATTCCTGATGTTCAACATCGGCATCTGAGCCGGTCGACTCGCGTCGTCAGGTACAAAAGAACCCCGTATATTCCAGAAGACTTCTGTAAACCAACATGATGCTGTTCCTGGTGATCCCTCGTAGGGAGAGGATGCTACCTCCTTGTTGTGCTTCTTCCCACCGTCCCGCAGAAGTCTGTCATTCCACCAGTGCCAAGAGACAGTCTCAGCTCCAAAGCGCTAGTAAAGGTTAGTAAATACAGGTCCACAGCAATGCTCAAGCACATGATTTCAGCGAGGTCACCCCTTTGGAGTGTCCAAACCTGTCGCCTCTCCTGCAGAGAAAACTGTATGGAAATTCTGAGATAAATGTCCTTGATTTTTCAGCCTGCTACCCCTACCTGAGTGCAGCTGCTCTCCCTAATTTAGCGCTGGTGGAAGAAAACTGGCGTTAGGCCTTAGGGCTTAGTATGGCGGGTCTACAGAAAAATTTAGTGTCCCTTATAATGTTCCTCCAGCTGTTAGCAGTCAGGCTCAGACTTGGCTAGTCCTGCGCAGAGGAATCCCTTACTTCTCTGGTCGTCTTCCTTCCTGCGTCCAGCCAGGAGATGTTTATTATGAGCTGTGGAGAGTGTTGGGATGAGGAGCAGTCTCTGTTTCACATCTGTAGGAAGACTATCCAGGGCCACTGAGACAGCTAGACCTTGTAGGAGGGAAGGATTGACATTTCCCGTCTCTAGGGCAAGGATGGGACTAAATGAGGAAAAGACACTAACTGAGGTGGGGTCACTCGGTGAAAAGTTTCGGTGCCCACTGTCAGTCAAGTGAAGACTAGGAGAAAAATCCCGTCAGCTCTGTGGTCCCAAATCAACTATTCCCATCGGGCTACCTCAGCCAGCTACATTTACCCCTATCACACTTCCACCGCCTAAGGTGGCTTGCCTCGGTTTGTCCCTTGTCTCTTATCACATCTCAGAAATCTTAGAAAATGCAGTATCTCCTAGGTTTTTTAGTGACAAAAATATTTTTCTCCCGTTGCAAATTAACTGAACTCCCTGCTGTCTCTCCTACAACCCAAGTTAAAACATGACACAAATCACAGGCGCTTCCTGGAAATTTTAGCTCATAATTTGCTCTGAGCTGCACTTTGTTCTCCACTGGCTACTTCAACGTCATTTCTTGTAGACCATGACTCTCAGGTGGTGGTGAAACATCTTGGATAAAACACCATGAAAGTTACATTCTCATCTATTCTGGTTTTACTTGTTTGCTTGTTTTCATGGCTGCTGCTTTCCAAAATGATTATTCTTCTAAAATGACGGGGACAAATGACAATTTGGGTAACCACTGAGGCCTGGAAGCTTCCTACTTGGTCAGAGCTCCCATTCTTCATATTCGGTGGAACTTTATTTAATCACAAAACAGAGGCTCAGGTGTGCAAAGAAATGTAAATAAGGGCCTGATTCTGCAGTTAGGGCAAAACTCACATTGGCCTGAGATGAATTTTTACCTACAGAAAAGCTGTAGGGTTTTATTCTGTGTGTAAAACACATACAAACAGCCCTTTCTTCCTCCCATTTAATTAAAACTAACACAGTGGTCTGACTTCCTTTTATCTGCCTGTTCCTTCACTGGCAATCCTATTTTTATACATTTTTCAACGGAAATACTTTAGATCACACCTAGGTAGACCGCCAATATTTTACTGATCCTGTAAAAAGTATCTATCTCAGAGATGTTTTTGTTGTTAGAACTACAATCAGGTAAAGAAGCACTGTAGAGAAACAGTTGCTAAATAAAAAAGAATGGGTGGTGCCTGGTTTGGCATCTACGCGGCAAGTGACGTGTGATTTATTATTAGTGAGACGAGTACAAGAGGCGATCAGTGAGTGAGGCTACCTGCAAGGAGGAGCATGGGAGTGGGCTTTCTGTGCTGCATTATTTCCTTCTCTGCACCGTATAGGGCAATTCAGTCCATCCCCACCTTAGATAAAGTGGGCTTATAAAAATTCCTGTTAACATTTCTGGTAAACACCTTACTGATTTTAACGCGATGAGGATCAAGCATGGGGGGCAGAAGGATCCAGAACTAGCAGTAATGTGATCACACATTTTTAGTCTGTGTTTGTGTGCTTGCGTGTAAATAGGAGCCAGCAGCGAGGATTGTTAGTGGCAGCAAATTAGCTCAAGCTTTACTGACGGATGAAATATAGAAGTAGAATCCTGTGGCGATGAGTGTTATTGAAAACCCTAAGACAGGCAGAATGAAAGAAAACATGAATGTAGAAAAACAAAGTCTTGGTCTGTGCGATTACTGAATATGTGTTAAGAACAACCACAGAGCACCGGAGACTAGAGCTGACCCAAAGCCGAGGAGCAGAACGCACAGAGGCATGGACAAACGCCATAAATCACTCTGACAGACCTATCGTCAGATCTGTAGGAAAGACCACCTCGAAGGCCGGAGGGAGGGACTCACCAAGGCTGCGCCTTCTGCTGGAAAGCATTACGGCTGGAGCCATGCTGCTTGCTGTAGAACTGCAGCTACTTTGAATGCTAATAATAGTGTTTCTTTCCAGTTGGTCTAAAGCAGGAATTGTTTCCCATGTGATAGTAGAACTATTTAATTTACTAGGCTGGCCTGTCATAACCCACGAGCAAAGAGCTATGAGGTCATTTCATTATCACTTCGGTATTAAACTATCCTGATGAGCCAGTAAAGAATTTTTAGATGTGCTTTCTCACAGTTGGAAAACATCGTGTCTCTTTTCTTTTCAAGGAGTTGTTGTGACCTCCAGTACAGATAAGAGCTTTCCCTGATGGGGATAAACCCACTTTGTTAAACCACGCATCCCAGCAGCATTTAAACAGGGCATTTTTGCAGAGAGAGAGAGAAAGAGACTCTGCCTTTTTCTCCCAGTGGCAAAGAGCGTCTCTGACAAAAATGTAATCCCCTTTTCCTTTCTGCGTTTCAAAAAGCTGTCTATTGCCAGCTCTGTTTGTTTATTTACTTACTCGACTGGGAGGAGGAATCACTTATTAAAAAGTTCACTTGGGAATATTGAAACTATCGTAACTTGTTTGCAAACGGTCTGTTGACAACTGGCCACGCTTAAATTCCATGAATCATCCTAACATGCCATAGGTGACGTACTAGAGTGTGCACGGAGACTATCAAACACGGGATACTGTTGGTCTTTCTTCCTGAGGTGGTCGATAAACCCTGTGTTGGTTTCTCATCGTTCTTGAAGGCGGACTAAGCCTGCTTATGGACATCTGGCCTCTCTCTAAAGAAGAGAACAAACTGCAAACTGCCGCCCAGGGAGTGTCAAACTGAACGTTAATCTGACGTTTGAAAAGTTTACTGAGATTCTTTGCGCGTGGGTCGTTCTTCATGCCTGGCAATAAAGTACTCCAGGCTGGGCTCTATATGGTTAAGCTGAGCGACACTCAACATGGGCGCATAGCAAAGGCTGAGGCAGAGCTGAGTGTTTCCAGCATCCCCACGTGTGCATTACTCAGCAACGGCTCGTCCTGGAGCCTCGCACTAATTATGGCCCGAAAGAACGGGTAAGGTGGTGCGCGCTGGCTTTCTGAAGCACCAGACTATCAGTTTCATGGCCAGTTTTTCGCTGTACTAACTTCTCCATTTCCAGATTCAGAAAGGAAATGCATGTGACATACGCATCTAGCAGTTTTGTCTAGCAGTGCTAAGTATAATGAGATATTAAGGACAGCGGTTTAGAACATGGAGGCACTACTTTTAGATTTCCTTCACCCCAAGTACTGAGGGCTCTATTCAATACCAAACGTAAGCTTCCCAGCCGGTGCCGAGCCCCGTGCTGCTGCGGTTCCAGTGCTAATGCTGTCACACCCAGCTAATTTAAAGCCAGCTCAGGTGTTGCTGTGCTACGCCAGGCATCCGCAGGGAGGATGGTTAAGTGACTGGCAGGTTTTCATGCAGGACTAGAACTGCATCCTGCAGTCTATAACGATCCATTTAACATCAGTATTGCTTTTGCCACTGGCTTCGGCTAAAGCTGGGACACTGGATTAGAGGAAAAATCTTGTCAATATGCTAAGAAAGAGAAATAGACACTGAAGAGTTGACTAAAACAATTTCCAGTTTTAAAAGACAAATCAATACGTGAAGTAACGTCTCCTTTTGTCCCTCGGTGCTTAGTATAATGTTAGTATAATGCTGGAGGAAAATGGGCAAAATGCACTAGCTGGGAGGCTGTAATACCACAAAGAGCGAACAGGAAAGGTGGTTTAGGCCTGGAGATCGGTGGACCGGGATGGGTTTTCTACATCTCTGCCACTAATCTTTTGTGTGACCCTAAACAAGTCACTTCTCTGAGCTACCTGCTTGAAAGAAGAATTGATAAAAGCCTCATTTCAGACATACACAAACACATTTAAAGGAGCTCTATACACAACAATGATGATTTCTTTAAAGTACTTTAAAACTGCTATCCAGTTTGCTGCTGTGCAAGCTTAGTTGTGTCTGTCTCGTGCACTGAAAGGCATTTCTGTTTGATCAAAGGTGAAAATGTTTTCTCATTATGACAATCCTTGAACTTAATTAGGAGGGGGGGGTTGCATTTTGTAATAGCATTCCTTTAAAGTAAATGGGAGGGGGGGGTTGTTCCATGGTTTGTATCCATCCCTCTTTATCAAAGCAAGAGCCCGAGCTGGGGAAGGACTGCGCTGACTTGGGCAACCTATAATGCTTTTCCATAGCACGTGATGCCCTGAATCAGATGAAACCCTCCTGTTGTTCCATGAAAGCTGTACCTAAAGCCGCCGTCTGCCCATGACAAATCCCCTGTCCTATGAACGACGGTTCGGTTTTTCCTCTTGGGTTTCACAGATGACCTCTTTGGCATGTTTGAGGGCAATAAGGATCTCCGTGTCTGCCCCACACCGCCTGCAGTCATCCTCAGGGCTGAGCACACCCGACCCATGCAGCGACAGTGCCTCTCCATTGGCACCGGGCCTGCATCTGCCCAGAAGGCAGCTCCTTGGACACCAGGTCGAATCTCTTCTCGTCGTAGTAGCTACCTCTCTTAATCCCTTTCATAAATGCATCGGTCCGAAATGGTCTTTGGCAGTTGCAAAATGGTAGCGTGGTGCCTGCGCTGTAATTCTGGAGCACAGGAGGGGAGGGTGGTACTAAGAACTGAGTGTCCATCGGTTTTAATAACAATGAAGCAATTAAAACACCAGTGGTTTAAACCTCTTGCTTCAGAGAGCAGTTTTTGTAGGGGTTTTGCACCCCAGAGAATATCTGTTGCCAGCCACCACTTCCTACGTGTATAAATCTAAGCTGAAATTGTCCACTGTTGTGAAACTGTGTGTTAGTGTCGGCAGGTAAAAGGAAAAAAAAAAAAAAGAAAAAAAGAAAAGGAAAATAGAGAACTGGCCCAGAGACTCCGCTTCTGGCTGAAGGGGCCATCCGAGGTGCCCGCAGCCGCAGAGCAGCTTGGGTAAACTGAATTTAGCTTGGGCTCCTCACCACTTCACCTGCGCTCAGCCCATCAGGTTATGTTCCTCTTGTGCTGGACCAACCTTAACATCCCAGACCTAAAACCAGCACCAGACGCAAAGCTCTTCTTTCCTCCGATCAGTCTGCTGCAAGAAGCGTCGTTCTTTTAACCAGGTGCGAAATTTTCCTTCTCAAAATAATAGTGACTTAGGATTTGGGCTGAGCAGCGCTGAACCTGGGAGGAGAATGGCAAAGCTAAGAGCTGCCACCTAGAAAAGAATACTAGACAGTGAAAAATATCTCTAGCAAGTGCCTAGCAAAGCTCCTCTTTCCCCATAAAGCATTTTATTCTATTTGCAGGCTAGACTTGGATATCACAAAGAGAGAAAAAATCTTTTTTTTCCTCTCTGACTCTCAGAGGGTCAGTTTTACGGCACGTGTGCCACCTTTGCCTCCTGGATGCTTGACCCTCCACATTAACCCTACAGCTCGATTTTCAGCTCCAGGAAGCCAAAGGGACACACGGTGATGTGGCATTTGGGTGTAGTGGGCTCTGCTGCCTAAACTATTTGTGGCTCCAGCATTCCTGAACTGCGTGGGCTTTCCCAGGCCCCGACAGGAGCCTTTACGCCATCCCTTTCCGGGATCTGCCCTCACCGCTTCTGTTCCCTTCCCTCACCCGCACCCCTCCGTCCTTTATGTATGTTGTAGGGCTGGCAGCTGGAAGTGTTTATTGCTGATGTTTATCTTTCTGTACCGATTGTTGTTCTCTCCTCATGTAATTTTATTGTTTTTCTCTCCTTAATGCCTGTTATTTGTTGGCAAAGGAAAGCTACTGAAAGAGCAACAGAATCTACTCTAGCACAGAGACATTTGCGCGCAGTGCAAAGAGGGATTGGACGGAGCCTCTTGTTTACACTCGGCAGACAATGGCTTGAAGTCATTTGAAGTGCGGCGTTTTTCCCATCGCTCTTTTTCCCAAAGGACTTCTCGGCAAGGAGCCGGGCGCGGATGCGGTGGCCGCTCCGGGCCACGGGGCGAGCGGAGCAGCCGGCGGTGGCAACACCCCCCAGCACTCCTAATGCGTGTTGTTTAGTTAATGCTTTAACATGTGGGTTTGCTCTCTGCTTGCTTCCACGTGTAAGAATGGCGCGGATTCAGAAATCAACTCCTGGCAATTTTTTTTCACGAGGTCTGAAAGTCATCGACGCCAAAAAGGAGAGAAACTGAGGGCAAAGGATAAGGCAGTGCCCAGCAGGATGGGAAAATGCACTGCCGCACAGTCGCGACTGGTGTTCCTGATAAGGAACAACAGACACAAAACCTCATTGTGGATTTTCACTTGATCAGCTTTTGAACAGCCGTAGGATGCGATGTTTGAACCCAAACCTGATCTCCCTTGAAGTTTAGAGGCAGTTGGCTTAAGACCATCTTTGATGTCTAAAGCCTCGCTGCTGTTTTGTTCAAAAATTTTGGTTTGATCTCATCACTGCTGATCGCTCCAGCCATAACCAGTAAATCCTGCCAGCCCATATATGTTCATCTGCAAACAGATACGCCGATCCACAGTTTGCAGCAAGAGCATCAAAGTGCACTGCAGGTTTGACACATTGGTGGATCGGAGGGTTTATTGCAGAAGTGGTGGAAGACAGAAAAAGAACGTTAGAAAAGGGTACTGGAAATTATTATGCAGCGACAGACTGTTAAACTACTTTGTTTCCTGTTCATACCACGAGCTTTAGCCTGCTGCTGCTCTAAACGTTTGGGCATGTCCTTAGGCGATGGACACCAAGAGATGGAAATCAGATATTTAATACCAATGAAGATGATACATTTCCAGTAAAATTCCTGATCTTGTTTTCTGTTCACCGGAAAGCAAATTTCAGAATAAGAGGTAACCCCACAGCAGAGTGTAGTGAACCTTAAAGTTGTCTGGAAACGTCTTGCCCTGGCTCATCCCACAATTTGCTGCTCTGGTTAGGCTTTTTATCTTCTAACATTTTTACTCATCAACTTTATTCTGAATTCCTGATCCAGCCAGATGCTCATGTAGAGAACGAAGCCCTGAAAAAGTCTATTCCCCCTTAAGAATGCATTTCAGTACGGGATTGATATCGAGCATATTAGTAACTTCATGGGTAACAGTACATCAGCCGAAGAAGTCTTGGCCGTGAATCAGCAACGTATCCCTGTTCAGCAAAACATCTAAGCATGTACTTTAAATTCTGTGGATTTCAATAAGATTTAAGCCTGTACTTAGGAACCAGAACAGTTAGATAGGGCTTTTCCTTCTTTTCAGAGCAGGAATGACTTAGCCTTTTAGTAATTCAAGATGGAAAAGACTGTATAGTTCGTCATAGTCCATCCCTGCGCAGGCATGCGAGAGATGAAACGGGGAGGCGACAGAGCTACGATCTGAGTGAACTCACCTTTATTTCACTGTGCTCCAGGGGCGGGAGTCTGAAGCATCTCTCCGTGAGTCTCCAAGTCATCTCCTCCTCATCCAAACCCCCCATTTGTCACAAGGCTTCATGTGTCTCCCAAGACCTTCATATAAGCAGCATTTTATTGCCAAAGCCATTTGAAGTCGAAGGGAAGCCATTTCTCACTTTTTTTAATAAATAGAGATACTGTTTATATGAATAAAAGTGAAAAGTACTTTCCCTAGATACTTTTGAAGCTTCCAAAAATAGTCCTAACTCTCAGCCAAAGTTACTGCTGCTGAGCTTCCCCAGGAGAGCCTCAGTACATGGCACTGCTGTCTGAAATAGTCTCACTGCCAGTTAAACTGGTGAGAAATCACGTTTTGGTGGTTTTGTAATAAAACAAAATATTTTGTGGCCTGGCCCCTAATTCTTGGCTTATTTCTAAAGAAACAAAAGGCCGTTTCCATAGCTACAAAAAATAGGGAAATAACTCTGTAAAAAATTAGGCTGCAGTCTAAAACTGAGAAATCTCACAATTTTGCCCATAGTTAAGCAGCGATTCGATCCGCAAACAGAGAGCCTTGCTCTGCTTGCAGTAAAACACGGTAGGGTTTGAAAGACGCGTTTTCCTCTTGATCAGATGTGAGACGTGGAGGTGGGCGGTTTCCACACGAGTCACTGCAGAAGCACACTGTCACGGGAGCTGAGCCTGCAAGGTGCAGCGCTCTCGGTTCCCAGTGGTGTTGAGAGGAGGACAGGTCACACAGAACCTCTTTTTTTTTTTTTTTTTTTCTTCATTTTTTCATTTCTTTATTCTTTTGGCTTGTATCAGAAAGGGCGAGATCTGGGACTTGCTGCTGCAGTCCCTACCTGCCTGAATAAACCCATAGGGCAACCAGATAAGAGAATAAAAGCTGTGGTAATGGACCTTTTACTTTTGACTTAGCGATAACAGCAAATAGGAAAGCCATTCGGATAAACGCTAAGGACCAGGGGATGCAGTCGGTGACACTTGCTTATTATTTTCTGTAATGGAGAGACTATTTACAGGCTAAGCAGTCTTTAAGGATGTGTCTACGTAATGGGGAAAAATATTAAGTAGATCAATATAGTAAAGCAGAAGAAAATCTGCCGCGCACCAGAATCACTGCCATCAATTTGTTTTGGATGACTTAACTTCTAATACCAGGTAGCTGTTGGTAAAACTACCTGTGTGTGGCTTTATTTTCAAAGAACTTACTTATCCACTCTCGCTGAAAAATACAGCTTTACGAATGCATGCTCGCATGTGAATACGTAACTACTCGCTAAGTAGGAATGTTAAAAATTATTAACACATTCTAGTGTTCTAAAGTGTGTCTTTAGCATAGCGGTGTACGCTGCCGCGAAGGTGTAAGAAGCACAAAATTTCTTCAGATTACAGCACCTTCGCGAAGCCTCAGACACTGCAGAGAGGAGCGGTGGTTCCCATTTAGAGAGAATCCCGGATTATTTCTTCACAGGCGCGATGGTCGCTCGGGGCAGAACAAGGGCTGCATACTTCTTGAGCCTTCTCAACACACAGCCTGAGACGACGGGAAACAGCTCCTCCAAACCATCCAAAGATCTTACAAAATAATTTCACACTTCAATTCTGCGTCACGACAAATAGGATTTTGTCGCAGCTGCGTCACCATAACCAGGTTCCCACGGAGGTTTCAGCACGCAACCGCCACGGCCCTTCACTTTGTCACCGGAAAGAAGCCCCTTTTAGGAAGCAGAAATCTCCATTATTGCTATCGGTTCCTGCCTTGTAGAACGGCCTGAGAATTGTTTTTAGCTCTATTGCTACTTCATATTCAGGACTCTCCTTCAGTAATATGCATCAGTGCATTTTCTATTAGCACTGTGGATGGTAAAATCTAATATTATAGCCAGGGTCACTTACACAATTCATTTACTGCCAACATACAGATGCTTGAATGTTCAGCCATTTCTAGCACCCGAGAGAAAACTCTGCGTTATAACTGGACTTTACGTTAACTAGCTTAGGTCCTGTTTTTCCACAGGCCAGGGTTGGAACAAGCACTCAGCGCTTGTCTCTTGTGCCCCGTTGACTTGATACAGACATTTCTCATTGAAGCACAGTAATTAGATTTGCTCTTTAGTACTTTGTAAGGTAAAACAGAGGTTCCGCTTAGACGGATATGTCAAGCCTGCAAATACAGTAAGCCTGCGTCTCAGGTGCTAACAGCAAGCGTATTTTAATCTCTTTCAGGTATTGCGGGTTTTTTTATAAAGTGGGGTGAAAAAAAGGTACGCCCCTCCTAAGCTCTGGAATCAGCTCGTAAAAGAGAAAAGCCAGTCGATCCCTCAGACCGTCTTTCTCCAAATTCTTAAGAAAAAAACCGCACAAGCTCAAGCAGCACGCCTGGCAGTTTAGTGCGGCGACCCGCTGAGCCAAGGCGGCTTTGGCAAACTGTGCCCCACTGGCAGTCTTTGCTGTCGCGGAGCTCCCACCCAAATGCCGGCGCTGACGGCCGCCGGGTAGCACGCTTTGAGGAGAGAGCAGCATCCAGCCTTTGGAAGGTCAGCACCAACACCTTGAATCCTGCTGGCAGCCCACGCAGCTCAGAGAGCACCGGGGGGTACAGCTTAAGATCTGATTAATATGGGGCTGCTGCATTCCTGGCTTGCTTCAGGCTCTGGATGATCTCAAGTGATAGCCTAAAGCAAAGCATATTACAGGAGGCTAATCTTGAGGTGACAAGACTGTGAAGAAGCATAGCGAGTTCCATTCAGAAGGTTTCTTTTTTTTTTTTTTTTTTATTCCAGGTGGCTCACAAATAGTGGGACGGACATTAAAATGTGTAGGCACTTTTTGAACGGCAGCAGGTGTGAGTGATGGCTGCTAAGTGCATTGAAGTGATTTGATGTTCGAAAGTCTGGGGATGAAAAAAAAAACCCAGCATTTCATTTTTCCACAACTGCTGGGAGTTTGCTCTGACTGCCTGCATGTACCTGCGGTTTCCTCCCTTTCCCTTTTTGACCCACTGTCAAAGGGATTTTGATTCCTGCCCCGGACAGCTAGCGAATGTTCTGTTTCATCTTTCCTGCCTGCAAGATGGATGCACAGAGATTGTGTTTGGGTCTCAAAAGCAGATTGCTGCTATTGTTCCAGACAGTTAGAATAGACACTCAGAAAATAATATATCAAGTCCACTCTAATAGATTTGCTTGTTGCCCACAGCAGTAGACGAGTTGTGTATAAAAATGCGCATCTTATGTTGCATGCAGCTTTTTTGGAATATAATGTCCCACTAATGTTGGCTCAACTCCCATATTCATCAAAGGCCCCTGACTTTTACAAGATAAATGGGGATTTAAATTCTAGGAAGCAATTTGCTGTATTGCATGAAAATTAATGAAAATCTTGCTGCTTCAACAGTGGTAGACAGAATAGTGGAAAAATATTTAGCTCTGGGACTAATTAATAAACCAGGGGATTTTAATGCATTGGGTAGGACTGAGCCAGCGATTAATTTGGCCCACATTACACATACTTGGTATAACGAAGGATATTAAGCTCCCCCATAATACAGTGTTGCAGGATTCCTACACATTCAACACAGGGCTGCACCAGTTTCCATTTGCTCAAAATTGAGCCTTTTGCAGAGGTGGTTGCAGAGGCATGGTGTGTCACATTTGCTTTGTATTGAATTTTGTCTATGGTTTTATTTTCCTCTGTAACATAACACTTTATGGCCAGAATCTTCTGTCCTTTCTAATGATGAGCAGTATCTTGCCTTACTGCTTTCAACAGAGCATTACACGCTGCTGTCGCTTCACGACTGCGTAGGTGACAGACTCCAGTCCTTAAACAGGAACTCCAGTTAACCACAACTTAAATGTTTGCAGAAGAACCTGCAAAATGCCAAATTGTTTCTAAGGCTCTTTGCCTCGTTAGAAGAAGCCGGTCAGAAAGAAACACACTTTGCTCTAGAGACCTGCCCCCCAGTGGCAACACGCCCTGGCCAGGCTGGGAGAGGAGAGGAACAGAGGCAGAAGAAGCAAAAGTCGGTTTTCTCAAAAGCAAGAGACGATGCCAAAATTAAGTACGGCAATATAGCTGTTGCGAGGCATTAGGTAAGATCCTCTGGTTACGCCTGTGCTCATGAACTACGGGACAAGGCGAACTGTGAAATTATCAGTGGCGCGTGTTGCCCTCAGCCAGCTAAGACTCTCCTAGCCCGTTCATAGGCATGTTTTGGGGGTATAAACGCAGACTAGGAATCATTCCCAGCAGGTAATTTGAAAGCGGCCACCCTGTTGTAGCTGAAGTCTTTCACCATCTGTACGGACACAAACCATGTTGTGCCAGTCATTTTGGTGTCAGGAAACGGGCAGTGGCCCATTTTATTATCATTTTCTATTAATATGGAATTCTTGTATACTAGTAATTCTGTGTCTGTACTAACTGGATGATTAGTATAGACGTAGCCTCAGAGACCACTCTGCCTCGCTTCATTCATTCTGTAATACAAGGATAATCGTGCTTGTCTACCCACCTGCCTAACAAGGGTGCAGTAAGAATTTCTATTAATGGTAAAGCATTGAGGATTTGGGGACAGGAGGACGGGACAGACATTAAATAGAATTTATTACTTTTCATCTAACTTTGGCGTCGCTTCTAAGTATGCTAACAGCAGCATTTCCTGCCCAGCACCCAGTAATTTTTGTTTTCTGATGCTGGGTGGAGGGGGCGAGCCCTGGTTAAACTTATTAGGCCCACTAAATGAGGAGTAATTCATTTAAGAATTCGCCTTTTTACTCTGCTGAACAACTGCTACAAAACCAACTGTCTCCGAAGCAAGGATGTTGTGTAGGGAGTTTGCCTTTATGAAGGATCTAACACGTAGGCCATGGGCAGAAGAACAGGCACATACATATCCCAATATACAGTAAGACCAGCTCATGTAAAGGTCACATAACAAATATTAGCTATACAAAATAACCGGTTGGCTATCGACTGTCCCTAGGGTCGACATTCTCCAAGACCTTACGAAATCAAGTTGGCAGGGTATGAAAGGTACGTTGTTGCTCCCACACGTCTCATGCAAAACTCCAGGAAATTGCATTCATGTTTCTTACACCAACACTCACAAATGAGATTCACTTTTTCAGGGCAAGGACACTCAGAAAGACATATTAAAGAGCTGCTATCCTCATCCACTCTGAGATTTCACGGTATTAAGTACTGTCTGGAATAGTGAAACCAAGAATATTGGAAAAACACCAGGAAGAAGAAGAAGACGAGAGGGCGATTTGTCTGCCGGAGACGAGGGAAGGAGAAGAGGAGCAAGGCAGCAGGTCAGTCCGTGCAGGACAGAGCCCCTCCAGGATAAAGAAGCCAGGAGAAGCTCCAACAGGAGCACGGCGCGTGTGGAAGCTGGCGGGGGGGGAGAAGATATGAGATGTTAACACACCTCGATTTCCCAGTATGGTTGGAGCGCTTAAATGTGCTGTGGGCTTTGCTTTTTTTTTTTTTTTTTTCTTTTTTTTTCTTTACAATACCTTCTATCTACCTCTACGAGGGCTTAAAGGAAGAGCAAGTTGACCGTTTCCCCTTCCCAGCCCCCACAGGTATCACAGGCAGTGAGAGGAAGAGCCCCTTGCGCAGAAGAGATTACGTAGAGTGGAAGAGACAGGCAGTCTGTTGTGCGTCCCTTCTTCCATCAGTTCAGGGAATTAATGCTTTCATTAATTCAGGAACCATAATTTAACAAATCCCCTAATGCTGATGCTGCCTTGCTCATGATTTTATTTTATTCTTCCAGTCTAACTTCTTCAGGTAACTTTGATCATCCAGCAGATGAGTCATTTACATATCATCACTGGAAAGCGCTGTCTGGAAATTATTAATGGTATGATTTTATTCAGCCTTGGTGGTTGTTTTGTTTTTTCTTTTACACTGAAGCAGGCACAGAGTCCTCATATTGCCCGTGAGGATACTCAGATAAGGAGCAGTAACAAACCAGTGAAGCATGGAGAAGAGATTAACTTAAACGGCACCAGCTTACTTGGAGATGCCCGTACGCGTACACGGCATGAAAAAAGGGGTCTTTGCCACGTGAAGTGCAGTTGGCGTACGGTCAGCATATACTCAATTGAAATCGCTGTCCCAGTCCAAGGACTACTTACACACGGGAGAAGTTTAGGACTGGGACCGCGCTTCAACGCTGAGGTGGGAAGAGCTGGCAGAGGTAGCTGTGGAGCACAACCTCATCCTCTGCTGACGCTTGGCCATCTCTCCGCACCACAGGCGAAGTCCTACCAGTCCGAACAAATACTCAAGTTCAGCTTCAGCGACAGGGCCCGACACAGAGCGTAGGTGAAATCTGCGGCTCAGAGGCCACGGGAGATGATGACACTTGTTCCATGTGCCCTTCCAAAATCTACTAACTGCAAAATTTTTCAGTCCCTAGAAGTGCTCTGGGAGATTGATTCACCGTGAAGACTCCTGTCTAATGCACACGAAGGAACACGCACCTCCTCTTGCTGCCTTATGTTGATTGCTTAGCTCAATCTATTGAATTGCCTGTGTCCTAACGGAGCGCTCTCCTTTACCAGAGCATGCAAGCTGGGACAGCCAGGCTCGGAAATTATGTGTTTTGTGGCCGCGGTTTTGTTGGTTGGTTGGGTTTTTTTAGGGATGCTAATTTAGGAAGGGGAAAAAAAAAAATCTTACTGATTCAAACACTGGGTTTCCAGTCTCAGGCAGGCACCTGGGGAACCAGCTAAAGAAACTGGTTTATAATTGTCATTTGCTGATGGCAAAGCTATGAAATAAAGCGACAGTGCTGGGTGTTCAGCCAACTGCTAACTCCAGCCACGTTGAAAAGAGACTGAACCACAAGAGCCAGACTTAATTTGCACACCCAAGGAGGCCACCGAGAATGGACTGAGGGAAAAAGGCGAGAAAACAAAACGCTATGATTTCATTTCACAGCCTCATTGTAAAAGAAGCCTACGAAGTCACTGTTGAAAGTTAGCTTCGCCTGGTGAATTTTTTCTTGTTGAACCGAGGGCGATGTGGCCCCGGGCCTGAGTGACAGGAAGAGGAAGGTTTGAAAGGTGACTCACTACCTTGTTTGCGAGCAGAGGCGAGCACTTGGTAATTATGGGGAATATGAAATTAATACCTAGACAGCCTCGTTGCTGCCTTTTAATAATAAATGAGTACTTCTTCTGGTGGCATAACACTGTGTATTTGAATTGGCTGTCCTATGAGGAGTCTGTGCTTCTCCCTTGGTGCTGGAAAGACGCTGCCTAATCATCACGTAGCAATATCTGTTCTAAGCTTCTGTGCTTCCTGCTCGTGACAGACACAAAAAGGAACAATCAGGACTAATTATGACCGCTAGTAAAGAAGGGATTCATGCCTTAAGGCCTCTGAGGGCTTAGGTCAAATATAATTAAAAACAAGAGTTTAAAGGGAAAAAAAAGCAGCCTGGTCCAGCAAGCAGAACGATCATAAATTTATCCTGTCTGTCTAAGTAGATAAAACCTTCCCAGAGTATCTGAACACGCTTAAAGTAAACCCCTAGTAACCCTACAACACTTAAATACCCTTGGTCTCTAGCTCCAAGCAGTTCATCGGGAAGGAGAAAGGAGTCTGGGCTGCTTGTACATGTACGTAGAAAAAGCGCACTTAAAAATCACTGGAAGTCAACAGCACGGCTTCCGACTCCTGTCTTCTCAGGGTGACACCATGCCAGCGCCGGCTCGTCTTTCAACTCGGCTGATCTTAATCACCACGGTAAAAGATAGGCCAACAGGCAACACCACAGATTTCCCGATAATATTTTCAGTTTTTGCACGCTAAAATGGTTCTGAGCTGTCTTTGCTGGCAACATTACTAGCGGCGAGTGGTCAGCACAGCTTTCCCAGCAGCGCCAGCACTGCTGATCCGTGGCCACGCCGTCCGTCATCCAGCCACGCTCGGCACCGGCCGCGGCGGCGATGGCAGCCCCAAGCTTGGCGCGTTACAGCAGTCTGCTTTACAGTAATACTAGATGTGAACTGCTGTGATGAGACACCAAGGCCGTATCTTCCAACATTTTCGAGTTGAAAGAAGCGGGTTTTGACCACACCTGAAATTTGTTCCCACCTTTAATTGGTAGTATAGGGGAAACAAGGCAAAGGCAACGGTTTCGAACCCTGGAAACTCCCTTGCATCAAACCAGTTGCAACAGGAGGGATGCCATCACACAGATGACAGCCTTTAGACATGCTCCTCCTTAAGCCATTCCTCAGATTCATCCGGTTGACTTCAACTGCTTGACCCCCACTTGGTCTCGGGCCGGTGGCAGAACGCTACGGAGGGGAATCGATCCCATCCAGCCTGGCTGACTGATGCAGTCAGGTCATCGATATCTCACAGTCATCAACAGCTACCTAAGAGATATGGTATTGCCTTTATTGAAAGTTGGGTCTCAACGTTATCCTGGTGGTTAGTTTGTCGGTGCTAGACTGTGGTCTGAAAACAAAGAGGACACACTGTCTTTTGTCCAGACGCTTCTGGAATTACTCACCTTCCGCCTCCTGATTGCAAAAGTAATCCATAGTTACCTCCTGCAAACCCGGTCGTGATTTGTGCAGTAAAAAGTGACAACTGGCATAGTTTAGATAATCTGACCTTCTGTCCTCTCTGAAGGAAACATGGTTTGACAGAATTCATCCATCCACTGCGACCCGTATTTAAATTCCCAAATTGCGCTCTGAACGCTAGAGACTTCGTAAAGGTGCGTAACTGTGATCTTTAAGGAGCGCGTCTGCACCGTCAGGGCATTTGCCCACCGTGCCTAACGTCTTGAGGTCCTTTCCGGTATTATGGAGGATTTGGTGCAGCAATACTGTGAACAAATTTCCTAGGAAAAATCTCTTTTCTGCTTCTTCCAAAGTTCTTTTCAAGGGCCTGTCAGAAATTATTGAGAAAATTAGATAGTGATACAGAGGGATCGTCAAATAGCGATATACTATATAGTGTTGTACCTCCCTGCCCTGGGCATGGACAAAAAGTCGGTCCTCAGAGCTGTCAGCCTCAGCCATTAGAACGTTATTTAGAGAAAACTAATGTACTGGGGGGAAAACATTTGGAAGAAAGGCCTATGTTTCTTGCAGATAATCAATGCATTTGCTGGCTTATGTTTGTATCTTCATTTCCTGTGATTATTGTGCACATTAAACTGTGTAAAATTACACAGCTAAATAATCATCTGCATGGCTGATCTCCTTGTCTGATGAATACAGTTTCAGACCTAACGCTTCTGCTTATAAAAATTTCCTTTAGAATGTACCTTCCCAAACCGCTTTAGACACCTCCATAGACTAACCCACGACATAGATGTCATTCTGGTTACTCTTCATAAAGGTTAAACAGTAGTCATGTTGATAAGGGCTTTCTATGACTGGTGTGCTTATTAGAGCTTTCATTTTTTTAATTAAAAAAAATCTCAATAAAAATGATGGTTAAAAACCACCAGGGACTTTCCTTGCCTGACTATTGTAGCTTCTCTTACAAAGACATTTTAGCAACCGCATAGAAAACTATTTAAAGAAAAAAAGGAAACAGCACGTTTAAAGCAAGATGAAACTAAGCGTGATTGATCTGAACTTCTCTTTTTTTCAATTGAGAAGTTTGTCCTTCCCATATTCCTCAGGAAAACGCGCCTGTGTGCAAAAGTGTATGATGCCTAATCGGTTCTGAGAGTGGACTTCATCTGTAAATACTTCAGTGGGAGAAGACAATGACAAATCTCCCCCATTACTCATCAGGACAGAGCTCTTGCTGATTGTCAGTGCAGTTTCCTGAGCTCTATCACAATTCTGTTGGTTAAAGCCCTGTTTCCAGAGTGCCGGGTATCTGTTTCTGTACTTACTTTAGTACAGAATATTTAGATCTAGTGGATAAGTCTGAGAGTGCATTTTCTCCTGCTGGCATTTATGCTAGACCAGAAAAGGGGGGGGGGGGGGAGCATAAAAAATGAAATCTTAACATTTTCATATTTAAAAGCAAAATTTTAAAAGCAAAATTAGGGAAACATAGTT
>JANZLQ010000030.1:24790872-24804302 GCA_026212715.1 Elanus axillaris
CCCCCCCCCCCCCCCAGAAAAAAAGAAATCTTAACCTTTTCATATTTAAAAGCAATATTTTAAAAGCAAAATTAGGGAAACAGAGTTGACAAAAATAACCAGGAGAATATAACATTTAAAATGAACCGAAGGAAGCAGATTTAGTAATATCTTTCAAAGACAGTGTAAAGTCAACAGGGTTGCAGTATGTATCTCAGTACTGCATTTTCGTGGTAATGTTTTTTCATAGGTTTTCTTATGGCTCAGTCTCTCTCATTTTCCTCAAAATTCACCATATGGGGAAGAGTCAGGGTAGCATAAGGGCACTGGCGGATAAAGATTAGACCCATAAAGTATTAAGTTCAACTCAATCAAAAATGTTTGTTGGCTCCAATCTCTCGTCTGTCTAAAGATAGTTCTTGCATCCCAACGCTTCTCCCAAATCTCTCTTTAGTGGCATAACTTGGGGTGATATAGGTACCAAGGGGTTGGTTTCTTTCCATCTTTACTGTTGGAAATGTTCCATTTCATATAAATTATTAACTACTACTGGTCTAGAAACTGAAGCAGAGGGAAGAGAGCAGGGAGAGAGAAGACACCCTGACTCTCTAGCCCATTGCCTGGGCAACACAGCAGAGTTCAGAGTTCAAATACCTTCTCAAGTAAGTGCTTCATTATTGATATTAAGTGGAGCACCCCTCACAGGAGAGGATGAGGGAGATTTATCCCATATTAGCCAGCAGCCTGGTCATTCAGGCAGTCACCTAGAATACGAGAGACCAAGTTCAACTCCCTGTTTGAGACACAAGGTACGAAACTGTGTGGGAGGGAGGGCTCACGTTCAGGTCCTTAAGGGAGGAGGCTAAGTTGGGCTCCGAGGGCTCTAAGGTAGGGCTAAATTAGGAATACCTGGGTTAGCAGGTACCCTTGAGGAGCTCAGCTGTTGGCCTATTTTAAGACGGGTCTTGGTGTTTTCCTGAACTTTTAATAACTAAGAAAAGGCTACTTAGACAGATACTTTGCACGGCGCTAGAAACCCACTTTTTAAAACACACACCTGATGAAATATATGCAACGTTAAAAATGTTTAAATAAATAGCTACTATCTCCTCCGAAAAAAAAAAAAAAAAAAAGGTTCAATGGGTCAGACAATTTTCCTGCAACTGGCATCAATCAATGCTTTTCTGGGTATTCCCCTGGCATGAGGAAGGAACTGTCATCTTGCTACTAAGGATGTATTCATCATACTCACTGACCACAAGGAATGAGCGTAAGACACCGCTTGGGTACCTACATGAGGAATCTTTGTCTGGAACAACAGCCAGATTTATACATATATATGTGTGTGTGTGTGTGTGTGTGTGTGTGTGTGTGTCTATTTTTTCCCCAGCGATTACAGAACAAGCATCCACTAAGAATTAGAAATTTGCTCAAGTACTTCCAAGACATCATACTTAACATAGGCAATAGGTGTAGACAAGCCTATTGCTTGCGGATTTGAACCTGTGAATATTTATCAGAAAGGTCTGTTCACTGGCTAATTGTCTTCTGCCAAATGCCGTTACAACATTTTTTATTAGGTGTGTAAAATGTAAAAGCGGGGAATGGAATGAATTTCTTTTTGCATCCCAGTACTGTAACAAATGACAGGTACAAAGACCTCTTACCTTTCTCCTCAATATGTTCGAAATTTAAAGTTAATGTAACGAATCAGATTGCCATTGGAAGGAGACAAGAGATATACATGGTTCAGCTGATCTACGCTCGCACATAAGAAGAAAGATGAGCCAATGATAGGGAAGGGAATGAAGCTATTAGTGGATTGTCAAAGGAAAGGAAGTGCTGGCCAAGAGGTTTTGGAATTAGGAGGCTGATAAACATAAGTTCTGGTCAGAAAAGCTGGAGAATGGATTTCCCACTGGAAAACTGACATCTTTCAGCAGAGGAGCGATAGCTTCAAACCAGCGATCTGTAAATGCGACTGCAGAATCTCACTATAGGCCAGAAGTCCCACCTGCCTGAGCACGGCGCAGCTGTCCCCGGCATGAGCGCGGCCCCTCCAGCACGACGGGAGCTCACGCCAGGATGGGCAACTTGTTCACAGAAGAGAAGAGGGAAACCAAGTCACTGCATTGCATTTTCTAAGAGGTGCCACCGTGCCGCATTCAAATGAAATCATTTTGGCTTGAATATGCTGGCTGAAATGTTGCGTTTCCTTACGTTTGGGGGCATGTTTCCTAATATTTTCAGGCATTCGGTTACAGTCAACATTCTCCGTGGTGAGCAGATACTTTTCTCGGGTCTACGCTGCACACGCACAAAATTAAAAACTCAATCTCCCACTGAAAACGGATTTGAAAACTTTCAAGCAACAATCAGATTTGAACCCTATACTTGATAGTAAATTATGAAGCACTTCCATTTTCCAAATGACCTCTGAAATTTTGGTTAAGCAGTTAGCGGGCTTCCCGAGGGGTTGAATCAATGACACTTCTTGACTTTGTAAAAAGCAGCAATCTCCACGACGGGTCCTTAAGGTTAGTCAGTGAAACCCACTTTCTCTCTGATTACCTTCCTACCTGCCTGGCACTGACAGAGAGAAGACAAGCCAGAATGTGGCCTCTGAAGGTCGTCAGTAAATTGTGTGCTTAACCCTTAGGCATCACTCTAGTTGCTTTGGAACAACCTTGAAAAAACAGTACAGAAAAGGCAAACCTCGTTCTCTTGTTCCATTGACTCAAGCATTTGTACGTACGTCACCTCGATATTGAATATCGCAAATTTGTCATTGGTTCATTTCACCTGGTACTTGTTTTTCACTGTTTGGAGCTTCGAAAGTCTCAGTGAGGGAAGCCTTTATCACCGAAGTAAGTCTTGCCATTGAATCAGAACAAGCTGCACGGTACGTTCTGCAAAGATGTGGCTAATGTGGGGGTGGCAGGAAGGGGAAGCAAAGCTGATATTTGTTTCTTTAATTTCTTGCATGGTTCCATCAGAAAAGCCAGCTTGCTCTAAAGTTTCCCCTGATGTTAATCTCCTAATAGCTTGGTTCCCCTCCACCCCATTGATTCATTGGTCCAATCTTTCTTCAGATTTGAGCAAAGGGAAAAAAAAAACCCACCCAGTGTTTCCCCATCTGCAGTAGCAATCCCTGTGCTGGTTCTCTGCCTTTTACTCTCAGAGGCCTATGGGTTAATACTTGATAAAAGGGAAGAGGTAGGTATTTGTCTCTTGCCTGGAGAGAAATTCTTTGCCTCTTTGCCAGGGAAAACATCTGATCCCCTTGCAATGATTTTTCTTTTAATTGGAATGCAAAGATCTTATCTTTTTATTACTCCTTTATTGTTGATAACCACTCCACTCGCTCACTCTCCACAAATGTCCAGCTTGTATCTACAGCCAGGGAAGCAGTTCATTTTTCCTCCTTTTTAGCTTTAATCATTTGCCTAACAACTGAATTGTGCCAGAGTGGTTCATATATCCCTTCCCGCGCTGCAGACTCTTTCTCAGATGCCTGGTCTGTGTCTGTCTCTCTCTAATTTCCAGGCACAGATCGGCCCAGCGACTGCCTCTTGCTCTAATAACTGCCTGAGGTGCGGGAGACCACTTTATGGGAATTCAGTCACACCGGCCTATGCAAAAATAACAGTAAATGAGAAATTTGCAGTGAAAGGGAAACATCGCACGCAAGTCGTACGCCCACTACTCTCTTAATTTAGTTTCTTTGTGGCTTTGCATCGCCATACGTTCTGTAATGTCAGATTAGCGCGTGGGGAAGCGACGGCCTCGCGGATAGAGCCGAGGCGCAGGAAATCTGGGCTTGATTCTCAGCTCTGCCCAGCTCCCGGCAGATGCGCGGCTCGACCCGCCTGCTCAGCCCACGGAGACCCTCACCCACAGCCACCCACCCTGCTGCTCCGCATCCCCGCTGCAGCCGCGGGATGCTCCGGGAGAGAGGCTGGGAGCACCTCCGGAGCCTCAGGGCTCCCGCGGCAGCTCAGCTGGGTGCAGAGCAGGAGGCATTTGGGGGCCTTCTTGTGACCAGGACGGCCATGGATGGCTTAACCCTCCCTCCTTCTCTGTGAGGTCGCCTCCCTCCTCCTAATACCCGTTTTCTGACAGTTCTGGCGTGGGTGAGCGTGTGCTTGTCTACAGGCAGTGCCACTTGGTCTGCTGCCCTTCGATTACCGCTGCGCCTCGAGACCCCTCTCCCACCGCTGTAGGAGCTCAGCCAGGATCTAAAGCCTCCGCGCCCTCTCCGTCTCCTGCCCTGCTCCCTTCTCTTTCTTCCCCCTTCCCACATTCCTCTTCCCTGTGCACATTTTTGGTTCTGGTTTTGACCATCCCTTCCCTCTCCAGCCCCCAACGGCCCCTGCCAAAGGAAAGGGTTTGGAGAGAGGCACCATGAAGTGGATGAACACATGTGCCAAGTGGTGGCACCTTCCAAAGGGGGAGAGCTGGGCTCCAGGCTCGAGCAATTAAAGCCATTAGAGGCAACAGGCAGTGCTTGCCCGTGGTTGTGGTCCGCCACCGTCACCACCGCCGGGGGTCTGCTCTCTTGCGTACTGCAAACCCCCCAGCAGGAGAAAAACTATTTCCACGTGGGCTTGTAGGACAATAAGCCTCGTGGGACCCCCCATCCTAAGGGTGATTTCCAAGGAGGCTCTTCCATTCCCCTCCTGCCTCCGCTCCCCCAGGCAGTACCCGCAGCAGCCCGCAGTGGTGGGTGTTCGTGCCGTGGGGAACTCGCTGCAGAACGACTGACGGCTTCCCAGCCCCACCGCTGGCTGCTATGGAAATATCTACGTTCCTTCAGCATCGGGAGTGAAGCTTAATTCCTTACAGGCTGTGTGATGTGCTCGGCGGCTGCACGGCCGTGAACTTGCAGTGTGTCCGGGTTGGGATACTGCATCTTGAAACGTAGGAGAACGTCACCTGTAGCACTGAAGGTTTGGTTTTGAGGGTTACTGCAGTTGCATACACACGTGAACTCTTTAGGACTACGTGTTACTGTTTTCTATGTACGAAAGAAGAAAACCCAACTTATACCATGTCTGGAAAAGAAGGGAAAAGCTTTTGTATAGTTTAGAGTGAACAGGTAAATGTTTTTTCTGGGTTCCATTTAGACAATGTAGAACGTAGCCACATCTCGTACTAAATAGGCATTTCTGTTCACCTTTCGGTTATCACTACACCATTAGAAGAGATGGAGGGAGAGGTATGTCCTGATAAAGAAGAAAAAATATTCTTCTTTTTAGACAAAAAGGAGATTTACCTGTAGTTACCCTGCAAAGAAAAATACCAGATTTCAGAAATGTTACTGACACAGGCTGAAGTCTAGGACCTCAGGTAGTACGGGTGCTACCAGCCATGGGAAATGCATTTTCCCCCACTAAGTCTCCCGGTGTAGACTCCCACTACATAGGGGCGGGTTCTGTATCAGCTCCCATCAGTCATCCCAGAAACCTTCTGGAACATAAAACTAACCCTTTATTGGGAAAGGGAGAAAGCAGAAGTAAGTGCTGCTCTGCTGCGCTTTTGTGGAGCCTTTATTACACCACGAGCAGCACTGCTGAACTGTATGTTTTCTTTATTTGTCCGTGGACTACGGGGACTACTAAACACATGTACATAAGCTTTAAAAAAGTAGCGACACTGACAGATAGCTGCCACTTGAAGAACCCTTTAGCTCTTGTTTATCAAACTGTCTGTCTCCAGCAGCAGCCTGAGCAAATGGGTGAACATTTAAAAATCAGAAAGCAGGTCCCCAGCATTCAAAGCATTACCCTAAAGAGGATGGATTTACAAATTAAGTGTCCCTCCATGGTTTTCAGCCGGAGGGTTCATATTTTCAACTCTTCTATTGAACTGTGAGGCTTTTTTAGTGACAAACAAGGTTCTCATATAATCGTAGTAGCTGTGAAATTAATGACAGTTGTCAGTAAGCCTCCTGGAGCTCACCTGCATAGTCTTTTTGTAGACATTTAGCTGTGCAGTCAGTGCAATTCACTGGCACGGACACACGTATCAGTAAGAAGTTGAGTGTACGGGTGTGTTCCAGCAGCAGTTCAAAGCGGGACGCGTCGTTTAAATCCTGCATTGCCCTTGGCATTCATATAGCCCTGATGACGCCTTACCGCATTGCGCCCTGACAGAAACGTCACGGAGCAAGCTACGCCATCAGCATTCCGCTGTGAACGCCAAACAAAAAAATACCAGCTGTGATGGCGAACCGGTTGAATCCACAACCAGCGGAGCCCAGGCCTGGAAGCTTTCTCCAGCTCTGCCATCCCATTAACCAGCCTGGGCACAAGGAGCCGCTGGAGGGATGATCCCAGGCTCCCGGCTGCCTCCTCTCGCCAGTGCCGGCTCCCAGGCTCCGAGGGGGAATTAATGGGATTAAAACCCAACTGGTTTGTTTTGTCGGGGGCGTTTTCAGATGAACTAAATGCCCTGACTCGCCTCTCAAAAAGAAAATGGGAATGTGGAGCTGGAGACAGAGGAGGAAGGCTGAACGAACCTTCCGGCAGCCGCTCGCCGCTTTTTTTTTTGGGAGAACGCGGTTTTGGGACCCCACGGCCGGGAGTGTGGCTTAGCACACGGGCCAAGGATGCGCTTTTTGGGACACCAGCTCCCTGAATTCAAAAGCCACTTGGAACACATCATCTAAATGATCTTTGCAATATAAGTTGGGGCTTGGCGTGGGTGTAAATGAATTAAATGCGTAGTCAGCTGAGGCGCGTATCTGAAATGCGGCATTTATGGCAACACCTCACGTGCAGCGGCAGCACCCTTTTCTTATTGGTTTGTGTTTTCATAATCCAGCTCTGTTTGAAAGGAAACTAGTATATCTTTGTTTTCAAAACGGAAAAAAAGCACTACTGGTTTTAATTTTCTGCCTAACTGCGCTGTCACACGCACAAGGCACGTACCCACGGAGCAGAAACAGAGGCTGTAAATGAAAATCCCTCACTGCCATCCTGTGGTGAATTTTAGGAAAACAGGAGGTTGTCCGGCTCTTGGAGACGGGGTTTTTTATCCTCCCTGAAGCGTGGAGGCTTTGCAGGAGTTTGCAGCAGCTCAAGGAACAAGTTACCCTCCTACCCCCCCCCAGGCAGCAGAGAGTAGAAGCTCAAGTGCCATTATTTCTCATTATTCCCCCTGCAATGCAGTAGCTTCTAGAGACCTTGCGGAAGACACGCAGTCCATCCTCAAGGTTCTTTCAAGAGAAAATATTCCGGGTGAGCAAATAGTGACTAGCATCTAGGCCAGGTGGGGTAAGCAGAGATGGGGCCGGAGGGGAGTCCTTGGGAATCGCTGGGAGCTTGGCACGGCTTCTAAAGGCGGTCGGGGGGTACTTTGGGGCTTGACTTTGGCCTAGGAAAAGTATTCCGAAGTTCACTTGTAAATAGGTCATAAATTCCTGCTCACTGGCTAAATGGATTTTTTTCCAGTGAATCACCACTAGGCTTAAAAAGAAAAAAAAGGGACAAGCCAAAAGGGCACAAAGTCAGCCAACAAGGGAAAGAGAGAAAAGGAGATGTCATGCAAATAGTCTGCAAAATATGCAGCTGGAAAGTAAAATGTTTACCAGAAAGTCTCGACTGTAATTGAATTCAGCATGAGGACGGTTCTGACTCGTGCTATCACACCTGAAGCTTGTTTTTCTACTAGACTATGATCTTGCTACTACAAAAATGTGTAGTATTTAGTATACTGAACGTTGCCCCCCGCACACATCACCTGTTCACTTGCATTTCTAAGACAGAAACATTTTTTGTCAAACTGCGATGCATACATTTGTCCAAAAACCAGTGATGGGGCACCCCGGTACGCAGCGGCTTCTCAGTTCTTACGACGTCTCCTTCAGGGGACTGTTCCTCTCAATGATTCCGCACGCTAGGACTGTGCTAACTGAGAGCTGGCCTCTCCCTCCACCTGTGCGATGCATCAAAAGCCATAAGAAGCTGGCACGTGGAGCAGAAAGGAGACTGACTGAGGCTCCCTCGTGGATCCTTGTGAAGAGCTCCTCTCCTTTGCTTTAGAACTGCCCAGCCGCAGGACCAAGGTGAGTCCAAAGTTTGCCTTCATGAGAACAGAATATAAAGATGTCTCTCCCCCCAGATATTCCTGAAATAAAGGAAAAGAGAAATCTCAGCACCATCCATACAGCAGGTTTCCAGATAAAGGAAAAGGGGGAAAAGGATCTAGCTCTCAATTTGTGCAGACACTCACATGGCTTGTGCACGTCGCAGCGTATGATTATGGGGTTCTCAGTGATGCGTATGGGACGCCACTTCCACCAGTTCGGACGCTCACGACTAACACTGCTGCCATAATTCATGGTTTGTAAGATCACCTTATGAAGCTAGCGTGCTTGCCTCTTGTGCTAACACAGTATATGGTATGTCCTCCTCGATCGTTTATGGGGTCGTACCATCTTCCCCCTTC
Source organism: Elanus axillaris (assembly GCA_026212715.1). Classification (NCBI taxonomy): domain Eukaryota; kingdom Metazoa; phylum Chordata; class Aves; order Accipitriformes; family Accipitridae; genus Elanus; species Elanus axillaris. The sequence continues at coordinate 24,799,303 of JANZLQ010000030.1, forward strand.
CGCTTCAGGTGCACTTGTTTTCATCCCTGCTCGGAAAAGAAAAAAAAAAAAATGCTTAAAAAATGGCGCTTGCCTCACCCTGTTCTCACCTGCCGATGACTTGTCTCCGGGCGTACCTTTCCTCAGCAAAGCAGCAGGCCGAGTGATTTTTTTGTTGTCACTTCTATCAGCAGCTCCATTCCTGATCGCTTTTGATTCTGCTTATCTTCTTCGCAGTGCTATGAAATTTCTCTTTGATTAAAAATCACTGCTGACAGCTGCCTCCTTTCCCTCCCCACATTCCTGCTTGGTTTTCAGAACTTTTCCTGATCCACCATGAGCAGGAAATTATGACCTTAAATCCTCTTCTGAACTTGGAATCTTACCTGTCACATTTTACCTGTGCCTGTGCAGATGAAACCACACGCTTCTCTTTGCCCAGCTGAGTGGGTTTTTCCCCAGCCGGTCGCCAAAGTGGGGTCCAACACCCCCTTTTTTAACTTGGGCTGGAGACTCACGGCAGTGGGAAGGGGAAGGGTAAAAGGGAAGGGAAGGGCAAAAAGTTTTGGTTTGATAAAACCTTTTTTTTAAAAAAAAAAAAAAAAAGTTTTGGCCTTCCCTAAAGGGAAGAGCAGGGTAAAAGGTTTTGGTCTGAAGAAACGTTTCACACAAGTCCGATAAGAAGAGCACGTGTTACATGATGGCAGAGCTTTTGGGCTGTTTGCGGGTTTTCATCTCTATTTTCCAGTGGAAGTGAGGGGAAAAAAGTTTCCCATCTGTAGACTACTAGACAGCAAAGCGTCTTAATCACCATCCATGGACTCACCAGCCCCAAAAGCCTGCAGAGCACAGGCTCTGAAGTTTTGCCGTCGCAAACAGCTTCAGCTCTCAAAATCACCCGTCCTCTCTGGCTGATGGCCCGGTCTAGAGCTTGAATGAACTTTGGTCGCGATGGCACAGGAATCCATCCCTGTCATCAGCTTCTCCCCTGAAATGAAAATATTTAGACGTGTTCTCCTTCTGCAGAGGAGGGAAGGGATGTTAAGTCGAACACATCTCTGCTAAGGAAAGGGAGAAGTGTTGATTCATGCTTCCGAGTCATGCGTTTCAAAACTACGTGGGCTTCAAGATGGGAAGCACGGCTGTGAAGACACCGTGGGAGCAGCCCCAACAAAGTCAATAAGGGTTTACTTTATGAGTAAGGACAACTACCTGTAGGGTTTTCAAGGGCAGGACCAAAAGGATGCGTCTGTGCTGGGGTACGTAGGGGTAGCCAGGCACAGGCATGAAGGAGCCCGCGTGGCAATCTCTTGCGCGGCTGATCAGTTTGTACACTGCTATACGGAAAAAAGTCCGTGCAAAAGTATTCGCACTGCTGAAAAGACACCTGTGCAGATCCATCGGTGCAAAACTAACCCCGCTCGTCGAGAAGGCGCTGTGGGGGAAAAGTAACTAACTTTCACAAATTATTTCTTTTCTTATACCCTTTTCATCCAGGTTGCCCAAGAAAAACAAAAATTGAGAAGCTAAATTAGTGTCTGCTCTATTTCCACTGAGGAGCCGAAGATATTTGCTGGGGGCGGGGGGGGGAATCCTCTGCTAACAGAGCATTTTCAAACACAGAGAGGCGGGTGGTGTAAAGTCGGTGACAGCACAATTGGAACTGCCTGCTAATTGATTATTGTGATGCTAAGAATTTGCATCGTCTCCTTTTGAAGGCAATGGACACCATTTGTGATAGTTCAAGTGGCATCAAGCCCCAGATACGTGTTTTATCGTATTCGGCGTGCTAAAGTCATTCCCTGAGTTGCTTCTGTAAAAGCCGGCAGAAATCCTGGCAGGAGGTACCTTGGCTAAGAAGTCAAGAGTCTAGAAACAGGGAAGGATTGCCGCAATGGAATCTGCCCAAAACTCTTTACACAGGACCCTCACGTACAGCAAAAGCTGGTCTAGGTTCTGGAGGGAAGTCCCGCTGGCTTTTGAGGAGGGGGTAAAGCGTCCCTTCCTACTGGGAATGCTCAAAAAACGGGATGAGGTTATTTCACTTTCCCAAGTGAAACCTGTCACTGGTTACTCCAGCAGATCCAACGAGGTGTCTGGGCACGGAAGAGCTCTGAGAGCTTTTGAATGCCTCCGTATCTTGTTGTAATATTGAAATGTGGTACTGCCTTGCAGGCTTCTTGCACTGAGGAGTTATACAGAAATAGCTATAAACTCCCTGCCCCAGGGACTGGCCAATCCGCGACTCCTGAACAACTTTTGCATCACTTCTGAGTCGTTCAGATGCAGCTCTCATAACAACATTACATCATGTAATTGGCAACGGGGCCGTCTAGCACCAGGACGGCTGGTTCGTTCAAATCCCCAGGCACCGGGGGAAAAGCCGAGAGCGACTATGCCCGGCACCGCAGCTTGCACGCCCCGGCTTGGGGCTGGAGCGTGGTCCGAGCATCGCTGGTGAGCCGAGCTGCTGTCACGTCCTACCCGCAAACCTCCCCGCAGCTCTCCCGGGAGCGGGGAGCTATACAGAGTGTGCGCCTTGCGGCTCTGGCCCGTTTGCAGATTTCTGTTAAGCCGCTTGTCAGTTTTGGGAGGTTGGCCACCTTGTGCTTTACAGCCTCCCGAAAATGACGATGGAACAGGTATTAGTGTGGATTAAATATGCCATGACAGGCTTACAGCAGCAAAGTCATCAGTCTGAATAGGAAATTACTCAGCCAAGTCACCTTTAAGAGGCATTATATAATCCACTTTGAAGTTTCATTAAAGCTAGAACACCCAAAGCAGGGTAACGTGTGTTTTATTTTAAAAGAAGTTTTAGCTAAGCATGTTTCAACCTTAAGTAAATAAACTGCAGATTATCTCCTTTATCTTCTTGGAAGTCAGCCATACTGAATGCATGTATTTTTAAAAATCTATCGCTTTTCAGAAATGCTTCCCCACAAGGCTATATCTACCACCCCAGTGCTTTCACTCAACAGTTAGATGAAGCTGATATCTACAGCATATGCTTTTGTTCATGCTACGTATTCAAATACGAAGGCGTGGTTAAATTCTGATGTCCTTTTTGAGGGGAAGGCTGGGGAAAACATCTGCCTCTTGATGGAAGCCATCTGGTACAACCAGACATGAAGTCAAGCATTTTAACACAGTGTGTTCCTTAGAATTATACTTACTTAAGAGAATTACAGATTCTTCCCCTAATGTTCTCATCACACACCATCTCAGGGGTTCTCCCTTGCACCTACCTAGGATTGATCGGCACAATTATTTTGTAAAGCTTTGTCTCAGCGCAGTCAAAGTAACCAGAAACAATAATAATTATTATGTAGATTTCTGTCGTTATCCTCCCGGCTGAGCTTTTCATCTGCACCATTACAGGTGCAGAGAAAAATCACAAAAGAGTTTCTGTGGAAGGAGGGGCCGCAGAGGCTTTCTGAGATCGGCCGTACCCTAGAAGCTGCAGCACACCCTCGGTTTGCTCCAGAGATAAGAGTTAACGTATCGGGGTTGGTAAGGTGAGGCGAGCCCTCCTTACTTCATCCCCCTTACTTGTAACATCACCAGTTCTAGCCCTCTGTGGCCATGCAGTGTCAGACTCCACTCACCCAGTTCTTACATGCATCAAACCCGCTGGTGAGGGATCAAATATTGCCCACCCTGATCCATCCAAGGAGGTCTGGTAGGGCAGATATGATGTTGAAATACACTAAAGCGCTGTGGTAGGGCAGCTATCAAGAAAACGGCAGGTGTTCAGAAAGTGGCATGACCTTAAATGTATGTCTTTGGGTGAGGGGGGATTAGCAAGCAAAAGGAGAACAGGGTAACCATCGGTTTGAGATATTTGTAGGGCAAACAAAGCCACATTGTTTTTATGACACGGTTCTGCTCTGCTGCCAAGGCCATCGTCTCCATATACAATAAGGGGACATTCAGTACCCACAAATACAGTTTGTTTAACTGAGCTAATCGTCAAACACAGGGCAAGATTACACTTGGGGAACCTGGAGAAAATTTGCAGGCTTTTCCGGTTTCCTTGAAGAGGCTATTCCCTATGGCAGAAATGGAAAAGACAGACATTGCATGAATACGAAGCTGGTCCCCGGTGCTTTGTGTTATGCCAGGAGTGACCTGTCAGTAGTTACCCACTCACTACTGGTTTGCCCAGGGGCCAGTACTGTTTAACATCTTCATTAAGGACCTTGATGATGGGGCAGAGTACGAGTTCAGCAAGTTTGCAGGAGATACAAAGCTGGGTGACAGGCTAAACGGTTGTGCTGCTGTCCAGAGGGACTTTGACAGCCTGGAGAAATGGGCAGAGAGGAACTGCAGGAAGTCCAAGAAAAGGAAATGCCAAGTCCTGCCCCTGGGGAGAAACAACCCCAGGCACCAGGACAGGCTGGGGACCAAGTATCTGGAAAGGGGCTCTGCAGTAAAGGTCCTGGGAACGCTGATGAACACCCAAGCTCACCATGAACCAGCAAATGTAGCCCTCGCGGCAAAGAAGTCAAAAACACCCCGTGCCGCATTAGGAAGAACACTGCCAAAAGGTTTGAGCGAGGTGCTCCTTCCCCCGTGCTCGGCACTAGCGGCATCGCGTGGGGGATGGACTGGGTCCAGTCCAAAAGAGGCATGGGCACACTGGGGCAAGTGCAGCAAAGGGCCACAAATGTTATTAAAGGGCTTGGAGCATCTGTCATACGAGAAGAGGCTGAGAGAGCTGGGACTGATCAGTCTAAAGAAAAGACGGCTCCAGAGGGATTTTACCGATGTGTATAAACAACTGATGGAGGTAGGGGAAGGTTGATAAAGAAGACAGAGCCAGGCTCTCGTCAGTGGTGCCCTGTTGTAAGAGTCGGTCCGAAGAATGGTATTGTCGCAACATCGACGTCAGGGACTTGGACTACACGAGACTAACATCCTGTCCGTGACGCCAATTTAAAATGTCACGGTCCACTCGATGGACGCGTGATGGAAAGGTTCATTCGGTGTGATCCCGAAGTGCAAAAATTCAAAGGCGG
>JANZLQ010000030.1:24807947-24821218 GCA_026212715.1 Elanus axillaris
CTGCCCCCCCCCCCCCGGTCTGTGTCGGGGTTCTCTGAAAACCGCTCTTACTGCAAAAAAACACTTGGAAGTACTTTTTTTTTTTGTTCCACCCAGTTTGGCAGTTCGCTGTTAGCTTGATGCAAAACTCGGGTAGCAAAGGGATGGTTTCCTGCGTGATAGGAGGGATTTTGATGGGAATCAGTGCTGCTGCAAGATGTTTTTAAATTGCTAGGTACCGTACGTATCATACTGGCAGCCTAAATTAATACCATAGACATTTGAACGTACAAGGCTTCGCAAATATAAACGAGGTGGTGTAGTTTGAATTTTCAGAAGAGCAAGGCATTAAATAAATGAGAGAAGTTTTCCGTAGTTTAACAGTGGCTTTGTCTTGATAAGACTGGATGTTGGTCGACTTTTAGATGGCAAATAGGTAGGTAGGGCCTCTCAGATTTCTAGGTGAAATGGGGCTAGCAGCTTGCTACCCTGGACTTCAAGCAGATTTTTTTTTCTCCACAGGAAACCACTGAAACACTCTACTTCCTCTCTTTTATGACAGCAAGTTATTTTCTTTTATTGCAGTTCTCTTGATTTTTTTTTTTTTTTTTTGGAGGGTGGGTGCAGGCAGGCCTAAACTTCCTTAGTTGAAAATCACCAGTATATGCAAAACATCTGTGTACGGGGGTGCTCTGAAAGGTTCAGGAAAAAAACAATCTGATTTTTTTTTTATCAGTCAGTATATAAGGTGCTACAGAGGAGAGATAAGCTTGTTTTTCTTCCTACAGAGTGTATTATTCTTTCTGAGATAAGACTGTGGCTTTCCTTTCGTGACACATCAGCGTTCTGCTACTGCATCTGGTGCAACATGGACAATCTTTTATATCTGATTTAGAACAAAGGTACCATAAATGCTAGGTCAGACTAAAAACATCTTAAAAATACAGACTAAAACTCTAAAACACCATGTGCGTGATGAAGCTCATCTTGATAGTGCTGAGTTGAAGGGGAGACAGAGTTATCTTTTTATCTTTTCATTATGTTAGCTAAGCACTTGGGAGGAAAACCAAAAGAAAAAAGATTTTAAATGGTAAATGTAAACAATTTAAAATATGCTGGGTCTGATGTAGCAGCATTTTAGGTTTAGCTTTGCTCAATGTGAACTTTAGGACTTAGGTGCACCAATTTTTATGCAGTGCTTTTATTAGATTTGTCTGGTCTTGAGTCACTCGATTATAATTAGCAAGTCCTTGCTTTGAGAGAATTAGAAAATAAATACTGTTCTTTGTTGTTCTTGGCTTCTAAAACATTTGTGCCTTATACCGCTAGAAGTTCGTTCTTAATATTGATCATTGCTAGATGTTGCGCTTCTGGAATTCTCACTTCGCAGCCTGCGTTCTCACTTGCACACTGTAATGGTATTTACCAGCTGAACGTAAAAGAAAAGTTCAAGCAAAGAGCTAGAAGCAGCATGACCGAAGGGTAGTAGAGCTGGTCAGCAGTTGGAGACATAACTGCATTTCTTTGGTCACTTAAAAGGTGGGGGGTTTGGGGGGGGGTCAGCATTTAATCTCGTGCCCGTGGCTTCCCGTTTTGTGGAATGGAAACAATAACATTTCACTACCCGTCAGCAATATTTAAATATGTGTTAAGGTTGTGCAGTATTAAGATACAGGTGTGATAAAGGTAGGTGACATAGTTGAAATTTATTCAGCATCTCCGGAAGATGCCTTTTTTTTTTTTAATCCAAACTATCCAGGGTGGTAGGTGCCATTTGCTACCTTCAAAAAAGTGGGTTTGGTCAGTTTAGCCCCGAATTCTCTGTCAACCAAAGATATGTGCAGATATTTTTCAGGCACTTAAACACTGTTTCTGTCCCAAATATTTTTCCTTTTCAATAGAACGTGGGAACATACGTTGATGAAGCCTTTTTATTTGAGGATAAATAATGTGACTGGCCCATTTTCTTTGTCAATTTGGTCATCATTATTTCTGAAAATAATGACATCTTTTAGCAAAAGTCTCTCCCTCTTAAGAAGATACATTCTAACTTTGGGTTGTTTTTCTTTTAGATCGGGAACAAGATGAAATCTTTTGGTACATGAAAGTAATTTTCCACATTATATATATATATATATATATATATATATTGCTTAATTTTCTTGTAGGTTGATTACCTGCTTTTTGGCATTGGCAGTGGCGTAAATGACCCACAGGGGAGAGGATGGTGTGAGATGGGGACGACAGCCCAAGGCAGGCAGGAGGTGGCTTTTGCTTATACTAGCAGAGGTAGGCTTGTACCAGATGTCAAACCAGGACTCGAGAAAGGAAGAAGGTGTTTGACCTGTTAGGACTGTAAACAGGAGGGATGACAGTAAGCAGTTAATGAAAGGGCTTTGATGTTAATGAAGCATAATTTCTACGGGTGGCAGGAGCAACAAATGTCAAAAACTGCTGCGCTGCTCTGTGTATTATTAATGCCAGTTGCCCATCAAGGTTAATCATTCTGAGGCTGCTACAGGTATGTCAGGATTCTGGGTTGGGTCAGTATTTTGTTTCCTGTGAATATTAACATGAGGGTTTCTAGTGTGAAATGGTTGTCCCCTTTCAGGCCCTACTGATGGGAGAGACTACTGAAAGTCTTTTGTTTGGCTCACTTCGGTAGACTCTTCCCAAATGCTTATCAGCTGTACGTTTAAACTGGGTGTCTTTGTGTTTTACTACATAGCTTTAATAGCTAAAACTTGTGTTCTTCTACAGAACGTAAAGTATATGAGTGTTGTAATAAAAATCTTGTTTAAACCTATCCAGATTCTAGTGAAGCAAAACTTGTATTTTCTCTCTTTGGAGAAGACAGCAGGAAAGAGGTGGGAATTTTTGTGTTGTTACTTGGCATTTTTTTGTATCAGAAACTTGATTGTATATTTTAAAAGTATATCTTCCTTTGGCTGTCTAATGTCACAGAGCCTCAGGGCCTAGTTTACCACCCAAGATGAGGACACTTAACCCTGGACCCCAATACCTTTCATCTTACAGTCTTCAAGGGGAATAAAGTGCTGATGAACTACAGTTTGTTTTGAAGTGATGACACTTGTAATAAACTACAGGAAAAACAATTTTCTGTTTTGTTGGACACACAGGTTTCATAATATCCTGTCAAATATTTAATGAGCTTGTTAGAGTCTACAAAAAAACCTTACTGCCAAACACCGAGGATTGTTGAATAGCACTTAATGATCCCAGCTTACTACACCTCTCCCCTAATTCCTTGTTACCCTTGGATTCCTTCCATTTTTTTTTTTTTTTATAGTAAGTTTTGGTATGCATCTTTCTGAGCTGCTTCCTGTGTGTCTTCCCCCCTGCCTTGTTCCCATCATATGCTGTGATACAAAGGAAGCCTGCTTTTTAGTGCATTTGGTTGAATTTTGATATTGAAAAAGATCCAAGTTCTAAATGAGGGGTTTCCGCCCTTCATTGCCTTCTTTTTCTCCTCTTCCTAGTTCTTGGGCACCTAACAAGTTGGGAACTCGCACCATAGCTAATAGTGCTGAATGGTAGAGTGCAAAATCTCCTTCCTTTATGTGACCATCTGTTTTCACAAAACTTGTAGGAACATCCCTTGCCTACGAGAATCAAGCTGCTCTGTCAGGTTTGGTTGGAAACGGGCATCGGGCTCAGAAGTTGCCAGTAGTGTGGTTGTAGCAGCCTTGTGTCTGCGGTTCTCGGTGCGGCTTCCTTAGGCCATGGTTTGGGGATTGCTTCGGGCCAGTACAAGAGTTGGCTGGAAGGGATGCTCACGCTTTGGTGTGTCTCCAGCTTGCATTGAGCCGAGTGTTGGAAATCATGGAGCTAAAGACGGCTTGGTCTCTCTCTCTCTTTTTTTTTTTTTTTTCCCTTTCCATCCTTCCCACCCAGCCTCCTGTGAAACGGTTCATACTGATCAATTCCCTCATTTTGCTCAGTTGCTCCAACAGGAGTGTAGTGCAGGGAAGGGGAGGGTGACTTATCCTTTCAGCAGTAGCTTGTATTTAGGTCAGATCAAAGTGGTTCTGTAAATGCCAGTAGGGTCATTAGGGGGATAAATGACATGTTGACACCAGGAAATAACATTATTGAGGTTGTATATGTCCCATATGGCATTTTGTATGATAGTCTTTGGTAACACGTTACTTTTATCCTTACAAGGTTTCTCTCAAACCAGGGGATTTTCTGCTGTCGGAGTTCTTGCAGCAAGTTGCTCATCTTACTTGAGCAGAAGGACTTTGGCACTGTATGTGAGTGTGTGCAGAATCCCATGGGCCAGCAGACGGAGTGAGATAGCTCGTGGGACTCTTTGATGCATCCTGCTGTAGAACTACAAGTTGGTTATAGCTCTCTTTTTTAAAAAAAAAAAAAAAAGTGTATGTTTGCAGATGTCTGTGCTGGAAATTGATTTAGCTTTTACCCAAATTGTAACGGATTTTTATTTAATTGCTGTCTAGTTTCTTTACTGTATTTCTGAGCTTTACTTCAATACTAGAGTTGTTTAGAAAACCACATTGTCTTTTTCAACCGTGCATGTTATTTCTTCTCTGAAACTGACGCGTGGTTTTTCTTAATTGTAAAACAAATAGTCTTCTGAAGAGAAAATGTATGGACAAAACTTCCGACTGGAGGACTGGAATGAGACCTTTAGTTTTGTGCTGCACGGTACCTAGCCCTTGGGATTGGAAGAGTTTGAGGAAGGAAGAGAAAGGCAAGACTTTTGCTTTGAGTTCTCTTAGACATTTCTGTCTTGACCTAAGAGGCTTCTTTCCCTTGAGAAATCTTAGTAGCACAACTCGCATGCCTGCCTAGAACTTTCTGATTCGATGACTGCATGTTTGGTGTTAACTTAAGGGCTGACCCTAGCAGGGATCCCAGCCATTCCGATTTCCAAAGTCAGTCTTACCCAGTGGAAGGACCCCCCTTAGGTAATCTGATAACCCAACATTTGAACTCGCTAAATGAAAACGAATATGGGGTGATGGTATTGCAAATTCTTAAACATTACCAAAAGTGTACAAAAATAGTTCCAGCTGGGGCTTTCTAGCCTGAAGGTTCAGTAAAGAGCTACCAGCCTTTCCCAATTTTGGGATCTCTTTTTGAGGATGATAATAAACAGTTCATTGCAAGTTGTCACTTATAAAATATTCTTATGAATATCTGTTTTGTGTAGTTAAAATGTTAATTAAAAGTTAATATAAGGTCTTCTAGCACATGTGGATAGTTGAATTTGCAGGAGTTGCCTTTTAAAATATACAGGGGAGTGTAAAATGACTTCCTGGAAAGCAGGTAGTATTGCATTGCTGGTTACAGTTCAAGGATCTGGATTATACACTCTGTCTAGGTTTTGTTTTGCTGAACCTAGACTTACGGAATTGGCAATCTCACCCTTGGACTGTGGGGGAAGGATAGATACTGTCACTAACAGAAGAGACTTACTGGTCCTCAAAAGACTTTGGAAGATGGAAAGGTTCCCTTTTTTTGGTGTGGACAAGAAAGTGTTGCCATATGTAGTGTCTACTGCGAAACTTGAGTGAGAATATCTCACCGTACTTTGTAGGATGTTACAACAGTGCTCAACAGCCATGTGTTTTCCTTCAGAATCTATATCCCTACTCCTAATGAAGTGCTTCTTGTCCAAAAAGATGAAGCGTTGTTTCCAGTCAGTAGAAACTACTGTTGGCCTCAGACAAGCCTGTTGATGAAAAGGAATTAGCCTGAGTGAAATACTTGCGCCATTTGTGAGAGCACACTGTACCTTTTCTGATGTTTTCTGAAACACTGGTCCTGTTGAAAAAAAGAAAGGAAAAAAAGTGCCACTATAAAAACCAATTTTCAAAACAAAGAGCAAAGGTTTTGCGTTCTTTCCAGTGCAACAGGAAGGAAATTTTTCTTTAGTCATTTGATGGGACTGAAATGATTTAGATTTAGGTTAACTGGGCTGATGCTGGATGATTTATACAAGACACCATTCAACAGAACTATCTAAATCAGAAGGACTTTTCTACTTTTGCATTACTGTGTAAAAGGTGGCAGTATACCAGGTAGATTACTCTTACATCAGTTTTTTATAGTATGTCCTTTTTTACAGGAAGGGTGGGATATTGCCAGGCTGCTATTTCACTAATAATCTTTTTTTAAAAAAAAAATTTAAAATTGCCTTTCTGCAAAGAATTTGAGAAGAACTGTAGAATAAGGCAGCAATTTAGACATTTAGAGTAGAACTCAATAAATGCCCATTCGTTTGCATTGTAGTGCTTTTGCATTGTAGTACTTCCTAGTTTAAAAATTAGATCTAAAACTTTGCAGCATTCAGCTGGTGTGCAAGGCAAAAGGGCTTGGCCCAAGCTTAGTGGAGTGAACTGTGTGAATCCTCGTCCGCAGGAGAGAGGGTGGGTGAGCAGTTGCAGCCAAGGAAGGCATTGCTGAACAAGAAGGGAACTTAATTAACTTTCCAGGTAACTTTACAGCTATTCATAATACTTCCCCTTCATAGGCTGAGCAGCCTTCTAATCTGTTGCGCTCTGCTTTCAGAGCATTTGTCGGGATTCTGGGCTCGTTTGACGCTGTTGGGTGTCCCGGCAGCGCGCAGTGCCACGTCCACGTGGCTGTTGCTGAACGTGGAGCTGCTGCTCCTTGGTTTGAACGCTGCTGGGTAACTTATGACGTTCTTGTTCTTAATTGCCGCCTTTAGTGTAACACTGAAAATCCTGGGTATTCGTATTAAAACCACAGGTATGGTTCACTGTTTTTAAATTTTAATAGTTAATCTTTTATACCCTGCATAATTCCTACTTTTCTAAGATGCGTTATGTGGTAGAAAGAAGCTGGCCCTGGTACATGTTATGTTTCCAGCTGTGACTGGCATTAATTAGACTATTGCTATGATGTTTGTGTGTAGAATTTGCAAAAACCTCTTAGAGATGCTGTCAGCAGCTTGAATTCCCGTGGGGCTCTTCCAGTAAGCCTTCTATAGTTAAAGTTCTAAAGTTAAGTGTAGTCAAGGAGTCAAAGGGCACGTGTTCTCTTTGATTTCTGCTGCTACTGCTTGAAGTGATAGTCATCTCTTTGGTTAAGAAAATGTAACCTGTGTGTGAACACAGAAGTAATTTTCCAGTTTATCTGGCCATGTGCTGTTTCGATGCAGTTCCTCAACTCTCAGCTGGAGTTGTGCTGCATGTGTTTGGAAGTGCTGTGTGACTGCTAACACTGCAGTCGGGGAGAGGTGGCGATAGAAACACAAATGCATAAAACGGTAATGTCAGTAGTTGACAGTAATGATTGTGGGGGGCAGACTGCAGAACCGTTTGCCGCTTCAGTGAACTACTGAGACGTGACAGCCTATTTTCTTCTGTAGTTGTTAGAAGTACTGCTTAATACTAAAGAAACAAGTTAGACGTGAGCTCTTAACTCTGTACTTTTGAATTCATTCTGTATGAACTTCATTGTTTTGAGGGGGTTTTCTGTAAAAGTATGGAGAACTATTTTCTTACCTTTACCTTTAAAAAAAAAAAAGTAGTTTTGAATTCTCCCAAATAAGATTTTATTTAAAAATGTTCCAAATAAAATAAAAAGTTCTAAATAATCTTTGAAAGATTTACTAGATTTTATGTAAAAGGCACTGCAAACTGATCTGCTTCTCTTTTGTACCTTTTTATTGTACATTGTTAACTTTAAACAGTGGCGGTTTGAAACATGTAAGAAGCTGCCCATAAGAGTTGTGCGTGGAAGGTGGGAGAGGGTCACCTCCTTCCTTGTAATGCCAAACTCTTCTCCAGAAATAAACAGAGACGCTTCTTAAAGGCTTGCAAATTATGGAAATAGATTTACTTTGTGCTTAAGGTTATCTTTTGGATTATAAATAAAATGCAGAAGCTCTGGACCTAAGTTTCTCTTGCCATTCATAACCCAAGTCTGTCTAAACCTGAACAGACACCTTGCCTGAAAAGTAGAAGAAAAATGACTTTTCAGCTTTTCTGCTCTAAAATGTTTTGAAGTTCATGCACATTTTAACTCATAATTATGAATAGTTTGGGCTTAACAGGAAAAAAAAGTGTGAAGGCCCATGATTTCCCCATTAGCTTTGGAGAGTTGAAATGATGCTTTGAAGTGTGAACTATGCTTTATATGACCTACTGCTCGCAGCAGTTATTAAATGGTTGTAATTACAAATGCGTCTTTACCCTGATGTCTGCATCATGCTAGGATAGGGTGTGTTTTCTGGAGGCTTTGTGTTTGGTTTTGGGGGTTTTATCAAGATGCCTGACTTGGTTGGGTGAGGCCTTTGGGGCTTACACGTGTTTGAAGTACAGCCTTCTCTGCTTGCTTGTCCTTGAGTGTAAGTCAAGTGGCTTCTGCAGAGAACTGAAGAGACAAGTTTCTTGCAACATCTGGAAGAGGCTGTAGGCCATGGGTTGCCCGTCGCAGCAAGGGCCATCTGTACTTGTCAGCCTTGGTGGTTTTAATCAATTGTTCAAGGACTCTCTCTGCTGCTTCACAGATATAGACAAGGGTTAAATAAATAAATAACTCCAGCGGTTAAATATCTAAGGAATTACTTACTGTTACATGGTGATTTCAAGGTGATTAAGGCTTTGAAAAGTCCTTGCTATGAAACTGGAGTCCTATGTAACAGAGGCTGTGGTTTGATGTAAACTGGGCTTGAGGGCTCTTTGTAGTGGTTCTAAATGCTGCAGCCACATACCACAAAGCGTTGTTCTGGTATAAGCCAAGAAAAAATGCAAATTTATGAAACACTTGACAAGTTTAAACTATAGAAGCAGGCTTTGAGTTGAATCGGACTTAATTTGTCTGCCATTCTAGTTTTATGACAGCTAAAAGATTGCGTACTTGTATTTGTTCTGGATCAGTTGGTTGATTCAATAACAGTTGGTATTAGTAATCATTGATCTGAGATGTGTTCATTTGGTATTTTTACCCCTTGACAATTTGCCAGTAACACTCCCTTGAGCGTGCTGCAGAAGCTGGGCGGTGGCTTTTGTTCACCTGTACACCAGAATCTCATTTTGCTGCGTTAGTATGGTTTTATATCTTCTAATGCTAATTGTAGGGGCATACGGCCCGAGATTGAGGACAGTGGCTTTAAGTGATCACAATGACAAATTGGGGTTTGTGACTCTTGTGGTATTTGATATCTTCCTTTATACCAAACGGATCTGAGGAAATCCAGCAGTCTCTTGGCTTTTGACAGATACCCGTGAGATACAAGTGCAGGGCAGTAGCTTCGTCTTGTAACTTGTGTCTACTTTCCCATTCACACAATTTGGAAAATTGTCCTGTATTTTCCGTGCCAGTGCATGGTTCCTTGAAACAGACTTTGTTAAGGTAATAAACGAAACTTAGGTCTCCATGGATGGAGATGTTCAAGCTAGTCTGGAATAGATAGATAAGATAAATGCTAACAAAGTGGCCTTGTTGCTGTGGGGAGAAAATGTGACTTGTTGAAACTGCCTCTGTCCTCCCCCGGTCTTAGCCCGGTTTGTAAAAACATTTGTACTGTAATTTGCACTGTTGATCTTTCTTTTCCCATCTGTCATGCTTTAACCCCAGCCAGTAACTTTGGCAGCCGCTCACTCACTTTCAGCTGGCTGACCTCCCCAGCTCCAGGTAGGTGTTCTCCTCCATGATAAGGTAGCTCAAGAAGTTCTTGCTCCTGTAACTCCTGTGCTTGCTGCCATCATTCTTAGGTGCTGGAAGTGTTAGATAATGCTGAAAAAGACCAGATTTAAAAAATAATAGAACCTTTTTGTTTGTCGTGGGTTCGCTCCAGCGATCCATTTAACTGGTTGCTACAACTGAGGAGTAGCAAATTGTGGCATAGGTACGAGAGCTTTATGTGCTGGCCTTCCCACTGTAATTAACCTACCGGGAACCACAGCCCTGGCAGCACTTGATCCAAAGTTCTTACATTTGCAGTCAGCACTAATGACCAGGCCTTAGAATTAGCGAAGGCATTGACTTCCTCTGTTAATAAAAGCAAAATGCTTGTATTGGATTTCATGAAAGCTTTCCTTTTTTTTTTTTTTTTCTTTCCCATGCTGCTGATTGAAAGCAGATATTGTTAAAAGACTTGTTTTTTAAAAACAGTCAAAATGTGAAATTGTGGGGAGAACAGTGACAGGCTTATGGTCATTGCATCCTGAGGCCATTAGTAAATGTCTGTCCCTATGCATGATCATTGCAACAAAAATTAAATTTTGCTATAGTGGCACACCTAGTGTCTCTGTTTCTTATTTGCAAGCACATCTGGAAAGAATGTGAATAAGATCCTAGAGTGGGTTTCCTTATTTACTTGTTCAAGTTTCACTTAAATCCCATTGTATTTTGTTACTTAAAAGAAACCATGTGGGCAGTTTGCTGTCCTGTTGCAGTTCTTTGGCTCTGAGGGTGGGCACTGGAATGACCCTACCCCCTCCAGAGCCACCCCCCCAAAAACGGGTGCCTTTCACAGCCCCGATGGCTCTTCCCCAGTGCCTGGCTCACTTGCACAGTTGTGACAGTTTGTAAAACTGGAAAAAGATTTCCATCTCTTGTGGCAGTTTTCCTTGGAAGATTATTGTTGAGGAAGCCGATGAGGTCTGCTTGTCACCAAGTGGGTCCTGGAGAAGTTTGGGGAGAAAGAGGAAGATGCTGTTAATGCTGTGAGCAGTAGAATGCGTTGTAATTCTTCGGATCGGTGGGTGGGGTGGGGGGAATCTGTTTCTTCCTTCCAGAGATGGAGTAGGGAGTGGCTCCGCTCTTTAAGCGGGTTTCGCTCATGACCCAGGGAAGAGTACAAGCAGAATCCTGAACCCCTATTTGGTATATGCGGCCATTTAGAAATAGACATGGACGCTTTAATTCAGCTTGCTCTTGTCTGATAATTGTCTTGGATCTTGGCCATTATTCTTTGAAAATCCCTCATTTCAGCAGTAAAAGGAGTGTTTCCAGTTCTGAAATGTACAAAAGTCATTTTACTTTGAGTTCCATGCTTGTTCTTCTACAGTGTATTCCCTTTTAGTCATTAAAGCATATGTGCTAAAATTGAAGTGAGTAAAATATTTAAGTATGCTTAAGCCTTAGTAGAGTTCAGGCCTTTCTGCAGCATTAAGTAGTACGTCAGTTGTTTGGGTTTTTCCCCTGGGAGAAGTCTGCTTAAGATTCCGACAGTTGTACTTAAAACTTGACCAGCTTGGTTGGTTGGTGCTCAGAAGTCTGCCAGTGCTCTGGAGTTCTTCTAGTCCTTTGGGTTAGAAATCATCACAGAGAATGGTATGACACGGGGTCTGGTATCATGTACTTTTTATCTCCAGCAAGCATCATAAAATTAGGTGTTCTGGTCATATTTAAATCTACAGGGGCAGAACTGATACTTCGCGCTGCTGTTTGGTGTGTGCTAAGGTATACAGCTGCTGTTTAGGAACAATATCGATGAATAATTTATAACTCTAATTTTCTTGTAAGAATTTCTGCACTGTTAAAATCAAAAGCGTGAGATGATGTGTACCTACACATGAATGGAAACTCTTGCATGTCCTGATTTGAATCATACCTCAGCCCAGGAATATACCAGCTCCTCCTGTCACATTCCTGGAGTGTGACGTTACCTTGGATCCAAAGTAGAGAATTCCTGAAGGTGTTTTGGCTTCTAAGCTGGCATTGAAAGACTTTTCCCGGAACTGTCGAAAAACAATTAAATTGGGGTAAAAACTCAGTGATTGTAAACTCTTAGGCACATTTCTGTAGCTTGTGTCATGGGGAGGGGGGTTGCCTTTTAGGCATCTGTAATTTCAGGTTCATACACTGAACACAGGTTGAAGATGAGCAATGCTGATGTGGTCCTTAGTGTGAGCTGGCAGCCTAAAAAGGAGGTTAGTGATGGATCAAGGTAAAAGACAGCAGGACAGACATATTGTCAAAGGGAGGGAGGAGAAGGAGAGTTAAATGAAATAATGCAAATGTAGCGGGATTAGAGAGGAACTAAATAATCAAACAGCAAATTGCCAGGAGTGAAGGGCCACAAAAATAGCTTGTCTCTTGTGCAGTTCTTGTACAAACCCAAGAGACTACTGATTATTTGTTTTCTGTGAAATACATACCGTGTTTAAAAAAGGAGATCTAAAATGCTTACACAGAAAGAGGAGGTGTAATTTCCAACCAGATGATGACTGCCAGTCAGAAGGGAATAGATCTGTACTTTTGTAAATGGGAATACTGGTAGTATGATAGCTTGTCGATAAACTTTTCTTTAAACCTGACCTGAATCTAGTTTTTACTCTCAAAAAGGAAAAAACCTTCCGTGTGGGCATCAACTGCAGTTTTGTTAGTAGAGTCATCAGTCTTCTGGTCACTGAGAAACAAATGACACACTAGAAGTAAGCAGCTGCAGGTGTCATTTGGAAGTGGATGAGAGATTTGAGCGTGGAAAACAGTTTTCCTTCTGGTGCCGTCTGCTTATTGCAATGCAGATTTGAAGCCAAAGAGAAACACTACAACCAGCTTGTGAAAGAGCTTGGATTTGGATTTTTTGGGGTTTTTTTTTAGCTGATTGACTTTTTTTATTCTTCTAAAATATTAGAGAGATGCTGCAGTTCATGGTCACAGAGCTGGGGAAATTTTGTAGTGGTTGAACTATATCTACTTATTAGAATTTTTTTTATAAAAAAAAAAGCTTAGTCTGAAAGATCAATTTTTTCAACTGTATTGAAGAAAATGGAAGAAGTGTCTTGTCATGACTATTCAAGTAATTGAGAGAAAATAAATGACAATCTTTTCAAGACCCCGAATTTTGAGAACTGAATTTGAAACAAAAGAGTGCTTTAGTTGGATCACTCCACTGAAAAGCAGACTTCTAAGCGGTTTGGAATAGTAGATGTCACACTTCTCTGCCTTTCAAGCTCTAATTTCTGGTTTGTTTTGGCCATCATTTGGAAGAAAGAACAAAATACCCTTTTG
Organism: Elanus axillaris; assembly: GCA_026212715.1. Classification (NCBI taxonomy): domain Eukaryota; kingdom Metazoa; phylum Chordata; class Aves; order Accipitriformes; family Accipitridae; genus Elanus; species Elanus axillaris. The sequence continues at coordinate 24,820,905 of JANZLQ010000030.1, forward strand.
CATATCTTTATTTTAAAATGTGGCCATCCAAGGCTTAAGGATCAAAAAAATGAAATTCTTTTGTGAGAAGACTGAAGCAATGTACGTGTCTGCCCTGACACAAGAAAATAATAAAATAAGATTAAATTGCTATAGAACTTGTCCCCCTGCTCTCGGCCCTGGTGAGGCCGCACCTCGAGGGCTGGGTTCGCTTTTGGGCCCCTCACCACAGGAAAGACACGGAGGTGCTGGAGCGTGTCCGGAGACGGGCAACGGAGCTGGAGAGGGGCCTGGAGCACCAGTCCTGTGAGGAGCGGCCGAGGGAACTGGAGAAG
>JANZLQ010000030.1:24821467-24856288 GCA_026212715.1 Elanus axillaris
GACGTGTAGATGTGACACTTGGGGACACGGTTTAGTGGTGGACTTGGCAGTGCTAAATTAACGGTTGGACTTGATGACCTTGAAGGTCTTTTCCAACCCAAATGATTCTAAAGTTTCCATATTTGATTTTCATTACTGTGTAGCTCAGTAGCATATTAATGGGGAGTTGTATCTAATTGAACGTAAACTGTTTCTGGATAAACAGTGCTTGTTTTGTTAATACACTGAACTTCTTTGCTACACTAAGGTTAGAAACTGACATTAATGTATGTTTCAGTGACTTTTAAAGGTGTGAAACTGAATAATTTGAATACTTAGTTGGTATAATAACTTTTTCCCCGTGTTGTGGCAATGTATCTTAGGGTGCTGGCACTCAAATCATAACTGGAAATTATTCTTTGAACTCTTTTCAGCCTGCAGTCATTAATTAAAGTGTCTGAAATCAGCCTGCAATAAATGGGTGCCGCCTTCTTTTCCAGGGGTGTCTTGGTGAGACTGGAAGGATGCAGCCATCCTGTTGTGATGAAAGGCTTGTGTGCAGAATGTGGCCAGGACTTGACTCAGTAAGTATTCTCATCTCTTTTTTCCAATTTATCCTTGCTTGTGATTAGGGATCCTAGCTCTTCCTTCTGTCGTTTACTTCTTTGCTCTGTCTTGGTAGTTGTGAATCATACCTATGAGGATATCTGTAAAGTTGTAGGTACTAGTAGGGAGGGAGAATAGTATTCCTACTACCTAACATAAGTCAGTCTACTCAGAGTGCTACTATAAGGAAAGTTGAGAGGGAGTTTCCTCTAGAAGTTAAATTTCAGCATAAAGACTCACATTTGCTTTAAATAAAAAAAAAACTATTGAGATTGGCTCATGAAATTGTTGCTTAAAGTCGAGTGATCTGAATATATTAATTCTTGATCACATTATTAATAGTGTAATCATTTAATAAAGTATATTTATTTACTGAAAAATTGCAGCTTGTAGGCAGGAATCTGTGTTCTTTGTGGATAAAACCAACATGTGAAGAGGAAAGAGGCAAGAGAAATAGGCCACTGTTGCAAAGTGTCTTAATTTACTTTTGCTATTTACACAAGGCCCTTTTTTTGTTTCGTTACCCTGAAATTTTCAAATATGTGCCCTCTTCTTACATGTCACTATAGTCACAGATACATTATTTAGAACTATATTTCCTTTTAGCCATTACAGGGATTCATAACTAGGAATATGGGTGGACAGGATGCTATGTGGGTACTTGAATTGCAGTTCATGTTACAAATTTATGACTTAATAACTGTGCACACTCTCTTTCTGTGGAGATAAATGTAGGGTAACTTACTACCTTAAGTAGAAAATGTAAAGAGCATGCATACAGACATAAATTATCATCACAGTGTATCCAACCGCTTTCTATGTACTTATAACTGAGTTTGAGAGTTGTAAGGTGTGTCAACAGTGACTTAATAAATCTGAGAGTTTTATCTGTGCAGGTATAAGTAGCTGTGAGGTAATACCAGTCTCATTTATGTGACCTTGCTTCGTTTGCACTGTGTCTGAATGGGAGCTAGCTTGTCTCCAGTGCTTTCAATTTAAGGCTTCAGTACTGTTTTCAATTTTTTTTTTTTTTTGTGAAATATTCTGCTGTGGAACTGGAGGAATTTAAGCCTCAGGCCAAAAAGAAAGCAGATGCAAAAGATGACTATATTTCTTTTTTGCTCTGCTTCATTGCTAATACAGTTGGTAAAGAGAATGTTTCTTAGGCATATCAGATTACTAATTCAACAGCTGTTTTCCAAAATGGACTTCATGGTAGCCTGGATTTTAGAAATGAATGTTGCATGCTCATTTTATTTGGAAGGAAGTACTTTGGTTTAATTTTAAATCTTAGTTAAGAATTATTTTGTGAACATTATTGCATAAACCAGCACCAGTGGACTGAATATCGTAAATGTTACACAACATGTAGCCCAGTTAATGCTTGGATATAACCTTTAATGAAAAGTTGACTGTTAATATTTTGTAAACAAGTATTATTTGGTAAAACAAAAAAACTAACAAAAAGTTAGAATAATACCGAATAGGGCTTTGCCTGCCCTGAATGAATACTCAATTTGGGGTTTGAATAGTCACATCTAAATATTGCTATACTGCTATTATTTCACTAAAAACCTAAATAAATTCAGCATATGTGGTGAATTCGGTTTTCTCAATTAATACTCCTCTACTTCAGATGTCTTCATTTATACAAAATGGCTTGTACATCTGCAAGAATGTGTTAGGTCTGCTGAGCCTATATCGGAAGGCAATTCAAAAGCATCAATGCTTTTCTTGCTTGAAGAAAAGTGAGTACAGCCAGTTCACTGCCACCTTGTTAGGTGTTAGCGGTACATCCTTTCTGTTAAACAATTCTTATGCTCATTCAGCAAATGGTCTGAAAGCAGGTCATCTTTTTAAAGGCTCATTTAAAATACCATTCAGTATTACATTTAAGAAGTGTTCTGAACTCTGAAGCAAAGGCTGTGAGATACTAAAATGCGCATGTAAGCTTTGGACCAAATGAAATCCGTCTTTTGTTTCTGGGTATCAGTGCTTCCAAACGCTACGGTACAGTAAAAGCATATCTGTCCATGATTGTGTCTCCCTCAACACAGCTCAGTAACATTTTTTTTTCTCAAGAGCTTGCTTGTCGTGAAGTGAAAACTGGGTGAAGTTTAACTCTGTCTGTAGATCTGATACCAAATTTTGTCCTTGGTAGAACCAGGTACTTGGGCGAATTAAAAGATGTGCATGTGTCACAGAGGACAAAATTTGTACAGTAGTATTTTTAATGTTGGTGAACTGTAAATAATGTCTTTAAAATTAGATATCACAAATTGATCTGTGTAAGCTGGAACCTAGCGATACCGACACTATGTGGGGTTACTTGGTCGGTTTTCAGTGAATTTCATATTTGCGTGTGTACGTACACACAGACACGCTCTCTCACATATCTAACTTTGAGGATGGTACGCATTCTGTATGTATTAATGTTTGTCTGTATATGCCTGCATCTGTGTATCTTATGAGTATGTATATGAGTAAGGCTGTATATGTGTATAATATATACATAAATACAGGCACACATGTAGTACCTCATTCTGTTTGTGCTGAAGGGAAAATCATGTATTGGGATTTTTTTGGATACTTTTCTTGAAGCGGCAGTCACATGTAAGTCTGTTATGCGTGAAGAGTACCTTTGCCTGTCCTTTGCTTAAATTTATTTCATAGTCTGGCTTGGAGAAAAGTAGATAATTGCATGCTGAGTGATCACAAAAAAAGGAAAGGAATTCTTTTAAATTGCAATGGTTTGGTAGTTATCTATGCATAGATTTGCGTTAGAAAACACTTGTAAGCTGTCTGTTTCATCTTAGTGTCATTTTTCTTGAAATAATTATATGGAAGCACAGCTAATTAGTGACTCCTTTCAAGGTTTTTATGGTAAGCTGCTTTGATCTCTTTCTCCGTTTTGTTCAGTAACTTGCATTAACAAGAATTTGAAATAGCGTATTAGTCAAAATAGCTCTTTTTAATCATAGTTTTTTTAGTGTAACTAGTTTGATACTACAGATTTTAGTGTGTTCAACTTTTCACTAAACTATTGCTCTCTTTTGATGCTTCTTTCCCCTGCGTGGTTAGGATACGAAGCAAGAATGGAAAGCAGAATGTGCCATTATCCACAGCAACTGTGTCTATGGTTCACAGTGTCCCAGAACTGAAAGTTAGCTCTGAGGTAAGTCCCATCATGCTTGCTTTATTCATACGTTTCACTGTAGCTCCACAGTTGAGAAGCTTAATTATAGGAGTTTCTTCAATGTTGTACATACTTCATACAGAAAGTTTGGCTTCCCTTTGAAGAGGAATTTGGTCTTGAACATCAGTAGCCCAGGGCTTTTGTGCGTTTACCCTAACGCGCATTGATTGTTAATTAGGTTTTATAGTGTTTTTTTAGAGCTGTGCACTGAAAAGATGGCACTTCTGTGGCAGCAGCCCGAAAATTTAGTACTTTAATGGTTTTGTCTCCAAAAATGAGCGGTTTGTGGAAAATTCAGTTTCCGCTAGCTGAAATGTGTTCAAAGTTTGCAGTGTCTTCGAAACCTAGCTTCACCCGTCACCTTGAAATTGGTCCCACTAGATACAGTAAAACTAGTTTGTTTGCAACTTACCTGTATGTTAAACTTATTCATGATTTTTCAAATATTCCATTCAGCTGAGTTATCAAAATATGCTTTTCATCCCACAGTTTCTTTAGAGCAAAAAGTGTGTTTATTTTGAAGATAAACATTTTATTTGTCTTCCTTACCAACTTGATCCTTTCTTTTACCTTTTTATGTTGCTGCTTGTTCTTTTCTTTCTTTTTTTTTGTAACTCTTCAAAGAACACCAATGAGAAGAAATGTGAAAAATATAAGCAGCTAGAAGTGTCCCTCCCCATCATAGAGCAGTTTGCACTTGACTCCTGCTTCTTCATAGTGCTCCACATAACTTTGCCTTTAAGTTTAGCCGTCTCATGGGTGACACTGCAGCTTGCTATCTGAAGTGGTTAAAGTGAACACAGAGCTTAACGTGGTACTTCGAAAGTTTGTAAATATGCGCAAGAGGAGTAAACTTTGGCTCAGATTTACTGGAGTATAAGGTCTTTGATATCAGTGCCCACATAGAACTACATAGTCTAACTATTTATGTCTGAAATCATCTATTCTTTCATCTTAGGTTGACAGTTACAGTTATTTCTGTCTTTAGCAGCTTCAGTTTTATACTCAGCCTAGTGTTGTCAGCCTAACTGGTACTGGTACAAAATTGCTGAACACAGCAGCCAAAGTTTCCAGACCTACTGATGAACTTGCCCTTTGTGTACCCCAAAGCTACTGCTATTTTGTTTCAAGACTCTTTGCCTTCAGTTAATTTGATGGTTACTTATTTATTAAATTTGGAAGTTGTTGTGTTGAGTGTATCATTTTTAAGAGTTAGTAGCGACAAAAAGATCTGAGAGTAGACTTTGGGAATACCTGATTTTTCATGTAGAAAAATCGCTGACAAAGCTGCCATCACTACAGTTATGTTGAAGCATCATTTCTTATGCAGTTAGTTTGTAGCAGAACTTCTTCTCGAGTTTACAATACACAAAAGGCAATAAACCTAATTTCATTTCTTCAAAGCTAAGCTTAGTTGTGAATATTTTGTTACAGCAAGCTGAGCAGCTAGGAAGAGAAGATCAACAGCGACTACATCGAAATCGAAAACTGGTGCTTATGGTAGATTTGGACCAGACATTGATCCATACTACAGAACAGCACTGCCAACAAATGTCTAATAAGGTAAGTATTTGGTGTTAACTTTCAAGCCAAAGTAACGACAGCAAAATTTCTAACAATATTTAGATGAAGGTTCTTTAAGAAAACATTCTGTGGTTAGGTAAAATTGTGGCTGAAGAATAACAGAAAATGAGAACTAAGTCTTCTGAAGTATGATCCTTTTTTCTCTACATTTAAATTGATGGTTTTCTTTCTTCCATTTATGCGTTCCTGCACTTTCCCATTCCAGTCACTTTAAGCAAGAAGTTTCAGGTAGCTATTTTTAATCTCTGCTTTCCTTCCTCTGCAATTCACAAGCTGAGCACTCAGTAATGAGACTTTTTTTTTTCCCTCCAAGTCTGAGGCGATTATAGTGAATTAGTGTTCAGAGTCCCCTTTGGGATATTCCTGTGTGTTACTATGTCTGTCATTCCATGAATATGTCTAGTGATTATTTTTTTTTTTTCTCTTCAGTTTCATTTTTGGGGGGGCAGTTTGGGTGTTGCTGTTTAATTTCTTCATGAAACACTTGTCATGGAACTGATAGGGACTATTGGCTTGTAACATTTCCAATTTGGAAACTTCAAAATGAGAAGCCCATTGGAATGTGTCTACAGTGTCTTGTGCAGGAGGATGCAAATTCAAACTCCAGTGACATGCAAACTGCGGTTGCTTAGTTCCTCTTTCTTTCCACTTGCCATTCTCGCATGTCCAGTAGGTTCAGTGTGTGTTCACACCTGCTAGCAAAAAACAAGCTGTAAATGTACTTTGCAACTGAGAGGAAAGGGAACGGTAAATATTCAGTTTAAAGATTAAAATACCTTCTGTATTTGAAAGGCTTACGTCTTCATCTGTATAAATGCATGGTTTGAAGAAAAACGCTTTTTTAAAAGATTTTGAGATTATTTTTTTTTAACTGGGACCTTTATCTGCAAACTCCTTTCCTGGTTTGCCATCTGATGGTGTGCTTCCACAGACATAATATTTCTTCATCCAGCAAAGTCTTTATCTATAGAGCCCAATATGTACTGGGTGAAGTTCACTGATCTGAGTGAAGTTGACTGAGTAGTACTGATTAGAGTGAGATCCTGAACTTTCTTAAGAAATTTCTCAAGTTGCTTTTTTCAGATTGGTTTGCTGTAAGTAAAGATTTGAATGAAAGTTACCTTGATCATAAACTTCTCAACAGTGCAGCTTCCTGCATTTCAAAAACTTGTGTTGGACTGCCTGGCACAGAGCAAGAATGTGCTTTGGATTTTATTCATCCACATAATCTTTGTGGCTGAAACTTGCTTTAGCCTAGTCAGACCAAATAAAAGTAGTGGAAGTGATGGAAGAGGACATTTCTGGAATGCTGGCATTTTTGTTTGGTATTTTGATAATACAAAACATGCTTTTTCTTCTAGGGAATATTTCATTTCCAGTTAGGTCGAGGTGAACCTATGTTGCATACTCGGTTGCGTCCTCATTGTAAGGAATTCCTGGAAAAAATTGCCAAGCTGTACGAATTACATGTTTTTACTTTTGGCAGCAGACTGTATGCACATACAATTGCAGGTGAGTCGTGTTACGTTTAACAATATTTATGTAATAAGCCTTCATACTCCTATAACTAGTTTCCTTTCTGTGGTTGTTTACAAGTATTTGTTCTTTGTTTTGTGCAAAAACACTTCCTAAATAGTCCTGTAAGCAGAATTCTTGGCTCGTTTGCAAGGCACTGCCTGTATGGCCTGTAATTTTAAAAACAGTCCTTTTTTTTCCCATCAGACATGCTTTTTTTTTTGCTTCCCTAATGGTTGCAGAATCAGATTGTGGTATGACAACTAGTGCCTTCCTATTGAATCAAGTAAGAAATTATGCTGATGGGCTCTAAAATTATTTCCAACATCACTTGTCTTAGAAATCTAAAGCAACAGTTCCATAAAAATCAGCAAAATGAAATTATCTCCCCCTGGGGGGGACACTGCCACCACCACTTGCTGTGTCCTTTCACCACAGGGTGTTTGGCTGCTATAAATCAGTTCACAGCAGTTCTGTTTGTATCCTGGAGCCAAGATGCACTTATTTGAGGAAGAGCACAGGTCTAGCAGTATTTTCACATATTCTTCTCAAGAACTTAGAAATATTTTCTCTTAGTAGCTGAAAACTTGCATTTAAATTAGAGCAATAGTAGTCTATGGTGTGGGTCACTGGCTGAAATGTTTTATTTTTTCCAACAAACGTAAAAGAAACCTACCCTGTTATGCAAGTATACGGGTCAAATTCATGTTGGGAGCGTGACCATGTGTTTAAACTGTAGAATTGGCTTTCATCCCATCTTGAGTCTTCCTTGACAGAATAGCATTTTCACCTCAGACTTTGCTTTATTAAGTCCTGTCGGACTAGGACAATACAATTAACAATGTTTTGGGTTATGACTCTGCATGTCAAACTGTCGTTGCTGCTGTTCCATGTCTCCTAACTTTTTTTTAAGTTGTCTTTCACATCTGCTTTTTTTGTGTCCTGTTGCCATGCGTGCCTTGAGCAGCGCTATGCCAATGATCCCGCTTCTTGGCAAGAAAGGAAGATTCCAAAATAGCTGGGGAGCTAACTATCCTAGTTAGCTGTAGAACAGTTTAGAAAAGAATTGTGTAATTAGAAAATTCTTTATGCATGTTAAATAAGCCACAGGAGATGCTTAAAATGATGAATATAAGAGGCTTCTGTAATCAGAAAGTGATACCCATTTGCAGGCTCCAACTAATCTCCTTAAAAGAAAGTTCAGGAGAAGCATGTCCTGTCCTGCCCATCCAAGTGAATGTTTCTACATTACTCAATATTTATTGCCTGAGTTGCCTGAATAATCTTCCTACAACTTTGTTAGTCTCGCTGCTGGATTTTATGTTGTGTACTGCTAATACATTAACACTTTTTGTAGCCTGCTGTCCTTAAGAGTGTGGTTATTTCTTGTGTAGCAAAAGGGGAATGGTTTCCTTGTATACTAGGTCTAAATAGCTGGTAGTAAGAAAGTGGGTGGGCAGTCTTCCGCACTTGGATCTATTTGCCAAAGTCTGCATGTGGCCTGAGCTCAGAAAACGTATAGCAAATACGCTTTGGAGGCAGGGAGAAGAATGAGTTGCAGAGGGAGTTAAGTCATGATGCGTAAGTGCTTTCCAGTGGCTGATCTTCTCTCAACACGTGATTTGGTCCTGTCTTTGCTCATTTTCATCTCAGAGCTAAAATTTGGATTACCTTGCAGTCCTCATGCTGGCACAGACTGACACTTATAATGTGACAAGCCTCTTTGTGGGCATCATACTTGAGCCGCTCCATCTGTTCTGAGGAGGAAATAACCACCAAATGAGCAAATTAGGGTATTGCTGCTTCCTGACATCCCCAGACTTCGGGATTTTTGCCTGAAGCTGTCTCACCTCATCAAAAGCATTCAAACTACAAGTGGATTACTTGTACAGTGATGATGACAGGTTCGGCTGCGATATGTTGGTATGGAGAAACAGTTGATAGAGCCTTTGGTCCCCATACTTACCTGTGTGACCAAGATGCAGCAACAGAGAAATATATAGCTAATACATACAGAGAACACTTGATGGCAGTATTGGTTAAATGATTTCTCAAAGAGCGCTGTCAGTTTGGTGTTTTACCGTTATCCCTATGTTACATAAAGGAAGGACTTGCAATAAAATGCTGGGAATCTTTTTCATAAGAAAAAGGTTGTTCTCTGAGGCCCTCTGTATACATCCTATATTTCTTTGTGAAATCTGAACTCTGAGCTGCTCCTTCCATGTCCTGGAAGGCTTTTTCCTCATTTTGCAAATGGATGACATCTTGTCGGTCCTTTTCTCTCTTCCCACCTGACTCCTATCAGCTGTTAAGTAGGATTAGCTGATATTTGTAAACACCATTTATGTCTGCTGAAGTCCTTTATCCTAAACCCTTTCTTATTCTGACACGTTTACAAAGTGGTATCTTGTAGTATCTTTATGAAGATGAGTTCTGGATTTTATAAATCTAGAGCTTCCTATAGTATTTCTCTTCTATAATTATTTTACTCATTGTTACTTACATTTTTTTTTCCCCACTGCATAAGAGAAGTTCGGTGTATTTAATACTGAAGACGGCTTAAATGCTGGTTGTAAAAGGCTATGCCACTGTGAATTTTGAGTTCCGAGGCCACTAGGCAACACTAATTCAACGTGAAATCACTCTTCGGATTTATAGTGGGATTTAGAAAGTAGGGCTAAGTTGAGGGCATTGATATGTATGGTTTGTTACAGCAAGTATATTGCAGTGTGTATTTCAATAAATTAATTGACGGAATATGTGCATATACATAATTGCCAGTGTGTGAAGGTCTCCAGTGCGCTTGAAAGATGGGGTCAACAGCTCTTTCCAGGTTCGAAAGTAGGACCTGAAGTAGAACAGGAGGTGACCTGATTCTTCAGGAATTCAGGCTTAGGTTTATTTTTAAAAGGACTTCTCCAAATTCACCTTGGATCCTACTGTTATATCGCTTCTAGGAATCGCTATTTAACTCAATCTGTCTCTAAGGTTTAAGGCTTCCGTAGTATGAGTTAGTTACTTTTAAGCATTGCATCTTATGATGGTTTTTTTTAACTTAACTTTACGAGTCTAATTTACAAGTTTGTTTTTCGAAGAGAGTATGTAAGGTCAGGTAACGCAGCTTGATAAGAGCGTATGTGCAAAGACCCAGTTTGAGATACTGGAAAACAAACAACTGAAGGGAATAGTCTCTGCTAGGAAAGTCTGTTGCATAGTCCCTTGGAGTATGGCAGTCAGAGGATATCGATAGTGTCTTCAGTTTGTTCAAGAAACTACTTAGAGGTGTACTCAGCACACTGTCTAATTTATGAGGATAAATGGAAGCTCACTTCGGCTTTGAAACAGCAAGTCTTTGTCTTCAATCATTTTGACTTCTACAAAAGGCTTTAATTTTTTTAAACATGCTTACAAAATGAGAAATTCAACGTTTATCCTTCTGCTGGAATGATTTGTGAAAACTGATACTTCAATTAAAAAAAGTTCCGTTAAGGTAAAAATCTTTATCAACACTAAGGCAGCAAACTGTGACCATGGTAATTTTTCAGGACATGGTGGTGGGAAATGGATAGGGATAGATAAATAAATAAAAAAAAAAGTTAAGAGTACATCTTGGGAACGCTTCCACTGTTTCTGTTTACTCAATGAGTTTATACGTAGACCTTTTCATTGCTCTGAAGTCACACAAACTTGCAAAAAATGCCCCCACAGAAAAGTGGCATCGTCTAAACATGCTTTTTTGGTGGTCTGTTTTGACTTTTCTTAAAGAAGAAGCCACCAGTACTTTGGAAGGTATCATCAATTTGAAACCTGCAGCTTCATTATTAAAGGTTAATATCCAAACAGTGTACTATCATAAAATTCTAAACCTTGCAATACATAGGTTCTGAAAAGATTTCTGTTTTGACGGTAGTGGAATTTTTCATAATGAGGTTTTCCCATTTCTTTTTGTTACTGAAAGCAGTATAATAATATTTATATTTTTTTAAGATAGAAGTTAAATCTTAGCCTTTACTTAGTTTTATCTTGGAGGGTGTATCTGCATCTACTTATTTTTAATGTAAAGTTTTTATTTCTTCAGATTTATGTTCTATTTGCAGTCATAATTAGAAGTTAACGTCTTAGCTAACAGTATGTGATCTAGCCACTTGTCCTTTTGTTTGCTCTTGCATGGAGTAGAATCGCTCAATAGGTTAGTGAATAGCCAATACAGCCTTTTCAAAGATACAGAGCTTATATTAACATACTATTGAAGAAAATGAATGAAGTGTTATCTGCCATTTCCCTGAAATGTGAAAACCTTAGGATTATGTGTGTTATATTGATTAAATTGGCTAGGTGATGTCCAAACCAAACCAAACAGTTTAAATCGCGTAAAGAACTTCTTTAAAAGTCTGGTGCTGTTTTCCATATTGCTATTCAAGTAGCTTAGCCTTGAAGGACCCAACTCTCTTAAGATGGGCTTTTGTCTTAGAGGGTGCATCTCTGGTGACCTGTATCCTCAGTGTATTTCTAGTGAATTATGGGGGGGTGGAGGGGGAATATTAAAATGATTAAGTCTTCACCAAAGCATTATTGAAAAGCTCCAGAACGCTACCTCATCTCTAATCCCTGGCAGCCAGGGTTTCTGTCTTTGGGCTTTTTTGTTGAACTTCCCTTTTCTTACAGTTTTAGCGAGACAACACTGCAGCCGAATGCCTCATTGTGGTTTTACCATTTAATCAGTGCGCTCCTGTCCAATTTAGTGTAGAGAGGCCCTGAGCATTCAGTTTATCGGTAGAAGAAGAGTTGGTTGGGGAAGACAGCAACTTGTATGAGAGCTTCTGTAGTTTGTCAAAATATTTGTGTGTACGGCAATAAACCTTTGTAGCTAATTGTCTCAATTCGTTATGCCTAGGTACTGCAAGGGTCTCACTACAGGGGATGATTCTACGAGTTTGCAGCAATTCTTAAGCATAGCCGGGTGAGTTAAGGTTGAACCTCTGTCCTTAACTCGGAATTTTCTTGCTTTTATGGGTTTTAAGTTATTCCAATTACACATTAATATGAAATACATACAGGATCAACTTTTCAGAAGGGATGACTGATTTTTTTTATTTATTTTTTTTATTTATTTATACCCTCTGTTTTTGAAGACCCAACTGAACATACTCCTGGGAGCTGGACTTCTCAAAGGAGTTGAACATGTGTTCTAAGCAAATCTCAAAGCTCCTTGAAAGAAAATTAATGTTGGTCCTTAGAATCTGTAGTCATTTTGAACTCTGGTTCTGGCTTTAAGATGGCCACCATTTAAAGTGAAATAAAGTAAGACTTTAAAAAATTGTTCCCAGATAAGTATTGACTGCCTTGTATTATTTATAAGAATAATGAGAAGTTGATGCTAACTTCGACACAAATTCAGTCAAATGAAAAATTCAGATTAGCATGTAAAATGCCAGTTTCTTTCTAAGCGATTACGTGGCTGTGATCTGCTCATGAAGATGAACTCATTATTGGAGGCTAGGTTCAGAAGCATGTGCATGTGTGTTTGTACACCTAAGTTACCATTTTCCTAAATAATGGCATTTTATCTTGATTTAAGATCAGTTAGCACAGCTTCTGCTGTTTTGTTTTTGGTTTGTCTTTTTTTTTTTATTTATTATTATTTTTTTTTTAGAGTGCAGTCAGAAAAGTTACTGCAACTGGGCCTAAATACTTCTAGGAATCCCAGGATATATTCATTATATGTAAATATACTAAAGTAATTGTTAGGGGTTCAACTTAAAACCTACAAATGCAAGAGCTCCGGCTGAAACTGTCCCTTAACTTGCCCCTTGTGCTTAAGTATTGCAGCACATTGCCGACTCTTGTGAGACTTCTCTGCAGTCCCTAGGCATAATGAGCTAAGGAGAGCATTTAGCTTTAAAGAACCACCTGTAGAGAGATAAATGTAAGTTGCAAAAATCATGTGTATCTGTCACTTGCTGTATCTCTTTCAGCCTAATTTATTCGGCTGCCACAAATTTAGTTATTTTAATTTCAATTTTGTTGCTGTGTTGAACGAAAATGAGATGGGATTTTTAAAATTAATCCCACCTCGTTAGTTACAAATACTTGATCCACTGTGCTCACCCTTTCCCCAGTACAGTATCTTGTACCTTAAAAAGGTCTGTTAGTTAAACTACTCTTGCACAGATTAAACCAGCTAAATTATATTGAACATATACAAGGTACAAACATCGTGAACATTAACTCATTACTTTCTTCTTTCAAAAGGATTTTTGGACCCTGAAAAGAAGCTTTTTTCCCACCGGATATTGTCAAGGGATGAATGTATCGATCCATTTTCTAAAACTGGGAATCTTAGGTATGTATGTATATGGGTCTTTAATGCGTTAAACAAAACGGGACAACAAAGAGACAGAATATGTTAAATATAATAAAAATTACTCCCTCTGTACTTAACATGTTCTTTATCTGCCTCTTAAGTATCAACACCTTCTCAATAAAACTGACAAGTCAGGCATTGCAGCATTTCCTCTGCTTGATATGTTCTGTGGTACTAGAACAGTAAGAATGTGAAGCAATGGCATCATGTTTTCTCTTACGCTTTTTATTCTTGTAATAACCATATTTCCACTTTATGGCTTGTAATCTTGTATAATGACTTGTATGTTGTGGGGTTTTAATTAAACCAAAATTCTCTGTTTAAGGTTAATTCATATTTTAATATCTAGTATTCTGGCTTTCAAATGTGCGATACATCCAGCAGCTGCTGTTCTCTAGTGTTTCTTGAAATTAAATCATCTAGAGCCTTGAATTCATATTCTAGTCTAAATTCAGGTTCTGATCTTTTTCAGAGAAGAAAGCCAAGATTTTTTCTAAAAGGTGGATATGTTTAGTATTTCATAAAGCTAGATTTAAAATTACTGCCCCCTCCCCATCTGACCATAGCAAATGAGAAGCCTTTTTCTTCACTCGTTCGGTTTTCACATGCATGTGTATATCTTCAGTACTGTACCTCCTCCTTCTAGGTGATACAAGTATTAGTACTTTTTACTTCCTTTGTCTTGGATTGAATGAGTCTACTCTTCAAAAACTGTTCTTATGTCTTTTTCTTCTGTAAATACAGATAGTTTATTGACCATGTAATAGTTGGCTTTGGGCGGTTTGTCGACATACACTGTGAAAACTAGACCAAAGTGTTGTCATGTTTTGTTCTTGCAGAGGTTTGTTGGTTCCTACTTCTAACTTTTGGGATAGAGGTTTAAAGAAAGAGAACCATCTCCCTTTTTTTTATTAACTCTAGTTAGTTTGAATATTGTAGTCTGAAGTCTGTAATTTTAATACTGCTGTTTGTTTGGGTTTTTTAAGTTCATATATAAGCATGTCCTGCAGACATGCTCATAATAAACCAGAACATCGACAGAAACTATTTTCATTGACGGTATTAATTTCTAAAACTGGGTTCATTTTATCCACTGTTTTGTCTCTTAGAGATCTCTTCCCTTGTGGGGATTCCATGGTTTGCATCATTGATGATAGAGAGGATGTTTGGAAGTTTGCACCCAATTTGATAACTGTGAAGAAATATGTATACTTTCAGGGGATAGGAGATATTAATGCACCTCCTGGATCAAGAGAAATTCAAATGAAGAAGAAAGGTAATTATGTAGTTTTGAAATTGCTTTTGCAGCCTTTTCCTCTTTTCAAATGTGGTTGATGTAAGACCACCGCAGTGACTGATTAGTATTGCTGTTGTGCTCAGATGAGCACTCCTAGACTGTTGTGCTCCTGCAGCACAAATGCAAGTAGCTTAGTAAAACTGGACTGTTCTTGTTGATAGCTTTCCTTTTGGTGGGTGAACACAGCAAAAGCGGGGTACTGGTAACGGCATTTTGGCCGTTACAGCTGGAGAGCTGATCTGGCAGTACACGAAATTGTTCAAGAACACGTTGAGGGAGGACAGTTTCTGTCTTTCCCCACCCCCCTCCATGTAAAAAAAGGCAGCTTTTTCTTCTCTGTAGGTTTTCCCTCTTCAGACCCCTTCCCCGCCCCACTTTGGAGCAATAGTCAATAAACTCTGGTCTCAACATACTGCTGAAAATGAATGTTTTGATCTCTACTTACTTCCCTGCCTAAATCATGCTCATAAAATTAGCATGAGATTTTTAGCATCTACTGAATGTGGTGTTCTGGCATTTGACACAAGAACCTTATGTTCAGCAGGCTCAGCAGCGTAATACAAATGGTGGATTCAGAAGGTATACATCACTATGTTAGTATTAATCTGGGGGCAAAATATATTTGAAAGAAAATGTCTAAGAAAGAATTGTAGGGCTTTTTCCAGTTTAGCCAAGGGATTTTTTTTAAATTTAGTATGTGACATCACTCTTTTTTCCCTTGTCAAACTAGAGGTGTCCAATATGGAAACTATAGTAATGTACTCAGACTGAATCAGGCCACTGTGATGCGGGACCACTACACTTGACTGGTATAGTTACTTGTACGGCACACACGTGCCCGTGCACACACAAAAGAGGCAAAGCAGGGTGTAACTTCATCCAGTGTTCCTGATGAATGTCTGTGTGCAGATTCCTGGATGTCTACAGTTTCTTTAATTGTCTGTCTTCTGCAGACGTCTGAAGCATCCTAAACCTGTTTTTCTGCCTTTGAGTCTATTAATCTTTTACTTGCATTCCAGCAGAGTCTCAAATGAAGCTCAAACAGTGTCTTTGTATTGCTGAAACGTATATTTTTTCAACCATTAAAATACAGTTATTTTGGTTATGCAAAATAGGAAATACATGAAAGCCATGGCATTTTATAAAGGAGGTTTTTGTCGTTGTAGTTCTGGATTGGGACCTTCTGAAGTGAATTCAGCTCTAATTTTTTTTTTCCCCTCCTCTGCAGTAGTTTCATTGCCCTGAGGTGTAATTGTAAAACTCATGCTGCAAAATAAATCCTTTAATGTTTGTGTAGTTAACAAATAATTGCTTATGACCAGTCTGATTTTAAAAAGGAAAAAAAGCTGCTTACACAGCTTCTTTACAAAAGTAAAGTTTCTTAGGTTTGCCAGTTCTTTCTAGTACTTATTGACACCTGAAGTATCTTAACAACTTTGAAAAGCCTAGTTGTCACTTCTAAACAGAGTGAAATCTAACCGCGTATGTAAACTGTGCATTTAAGGAAAAATTTAAATTTTAATTAAGCTTAAAAAAAAACCAAAACCCTGAGAAAATATGTATATATTTAATTTTTTTCTTTCCTGTGTCTTAGTAAACCACTCTACAAAACCAGAGGCACTGGATTCAGCAGTGACATCAGCGAAAGATGCTGAAGAAATAAAGAATGTTATATGTGTGGAAGAGCAAAGCAATGGCCTCAAGAAGGTGGCAAAGGACACTTGCACTGCAAATGGAAGTACTTCTGTAAGCAGTGAAACATCTGACTGGGATGTGAACTCTCGCGATAAAGTTAATGCCCAGGACTCCTTAAGTGATAGCACTGATCACAAAATGGACAGTGAGGTCACTAATGATTTGACCAATACAAAAGAATCTCAGACTTTTTCAGAACAGGTTGATAGAACCGTGACAGAGAAGCAGCAAACCCAAGACAAGACGACAAATGACTTGGACTTTGAACTGTCTAGTGACAGTGAAAGTGATGGTGGATTGGATACCAGAAAGTCATCCACTTCTGTATCAGAGAGTGAGAATGAGGAGAAGAGAAGCTGGAAGAAAACCAAACAACCTCTTCAGGATGAAAATTTGCAGCAAGGGAGTTGCACTGATGTGAGTGAGAAAAAAGATGGTCTGGTGAACCATTCTGGGGACATGCAGTCTCTACCTAGTGAAAATATTCATGACAAAACTGATCTTGAAGCACAAGAGGAAAGTGAACAGGAAAGCCTTTGTGATTTAGGAAATGGCTGCGCTGACAAGAAAGAAGCTGAAACAGAGTCTCAGAATAGTGAACAGTCTGGAATTACAATGGGTGAGTCCTTAGACCAGAGTATGGAGGAAGAAGAGGAGGAGGATGATACAGATGATGATGACCATTTAATATACCTCGAAGAGATCCTTGTGCGGGTTCACACTGATTATTACACAAAGTACGATAAATACCTGAAAAAAGAGATTGAGGAAATTCCAGACATCAGGAAAATAGTACCAGAACTGAAAAGTAAAGTGTTGGCAGATGTAACCATCATATTTAGTGGACTCTACCCAACAAACTTCCCCATTGAGAAAACACGGGAACACTATCATGCCACAGCACTTGGAGCTAAAATTGTGAAGAATCTAGTTCTGAGTGCTGATGATCCTGACAAAGCAACGCATCTCATTGCGGCAAGGACCGGTAGGTATATGAGATTTGAGTTTTCCATCAGCTTTTATCCTGTTACAGTTCATTCATGCCTTGAGCTGTTTTGGCTTTTTTGTATAACTTACAGGCTTTAATGTAACTGAGATTAGAATTGAAATTAAAGGGAAGATTCTTCTAAAACAATTTAGAAGCCTTTTTTAAGGGCTTTTTTTTCTGCTTTTTCATCAAGTGTGGCTTTTAAAAATTAAAAAGAGGACCCGCTAAATAACCTCTGATATGATGTGTCATGTCTCACTTCTTGGTTAAGAGTTGGTGATACTGAGTCTTTGACTATTAAAGATGTTGAATAGAAACACTAACATTTGTCTGAGAAAAGTTTATAGTGGTCTTGCTATAAAGTTATATCAATGCTTTCTTTCTCGGTTTCTCAGATTTCACCTCTCATGGTTCAGTTTCACTTTGTATGGAATTCAAACGAATTATCTTCAGAGACTGGAATCTTGTACCCTGTCACTGCTCTGTGTGTAGCCTGTATATCTTTGTCTTGGGAGATGTAAGAGGGCTTAGCCTAACTTGGTATGCCTTTCACAAGGCTGCCTGTTTTTACATACCTATAATGGGTAGGAATGTACCACCGGGAGCTGCCGTGGAAGAGCTAACAGGGTACCCCTAGTGTCCTGTACAAAGTTTTTGTGTGCACCCTGACCCTTGGCTCTCTCATTGTTGGCCTTTTGCAGTTACAAGGAATCGAAATACCTGATAATCAAACCCATGAAAACCAAAAGTAAAGCTGTACAGTTTAGAGCATCTAAAACTCCTAGGTAGTTTTAGGACATCTAAAAAGAAATGCACATCTGCCCCCCATTGGATTATTTTTTTCTTGACTCCTTGCTGTTCATGTAAGCTTTTAGTACATCAGAAGTAGCTTTGTTTCATTGGCTTGTATTATAAAAGGGTGGAGTATATTTTCAGTGGCTGTAGTATAGACGTGCAATTTTCTCAAAGTGTGTGTGACTTCAGAAATGGAAAAAGATATTTCGTATACTTAGCTGACCAGGAATCATTTCTTCCTGTTGAGAAGGCAGCGATTAAAAAAACCTCCAATGTTTAGTGATGAAAAGGAGAATGTTGCAGTTCCTTAATTTCTACGCCTTTGAATATGAGTAGTGTTAAAAATCTATGGATTAAAACCAGCCGATTTATCACTATATTGTGATATGCTGATCAGCTATTTTTTTATTTATTAGCCTAAATAACATTAAGGCTCTATATTTGCTAGGCTAGTGTAAACTTACCCCACTTGTCAGTTATCTCAGTGCCCAGTTCTAGTGACAAAAAGCACAGGTAGCTTTTATTAAACAGCTGGTAAGGCCAACTGTAGCAAGAAGGGGCTGCAGTATTCACCTTGTCAAGTGGAATCAGAATAAAAACTGTACCAACAGACCTGCAGCGAATAGCAAGTTTGTATTAATTGTCCTGACGTAGATATGCATTTAAGTAGTAAAAACAACTTAAAAACCAGAAGAGGCTGGAGTTAGTTTCATTGAGATTAGCTGGGATTCTGTATTTGTGAAGGTGTGATAGCTGAAATAGTGAATGGGAAGAGTTAAATTCAGTGGATGCATCGGTTTGGGACTCCGTAGTTTCATGACACTTGCTGAACAGCTCTTTTAAAACTGCAGGAACAGCAATACTCTTATCAGCAAAGAATTACACAAGGTTGTCATACTTCACTGGAGACATAATAGCTGTCAATATAACATTCATGTTTTTCTAATTGCCAGTCTTAAAACGCTTCGTTTCAAAGTTGCTTTGTCAAACTTGCACTAGATGGCTTCCAAATGAGGTTGTACATTGGATGCAACTGTTGTGTGATATGGTAAAATTGGTAGGATGAATGTAAATAAGACCCTCCCAAACATACGCATTTCTCTAGAGGAACAAATGTTGAATAGCATGGGATAAAGAGAAGCAGTTGAGGCTTTTGTTTGTTTGGTTTTGGAATGTACCCTTTGAGGGCGGTTGTATGTTTGTATAGATACATAACACATCCTTGTGTTCTACTTTTAGAAGCAAATTCTTCACTATCTGCACATTCTTAGTGAATTATCCAATAAGGTGTATTTTAATCAGAAAAACTATTTGAACTTTAGGTTTTGATTACATTAATGTAATGTGCTTTTACAGTATTTGAATTGAGTTTATTAACACATTTTCAGTGTTCTTTTGAAAAATAAATAAATTTAGGGGTGGTTCATATTTTTGAGACTTTGTGTTGAGACATAGACTCTCACTCAAAGTAGCCATGTAATGTTGGTTTTGCACTTGATATGTTAAAATATATTCGAATATTGCCTGCTAATCAAAACAAGAAATACAAGAAGAATACTGTTCCTGAATTGCTGGGGTGACAATACTTTCTTGTCAGTACGTAGAAGCTGACTCCTGCTTCTATTAAGAAAAGAATTGCACTCATTCTAAAAGAGGTAACGGGGCAAGTCTTTTCTGCCTAATGAGCAAGACTATTGTCATCTTTCATCATCACTTAGTTAATTATTTCTGTAACACTGGCAGTGAAATAGGGGGGTTTACAATGAAAAAACTATGTTCTCCACTAACCATTTTTTGTTAGATTCTCATGGATTGCTTGTTAGATTCTCATGGATTGCTTGTAGTTCTGGTTTTGTGATGGTTTGTTGTTTGTTTTTTTTCAACCGAAGACTGTAATTTCTCATCTCTGGTTAGATGGAACTAGTTATGCTGTATCATCCTAATTTCATGAGGGGAACTTTGAAGTTTAATCGGAGATATTAAGGATATAAATTGTGTCCTGTCACAGCTGGATTTGTGATAATTCAGCTGTCAACGTGATTTTCATACTGATTCTCATATGGTTAGAAAGCAAATTCTACAAGTCTCTATTACTGCTGATAAGCCATACAAATACTGCAGCTCTGGCTCCCGTGGCAAACGTCTGAAGCCCTGCTTCATGTCTGATTGTTGGTGAAAGGGGGAAACAAAGGCATGAACAGCTAGTGAATACCATTTTGGATTTTATTTATAGCGTCCTTGCCAGCCTATAGCAGTAAATAATTAAAATTTCTTTTATTCTTTGTATATACTTGTCTCTGCAGATAGGCAGCTTGTTTCTCAGTAGACACTGATACTCTGAATTCTGAAAATAAGTAAATCCTTGCTCTTGGAGAAAACGAGGATTCTTTTTTTCCTTATTTAGGGAGGAAAATGCTATCTACCTGAATTACTGTAAAACTCAATTGTATCTTTGTATCATCTAATCAGCTTTCAAAAATCTGAGCGACTGAGAAAAGGCTTCCCCGTAGTCCTTTCCACTTACCTATGGGCTACATAAATCTTCAGTTTTTGAAACATCTGCTGTTTGCTTTAAGCAACAGTAAACTGCACTGGATGATGAGTTGTTATAGCTGTGCGCACACTTGGCTAAGCAGTTACCACGCTATTTTATAAACCTTGTTATGTTCCTTCCTGAACAGATGAAAGATACTGTTGTTGAATTTTGTATTGAGTTTTTGCTGGTGGAGCAGATAAAGGTGTTCAGGTCACTTAAAAATTATTCTAGTGGGGTAGGAGCAGAAATATGTCAGTCTAAGCCCTGAATTTTTCTTTTCTTTTTCAAAATATATTTAATTCTGTGTCTTTTCCTGTACTTTGAAAACAATATGGGAATAATTTCCTTACTTTTGGTGAGTTTTGTCGCTTAATATCATAAATATCAGGTTGCTTAAAATAGTGATTTTTATTATGAACTATGGCTCCTTTTATTCATCCTCATCTACCTACTTAAAAAATGCTTACTCCCGAGTCTGGCTTTGAGGTACGGAGAGAGAAGAGAAAGCTGCCAGCTGATGGTCCCATGACTCGGTGGGAGGTCTTCACCAGACATGGCTGTGATGTGTCCACAGGTGGGTTTTTCTGAAGAATTATTTTCAAGGGCTGTGTCTTTAGAGCAGTGCTTAATTGGATTTTTTTTAAACTCAGGCACCGAGGAAGTAAACTTGTTGCTTTTCCTGGTAAAGCACAGTGTGGCGTTAAAGCTGAACTCTAGGCATAGCCCCCGAACAGCGCATCTGTCACCGTTTTGTGATCACTTAATTCTTGTAGGACAAAACACGGAGGTCCGTACAACTTCTCTTACGCTAACATTGTTGGAGAAGAGCTTCAGGATTTGATCATAGATCAAGATTTATATATAAAAATGGTCTGAAGAGAAATAAACTGTTAGTGATCGGATTTTCCAAGCAATGTCTGGCAGCCTGGTTACAGACCGCTGTAAGGATATGTTGACTTCAGTGTGTTGGAATCGGGAGAGCGTTTGGGAGCGACTCTGGTTCTCACTCCTCATCGTGTGCTTCGGTTCGCCCTGGCACAGCCTCCAGCGTGCGCACTGGGTTCCTCATGGGTGAGATGGAGATGGAGGGCACAGCCAGCCGGCATTCTGCCCACAGGACCGGGCAGAGCTAATCCAAAGCAAAACTCCCTGAAATCCAAACGGGGTGGGCATCGCTCCTCCAGTACCCTTCTGCCCTGCAGATCTCCCTGTTGGACTGCACTGCTTGGTAATGTGAACCTAGCCAAATACGCAGGGTAATGTTTCTTCTCGTAGTCTTCATTAAACATACAGCTTAGGTCTCATTAATCTATGGTGCTTAAGCACCTAGTGTGCTCTATGCTTTGGATAAGGCAAAATAAACTTGCTGTAGTGAAATCGTATGTCCCGGAGAACAGCTGTACAAGTTTATTGTTGCATTACTGATTTTGGTCACTTTTTTAGTGATGAATTGTTAAGATTAACAGGAGTCTTTTTTTGTGTTTTCAACCTTTGTTGGCAAGTTCAAAAGTAGAGTTGATGAGTCCCTTACCCAGGTTTGAAAGTAACCTTTTCCTAGTAGTATGTGCTTTAGGCTGTATCCATCAGAGGGTAGATGTGATGAATTTGGACCCTACCTGCTCCATGCAGAAAGGCTTGTGTGCCTTTAACTTTTTGGTATGACTTTAGACTAGCATTTGAGTGAGGAAAGGTGATTAGAGGAGAATAATGCAAAAAAGTAGTCCAGAAAAACAGTTTTTCTCTAAGTGATTCTTAGCCCAGCTAAAATCTGGAGGATTTTGTTCCTAACTGCATCATAAGTGCTATTGCTTGGATGGATTAAAATCTTTCTGCTATTTCTTCTTAATAAGCGTAGTTCCAAAAGGGGAAGTCACAGTGGAGAAAGGGAAAGAAGGCAAGGATATTAAGTATTGCAGTACTATTTCTCTTACCCTGCTAAATGTGGTGTTCCACCAAATCTTGCTCCAAGAGCATCATAATGTGTGAAATCTTGATTCGTGAAGATGTCAGCTAGAAATAGAAGGCAGCCCCTGAGGTGACACCGTTGTATTACCTCGTGTGATTTTCAGCATGCTGGAGCGTGCGGTTGGCAGCTGCGCTTTAGAAACGGGGAGGAAGCAGAAAGCCTTGGTGTTGCGGAGGTGAGAAAGGTAAGGCTTTTGTCCCTCGGGAGGTGGGTTTGGTTCTACGCTGGTCTTCACGTCGCCGACTTTAGTTTTCTGTTAATGGCTTATACCTTTTGGAGCTATTGTTTCAGAACCATAGCAGTTTCATATGAAATAGTGCCATTTTGGCTTTCATGTTTAAGGCTTCTGTTGCAATCCTGTTGACTAGAAGAAGAATTTACTTCGCTCCTCAGCATACATCCACTATGAAAGGATCAGATACGCGTGAAAGCAGAATGTGTGTGTGTGTGTGTGTGTGTGTGTAGAATGGGCAGCAAGACGAAGAAGCCGACAAATTATCAATGCAGAAATACACCTTTTAAAAATAGTTGGAGGAAGCCATCTTCTCATACAACTTCAGATTTAACGTGATGTGAAGGTGCAGTTTTATGGTTTTGTTCAGGTTCCCCTGATGAAGTCCAGAAGGAGCAGCAGTATCTTTAGTTGGCTGAATGGATGTACTGTAGTATCAGATAAGCTTTTCTTCAGGGTATTGTAAGCACAGTCCATCTATGCAACTCTGGTTAACTGTTCTGTATGCTTACTAATGAAATCACACGCTCTTGTATGTTGTATTCAATCAGCGCCAGGGTGGTTTTGTGCAGGACGGTATTGCCAGTCATGTCTGATACTTGATTCAGAATCTAATAGCAGGCACAAGTACCTAAACTTCCCGTGGACTTCTTGCTTTTTTGTTGCCTTTTCCCTTATGAACCTGATTTCGGCATCCTTTTTTATAACAGCTGTTGTCTTACCTCTTTGTTATTATGTTGTCATTGCTTTTCTCCTTTATTCTCAAAAGAAAGCATTTTCCAAGCCAAGTATTTAACTTTTTTTTTTTAATCCTTTTTCCCCCAGATCTCTTAATCTCATTCTGCTTCAGAACCTCTGCTTTCTTTCCTCTGAAACATACCCTGTGTATAAATTCAGTACAGCTTTATACTTAGGTATTTCTAAAGGCAGGTATTTCTACAATTCCTACTAAGATTATATAAACAATAATAATACCTCCCATGGACGGCCCCTCTGGCACTGTAAACTGGCTCATTTCCAGCAACCGTTGCATGAAAGTACTCTGGGTCGCTGATGACTTCTGTAACTGATGATCAATCAGAAAACAGATTTCTTGTATCAGGGGATGAATGATCTAGGTGCAATGACCTCCCTTCTTAAAGGGTTTGGCTTTTTAGCCACTTAAAACCTCTTGAACTGCAAAGGTGTGCTGGAATTAACACGGCTGGAGTTCTAAAATTGTTTTCATTGAGTCTTTGTTGGACAGTGGGTTTGTTTTTATTGCATGGCAAAATGTAAAATATGGCAATTCTAAATCATTTGTGATTTGGGAAGGGCTTTATCTTCAAATACTCATTTCTCTGTGTTTATCTTGGATTCTTAAATTAATGCTTTTTTTATTGCAAAGATACTAGTGCAAAGAAAAGCTTTACATTTATTGTACAGCTCTTTGTCCTAGTTTTGGCTGAAATAGAATTAATTTTCTTCCTAGTAGCTGGTACAGTGCTACGTTTTGGGTTCAGGATGAGAAGAACGTTGATAACACACGGATGTTTTCAGTTGTTGCCAAGTCGCGTTTAGACCAAGTCAAGGGGTTTTCAGCTTCTCCTGCCCAGCCAGCGAGAAGGCTGGAGGAGCACAAGAATTCGGGAGGGAACACAGCCAGGACAGCCGACCCAAACTGGCCAAAGGGCTATTCCAGACCCTGGGACGTCATGTCCAGTATGGAAACTGGGGGGGTTGGCCTGGGGTGTTCGCTGCTCGGGAACTGACTGGGTGTCAGTCGGCGGGAGGTGAGCAACTGCACTGTGCATCACTTTCATATTCCAATCCTATTATTATTGTTGTTATTTCATTATTGTTACTATTATCATTGTTATTTTCTTCCTTTCTGTTCTGTTAGGCTGCTCTTCTCTCAACCCACGAGTTTTACCTTTCTCATTCCAGTTCTCTCCCCGATCCCACTGGGTGGGGGGCAGTGAGTGAGCAGCTGCCTGGTGCTTATTTGCCGGCTGGGGTTAAACCATGACACTTAAATTCTGAACTGTGTGGAATTGCTTGCATTTGCTGCTGAAAATAGAATAAATGTATCTGTGCACAGAACATCTTAATCTAAATTCAAGGAAAAAGATGTATCTAAAGATGGAGGAAAAGGTAGCCCTGCTCCTGTATTCTGTTGGGTTTGGGAGAAGAAAAGTAGGGAAAGAGAAGCTTTCAGCACTTTGGTAAAGGACAATCATCTTCTGCCCTTTCTGGTTTCGTCTTTTGAATTTACAGAAGTCTAGAAACTGAACTGTCTAACTAATTAGGTAAATCCTCAACTGCATTTCAGTTGATCTGTCTACCCCGGTAGATTCTAGTTCATTTTCTACACAGGCCTTTAGGTATTTGCTATTAACTGTTTCCTCTCATCTTCATGATGATGGGAAGTATGATTGATGTGGAGAAGTACGGGTACTTCAGGACTTTCATCTTAATTGAAACAAGTAAAGTCATGTTGTTAAGTGACAGTCATGCAGCTAAAACTCCAGGGAACTATGTTGAAACCATCAAATTAATTTACTGTTCTTGCCTCCTTGACAGAATTGTTCTGAAAATTGGTATTTTTTTTCTGGAGTCTTTGTTCCTCAAACCACATGTCTGAAAATAGACAAGGGCTCCTAAATTCTAACTTTAAATGAATTTTTTAAAAGTTTAAAACTTTACTTAGAATTTACTTTTTTTTTTTTTTTTTTTGTTAATAAGGTAAGCTAGACTGGAGCATTGTGTTTTTCTATAAGCATCTGCAGGAAGAAATCCCAGGGTCTTCGTGTGGAATTGAAGGGTTTCAACAGGAGTGGGTAGTGTTTGCAGTGATGTATTTTTCACCTTCGGTTCTGAGAGCTCTGCTCTTAACCTAGAGGAGAGGGCTAAGTTGTTATAGAACTCCTGCCTTTAGTTCTTGATGGTCTCCTTTTTATTTGCATTTCTAAATAAAAAATGTAGTGCAATATTAAGTGTATTTAAATGTCTTTGCACCAAGACAGAATATGGCCAAATGATTGGGTTTGGTAAGCATTTTAAATAATGTGTAAGTAAGATGAAATGCTGTAAATTACAGGGTTATAACAAAAGGGAAGAGTGATGGCTTTCAGCTATGAGACAGACCGTCAGATTGATGAGAGAACCTTTACCACTGTCCTGGTTTAACCCCAGCCGGCAACTAAACACCAGGCAGCCGCTCACTCACTCACCCCCACCCGGTGGGATGGGGGAGAGAATTGGGAAAAGTAAAACTTGTGGGTTGAGATAGGAACGGTTTAATAGAACAGAAAAGAAGAAACTAATAATGATAATGGTAACACTCATAAAATGACAGCATTAATAATAAAAGGATTGGAATGTACCAATGATGCACAGGGCAATTGCTCACCACCCGCCGATCGACACCCAGTCAGTCCCCGAGCGGCGATTCCCCCGGCCCCACTCCCCCCAGTTTCCATACTGGGCGTGACGTCCCATGGTCTGGGATACCCCTCAGGTCAGTCGGGGTCGGCTGTCCCGGCTGTGTCCCCCCCAACTCCTTGTGCCCCTCCAGCCTTCTCGCTGGCTGGGCAGGAGAAGCTGAAAAACCCTTGACTTGGTCTAAACACGACTTGGCAACAACTGAAAACATCAGAGTGTTATCAACGTTCTTCTCATCCTGAATCCAAACCATAACACTATACCGGGTACTAGGAAGACACTTAACTCTATCGCAGCTGAAGCCAGGACAGTTTGTTATGTGATGATAAAATGTGTCACTTAAAACTGAAATGTGGTTTAAAAGACACTGAACTTACTCTTATTTGTGTTCTTTCCTCTGTGTATGCATGCAACACCTTGATCTCAAAGAGAATTGAAGTAAAGTAGAGAGGGATTCATCTTTTCCCAATAGCTGCAAGCAAAGATATTTTTCTTTATGTATGTTTGTTGAACCATTTTCTGAGCATCATTTTTCTTTGGCTGACAGGGGCAATACAGACTGGCTGAGTAAGTGTAATATTCTAGAACCTTTTTTGCACGGGAAGAGCTTTCCAAATACATATAAGTAGGTCACTCAGTGCTGTCTTATGAAAGAACACTGTGTATAGAAGTCATCCTCTACTTAAAAAAAAAAAACTTCATCGGAAGACAGTCTTACCGAGTGGTTTGGCAGCTGCTGGAGAACTGATTCCCCTGCAGTCGAAGCAGCAATGACCTCACCAGATCTGAAATCAGTCAGGACACTAAAGCTGTCAAACGATGAAAATGCAGTGGCAGGTCATTGTAATGGGACGACGTTTGTCAACACGTGAGCATTTAAGACACAACACACAACAGCAGCCGTGGTGCCATGTCATGGGTTGGTTCGCTTCAGCCCCAGGGAAGCAGACAGTTCTGTTAGCCAAAAGCTTAGCCAGTGTGAAATCTCTCTCTATTCTAGCACCAGTTAATAACACAAGCTGTAAACCTGTGCTTGAGTTTCTTGATGTAATTGGTATCCAAGCTGCAAACTCTGTGTGAGTCACATTCACATCTCAGTGCTACAACTGTTGATTAAATTTTGCCCTTATCTAGATCCTTGTTAAAGATGTATCTTTGATAACTATGCCAGCATGAAATAGCATTTTCTATCAGAACTGATAGAAATCTTGACTTTCTTTTTTTTTTTTTCCCAGATTTGGAGTTTTCTGAATCAGAAGAAAATAATGATTATGAAACTTTGCATCTAGGCAAAGGAGTTGATTTCCTGGCTAATGTGACGAAGCAAAATTTCACAGATACACCTACTGGTAAAACTATTAATTACCTACAGAAGTTTTTTTTCTCAAATGTTAGAAAAATACTAGAAATGCGGCTGATTTAGCCTGTATTTTTTGTTTTCTTTTAATTTGATGTGTTCTATTAGAAAATGTATTTGCTTAATAGGAGTGTTAGCGGATAGCTTTGAATTTGCTACTGATAGAAGTTGTAAGACTGCCTAAACCACTCATTATTTCCAGCAGCAGAAAATGTTATTTTAGAGTTGTCCTGCCTCAGAAGACCAGTCAATACTAGTCCTTTGGAACTATTTTCTACTTGCATTTGAAGCACTTTGTTGTGATAAATTTCATGCTTCTTCTTTCAGGCAGGTTTTCTCCTCTTAAAGTCACAACTCCCTCAGATCCTTACAGGCTCATAAAAGTCACTGAGAGAGGCAGATTTGCAGCATTCCTGGAGCATTCTTTGGATTTGATTTCCAGCCCTGAAAGGCTCCAAAATATCAGATTGAAAGCGTATCTCTCTATGTAACAGAAATTATATTATATAACGTATAAAGTTTTAAAATTTAGGATTTCTCTTTAGCACGTTTGTGGTTGCATTTTCAGCATGCCACTGTATACGTCATAGCATGGTGCGTACAGTGAAGAAAAATACTTGTGCTTGTCCTCTTCTGGCAGACGTGCTGATACAGCCTTTCCCTTGTTCCATGACAAATTCTATGTTTGAGAATGCATAAAGACATCCAGAAATCAACCCAGCAATAAATGGGTGGCAAGATGCAGACCTAGACTCATTTTTCAGATTTCTTTTTCTGTTGAAACACTACAAACTTGATATCTATATTAAAAGGTTCCTGTAACTTACTTTTGACTGTTCTGTGTCCTGCTTTAGCTCCCTCACACACATCTCATTCCTTGATGGAGTTGTGCAGTTTACGCTTTTGCATTTTTTTCCATCTCTTGTTTCTTTTTTATGGGTTTGATTTGAATTTTCTGCAGTTATTTTATATCGTGCTTTATTTTGCTTAAAATTGATTTTATTTTTTGTCTCCAGATAAGGCAAACATAACTGCATATTGGGTATTTCTCTTTAATAGAAATCCGAAATGACTAGCAATAACCAAGGTAGAAAGAGCAACCTCTGTGTGTATAATGGTCTGTGTATTGGTCTAGTCACACCTATACCAGCGTGTATCAGGCTGTTTGTTTCCCATTACAGCCATTCTCCTCTTACAAAGCATCTTGCTGTATTACCAAGAAATTATTTTGATTAACTGTTATTTTTCACTTGTGAACTTTTTTAGGAATTGATAACCCAGTATTTTCAGCTGATGATGATCAAAGCATCTACATGAAGTTCTCACCATGGTTATCTAGTGAAGATACTGTGGTACCCTCACAAAGGGCCCGAGTGCAGATCCCCTATTCTCCAAACAACTTCAGACGGCTCACCCCATTCCGGCTCAGCAATAAATCAATAGATTCCTTCCTGCTAGCAGATGGCCCAGAGGACCGGCCCAGATCTTTCCTCCCAGAATCAACACATATGTAATATTTTAAAAGATACTATCACCCTTATTTTTAGTCAGCCTTCCTATCAACCCTGGCTACTAACAAGGAAACTTACTTTTCTGATTTTTCTTCTTCTAGAGCATCTCTTTCCTTCCTGATTTCTTCGTACCACTAAACATCCTGCCTTTTTCTCCAGCTTGGATAACAAAACATCTTTCTATTTTCCTTCTGCAGAAGAGCTGTCCAACTATTTGGGGTCCAACACCTTGCTATTTTTACAGCAGATAAGGGTCCTGCTCTTTGTTTTGGCTTGAATACTACTTGGAACACCAAGAAAATGGTATTCCAAAACCTAGCATATTGTGCGCCCATTGTCAAAGGTTCCAGTTTTCTTGGGTAGTCAGTTCGAGATAATAACATTTGTATCTGAATTCCTTAACAGGGATCGAGTAATTCTGATTCAACCTCCTTCAACTGTGGTTGCTCTTTCCAAGTAACGTTGTCACTGCTGTCTGCAGATGTGAGCAGAGTAGCCTGAAGCCCCAGGAGGACATCCAGTTGCTGATGCCAAAGGGTAGGGTTGGCCCATAGAGGTCAGATGAGTCACTTGACCCACTGGACTCTGTTGCATTCAGGGGTACGATAGGAGCAGCAGGGCGAGACCAGCAGTGAGCCGGGCTAAGTCTCTCCTGCTTAGCGTGATTAGAATATGATTTTTGACTTGATTGCTAAGAAGCCTTGAGTCAATTCTGAACATTTGTGCAGGCTATTTAGCCAGTGCCCAGGCAGGGCAAATTGTCCCGCTGCTACAAGTGTGCAGTGACATGGCTGATGTCATCATTAAATTACATAAGAAAGGGTTTAAAAATGAAGCCTGTTTACTGGAATGTATCAGAGTTCCCTTGCAGAGGTAGCGATAATTATGCATCAGCCAGACTATGCAGAAGCAGAATTCCAGTTCTGGTTAGAGCTTTTTGCTCCTTAAACTGAGAGTTTATCTTAATCCAGACCTTATTTTGAAACTGGAAAAAAATGCTTAGCTTTCTGATGCAGTAAATAACTTGTTGCTTCTCGTGTGTTAGAGGCTTAAAATTAAACTGACTCTGGGTTTAAATGAATATCCTAGTTACCCTTTAATTCTCGCTTTGGGGAAATTTTCCACACCATAAAAAGCAGCCTTCACTTCTCTAATCCACAGAGTCAGTGCTGTAAATGAGGTGGGTCAGGTCACAGTTCAGACATCATAATTGAATAGAACATAGGGCACTGCGGGGATTATGCAATGAAATATAATAGTCCAGTTCATCTTGAATTCACTTTTGTGGAACCCATGATCACAAACATATGACGTGGTGTCCTCCACGCATCAACAGATAAAGGAATGTGCTAAGCTGAAAGTATTTCTGTAGTTAGTTGGTGAAACTTTGTTCAGAGAAAGACCTCAGAATAAGAGGTCTTTGAAAAGAACTAGAAAAGGAAGTTCCATTTTTCTTTTGTTCTGGCTTCTGTCCATGCAGAAGATGTGCTAGTTCAAATGTAATTACAGGCAGCAGGACACTTACTTTCTTCACTGGAGTGGCCTGTAGGTCTGTGGTTGGTTCTAGTACTCAGTTCCTTATTAATGCATGTTGGATTATTTTTTAAATGATGTTTTAAAATGAACGCCGGATTAATTTAAGAACCGTGAATTAAATTCCAATCTCCTGATTAAAAACTTGAACAATGAGCAGCATTCCAAAAGGCAGACTTCTTCCTGACACTTAAACACATGGAAAATATCTTCACTTTCTTTTTTCCCCACTAAGAACATTGTCAGAAAATATTGGCATATGACTTGCTGAACATTTTCTTGCTAACCTTTGCTCTTTTCCTCCCTTCTATTGCCTTATTTGACTTTATTATTAGGAACTGGTACGTGTAAGTTCTTGTGCAGGTATCTTTGATATATCAGAATCACTGGGTTTTGACTGCTGTGTTTCTCAAGAAGTGTTTTGGGAAGTTAGACCTTGATTACTCCCTGAAACAGTCCTCTGAATTACCTCCTTAATAAAATCCTCCTAATAGGAGAATGATACTGAAATTTCAATTACAAGGTTTCAAAAAAAAACAATGTAAATTGGGAGGCAAGAGTGGAAATGTGAAATTTCTCTACCTAGTCTAAAGTATACAGAAAAACTGATCATAGGCTCTGGTCAATAAGAAGTTGACTCCCTAGGGATACCCTCTGCTGCGTGATTGAAAGAGCACAATTTCTTTCAGAAGTTTCCGAAAGGTTTCCTTGCTGAGCGTCAGGACTAAGTGTTTCAAGGTAAAAGGTACACCGTAAATGACCAGATGACGGCTCCATCTCCTAAACGCCTGAAACAGGCAGTTGTTCATCACAAAGACTGAACTAAGTTTTGCCTGATACTCGGCAAGATAAGAAGTTTAATAAACTGACTCTAGGTTGTCCAAGAGAAATTGGGACAGGGTGCAGTTCCCCGGCAAAAAAGCCATCTTAAACCACTCCCTTTCATAAGACTTTCATAAAAATAGCCAAAAGCAAAGCCCAATAGCCAGCATACTAGTAGAGAAAGTGTGTTTTACAAATGTTTCTATTTAATTGTGCTCTCTAGGTGATATGGACCATGATGTTGAAATGACAGAATACTCCTCTTCAGATGACCAACTAAACGACAACCAAAGTGTTTCAGTGACGCCCCTCCACTTCTTCCCATCTTGCCTTCAGATGCCTTGGACACAAAACTATTCTTCACTGGAAAAAAGAGGGAATATATCTCTTTCTACTGTCTCTGAGTATATAGCTTCTTGTGACCCAGATGTACCTGATCTCTTCTGGGAAGCAGGTACAGATACGAACAACAAAGAGACAGTAAACTCAGGTTATTGTTCTGAAGTTAGCTACAAGTCAGAGAATTCACAAGAAGAGAATTCTCTACTTCTGTTTGAAGGGCTGGAAGACTCTTATGTGAAGGAGCCCCAAGAGAAGAAAATGTTGCTTGATGTGCAAGGAAATTACAGATCTGCTGCAGCCAGACGTGTACAAAGCCGACGTTCTTTTCACAGGCCAAAACCTCTGCAGCATCCTAAGCTTCAGAAGCTAGCGTCTCTTCCAGCATCTTGCCACATCCCTCCACATTCTTTGGAACAAGAAGAAACACAGTTGTGAGCCAGGACTTACTTGAAAGGAGAAGATGAGAGAGAATAGCTTGAACAAAGGGCTTCTGTAACAGTAGAGAGCAACCTATTGGTTCGTGGGATCTGCTCTAGAATGGTCTCATGTGGAAAGGGAGTGGGGTCCCATGATGTCAGAAACACTGGAGCTTTTCTGCTGCACTTACATTTTTAAGTTCTCATTCATAATGAAAGGGTGCATAGTGAAGGGGAAATATGCCTCCTTGTTATTTTTTTCCTGTAGACTGTTACAAAAAATCAATATTATTTTTGGAGGGCTAAACCAAGAATCTTTTCAAATGGTAAATCCTTGTTGGTTTTTTTTACGTGGAAATGGTTTATTATGCCATTATGCCATAAATACATCTAAAGAAATAGGCTGCATTTGCTGCTTCAGTAATGGAATTCAATATTTATGATGTATGAAATTAATGTAGGAGAAGCCAATGGTTAACTTCTTGCCTGTTAAGTCTACTCTGATTGAAATGGATCAGTGCCTTGTATAAGTGCAAGCTAAAGAAAAAAAATTTTCCTATTCTTGAACATTTGTGTCACTGGGTAATTGTGGGATATTGACCCTGGTGGAAAACTTTCCAGGGAGAGGAAAGTCCTGGCATCCTGAAATTTAATCAAGGACTCCAGGAAAGCCATTTCCTTCCTTCACCTTCATTTCCTCTGCTCAGTAGCACTGGAATGAAAGAACAACCAGAATTAACTCAGAATTTTAGTTTGTGTGGTCACAAGCAACTCATTTCATGTCCTTAATTAAGCTGCTCTATTTTAAATAGCCTCACTCAGACAGAAGTGTAAATATTTGTCATTTTGACTGCTGCTTTGGAAGACACCTTCCAAATACTCTGTTAGATTATCTTGTTAATTTATGTATCACTTTCAGTAGCTGATCAGGATAATGGTCTCCCACCTGCTATCCTGTGTTTTGCCACATGGTTTAAGTGCCACAGTGACTCAGGATGTTGATGGTTCCTAGTACTGTACAGAGTTAGTTTGGCTACTGTGTATGTATATACCTGCTTGTGTTAGGAACTACCTTTATTTTTTTGTCCCCAGTTTTCTGTTAAATGACAGTAAAGATTGCACTAGGTGCCTACTGCATGTGAATCTGATCTATGTCACCTTGAAGGCAGCTGGAGACATCAGCGAAAGCCCGCTCAGATGAAGACTAAATAAAAGTGAAAACTCTCAGACCTTTCATGGGTGTTTAGCACTACATGCCGGCCTGTAGTCCTCCGGCCTGTCCGTATTTTGCCTTGGATGATTCCAGTCCTGAAATTCTGGCTTGAAATCTTCAGTGATAAAAGTTGCGAAGCTTATGTGACATCAATAGAAGAGGAGTGCTTAGCCGCTTCTGCGATCCTAACGTGTACCTTATTTCTATTTGATATCAGCATGAAGCCTTTGTAAATGAGCTAAGTCACCTTCGGGGAGGTATCTGAGTTGCTTAAGACTGGATCCAATGGAGGCTTTGTTTGGTAAATTTTACTTTATCTATAGCAATTAGCGGTTGTCTCATTCTACCTACCCAGATTTTGAACAGGTTCTAGGTGATTCTCTGTCAGATGTCAAATTTGAGATTTACCCAGACACCCAAAAAGAGTGGAGCAATGTGTGGGAATTTGTGCCCACGTCTTTTTCCTATCTTTGTTCTCTTTGCTAAAACTGCCTGTTAGGCTACTGCAAATCGCAGAGATGTGCTGTCATCTGTGTCATCTATATGTCATATATAAACCTAGATAGATACATAACATGCCGTTAGAGACTAGATTCAGAGTACTGGGTTTTTTTATATCAACCCACAAGCAGCTGCCTGGCTGCAGTCATCCTGAGCACTGGTTCAGATCAGTGTCCCTAATTGGAAAGCTTCATCACCCAGAGCTAGCCTTGTTAATGAGGGTCATGAGACATAAGGCTGTCACCGGTAGGGATGCTAATTTTATAATTAAATAATGTAAAAAATTTTTTTGTGAACTGAGTACATGTGAGCATACTATTTTTGTGAAGTAGAGCATATTAATGCTGTTCCAGATAATATAATTGGAACAAGTATTTTAGTCATTGGCATAGATATATAACAGGACCGTGACTGATCCCAAATATTAGCACAGGTGAAGTGCAATGTGCCAAAATCTAACCTCCAGTCTCATAGCATAATGCTGAAGTACCAACACCAAAGTTGGCAAGACGCTCATCAGGCGCTGGCTTTGAAATAAAACTTTCTTTTCTTATTGCTGATGTGCAGAGGGCATCGCTGTGTTGCAGTAGGAAGAAGAACCACACTGCGTCCTGTTTTCTGCTTGCTTGTTAGAGCATTCCGAATCTATTTGTGTACAGGCTACCTCAAGAAAACATTCCTAAGTTTTTCAGCAGCAGGTGGGAGTTTTCACCAGATAAGTGTTGCACACACAAGAGTATGCAGTTTTGATAAACACAGGATATAAGATTTTTAAGATTTCTCGTATGCTTTTATGCTAAGCAAGCTGTGGGCTGTGGAAGTTTTTGCAAAACAAAGAGAGGAACGTTATGCCATTGTTAGCAGCGGGAGAAATGGAAAGACACTGTATACGAAAGGCTTACCTCTCCCTTTACTTTCAAAGGCCTTAGGCTTTGACTGTACGTTGTGTT
>JANZLQ010000030.1:24868487-24909526 GCA_026212715.1 Elanus axillaris
GATGGTATTGGGGAATAGGACGGGTTGGTATTGTGGTGGGGAAGGGGGTTGGGAGTTTCTGGTATTATAGCTCCCTGACATGGTTTGATCAAGGATCAAACATTAGCACTGAGACGCGGAGAAGGGGCACACGAGTCGTATATTGGGGAGGATGAACTGGACATGGTAGTGCCAGCAGGTCATCACCTTCTGGGAGGTGACTATAGAGACATCAAGGGAGACTAGCCGTGGGGCTGCTGGCATCACCTCGGTAAAGATAATGTATTCATGTACAAGAAATGTAAGTAATAAACCAGGATTTTATGGTGTTGTGTGGGAGTACACATATGAAACAGAGGGACGATGTGTGGTAACGTAGCCCATAAAATATAAATGTTTAGTGGAGCATACAGAGGAGATTCTGCTGTCAGGAACATTATCAAATGAAGTGAAAATAAGCTTGATAAGTATTGCTGGTTGGTGCTCAGTTCACTTTGGTGACGCTGTGACTGGTTTAACTTCCACAGAAAGGTGTTTTCCCGTATCTCATTCTTTACCAAAACATGTTAAAGGATAAGAATCTTTCTGCAGTCATGTCACTAAGGGGTGTGAGATTTCTGCTTTCTGCCACAAAAATGCTTTTGCTTCATTTGCATCTGTTCTAGTGGCTATGCCAGCCACAAGGTCTACAGCTGATTGCAGACCACCTTGGTGGAGTGATGGAGTCTGTTTCAGTCACAACGCTGATGTCTTGCTCCACAACTACCACACAACTACTAGCACTACAAGTGCTAGTGCCAAGACTGTTGTGGTTAGAAGTACCTGGTCCAAGAAGAGTGAAAGCAAGTTACAGTGTGACTTTGCTGCAGTACAAGCCAACCCAAGTCTCAACTACTGGGTTGCTGCCCCTAAGCTGCTGTTGATAATCAGGGGACCATACAGCAAGCAAATTCAGGGAGCTGGTTTGGTCAGAAAAGATCACTTTCCAGGTTAATCTTCATCATTACCAGCTTCCTGAAATAACTCGCCATTACTGCTGCATGAGTGCTAGTGCCAGGAGCAGGCAGAAGATGCGAAGAGCCGGGAGTGAGCAGTGAAGGCAGAAAACTGCAGCCCTCTTTAAAAGCACGTCCTCAGTATTTCTGCTGAATTCCCTGGCAAATTTAGATAAGGAGTTTTACTAATCAAAAGGAGTCTTCTAGCTTTAGGCACTGGGATTTTTTTCAATGAAATAGGAAGTTCAAGTGTTTATATATACTGTTTCTGTGGACATAACAAGCAATAAATAACTCCTTTGCACTTAACATTGAAAAGAAATCTTGCTTTTTCTTTGCAAAAATCTCTGAAAAGGCCACACAGCCCCAAGCAATACAGAATTTGCATGTGGTTTATACATGGGAGAGTTTTGTTAGAAGAATCAAGATGGAAGCCGATAAAGAGAATTTAATTATGCTTTATTCCCAAATTAAATCCCTTTCCATCCTTAACCTATTTAAACATCTGTTTGTTGCTTTTCCTAGTAAAAAAACCAGTATCTATTCCAATATTCCATGGGGAAGAACTGCCATGGATAGGCATCTCTACTAAAATTTGATCTTGCATGGATTTTTACCTTCTCTTATTATTTTAGCTGTAGTTGTGCTATGGATACCAAATAAGTCAAAGGAACTGAATAACATCCCAGCTATTGGGT
This sequence comes from Elanus axillaris, assembly GCA_026212715.1. Classification (NCBI taxonomy): domain Eukaryota; kingdom Metazoa; phylum Chordata; class Aves; order Accipitriformes; family Accipitridae; genus Elanus; species Elanus axillaris. The sequence continues at coordinate 24,870,160 of JANZLQ010000030.1, forward strand.
TGTAGGTCAAGGTCACTTAGCCTTTTGTATCTTTTTCAGTGCCAAAGATCTGGGAGAACAGATCCACCGGTAGCTTCTTTTCCCTCTGACATGAGGGACTGTTCAAACTTTAGGAAAGTGCAAGAACAAGAGTATTCAACGTAATAGGACTGCCGTTCAAAGGGCAATTGCCAAATCAGAGTAAGTGCATAAGGAATGGAGCCCTACTTGGGAAATACAAAGCCTGCTAATGCTGCTGCCTCGCAGTTGAAACAACATTTTCCTTCTTTCTTTTCTGTGCTAGCCAGACACAGAGGCTTTGCAACTGGTTGCTGCTGTTTGTCTCTGCTATGGCATGGTAAAGAGAAGCAGAATTAAATGCTGCCAGTTAAATTAGCTTGTTTATAGTAATTTTTAAAGGCCTGGATAAATTTTTATTTCTAAATAACTGGTTACCTGATATATAACCTGCAAAAGCTTACGCCATAAAAACGCTGTTTATATTGGATTGTATCTAGTATGCTGTAATCTTCATGGTATGTTGCTGGTTTCACCAAAGGACAAGGATTGAAAACCATCTTTAAAGAGGAGGTTTCCAAACAATTAAACACAGTCAGTAATAACTAACTAGGAATCTCTCTTGTCCATAATACCTGTTCCAGGATGACTTTTGTTTTCTCAAAACCAACCATCTCGCTTACAGGGAAGGTATCTACTTTTCCTTTCATTGACTGTGTTGGAAAGTAACTGTTGCAGAATTCTGTCCTGTGGGGAGAGCAAGCTGGACTGTCTGCAGCAATTCCCGTCCCCCGTCACAGCAGGCGTCCACTTGCTTGCCACAGAGGTACAGGATTGTTCGCTGAATGCTTTTGGCGCGATTGTGTGGCATCATCGTCCTTCCCCTGGGCGAGGTGGAAGCTGCTGACCTACCAGTCACTACAATGTTGTGCAGATCTGCTGTAGTTCACTGACAAAAACCAGAAAGTGGAATCCAGGCTTCAGATGACTCGATCCGTTTCCAGAAGCAAGATTTATTAGCTAAAGCAAGTTGCGCAAAGGAAGATAATGGCATACAAATCATGTGAAGACATACACGTGTCTTTCCATTCATAATTGATTATCTCAGTACAGGGTGACGTGCTGTTCTCCCTCCCAGAGGTTACTCGTGGATAATCTTGTGAGGACATTTCTTCAGAATTAATTTAGAACTGCTCCTGTGAACTTCTAGCGTATTGATTCCTTTCTGCGCTGGTACAATTACTTATATGTTTAAAGAAGGCCAGCAAAAATGTCCTATGATCAATATTTAATAAATTCTGTTAATCTTGCTGGTTTAGAAATTAGTTTTAATTCATTTAAGCTGATGTTAATTCCTTTTCATTAAGGATGGTTTTCTTCTGAATTTGTATTCCTGAATGAGATTTGGAGAGAACCTTACGCAACTAGGCTAGTGCCACATACAGTTACCTAGTCAGGTTGATCTAATCTTAATGCTGTTGTGTCCTGTGTGCTATAAATAAGCTGTGTTTGTTTTTACATGCTAATTGCTTCCTGACGGACGCTGACTTTGCTCTTCTGTAAAATTTATTCTTTCTTTGTGGATATCTGTTGCAGACCCACAAGGTGATTTTTAGCCCCGTGCATTGTGTTAAGTTCTTTTAAAAATGTTCACTCGAATCAGCTTTGTATAATCTTAAAGATTTTCCCTTTTGTAATCAGTGTCCCTTTCATAGTTAGGTTGACATTCTTCTGTATGATAAATTGCTTGTCCATGAGAAGTCAGCAAGGTCGAGACTTTTCATTCCTCTTTTCCTTTTGGCTGGCAGTACAGTTCCTTTATTTTATTTTTCAGGTGCTTTCTAATTCACCAGTCTGTGTAAATTGTAGAAACGCATAGAAAGATTCCAGGCTGCTCCCTTATAAAATGCCTGTGACAAAGGAAAAAGAAATTACCCTCTTGTCTCTTTTTTTGGGAATTATGAGCCTGTGCTGAGCTCAAGATACTGTTCTCTCTTGCGTGTAGAGAGCCTGCTGCCACGTCCATGGTAGACTGGAAGCAAGAGGAGAAGACGGACAGCCACAGCTACTCGTATCTGTCACTGTCAACACTTGCAGGACCAGTCTTGGGCACATACCCAATATGGGCTTCACTGGTGGGAAGTGCAAAAAGGAACTTCCACTAAGGCAGTGAGATTTCAGTGAGGTTTAAGTAAGCTCAGTAAGGCAGAAAAATTTCTGATCACATTTTGCAGCACCTTCTCATCCAAGATGGCCTGGGATTACTAATGTCCTGGAACAGCTGTGCACACGTAGTCTGCTTGTTGTAAGATCCTTATGCTTTTGTGTTTATTACCGCGGTTTTGTCAGGGTGTTTTAGAATAGCATCTGAATCTTGTCAAGTGTCATCATCTCTGCCATCTAAGGTAAAATATTTTGCTGGTTTAAATTCCTGTTAGTTTGGGACTTGGGAGAGGGGAAGGGGGGGTGAATCTGATGGCAGTCAGACCTCCATCCAGCTTTCCCATCTCTCACTTCAGTTAGTGGAGCTGCAAAGATTCCTACCATCTGGCTGGATATGTACTTAGCAGCTGCAAAGTGACCACATTGCCAAGGCATCTTCTGTGCATCAGTGCATTTAAGTATACAGATTTTTCTGGAGTGGGAACTGCCTAATGAACTACTTTTGCATCAAAATGGTTCTGTTGATGTGGTATATATTCTGCACATTCTTTTCCTTTTAACTAAGTTGGAATTTGTGTGCCATATATAAAGACTGAAATTACAACGTTCTGCTTGTACACAAGGCCATTTTGTCACTCTGCATTTTGCTTTCATCAAGCAGATTTATCCCTTAATTTCTGTTTTGTGTTTTAAGTTAGTGGCTGTACCATACAGTGAATTAAGAAGTGGTGTTTTTCTCCTTCAATTTAGTGAAAGCTGTTGCCTCGGTAAGTGGTTAGCCTCTTGGTTAGTTTAAGAATACTAGTTTAATGCAGAGGATGTGGTCTGTAGTGCAAAGTAATAGCTGCCTGGGGCTTACTTGGACACTGCATTGCACATTAATAGTTCTTTGAATTTCCACAACTACAATTCTCATACAAAATTTCTTGAGCAACACCTTAACATGTAGCATGTCATAAATTGTACAGATGCTAGATCTGGTTAGCAGCCTCTTCTTATAAATTGTAGCCTTTTTTGAAGTTAAAAGAATGAGCCCGTGCATACACTTGCTATTGTCAATGATCTTCATCCAGGCACCTTGGTCCTTGGAAGTTATGGGGTCTGCTTTACGGTTGTTAGACCACTTCCACTTGAACTGAACGTTAAAAAAATTTTTTTTGAGGTAACTATTGGTGCAAGTACACGTATGGAGAAGTATCAAAGGTAAATGTGCTACTCCTGAGGCGGTAAGAGTCCTAATAGGCCGTTGCGGGCCTTGGTGCTTCCCAGCGCTGTCCCTCTTCTATCTTTCTTTTTTTTTTCCTTTTTTTTTTTTTCCTACAGCAACCCTCCTGTCACCTTCCCTCACACTTCGGCTCCCCTGTCCCCTCTGGCCCCATGCTCTGGCAGCTTTTCCCACACAGAAGAGCAGGCAATGTGGAAACTGGAAAAACTCCCATTTCCTGGCCCTGTCGGCTTTTTATTTTCGGTGTGGAGTGCTTATTACGGAGTGGCAAAGCCCGGCAAGGCTGAATGTGTCTCTTGCTTTCTTCCACTCAGAGATTAGGGTTTTGGAGAGAAACGGTGAGGCTGTGGTGTGAGGAATGAGGGTGCTGGTTTATCTCCACGGGGCACTTGCTGTGGTGTGGTGGCTGGCTGATGCACCAAGAAATGGTACTTTGTTTTGTAGTGAACATAGCTTAAAGCTGTTGTAAAACAAGGAAACGTTTTACTGTTTTCCCCTGTTTATTAAGATTTTGATATTAATCCGTCTTTAACATGGTCAAATAACACAGAAGCAATTGAACATTAGAATATTATAATGTTAAAGCAATTCTTTTGCCCATATCTCATCTGATTAGTAGAGAAAACTGAGTAACGTTGTCCAATACCATTTTTAATAGTTTGGTGATGAGAATCAGCAGTGTAGAATTACAGTATAAGTACAGTGGGATGGAGAGAGGAAAGTCAAGCACTTAAAAGAAACTGGATATCAGTCATTTGCTTCTGCCTTTCTTTGTTTTGCTTTGAAGAATTCATTTTCCACTGAAAAATGGAAACAAATCTGAAAAGTATCAATGCATTTCTGTTTGGTTTTAATTACAAAAGATATAAACATATTTTAAAAAAAATCACTATTGGTCACGTTTAAGTTGTAGGAAAATTATCCTGACCAGAAACATTGATACTCTGACACTCTGAATTCAGCTAATTGAAAGAACACTAAAAGAAATGCAGTGAAGATAAGGCTAGTGAGATTGGAATGCTTTATCAACATTGATGCTCACCTGCAGACTATTTGTCTGTGCACTAGTTGCATAGAGCTGGTTATCTGCTAGTTTTTGTTTAAGAGTGCATCATGGTCCAAGCTTGCCCTAGCAGCTTTTTGAAGTGTTTGGAAAGAGTTATTTATGTAATAACACATTTTACAAGGAGACAACTGACTACCAAAATAGAAAAAGGATTTTTATCTAATTTGGTATCTTAAGTAGGCAATCAATTTTGGACCGCTTCTATTTTTCTACACAGGTTGCTTAGAAAACATTATTTAAATGCAGTTTCTGGTGTGCTTGGAAATCTTATTTTAATTTTAGATATATTTTTAAAATTTATATGCCGTGAGCGAATACAGGAAACATATTGGAACCTTTTGTCATTCAGATGGCACACTGCATGAATATCTGCATTTTGCAGATAAAAATGGAAACTGGCAGTATAGGTAAGGATTAGTTTGACGGTGCTCATGACAAGTTGTTAATTAAAAGGTGATATTATTATATAGAATCTTGTGCCAAATGAACACAATCGGTCAAATTCTTGGCTGGTCAGGCTATTGTTAGGAGGAAAAAAAAAAAAGAAAACGTATGATTGAGACTGATTCACTTTAATTACGCCCAGATATTGTAACAGGTAATTTTCATGAGGTAAGTACAAATGGTTGTGCTACAATAGATATTATTGATGGGCTGCACCAAAAGGACATCAATGAAAGAAGCAGCCATGTTTACTTCAGAGCAGACCTCTTTTTGAGGAATCTGATAAAATTTATAGTAATAAAATTGACTGCCTGAGTTTTGTCTGGATTTCCCTTTTTATTCTATTGACAAGCCATCAAAGATTGATTTGATTTACTTGTCAACAAAGATGCTTCCACCATCTTATGTGTCCTTCATCCTTTTCTGATGCAATCTACAGTTGATCCAGATCTTCTGCCATTCTTCCAAAGAGGTTCTCAAAATTGTTTCATTGCAAGTTATCTTGGGTTTTTGGAAAAGTAGCTTCTTTTTAGGTGTTGCTCTTGTTCTGCGACGCATAGAGTAAAAATTATTATGCAAATAATATTAAAACTAAACTCTGTGTGTTTGTTTCTGCAGACAATGAACAACTTTGGCTTTTAAAGTATGCCTGGTTGTATAGCAAATGCATTATTCTAATGTTATTCCATATGAAATGGAAAGTAGGTGTATAAAGCTTCCACCTCTAGAATGTAAAAAAAGTGAAGGTTGGTTATTCTATAGGGAAAGAAGGCTTTTCTATACTTTCTGTTCGTTTTTTCTACCAACACTGGTAGCGCATTATGTAACTGCAGCCTTCTCTGCTTGGCCTTAACAAAGAGGAGCCGTAAGCCCTCTTCAACTGCTTGCTTGCTCACTCAAAATGCAGCAAAACTTCTTTAAATAGAGTTCAATAACCTCATTTTAACATATGTGTCTACCTCCGTATGCGAAATCAAATGCAGCTAGGCTGTCAATACTAATCGGCCACAGTTAAAAATGAGTTGTCTGAGCCATGTTAAACAATTTGGAAGCTGATCCCTAACATAATTCTGAGCAGCTGCACATAGGGCCTGATGAGCCTCATCACAAGTCTAACATGTTTTTACATTTAAATTCAAGCTGATATTCTCTGTGATGGGTATTTAAAAGTCTCTGCTTAAGTCCCGGTCTAAGTCTGAACTGTTTCCTCCTAACTGTTTTTTTTTTTGTTTGTTTTATTGAGATGCCCTGTTAATTGTATTTCAATATAAGAATAAATACAGCTATGCAATATAACATAATCTATGTTAAAGGCTATGGAGAACCTTTACAAACACTTGCATAATGCTAGTCTGCTAGCAGATTTAATTTGTGTTTGGAATTCTGGGGATATAAAAATGCAAGTCCATTTTGGTGACATAAGGGCCAGGTTATTTCTAAATGCAGCATTGAATGACAGGTTATACCATTACTCTTTAGTGAGCTGCTCTTGATCAGTTATCATAAGGTGACTTATTTTTAAATTTAAATTGTGCATAATTGTGATTGCTCGCTTTCAAGACAACTTCGAGATAAAATCTCTTTCCTTTTGCTTTGGTAGTCTTCATTGGTGTCAGGAGCCAGCTTCAGGGAGCACTGAATATAGCCGCTCAGCTCTGCCTCTGTGGGATAGTCCTGCAGCTGCAAGTGTTCTAGCTCCTGTGTCAGCATCATTAAGAAATATTTCCATTTCCCGTACAACTTTAACAGAGATTATGAAAAGCTACAGAACTAGAGCCCCCTACTGATGTAAAAAATTCCCTGCTGCAGTGCAGTCACAAAATGCATAATTACCCAAATGGCCATGCTGTTGTAACTTTTTAAAGTCTACAGCAGTGGTATTAATTTTAGATTTTGAGAGAATGTTATTGTTACTCTGTATTGTTACGGTTTTTGTGTATGAGCTTGCACTTTCTCTTTGCCAGGGGTCACAGTCAGCTGTAGCCGTTAGTGTCTGTCACTCCTTGCAGCAAATATGACGATACTGCTCTCTCTGAGATGAACACAGACAGCTGCCCACCTCAGGTATTTTAGTGCTCCAACATCAAACTTGCTTCATCACAGAGGTATTGAGGACTGGATATAGCTGGCATACCACGACGTACAGATCATAGCAGAACCTGCCTAGTATTCATCACCTTAATATTGAGCTTGTTGTAGAAACTGACCACTCCAGCTGCCTGGCTTATCTTTCACTGTGTTTGGGATTGGGGTTTTTTTCTTTTTCTTTTTTTTTTCCCCTTAGCTTATTCCACATACACAGTGCTCACTTCTTCACTACTTCACTTGAAAGCTGCATGCTTGATTATACAGTCTGTTTGTAGTCCCGTTGCCCAGTTCAGCAGAAACCATTCCAAAACTGGACTGTCTTCACTATCATCTTTTAAGTTTCTAGTAAAGCCAATTCAGAAATAGTTTTCTCCAATGCTCATTGTTTGAGGTGTCAAGCTTTGTCAGCTTGAGCACATTGATAAATGTCTCTCGGCTCTTGTGATAATGAGACCAAGCTAATCAGGCTTGCTGAAGAGGGAAGTTCATTGACAACCACGCAATGCTTTATGAAGCCATGAAGCTTTGTCTGGCAATGCTAATGCTAAACTTACGTTAAAATAGTAAGTCGTGGCAGATCCAAGCTGGCTCTGCTTATAGCTAGCTTGGATCAGGGTGGGTTTACTAGCTTGTTCATAGTAAGTGTGGGTAAAGCTATACTGAACGCAGCATGTCTGCGTTTATATAGTGGTGCTTTTGAGCTAGTAAGCCCTACTGTATCCCAATTGCTCTACAGAGTGGTAGTTTTTAAGTTCCTTTGCAGCTGTGATACCTGCAGAAAGCCTGCACTTGCAGATAAATGAAAGCAGTTTTTTGCCTGTCTTTTGTTCTCACCTTAGTATTTTCAATTTCATTTAGTAGACTATGACTTCTGAACAGCTTTATATGATGCTGAACAAGAAGTTCAGGGGTTAAGCCTTTGAAATGGAAAAAAACTTATTTTTCTCCAAAATATGCGTGTAGCAATGCATATTTATTCAGGCAAAGTGAAAGATATTAACCTTGGGATGGTAGAACCTGGCACTGTGCTAATAGAGTTGTTAAAGCATCTGGTAACGAGCATTCATTGTGAGAAAGCTTTGAAACAGTTGAGATGCAAAAAAGATGGGGTTTTTTGTGTGCATATTGTGTATACCAGAAACTCTTTGTTTATACTTGTATAAGTCTTCTTTTTAGGGTGAGGATTATTTGGGCTCTCATATCTATTGCAGTAAAGTCCATAGTTGTGACTGTTATTCTACAAAGGCAATGTTTTCTGATCGTGACACTGTTAAATAACAGATGGCATGTTTGGTTGCAGCATTTCAGAAGTTTGCTGTTTGTCTCAGCTGAAGCACATTAGAGCCTTAAATGTAATCTAAATAATCTGTAATTCAGGTTAAAGTGATTGGAAATTAGTTCAAATCAAGCTTCCTCCCACTCTTGAATTTCTTAGTTTAATGGAATAACCAAAAGGGTTAAGCCCTAAGTGTTTCTCAGAAGTTTTCAAGGATAATATGCTAAGTGTACTTGCAGGTTGGTTACAGCATTAGCTAAAGCCTTTGGGGATGACTTAAAAGAGATTATGTAGGTTAATATCCTGGTGTTTTTTTCATAAAAGCTGAGATTTTCTGTTTAGAAATGCAGGCTGCAAAAACCTGTATCGCTTTTCATATTAAAAAAAAAAATACGTATTTTAAAACTCTTCCACCAGTTCAGCAGATGTTGCCAGATAAAATGGTGAGCATATGGAGAGAGCTTTCCCATCCTCTTTTTAAAACCAACTGAAGAGACACCACCTTGGATTGATGGGGAAACCTGCCCACACCTGTTCAAAGCTGCCTCTGCTTGTCAAGAAAAATGGTCTCAAGGGGGACAGAGTGGCAGTGAGTTTAGCACTTCATCCTAGTCTTTGTCACCTAGGAATCCCATTGCTTTTTAGGTTTGGGCAATCAATACGCTATCCTCTACAAAATGCTCATGAAGGTAAACGCCATAATAGATGTTTTCATTTTTGGTTTGTGTTTTTAAATGGAACTTCACAAGAGCAGATGCTGTCAAGAGGGTGCTTGAACATATTTTGATGATTAAAAAAAGTTGTTGTGAAATGAAGCTTATATCCAAAGAAAGCTTTCTCTGATTGGAGGCAATATAAGTAGACTAATTTTTTTTTTTATGTTAAGTGATTTGTACCCAAATATCTATTCTTTTTTTATAACATAAATAACATAAAACTAGATTAGGAGCTCAAAAATTATACAATCCCTTGATAGTAATGTACCGATACCATGCTGCCCTCAGCACTTCATCAGTGTCTTGCTACAGATGTCTCCCCTTGGCAGTAAAATGTGTCAGAAAAGATCACTCAGAGCCTAGGCACTGTGCCCTCTAAATTTGCCATGTGTCATTTTAATAGTATGTTAAGATTTCTAACTTAATGTGTCAGTGGTATTTTGTGGTAGTATTTAAACACCTTTTGCAAGTGTTCTTTCATTACAAATTAGATTAGTTTATATTAAAAATAATAATAATCTTGATCACTAGACTGTGCATGTCTCTTGCTAAGTCTCTAGGAATAAGAGGAAAGTTATGACAACTTCTGGCAAAACTGCGCTTCAGTTACTAGCCAGACTGAGAGCTCTTGGGAGACTAGCAAAATTGTAAAACAGAGCTGCTTCTTGCTGCATATCAGCAAAATAAACTTTTTTTAAAGTAGAGAGGATGGCTTTGAGAACAAACGGTATCATGAAACTGTCTCGTTTTAAAACAAGGGTGAGCAGTACTACCATAAACTGTTACGACTTGTAAACCTTTATAGCAATAGGTTAAAAAGGTGGCGGCTGTGCTGGTACATGTTTGCGGCAGGCTGAAATCCCTGAAGTATCCACCTGTGTTACCTTTTTTTGTTTAAAGGGTATGGATACTTCTAGTCTTTACCAGGCCTTTTTGTCGGCTGGGACAAAATCACACTGATGTTAGTATGGAGTAAAGATCATTGAAGGTCTATTTGTATAAGGATTTTCTCCTTGTGCCTTTCCCTTCCCTCTATGAGTTCGTGTACATTAGTATTCTATTTGTGTAGTATCAACAGACTCTCTAGGTTTCCCAGTCTCTGGATATTTAGGTAGTGCTTATCTCTACAAAAAGAGCGTAACAGAATTTGACTACAGCAGACTGTTATCTGTGGATTCACTTACTAGCTTGTTCCTTTAAGGTGAAGGTTTGCCTAAGGTGAGATCAGGACACCTAGTGAAGTGTGGCACTTAAACTTGAACATGCAGCTTGAGTTTTTGTTCCGTTACAGATTTTTTTGTTTTGTTTTTTTAAGATTTACAGGTGCGGAAAAACTTGAAAGATTGCCCAGTGACACAAGTTTTACTGTCCATAAGAAAATCTGCTGATAGTGCCAGTAAGCAGCAATAGTAGCGGATGGTTCGGTTCACCAGTTTATGAAATGCTATATTGGCCATGAAAGAGCCTATGCTAATATTTTTAACATTACTTTTCCAAGTCATCGGTCTGTTTCCTGTTGCAGACTTCCACTATTCAGGTTGTGGCTACACATTTGAGAGAGATGCATCTCCAAAGTCTATTCCCTGTGGTTTGTTGCTACTGTCATGTGCTGCTACAGCATGGGTGTTTGTGTAGACATAAAATGAAGTGGGACAGGGAACTAGTGTTGCTAAACAATAACCCAGCCTAAAAAGGTAGTCGGAGATAATTAGGCTGTTACTGAGATGTTGTTTCTCGAGCAATGAGATTAGTTTTGTTGCACATAGACCAATCTAGCAGCAGGATGCTGAAAGCGGCTGTGCTCCTTCCTTCTTGCTTCTGCTTATCTTGCAAGACCAGGAAACCCTGCAGTTAAATTTAAACCTACCCCCTATTTGTTGAAGGTGTAGTCATTCGTGTTTCTGCTTGATGCTGGGCAGCGTTACGCAGAATGGAAATGCTGCCCTTGTTTTTCAGTGGTTCCCATCAAGTCTGTCCTGCTGGATAGGTGAACAGCTGTATTCTGCCCATAGGTATTGTGGTAATCTTTATTTTATTCTCAGACTTCAGCATTTAAAAAGAAAAATTACAGTGTAGATTTACAGGCCTATTACTATTTAACGAACTTTTGGCAGATGATTTCTTTTGAAAACAGAATAAAGGAAAGGAAGATTAGAGGTATGGATGGCTTTATAATTGGATAAAGTCACAGCTTCCAGGCTGCAGCGATGCCACTGACTCAGAAAGTCTTTGGAGAAATCATCCCATTATCTCCCTTGAGACATTTTCTCTTTAGAGACTGAACTAAAAAATCTGTGTGAATTTTACAATTAGTAACTTTTAGTCCATGTGAGTTTATTTTATATTTCAGAAATCGGTAGTTAGGAACAGGCTTTTTTTCCTCTTTCCAACATCATGAAGTGTTACTGATTTAATGGAAGAAAGCAATTTTCCTTATGCTAATAATAGTGTTAATGTTTTTAGAGGGACTGCCTAGAATCTGTAAGTTAGCACTCGAGGCACCCTAATTATCAGGGAAAGACTTGACCATGTTTCTTTTAGCTCTTTCAAGTATTTGTCCTAAAGATCTTAAGAGCGCTTATGAAGTTTCCACTCAAATCTAGGCATCGCTTTCCAGATGGGAAAATCAAAGGTATTAAGAACTTTTAAATTGCATTCGTTGAAGGATTAAAAGTCTCACTCGATCATAAGCAAGGATCCAGGATTGTTATTGGTGTTGCATTTTAATAACAATATTGGTATGTAATCTCTAAGTGACATTTTATTTCGTTCCTTGTCTAAGTATTAACTGCAGTAGTAAACCCCAAATGTAGTGAATTGTACAGTTCCGGTCACAGTTACCTTACCTTTTCGTTTGCAAAAGTTAAATGGTCAAATTAATACAGGCAACCTGTTTGGTTCGGTTTTGGTTTTGAAACTAATTAGGTGTTCTGAAAGCTTGTGATAAAACCATTTGTAAACCATTAAAAACAGATTCTACTTTGACTTGTTTGTTATTCACAGTGTGAATAAGTGTGGCTGGCTGTAATCATTAAGATAAATTCACTTGACTTCAGGTGGTTTTTTTTTCTCTTTCTATAAAAAGTTTATCTGCTTTTGGAATTTCAGCGGAACTCTGTATTTACGTACAATTAAGTTTTCTTTACATTTCGGTGTTGATACTGCTTCTTTTTTGCTCTTTGGCTGCACTAGAAATGAAAAAGATTTTATTTTACAGGTATATTGCAGAACTCAGCCCCTTTTATCAAGGATAAAATGTAACACAAATCAGGTGCCTTTTAAGAGATACCTAAAAACTAGATTAAGGCTGTATCTGGTAGAAGACAACATTGAAATAGGCAGCCATCATAGAAACTTTAATCTGACGCATACAGTTGCTTAACTAACACCTGATCCTCCTTAAGTATTGCATAGGCGTAAAGTCTGTACTATGCTGGTTAGCAGAGAACCAGGCAGGATTTGAAATTAAAGATAGCCGTCTGCAAAAGTTAAATGACCCTGCGCGTGACTTTCTGCCCTGTGCTCAGGAAGGTGCTTTATCAGTCAGTCCCGCCGCGGCCTCTCGCTCTTCCTCTTGGCAAATGTGCTTTTTTGTGGGTGCCAAGGGGTTAAACTTTCCAAGCCAGCTGCGTGAATCTCATTTCTCCTGCCCTGCTCTTGACAAACCTTTCCGTGCTTTACCAACCGCCTACTGGATGATTTGAGGAGCCCGAGGAAAGAGGACAAGCGTTCGTGACTGCGCTGTGACAATAACGCGTATATAACATTGTATGCTGTGTCGGCGTCGGCAGCCGTGCCGCCTCGCTTGGACCTTTTGCAGAACATCACTTCTTTTAAAGAGAGTTCTCATTCTTACCTTCTTTGACTGTGGCACTTAGCCAGTGAAATATTCGCAGCGACCCATGCTGCCGTGGGACAGCGCGTGGCTGGTTTGCGGTTCCGAAGCATTGCTTCCAAATCCCACCTGCCTTTCGGCTGCTGTCGCGTCTTCCAGGGCTGCAGCACCGTGGTGGAGCACTGTCGGTACCGGGGGACCTCTTGTAAGCTGGGTCATGGCAAGACAGCTGCACCTTCTTTAGAGTTATCAGTGCTGTATTAATTCCTGCTAGCTACTTAATAATGTGAAGTTAGTATAAGTTTTTACAATATTACTTCCATTTATTTTGCCACTGCCAGAACAGTTTTGTTTTCATACCTCTGTGCTGGAAGGTTAGGAAGCTCAGTGCACAACTCCACCACCCTCTCTGATTTGATTTGCAATCTCATACCATTGTTCACTGTTAATTTCACAGGCTCAGAAGTGCTTTTCAATTTGTAATTTTTAGTGTCACTTCTCCCATCTACTCTTTCTTTGGCTTCTCGTTTTACTGCTGTGTTAAGGTTCCTGGAATAGTCTGCTGATTTCTCTAACATTTCATGTAAAATAGATGTAAAAGCTCCCCTGATGTACTGAAAAGCAATAGTTTGGGACAAAGCGGAAAGGAATGTTGCAAGTGGAGACAGGGGTAAAGATGACAGGATCAAATACAGAGTTATGGGAGCTTATAAAAGCAAGCTCTGTCCTCTAGGGAAACTGTTCATATTCCGCAAACGGCACGCCTACCGGTTCTGCTGGAGAAACAATAAATTACATGGAAGAGCATCTTTTGGCGTATTGCTAAGGCACTGCAAAGGAATTCAGATGTCGGCAGCGTTTGGAAGGTGCCCGTGGTTCAGGGACAGCTTTCTAACGTAGATGTGGCCTAAGATACTTTAAAAGTAATTGAGGATAGAATGAAAAAGCACTGTCTTTCATCTTCTCTGCCTGTTTATGCACATTTACTTGATGATTTTTAAAATACATACAGTGTATTTGCAACCTTGAGCAGTTTGTGTCCTTCAGTTTAGAAGTAACCTACAAGACCAAAACACTAGCTTTTTACTTTTCTTTTTTAATAACAAATAATAAACCTTCATGTAAGTCATGCAAATGTGTAGGGGGTCAGTCCCAAAATGTGTTTCAGTAAAAAGAGAAAATGTCAAGCAAAACCAGCCCCAAACACTGAACTGTTTTGGTTCTTAGGAACAGTTTTGAGCACACTGGGGTTTCAGGATATCAGCAGTGTATTTAAGTACGTCGAAAAAGGTGAGGTATGCATTTCGTGATTAATTTTTTCAAGACTACTAGCCTATTTCATTTCAAGTAATTATACACATACAGTTTGAAATGCGCATTAAAAGAAATTGGTATTGATCGTGGTTACGATGTAGGTGTATCATCCTGGCCAGAAACACTGAGAGTCAGACTTGCTCAGCTAATTGGAAGAATACTGAAAGAAATGCAGTGCAGATAAAGCTAGTGGAATTTGAATTGACATGTGAAATATCTATTTGCCTTTTTTACTCTGGTGTTTCTTTGCAGAGCATCAGTTTACCCACTAATTGGATAGAGCTGGTGGTCTGATAGCTTTTATGTTTAATAACTACTAAGAGGGCATCATGGTCCCTGGCACCATACGTGGCAGCATTTTAAAGTATTTGTAAAGAGTAGGTTGAGGTAACACCATGTTTTATATGGAGATACCTACAACATGAAAAATATGCCGGGGGGCGCATATAAAGTACATGTTGAAACCTTTTGGCACATTCAGATGGCAGATTATATTGGTATCTGCAAGTTCCTCCTAAGATGCAATGTCTTCAACACAATCTCAAATATGTGCTTAGGAGACACTGTGGCTTTATGCTGAAAATGCAGTTAGTTTTTATCTGTGCTTACTGTCGATACCAGTTCCATTGTTTCCATTGCTAACAGTGAACAGTCATTTTTGTGGCAGTGGAAACAAACCTAAAGAACTCTTTGTAAATACTTGCTTTTCCCAGAACTTACGCCATCAATTGGAGCAAAAGTATAATTGGTCTTTTGGGAAAGAGTTGGGGGGAGGCGGAGGGGGGGATGTGTGTGTCTTACATGCAAAACTGGAGAAAAAAAAATGAACAGCTGTCCATCAAACCTATTCTTTTTGTAGAATTTTCTGTAATTCCGGTGAATAATTGATTCAGAGCATTCTACTGCTTTTAGGAGAGATCATTTAAGTAGTTACACGTGTTGTCCTGGTGCTAAGGTAGTTAGTTTCTCAGTTCTGTTGAAATTCGAATTTTTAAATACTTGCTAGTTTAAAAACAAATTAAAGTTTATTCATAGCTCCTTTTTTTTTTTAATATGTAGTTTACATTACTGCATATATAATTGCTTCTTCCAGAAATGTAAACCATCACGATAGGTCTCTGTCACATCCATAATGCTGTCCCTAAACATCACCTTTAAATTGTGTTTCTAACAAACTGGGGCTGCTGCTGACAGTTTCTTTTTTGGTGTTTTCTTGGAGTCTTGATTAATTTTGAATGTGTAAACTCAACTTGTAGAGTGAGAACCTTTTCCAGCTGACCTGGTTTGTTAATACTGCAGAAGGTTTTGGCTTTCTTTTTAACAAAGCTCTAGGTACTTTACAGCTCATCATCAGAGAATACGAGACTGAAAATCTCATTGCTCTTTGGACTTTATACTTTGTCTGCATGAGCGTATGCTGTGTTCCTCCTAAATGAGAAATAAAATAGCTCTGTCAGCTGAGGACTTTTTCTGGCTTTTATAATCAGGTGTTAAAAGGAATTGTCAGACGTTTCATTCTCTTGTTAAATGGAACAATTTGTCGTCTTCAAGGAATGAATCATTTTTCTTTTTCAATGTTAATCATTCTTGCTGCGTTACAAAAGTCTTGAAGTATTTTAAAGATAACTGCTATGGCAGTGTTTAAGCAGTAAACATCCTCTCGCTGTATCTTATCAGTAAGATTTGGTATTAGCTGGCGTTTTCTTCTGAAGTGTTATGTAGTCCATTTGTATTTATCATATAAAACCTAATGTTATAAGCAGAAGTTGTAGTTGGTACATCAGTATCTGTCTTGGCCTGAACCAGATTGAAAGATTCCACTGTTCTTTAAGCTTTTTTATTTATTTAAAGTTACTGATGTGTCTAGATTGTAGATAGCTGCTACTTAAATTTTAATGTGCTCTTTTTACCTATTAATTTGTTCAAGTGAAGGGCTTCAATCTCACTGCCTCAGTGAAAACAGTTTGTTTTCTGTTTCTTCTGAGAATTCTGGAAGATAAAGATGGTAATCTTTATATTTTTCAGCACTTTCTGCATATTCTGCACACACTGAAAAATTCCTACCCTGTGTACCTTCCACACTTTTACCAGGCTCACTGCTGGCTTATCTCTACCCATTTTGGCCGTCTCCCTGACCCTGGATTGCATTCCACGGTTCTTATTTTCCACACCTGTGACAACTTCTGCTCATGGGAAAAGCATTTTTGGACTAATGCAATTTGAATTGATGCGGCAATTCCAACAGTTTCTACCTGAAACTGTCGTCTGTGTTTAGATGCACTGAGCTGGTATGCGGTTCCTTTTTCATTATGGTTTCTTTACAGCTTTCACAGTGAAAGAGCTGCGCGTCCGACAGCAATGGTTCAGGCAGTGAAAATGTACCAAGACGAGGACCAGTGGAAAAACAGCTTAAATTGTAGATCTAAGAAGCTTGCAAGTTGCTTTTCCTTTTGTATACAAGTCATTCCATCCAAGGATAGTATAGCCAGTTTTAAAGCTTGAGTTCTAGAACTCTGAAACAACTTCATATTTAAATATGTTCTTTTTCACAAGTATACTTTGTAACGAAATGTCCTTGCTTTCCCTTGTGCTGGCAAGTCTCGATTATTATTTTAGGATGTTTTGAAGTACTTAGTACCTTTTTTTTCTTTTTCTTCATTATTATTATTATTATTATTCCTTCTACACCATTGCTCTTTTGCAACAATATAGATTGGTAGAATCCTCAGTGGAAAGTAGCACAAGATGAGGAAGAAAAATTAATTGCTACTACCCTCAAACAGGAATAGCTGAGAGAAGCTTGTAGAAAGATAAGTCCCCCAAATCCATCTGTTTAGCAGAGACAGCTTTGACTTTCCTTCCATGCATATCAAAGTAAACAAAGAAATTAGCGGTGCGTTTATGAAGGACCAGATATAAGTGACTTCCTTAGAGCTTTCTTCTAGCATTTCAGCTTATCGGTGTAAAAGCAGTGTAAAATCTTTTGGTCCGTGTTCATACCCAGAGTTTTTCGTCTTGAGAAAGCAGATGTGGCATTAGTGAGAGCAGTTGTAAAGCATATTTTTAACTTATGCTGAGATAAGCTGCTTTTAGGAAAAATTCTTAAATACAGTAGAGAAATACTCACACATGGCTTCTTTCCGTGTCCTTTGCCATTCACAAAAACAGAGAGACCGTGGGAGCTACACCTGTGTTTTCTCATGTTTTTCATCTCTTTCTGAGGGTTGAATGCCAGCTCAGAGAGAATATATCCTTTTGAAGCTCAGCAGGGTAGCTCATGAGTTCGATTTGCTTTTAATGATGGCTTCAGCAGTTCCAGACCTGTCAGAGAAAATTAGCGTGCTCTTAGAGGAGTATCAAATCCCATGCTAACTTCTCAGAAGCAAAGGCCGAGCAACTATTTAATGAAATGTGTAAACGGTTTGATAGATTTGCTTTTATTCATTAGCATAAGCAGACATTCTGATTAGAATGGCGTTCTGCATGTTCTGTTCCATTCATACTGTATTTTAAGAATACACTTCTTTAAAGTTACATATCTATCAAGGAATACCTGTAAATATAAGAATATTTATTAGCTAGAGATTTTAGTATGCCTTGCCCAAGTGATTCAGTATGTTACAATAGCATAAAGTATGTGTAGTATAAACTGTATGCTATTATATGTTACAATAGTATAGAACATCTATCCCTTTAATTTCATAAGACAGCACTTTTTTCAGTTTCTCATTTACAGCTGTTCATATTATAATAGAGTACAAACACCTTCAAATGTGACTATCATGTATGTGAGTATGTATATCTATCTTAAGTTAAACATAGACTAATTATATTCAATTTTAATAGAATATTGCGAGAACTGTCACAGAAACAGCGTTGAAGACATTTGGGTTTAATTTGAACTTTCACAAAGAAGGTCAAGGGAAGTTGAAGCATTTTCTTAACGATTATTTAAGAACAATCCAATAATTATGAAAGATTGATTATAAAATAGTCTGTTAGAGGGTACACTGACTCTCCACTCTTTGGCAGGTGGATGACATCTTAGGAGAAGGCAGTGATGAAAGTGATAGTGAAAAAAAAAAGCCAGAAGAGGAAGGTGAAAAACCTCAAATGAGTGCAACAGAAACTCCAGGAATGAAAACAGATCAAAGACCTGGATCATCATCGTCATCATCATCATCATCAAGTGAAAGAAGCTTAACAGGCGGTGTACCCAGGTATGAGGTTTTTAAATGTAAAAAGAAGTGTTAATGATGTTTCACCGTGCTTGTGCACTATTCAGCGTGCTTTTTGACAATGCAGTCTTCATGTCATGGTTAACCTCTGTATGTAGGTAGCTTTTTTTTTTTTGTCGGTAACTCTGTGAAATTGTCATGCTTACCTCTGCAGTGTTTTGGGATGATTAAAGGAAATAGTCGTAGTAAATATCTGTTGAGAACCAGGATATGGCCAGTTTTGAAAGAACTGAAGACTGCTGAACTGTTTTAAAGTAGTCTTGATCCTGAGTCAGATACACAACAATGCCCTCTGCAGTGTTACTTGAAGTAGAATAAAGCATGGGTTCGGAAAGCTATGTTTTTTCATCCTGAAGTTTTGAGGTGCTTTTATATGGGAGACTCGTAAAAATGAGGTTGCTGATGGTTTTCTGCTTAGAAAGAAATTTAAACTTGCTGGTCTGTTCTGCAAAAATTATTTTAGTGTCCTAGCATTGAGTACTGGATGACTATCAAGCAATTTGCTAGTAAGCTAGAACTTGATAAACTAAGTGCTTATTTTAAATATGTTAAGGAATGGTTCCCTATCTGCAGCCTTCTAATAGTTTTTAAGCCTAACAATATAAGATAGAGATTATAGCAGTTTTTAGAGATTATAGCAGTTTTAATTTAGAATTGCTGGAACCATCATCCTGCAACACAAAGTGCTAAAAGTGCAAACGTGACTCAGATGTGCGTTGTAGCTTCTTTCCGCTCTCATAACTTGACTCTATTCTCGGTCTTAAGAATTTAAGCTCCAATAGTTTTTCCTTAATGGAGGATAATATAAGTAGTAGGACTTAAGTGACTTATTTATATTGTTTTAACTTTTGTGGTCTTTCTTCTAGTGCACAGAGAATGTATAAGAAAAATGGCAAAAACCACCACAGAATGCGATACATAAATATTCCTGAGGAGATTTTGATTGGGGTAGCAAGGTTGCTGTGTGTTGGGTTTATTGGAGAAAAAGCTACATGGGAAGCTTGCACAGGCCTTTTAGTTTGTTGTGGGTCTCTCTGATAATTGAGCATCTTCAGAAAAATGTTAGTCTAAAAGGTATGAGAATTTAATCTCTCTCAAACAGCTAGAAGAAAAGGTCCCTCCTAAATGACGTTTGGAAGAGGAAGGGCAAGCCAGTGGTGAATACTTTTAGAATACCATTTGAAGCAGCAAGGCAGGGTGGTGGCATGTCACTGTTAATTCATCCTAATGCTATGATGTTTTGTTATGTAGAAAATGCACCAAATTCTGAAAAACAAAAGGCAAAAAGAATTGTATTAAGAAACATTGCTTAGGGCTATTGCTAAATACTATTCTCCACGTATGGTTTACAACGATAGAACAAGTACGTTTGTAATTAACTTTTGCTCTATATAGGAAACTTGATAAGTAAGCTTGGCAGTGCTTCTGCACTTAGAAGCCACGTAGAGGTAGTAGTGTTGTTACTAGAATAAAGTCTTTGAGCAGCTTCTTAAATAACATTTCTATTTTTGACCTTTCTACCTCTTAAGAGTTTCCCTGTCAGTTTGTTAAATTGCATCCGGGATTGAACCTGAATGGAGTGCTGGAAAACATCCTCAGAAAGTACTGACCCAGCGTCTGCTGGGCAGGGAATTCTGTGTGATGGAAGGGAGCCTCCACCCATCATCCTAATTCCGTTTTAAGTTTGAGGTTTTAAATTGATGGGTTTTGTGGTCAGTCGGCGTTGTATGTGCTGAAGAGATACCGTACCAGAGGGGTAATGCAAGAACAGTTGTTAAACAGCAGGATTAAAATCTCCAGGAGCTTAGTCCACTCTAACACAGATACCAGCTACAGTTTCTGGCGGCCACGTTTCTAAAAGTTAAGTGCTGTACAAGCATATACATCCCAACAAAATCTGAAGTTTCCGTTCTGAAAATTGGAGTCTTTGAGGTGTTAGGAGCATAACGAGGCTGAAATTGTGTTTAATAATTTTCAGTTATTTCTGTTCCCTCATACAGCCTGAAGTCACGAGTTATTTGTTACCGTGAACAGCATCACCTCTTGGCACATTAAGAAAACAGAGGCTTTGTATTCTAAAGGCCAGTCGCAACTATTCATTATGTAAATCCACCCTGGACCAGCTGTTTAAATCATTATTTTGCAACTTGTTATGGCCACCCTGATGTCCATATTTTAGTTTTTAATGTTTCCGGAAAACAAAAGATGAACAAGAGGAAGGCAGTCCAAGTATAATCGGGTACGCTCATGTTCTGGCTCCGCTCGTTCTTAGCAGAGATGAGGCCAGCAGAGACAGTAGCTTTCTGGTAAGCAGTGCTCCGTTGCTCCGTTACAGCATTCCAGTGGTTACTGACACTGGAACCCTAGCACTTAGAAATCCAGCGTTTCTGTTTAATGTTAGTCCTCAGTCATGAAATCTACGGCATACCTTGGTCATTTCTCTGGTTGGTGCCACTTCTCAAATTCTCCTGGATGGAGAAAAAAATAATCTTTGAGAAACGTGATAGCTACTAGAGGAGGAGAAATGCAGCATCTTTCCTACATCCATTTACTTTTATGACTTTTGGTAGGTACCACGCAGGTAGGTTGCAATTTGACAGCCTGGACTTGTTTCCACATCCTAGCTTCTTATGCAACTTAATAAAATACTTGCCTTTATCTCTCAAACGTCACCTTAAAAGGGTACTGCATAGACCAAACAATGAATGTGAGTTTCATACTGTGTAAAAAGGTGAAATAGAAATTAGTGAATTAAAAAAACATAGTTGTTTATACTATTCACATTTGATCAGCCACTTGTGATTATGACCTGCATAACAATAAAATACATTTGCAGCTTACTTTCATTTAGAAAACTTAAAGGAGGTAAAAAAGGGGCTTGACGTCTGCACTACAAATTTCCAGGATCTACAAACTGGAAAGGGTAAATGGACTGCATTATTTTTTACTTCAGTGTCACTGCTGGGCTCATTTCCCCTTGCTCAAAGTACTGCTTGCACTCTGCAGTGTGAATAGTATAAACAGCAATTTCAGTGACAATCTATTCAACACGTATTAAGGAATTAACTGGTATATGGTCAAAATCTTGTTGAAAGTACCCTTAATAGCCAGTAGCGCATCTCAAACATGGCTGGCAAAATAACTGTAGAAATCCAAGCATTTTGCCAAAGAATGGTGGTCCTCTGTCTCCTTAGCCGAGCAGCGCATTGCATCGTTTCTCGAGTAAAGCTGTAGTGTTATTGCACTGTATAGTCTTTCAGAATTCCTCTCTAAATGGTGCGACTATACTGTTGATTTGATCTTTACAATATAGAAAAGCTGAAGATCTAAATTGGGAAATGGTGGTGGTTTAAAGTCATCCTTTCCTGCCTCCTGGGTCACTTGCTGCATCAGCATAGCTCACTTACTCGTCAAGCGGTCTGTCTGGTGAAGAGCTTCTCCGTAAGGTCACCCTGGACACAACACACTGTCTAGCGTTAATTTTAAGAATTAAATCTTTCATTAGCTCCTTTCCCTTGAAGTAGATTTTATTTAAAGGGACACCCAGTGATGGCTAACTGCAAAATGAGAAGGGGATCAATATTTCTGTATGTGGTCAACACTTGGATGTTCAAGAAGACATTACGCTTCATTCCAGAGCGAACAAATCCTAAGTAAACAATTACTTGCCACTGGAAAGTAACTGGAAAAATTTGTTTGTCTGAAGAAAAATTTATCTTTATTTTGCTCTCATTGATACATCTTTTCCCGAGTCATTGCTTCAGACGTTTAATCTGAATCTCTGTGGCGTGGGGTTATTCTGAACTGCGCGAGTTTCTGGAGCAGTGGAGTTTAGTTAGGCATAGTGCTTAGGTACTTTTGTAAGTGTCCCATTCGGATCTCCCTCTATAAGAACGGGAGTTAATTGTTGGAATTGGCCCAGACTGGAGTTATCAGCCCATTTCTGAAATTGCACTGTAGTTTTGGCTGTGGGCCTGCCATGTCAATGGCTGTGGGATACAGAGGAGAACATCTCGTCTTAAAGACTGTGTTCCCTCAAAATTTAGGACGTCTGTCTTTGTGTTGCAGAAACAACATTTCAGTTAAGCATTGGTGAATTAGGTTAAATCTTGCAGCTTGTTTGGGTGGTTTAAGATCTCTGCATGCAATTCAGATTGCTGGAAGACTTCAGAAAGCAAATACAGCCCGTTTATTGATATTGGCAATGAGATAATGAATCCCCAATCAAAAAAAAAAAATGTTTGATAGGAGCAGCACCTCATTATTGTTCCTTGATGTAATTTGGTAAGTAAATGTAGTTTTCCTACTTGAATACTACATTTTAAGGAGCATCTCACTCCATTTTAGTGCGATCCATTATGTTTCCGCACCAAAGGAGGAAACCCACTCAGCCTTTGAAGACAAGGAATAATCATTGAGTGGGGGGAAAGAAAAAGACCTGAACTCTACAGAATTAAAGATCCTTGACAGGCAACCACCTCCTCTCCTAGCTGTGGGCAAAGCTGATTTGGTTTAAGAATTTGCGGTGCTAGGTGGCATTTGTCAGCTTGAAAGTACTTCTCTGGAAATTCCTGGGTTCGAGGTGGAGCAAGTAAAGGAAGCTCAATATAGATGATGTGATGGCTCCGATTTTACAGATTGTTACCCTTCTGAAGTTTGAAGTTGTTGGGACAAGTTTGAGTTTGTTTCACAGAGAACAGCCCAAATTTGTCTCTGTGGTCGTTACTGCAATTAGCTTAATTTCCTATAAATTCAGTCTAATGCAATGTTCTAAACTCAACATCTGGGACAAGAAAACATGCTTCAGGTTAATAAAAGGATGTGGTTAATATTTGTTTTATATAACAAACTTCTGATTAAAAATTTGGCAAGGTTGCCACAAGTACTTTCTTCTTGAATTTAAAACTTAACTCATGCGGGTAATACAACACCTGAACTAGCTATAGCATGTTTCAAGTCTGTACAGTACTCTTGTGAACAAGTGGCTATTCAAGAGGGGTATTTTGAGGCATTAAGAACTGAAACTTCTACCAACTTCCTTTTTCCCAAAAGTGTTGATTGAATTCAACTTCCGAAGTGGAGATTTTTGTTGTTTCCTGGTGGTACAAATTTTTCTTGATGTAACGATAGTTCTCATAGTTACAGCGTGCTAGGAGTGTATTTAAATGATTGAATTCCCTTGCATTTCTATCCGTTTTGAAGTAAACAGACTCTTTGCTTGTAGTACATCTAAGCAATTAAAAAATTACTGCAGCTCCAGTTAGGGTTTTTTTCCAGAAGCAATGGTGAAGCACTCCAGACTGAAATCCAGGATCAGCTTCTAAAGACCAGCGTTCCCTTTGGCAGCACATCTTGCTGTTTTCACATGAGCCGGCTGTTCTGCAGAATTTTAATGTCGCTTCTGTTTGGAAGTGATTTTGATGAAGATTCTAAGAAGGAAGAGGGCTCTGGGCATGCAGAGCATAATTTGCTTCTATACTTAAATACCATTTTTGAATGAGTGTCCACTGTAAACATTAAAGATAAGTTTCCACTTAGGAATATTTTTACTTGAAAGCTCTTGCGTTACCCAAAATTTCTACACAACAAAATCAATACTGGGGCAATAACAGCTTTTTTGAAGCCATTTTAATTCAATAAATGTTTCTTCCAAAGGTGACTTTTTTTTTTCCCCCTTGTTTTGGTTCTTTTTGGGGGTGGGGGTCCCCTAAATGTTTCTAGTCCCAAATGTTCTACTCTGTTCTGTGTTGAAGCAACAACTCGTTTTCACGGTTTGCCAGCTAGATCCTGGTTCCAGAGGGTTGAATAAATAGAAACGAACAAACAAAAAAAGCAGAAGGCATTGATAGATCCTTAAATTAAACAGCAAAATCAAAACCACACATGAAATGAGTGTTCGATTGTTGATACTGTAGGCTTTTTCTTCTCACAGAAATATTTTTGAGTTTATATATTTTTTGTCATTAAGAAAACTTGAAGTATTTCTACTGTATCTATCTGCCTCTACGCCCCACTTATTCACAGTTCGACTAGTGTGTTAGAATCAGAATATATTCCCAGAATATTCCTAATTACCTTTATTTAGTGTTGTAATGAAATACTTATGGGTATAAAACTAACTGCTGATGCACACGGAGTTGTCCTGTAAAAATGTATTCTAGTGGTGTGAGGAGGTAGGCTGCAAAGAGTTACCGCATAATTATTAAACTGCAGCCTGGTAAAGATTTTTTTCATGTGGGGCAAATATCTAAAATACTTATTCAACCCAAACTTTTTGCTGTTTCACCAACTAGAAATCACACTGCTGTAGTGCCTATGAGCCCATTACATTCAAAGTCCTCCTGGACTTTTAGCTTAAAAGGGCTAAAAAGCAAACTGGGCAGGGGGTAAGTTGTTATGATGGAAGGCATTTGTCTTTGCAGAAATGGTCTGCAGGTTAACGTTTTAATAGGTGGGATCAGCGGCATTGAGTTGCCGGACACTTCCTTCTTGCGTGACTCCCTTTTACTGGCTTGTCACTTTGCCAGACAAACTGCTAGAGCTGAAATACTCTCAGACATGCTCTGTGCTTTAGACTTCGTTGCTTTTGGAAAAAATAAGTAAAAAAGATTCAGCCATTTAAGCTGGGGAGAGAAAGTTTAAAAAAAATTAAAAAAAAAAAAAAAAAGGAAAAAAACACGCTAGCATTCCAGTATTGAAAAAACTGTTTGTTGGTTGGTAACCCTTGATTTTTTGGAGTGCTGGATTTCAGGTGTCAGGTTCTGTGTGTAGCAAGGATGTGCCTTTCTCAGTCCCTCTTGAAAATTCCCCAAAGAGGGCAAAGTTCCAAGTATTGTGTTTCTCCCAGAAGTTTGTTAGGCACGTGTTAGCCTGTCCTTATTCACGCTTTATGTGGTTAGTATTCTATACCAAGTATTTCCTGGAGAAATGGAGACACTAAAAGTGCTATAATCCAGAATCCTGAGGATTCTAAAGGTGAAGGTGTATCCTAAAAACCAGGAGTCCTTCAGCTGTAATCTTCGTCTGATTAGATCAAGACGTGATTAGTGACCACCTTCAAAGGTTCATTAGGATTGCTTTAGGCAACTGGAGTGCATCCCATCAACATTTAACCACATTCTTTAAGTAGTAAGAACATTATTTTTTCTGGTAGCTGATATTTCCGTTTCAAATATACTGTTACGGTTGATTCTCAGCTTTTTATCTTTGTGTCTTTCTCAAGTTGCTGCTAAAATTGACCTCTCCAGGTTTATGTGTATCTGAACCAGGCATTCTATCCCTCCCTCTCCTCAGAGAAAAATACTTAGTTTGGGGAGCTACTTTATTTCACCAACTTTGAATGTCTACACCTAGTAAGGGAAGTTTCACCCTTTGGTACTTCTTGTCTCTGTTTTAAGGGATAAAAATATGTTTCTAAGAGCAAACTGTGCAAAGGATAGCTATACTTGAAAAAATGTAGTTATAGCCTATGCTTTGTTTTGTTTGAGTAGCTTTGTTTCATGAAAAGTAGATTTGATTGAAGTAAAACACTGTCCAAGCTCTTAAGCGATTCCTTCCCTATAGCGACCTTGACGATAAAGCTTCAGTGTATACTGGTGAGTTATTCTCAGTGTGACTTGACTTGTTGATCTGTGGAGCTTTACCTAAAATTTGAAAATTTAAGTGGATTTTTAAGCAGAAAAGTTCAGCAGTATTAGAAAGTAATTGCAAATATCTAGAGAAGTCACTGACAAACTCAACTGTTATGCCGTATTGGAAGCATTTTCTACTTATCAGTGGAGAATTAAAAAAACGCAGAAGGAAGGATCAAGAGAGCTGGAAACCTTACTCTGAAAATTGCACCTACTTGACACCATGCTTCTGTTTATCGCCCCCCTTAGTATCTTTAGAGTTCTTTTTTTTCTTTTTAAAGATGCCAGTCATATCATTAGACTGTAAACACACTTCTAAAATCATTCTTATGCAATGGCCTCACAAATAATATATATATAACGGGTTGTGCTTCATTTGCAAGTGTATGAAACATTGCAGTTTGCTTAAGCCAGTCCTTCTCTTGAAGGGCTATTTGAAGACTTCTGCGATAGAAAACACAACTATTTGAATCTCATATAAGCCTGTAAGTTTGCATGCATATTTTCACCAAAATATTGCCTCTAAAATTTCATTTTGATGAGATGTTTTCTCTGTAAAACAGAGAAAAGCAATCATTTTAAACAACTGCCTGAAAGAATTTGATGTTTAAATTTTGCCATATATTGCTCAGTGGACTTGAATCACTGTAGAAGCAAACCTGGAGGCTTCTTAACAGGTCAGGAAGAATTTCCACTGTATTTATATTGTTTAAAGCTTTTCCTTGGTTTTAGTTGACATTGGTCTGCTGTCTTTCGCTTTGTGCCTGACAGAGCAAGTACTGTAACAGCGTGACCAGAAATACGGGGAGTTCTGTCTCCTCATTAATGAGGTTAAGCATCATCAGTTTTTCTTGTAAAATGCTGAGTTATTCTGCAGTTAATGTAAAGCTATTACAGAATATAGTTAAGCTGTTTTACCAAAGAAACGGCTTGCTTTTTTCCTTCTCGTTTTTAGAGCACGATGGAAGCTCCAGCATGACTTCTGCCCCGAGGAAGCTCTCCGCTGCAGGCACTGCCTGCCTGTGTGTTTTCTCAGAGGGCAAGGGCCGGGCAGAGAGGTTAAATATGTATTTCTCTGCCTTCTTTACAGACACACACACCCCTCCATGAAAAGCTGTTCTTACAGCTTTACATTCACGTTATTCTTCTATTTGAAAAATATATCTGCTGAAAAATTCAGAAGTTTTCTGAATTTGGCCAAAATAGATGCATAGAGAACTTAGTTTGAAAATAGTTTTTTGTTAAAGGTTTAAGGTGTTAATCCAACGTGCTATTTCAAAGCTACTTTACTGATGGAGTTGTCTTTTCTTCAGATTTAGAGAAATCTTTTTGACCTCAAGATTGAATCATGTAGCTCTTGTATATACAATATTTTAAATAATGGTATTTGCAAAATAGCAACAATATTCTGCTCATCTGCTGTGCCTCAACTATGTCTTTTAGCTAACTTGTTCACTTGTCTTTTCTTTGTCAGATGCACAGGAGAAGTTATAATCTTTCATAGACTGCTTTTCACAGAGGGTTCAAAATTCCATTGCTGTGAAAGGATTTTCCTAGAAAATTTTTACTAACAGAAAGGTCTCTGTAGGACTTCCTGTGCCAAAAATTTGATTTTCAAGGGTTTCTTCAATATTAAATGAGCTCTCAAATCTGCTATGATGAGTGCCCTGTAAAACGAGAGGGTTGGGTTTTTTACCTCCTTCTCCAAAGCTATGAGGTGTAGCTATGGTATTTTATGCCTGGGGGACTAACTTTAAACCGTATGGAAACGTTGGGTTGAAAAATGGGTACGTGTTAGTTTTATTGGGGTTTTGCAGCATTGTTGGGCCAGTAGCAGGTGAAGGTGCGGAGGATTGGGTTTTCTACACCCTTGTAAACCCACAAGTTGGTGGAAAGATGCTGGAAGTTATTGGTAGGTAGATGTGGTCTAGGAAACATAAATGTGTGGTGCTTCTTTTCAATATGCTATTTTGTTTGATAGTATATTAAAAAAAAAGTTAGGCATGCCTGACTAAACTTGATTGTTTAAGGAGTATTACACTTCTATTTAAAAAAGAAAGGAGAAAAAAAAAAAAAACTAAAATAATTAATTTCCATAAATGAAAAGTATCTGGAAGATCTGCCCCAAAAGAGGACAACAGTGTTAGAAAGGGAGGCTGGCACTGAGCGTTTTCTTTTTAGGAAGAAAAAATTTAGGAATGGTGTGCTCCAATACAAGTGAAAAAACCTCAAAATCATCATCTCGGTGAAAAACATTTTTCCTCTTCATTTGCTATTATATGCTATCTGATTGAGGGAACTGTTCCCCAGGGGGGATTTTTGAGATATAAGCTATACCAATTTGCTTGGTTTTTTAAAGAGAAGTTATCTTTCTATTAGTATCTTAAACCTTCAGAGCTGGTCTGTGTCCTTCACTTTTAGCTTTTGTGCTTAGTTTTCTTCTGCTGCTGTGGCAAAGAAGTTTTTTATTCTATTCCTGATTTAAAGGAATTAAGCTTTATGATCTCATATGGAAAAATTAATGTGGGCAAGTCTAAAAACCCATAAATAAAGCATAGTTTGAACTACTCTAGCTGTTCGGGAGACAAAATTAGCAAAAGCATAGAATAAATGGATGTATGATTCCTTTCAAAGTTCTTCAGAAATAAATCGGAGGAGAAACTATAGCACATGTGGTGTTAAATGTTTGGAAGAAGTTGTGAGAAACGAAGAAGCAGTCTCTGTACGTAGTAGGTACCCAGCTCTCTGCGGAGAAGCAAGCGGTGGCGGTGGGCATGCGCTCTCATACTTAGGGGTTGTGTCTGCATTAGAGTTTTAGCCCAGGTCAGGAGCGTGTCTTTGCAGCAGCGCTTTGCTGTGCCTCCCAGGGGGGTCTCGGAGTTCACCCTTTCCTTTAGGTTAATCTAAGCTGGGATTTAACTCCCAGGAGCTTTCCTGCTGTGCTCCAGCCACTAGTGCGCCTTCAACTAAAGTAAAACTCTTATTTCCGTCCTTAATCAGCCGTATGGCCCATGTGCATGAATGCCAAATGTATTTTCTCGGTAGATACAGTGTCAACAGGGCAATACTAAATGAATCATCTGGAATATTATCCTGTTTATAAACTTTTGTATGCTTTCAGGGTTGGATTCCTTTTTTTATCACTTTTAATAGTCTATTCCATCTAGACAGTGAGCACAATTTTGTATTCTTTCTTCTTGAGCATTTAAATGTTGGGACATGGCAGTGCGCTGCTGTATTTTAAAATTTCAAGTGGTAAATTACTTGAATCATAAGAGTGGCACTGATGAATGGCAAAATCAGCTATGTAACCAAATGAATGCATGGCTTCGTTTTTTATAAAAGCACTCAATTAAGTAGATGAGACATTCATATCTTCAAGCTCGTTAATGAGTTTAATGGCCTAAATTTTCAAGCTGTTACTAAAAATATACCACTACAACTTCAGTTAAGTTGCAGATTAAATGACAGTTGTGTTTCCAGCTGCTGATTAGTCTTGTTGGTACACAGTGTGCATATGGATGTCAATAAAACTGTAAGAAAAATACTTGAGAAAATGAATCTGAATATTCAGTAAGTTGAGGATAGAAGTGGTTGCAGTTCACCAGGTTGGGTTTTTTTAGAGAAGTCTTCTCTCCAATTTTACAGTTGGCTTTACTCCTATAATATGTTGTCTGTAAGAATCTACTGTCATCCAATTACACCGAAAAATTATAATTTATATTAGAAAGTCTTCTCTTGGCTATGTGTATGAATTGTATTTACAGCCTGCAGGAGGACTTAAAGGTGAAAAGGTGCAATAATTAAAAGTCAGTTCTCCATAAATTAAGTTCCTGTTTAGGATGCTTACCTAGGAAAGCGAGCAGCCCACCAGAATTTTGATGTACCCAACAGAAACTAGAGTTCAAATTCATGTTATCTGTACATAGATGAGCTTCTAAGCAGATGTCAGCATTGCTCCAGAAGAGAAATACCCTGTCACAAATAGTAGCCATGTAAGTGATTTTTGTACATTGAACTCGTAGAAGATCCTAGAATTTGGGTAAAGGCATGAAACTGGACCTAAGTCTGAGATGGCAAAGAAATGGAGAATCAGTACTTTGCTCATTCATTCACATAAATGCCCTGCACTCTTCCTGTTACCAGACATCTCCTGTATCAGAAGCCAGCCGGGCTGTGTCTTGAGATGAGAGAAAGTCTGCTAAAACATGGCATGTTTTTATAGTTATGCTTTTTTTTTTTTTTTTTGAAGTTTACTTTTGGGCAAAGCTTAATTATCTGTAGTGTGTACAAACACATTTTGTTACAACCTCGGGGAAGAACCTAACAAGCAGTTTGTTTTGTCTTCAGTTCTAGATATGTGAGCTGCTGCTTCACTGAGAAAATCAGAAAGCTGTATTCATTCACGCTGTTCTCTGTAGGGTCTTAGTCATGAATTACCATAATCTCAGTGTTTTCAATGGCATAGTGTTGTGTGTTCTTGCTTGAAATTGTGTTTTATCCACATACAGAAATGTAGGCACAAAACTAGACATTTGCAGGAGAAGTCCAGATGAACAAAGGGAGCGTTTCACTTGGAAAGCAAGCTCCTTGGATTCTGTAGGATGTTGTTCCAGAAACCTTGAGTAGCCCCTGAGAAAACTTTCTCTTTTCCAGAACTTTGCAAGGAACCCCCCTCTCAAATTCAGAATGAGGACAGATAAGAATCTGGAAACTTTTCCAGCCGCAGGAAGCCATTCCTGTTTTCAGTCTTTTCCACGGTCTTCGAGTACCATGAGTTGTTGGGGGAGAAGGGATTCAAATTTGCAGTAGGTTTGCAGAGACAGATCTCTTAATATCTTGTCCTTTTCTTCCCTGGGAGAGCTGATGCATCAGTCTGTAAAATACTAGAGACTATGCAATGATTGATTATGACTGGCATCCCCACATCTGGGAAGTATGTAATGAACGAGTTTGAGTGGTATTTGAGGCAATGGAGGATGAAAACAATGGGAAAAGTAGATACCATTATATAGCAAGTCATCTAGCTGTCTGCCCATCTCTGTGCTCTAGGTTGTGGAGGCAGGACCAGCATGCTGCTGTTTTTTCCAAAAGATTTGGAATGTGTTTTGGGTGGAGGACAGGAAGAACAGGCAAGGGCAGCGGAGTGCCAGAGGTGAATACTGTCTCCTCAAAGTCTCCTGGTCCTCAGATGGGTGCCAAGGTGCTCAGCACTGGGAGCATCTCCCGTAACAGGGGAGACGAATTATTTCATATCTCTGCCGGTCTGATCTAGCATTTGTTTATCGTCAGTCCCTTCGCATGATCATAATGTTTCTGGTGTCTCATGACTGAGAAACTTAAGTGTAAGTCAGGAGTTAAAAGGGCTGGAGAGGCAAGGTGGTAGTGCTTCTTTCCTTTCTTCCACTGGTTTTTCACCCATCTGAGAACATTCTCTAGAGTTGCAGTCCAGAAATCTGGGGTCTTGCAGTGCCCCAACTTCTATCAGCGGATGTAAATTTTGTTTGATGTTTCTTGCACTGTGCTCCCACTGCACCTGATAATACTTGAATTACCCGAGTTTTCTATTGTCAAGGATAACCCATGATAATGATCTGATCATTGTACGTCTTGCTGGAAGGAAGGGGAGGGAAATGACCCTCAGCACAGAGTCGGGCTCTCCCTGTTTTGTACATCTGTGAAACTAAGGAGCGTTGCAATCGAATATGTTATCTGGGAGGATAGTTTTCTGTAAAAATATTTGATCAATAGCAGCCAGTTACTAAAAGCTGTTCCCAATAAGAATAGTTTTCCTTAGATGCTATTGACATAATTCATCAAAGTATGCAAGAAAGGAAGGGAAATGTCATATTCTTCTCAGTAGAAAGGCTCATCTTCCAACAGAGGTCGACAACAGTGACACAAACACTTGCAAGCCTTGAAAGTTTTCCTTCGCTCTACCAATTAAAATGTCTCTGATATTTGCTGTCACCTTCTGCAGAGTTTTAGCGCTGCTAAATTTTTAATACTAAAAACAACCCCACAAACCCTCACCATCTCCTGTGTTCATTAAGTTCTCCTTCCAGCTCCTCATATGGATTTAACTTTCTTCATTGTTCATAAAAGAAGATACATTAGCTTTAACTTGATGCTTTCTTTTCAGAAGCTGAGGGCACAGGTATAATTTATAAGGTGAATATTAGGGTGTAATGCCTGTGACATCCATATTGGTTATCATGGAATGTCTTTTTCTTTCCAGCAACTGAAAGATAAATGTGTTTTTTCTGAGCTTAGGATCCCTTCTCCATTTCATCACTTCTCATTTTTTACGTGGCTGGATCTCTCAGCAAAAGGCGGGTTTCTCTTGTGGTGATGAGGGAGAATTTCAATTAGAGAAGAAAAGGTCCAAGAAGAAGAAAAGAAAGTACGAGTTTTAGGGAAACTACTAGAAAAGATGTGAAGTTCCAGGGATGGTAGCTTGATGTAAGGAACCGGATAGTTCTGGAGGGGGCAAAGGAAAGAGAACACAGCAAAATCAAATCCTGAAGACGATGGAGGGGAAAATATGCTCTTGTAAATCAAAGCCGTGTACTTTGGCTGTAAAGCACCACGTATCTTGGATGGCAGTCATCACTGGAGTTTCCTCCTGCTGCGGTGCACCCTGTCTATGAGTGGTACAACCCTTTCAGGGATAATGGGATGATTGCATTTTCTGTTAGATCCATCATTCAGTGGCTCCCAAGCTGGAAGAAGGGAAGTTTCTGGAAGGTAGTCTTAATGTCTTAAAAGTTCAAGTACTGTAGAGCCTGTCTTAAATATTCTCTGTCAGTCCCACAGGTAGTATTTCAAAGCCCTGTTATTGATCAGACTTCCTATTATCTGAAGCCACTCTTGTAGATGAAAATGCTATAGCATCTTTCTAAAAATAAAAATGTGAATGAAGAGTTCTCAGGGGCTGGCTGAAGCTTTTCTACTCCCTGTATTCCTGATCACTTGTTTTCTCCCTTCACTATCGCGTTACCTTCCTTGTTTCCTTAGGCTTCAGAAAGTTGTCAGCTGATTCCATTACATGAGAGGTAATTTTAAGATTTTTTGAAAGGACAATTGATATAACCCTACTTTGATTTTAAAAGGAGACTGTCAACTCTATCATGCCCTCAAAACAGCTTGCTTTTAAAAATCACAGCCCTTGCTGCATAGGTGTATGTCTCGGTTGTCCTTCCCATCTAGGGATCATAAGCTATGGGAAGGGGAGGACTTGAAACCCATGATCTCCTGGGCATCATGGACATAAAGCTGTGTTCTGCGCACAAAAAATTGAAATAACAATCTCTGTAGGAAGAAATTTTAGGTGATTGCTGTCTTTTTTGTGTGGTGAAAATAAAGCATTTTGAAGGAGATAGTTTCTATAGTGAAACTACCAGATATTAATACAGAGAGATCATCTTTTAATATATACAGTTGTAGTTTCTTCTTATCTTAAACAATTATTGGGAAAAAAAAAAAAAAAAACAAAAGAAAAAGAGGGGCAGGAACTGGGCAACTCTCACCAAAACCCAGGCATCAGTTCTGGGGGATAAACCTGGGTCTAATGGAAGGATGAGTAGTATGAAAATCAGGGGATTTAAGAAAGGTATGTTGCACGATTAAGCAAGCTTTGTGCTTGCACCTTCATTTGGGAGGCGTGCATTACTTCAGTTTTCTTCTAGTATGATTCTTGATAGTGACATATTTTTCTTATTTATGTGGTAAATGAACAGATTGAACAACAACATTGACAGCTGTTAACCTTAGGTATCTCTAGAACTTGTATTACAGATTTATGGTAGGATTCTTCTGTGAGGGAAGTAAAAACTGTAAGAAATTCTTCGTGGATTCCTTACGGAATACTAAGGGGAGATGACTTCACCTTTTCCTCCTACTGCACATTTGTGCCTACTGAAGTATTGCATCGTGTTTCAGATGGAAGTACGTAGCATGTATTTGACAAATGGGGAAATTGTGTAGATTTCACTGATCTTCAAAAGCAAAGTAGCAAAAAGAATACTGGTCACTAGAGAGGAACCAATACGAGGAAGCACAATCAATTCACAATATACTCTGGTTTTTTTTCCCCCCTTATGCTATCTCAGTTTTCTCCAACTAGTTTTCGAAGAAGAAATAGAATGGGTTTAAATTAAAATAGGAAGACAGCATTGCAGATGCAAAGCTACACCTCGTGCAGAGCTAGATGCTACTCATTTGTACATTTCTTTTCTCCTTCACGTAAAGCACGCTCTTAATCCTGTGGAAAGCCAGAAACTCCTTAAATGTCGATTTGTTATTACCCAGAAGGTGCGGTACCAGTGGAGGGATGGAAATGTGCCCGACTAGCCCTCTAATATGTCACTGTCCATGCTGCAACGGGAAGGACGTAAGCACAGAGTAAACTAGTTTTCAGGGAGTGATACAAACCTTAGAATGACATAGTAATTTTTTTCTCAAGTTCCCTTTTGTTTTAAATAAAAGTAAAGTAATAAAATCTTCTTGTCCTTGCTGTTATGCAACGTGCATAATAGTAATTCCAGAATAAAGGCGTGGAAAACATTTAAAGTACTAGCCTAGCTTTGAAAGTACTTTAGTGTGATGAACAGATGAAAAACATCAGCTTTTGCCATCCAGAGTTTGCAGTAACAAAGTCAGTTTTGCAAGAGACTAAGGATTCTGACAAATGGCTTGTCGTAGGTAGAAATTTAGGGGAAGTAACTTCTTCATCCTGTTTTTCTGGTATAAGTTACTGCTCCATAACGAAAGTGGTTGTGTGAAATACGGATTGCTCCAGAGCTGATCTTTGACACCTGGCCCTCACTTTTGTTTTTGAAACTTCAAGTTCAATGAAGATGGGTTTGAATGGGAGTTCTGTATCAGAAAAACATGGAAAATTATTCAGTGATGCTTTTCAAATATGATATAATTCTCTGAAATTCCAGTTTTCCAGTTACTGCAGTAGGCTTACAATTCATGTCAAAACGGAGAAACAATTTTTATTTTATATACATCTCTTACATGCGTGCTGTATTCTTGCATTAAATTCTACCGGTCTCTCTTTCTCCTTGCTATTTGTCAGAGCTGTATCCTGAATTTTTTCTTTCTCCTTGATAAAATAGTTTTCCTGTGTCAAAATTACTAATGTGCAAAGGAAGGACAATGGGATTTCACTGTGCAGGGGGGTGTTGAGATATTCAAACTGGTTCCGTCACCATTTACAGGAAAATCAAAAGTCTCAAAACTACTGAAAGATTACTGAGAAAAAACCAGGTCTAACAAGGTCTGCTGTATGTTCAGAGATGCATAAATCAGGAGGGAGACAAAGGTACGCTTATTCAGCTGTTGAAGAGGAAGGTTCTTGTTCTAAGAATCCAGGCACATGTATATCACTGCTATATGTAGCTCAGGCGATAGATGCAGGGCTGCTTCAGGAGAAATCACAGAGCGACATCGTTCACTTCACAGCTGCTGCTTATAGATTCTGAAGTACTTTGAGCTGCAAACTAATGACTTGTTGCCGAGGCCTAATACAATATCTCTTAATTAAAGAGGAACATGCATTTTGGAAAGCTTCAGATCATTAACTGGATAAGAAAAGAAAAAAAGTCACAGGAGAGACCAGTGCGAGTGTAAACTTTCACACGTTTAGACTATTAGCTAGAGCTAAAATAAACCAAGGTGCTGGTTTGCATTTAGATCATGAGACTGTTTTCGCGTTAATTCGGTGCCAAAGAAATGGTCTTGTATTTCCCCGTGTTTCCTACAAGGAGCAAGTGCACAGCTTGTGCCCGTTTGCTGGAAGTGTCAAGCTGCTAAGTTTCTGTTGCAGCTTTTTTTTCATGTCTAAAATGGAGATGCTCATCCTCCTAGAGCCCTTTAGAAAGCCACCTATACGATCTAAAAGTTCTCTGGCCCAACCAAGGAAACCTTCGGCACCGAATTAACGCGAAAAGCAGCTAGCTGGGTTTTGCTGGCTTCTCCTGAGATGGTTCTTTCTGGAGAGAATATTTGAACTACTTTTCTTGTACAGTTCCTAAACAACTCGAATAAATTGTTTCTCTGTAACATTCGTATCCACAAAACATGAGATTTTTTTCAACTCAAACCTATCAAATATAAACAGCAGTTGAAATTTTTTTTTTAACCCTCATTCCTTTTTCTAAGCGATTTTTTTTCTAAGTCTCTCTCCATATGGATATGATGTTGCTTTTCGCCAAGTTTCTTTAGCATTTGGTGGTGTAAGAAGTGAGGTATTCTCCACTTTGTCACCTAAATCTCATGAATTTTACATTAAGAATAATGTAAGTTGTTTTAGTTCTGGAAATATTTTTTTATTGTTCACTAAATAGCTGAGCAGTGGTACTTTGAACTTCTGTGAGAGATTTTAACATGATTCTGTGATATCTTCACATTTCCCTCCACGATACGGAGGATTGACATCATTGCAAATTGCTAAAAGGTGTGTAAACTGCACAAGGCGGCTTTTCTCACAAAGTGGTGGTTTATAATACCTGGGTTTGTCTCAGACCACATCAGACGGGAAGTTTGAAAATGCTTTGTAATACGGTCTGGTTAGAGCGACCATCTGCCTTCAGCTTCTTCTACTGTCTGCTGTGAGAATACCACGAAGGTGTTTAGGTGCAATAATACAATGTCAGCCAGTCCAGGAGTGTCTGTGTGTGCCGTTAACATAACTTGAATTGTACGTGATATTGCGGTTATACCTATCAATCGACATAGTGGTTACGCATTTGAGATCAGGAGGAGAAGTGTCTTTGGAAAAGTGAAAAACAGCATAAACTTTGCTTATACTAAGTGTTCTCAGTAGCAGGTTTGAAAGCTAGTGTGTCTTAGTATATAGAGAATTCATGAAAAATGAACTAACTTGTCGATACCATTTTTTCTTAATGGGTTTTCCTATTTCAATAATATGTGGCTTGACTGTGTAAGTAAGTCTACACGACACTGAAGGTCTAACGGTTCTCATCCTTCAGGGGAAGGGCAGACAGACAATTAGAAGTCTCTATGTTACCAGAATTCGGGAAGTGCTGTTAAAATATATCTTTATTTTCTCAGTTTACTTTAACACTAAATAGGCCTCATTTGCACTTTGCGTAAGAATTGTGCTGGTATCTGCAAAATGAACTGAGAATCTAAGATGCTACTTTTTTCCAGTTTATACAGGAGCAAAAGTTTGGAACCGTAATAATGTAGGTTGTCAGGCATAAAAGTATTTACCTTGTTCTCCTTGTCTCCTGAAATTCGCTCATAATGCTGAAGTATATACAGGAATTGGTGTTATTCTTGCATTTCTCTTTTCTTACTCTTACCATCTGTAATGATTTAGCGAATCTGTGTATAACTTGCAGTTCTGGGTGAAGTAATGAAATTGATTTCTCACTAACGTGTCAATGTATTTGTAGTAGAAGTCTTTCTGCAGTCATTGCCTTTTATGACTGCAGAGCCATGAACTAATAGCTTCCATCCCGGGACAACGGGGTGGCTAGAACCTGAGGGAAATAATTTTCTATACTATATCTGCAGGAAGCACCACTCTACAACAGGTGGCTTTTGTAGGAGCAGACTACAGAAATCGAGTATTTGTTACTATCATTTTAGAAAGAGTGAGGGCTGAAAAGTGGTGAGGCATTCACATAATCGGAGAGAAAGGACAGAGAAAAGAGATGTGCTTTCTAGCAGGGGATTCTTGTTTAACTGGGAGACCAGCTGAAGAGGAAAGGGCAAAGCACTGGAAAACACCACTTGGGTTTGGAGAAGAGTCCATGTGCAGCAGGGGAGGATCCTGGCGCTCTTTGAGGACCCTGACCTGAAACCTACGGAGTCATCTAAACGAGCGAGAGGAAGAAATTAGGTGAACGTGTTTGCCTTTTTATCTAGCTCTGTTTTGCTTGTGCTTCTGCTGTAAAGATGAGTTTGTCTCAGAATCAAGAACGAGCTTTGTTTGCTTTAGTTAGCGTCTCACTGTTAAGTGAACTGTAAAATCAGCGTTGCTGAGGTCAGGGCTGGAGGAAAGAGTATGCGTAGAAAGAGGAGGAGAGCCTGCGCTGACCTGATCCCAGCCTAACTCCAACCCAGGGAAATGAGACCTGGCTGTTGACCCCAGACAGGGAGAACTCTTGATCTGTAATGCTGCCCCTTGAGATTGTTGGCTGTGGGACTGTTTGAAACGATCTCACGGGTGGGAGTGGAGAGTTTTCATAACGACGCACAGAGGGCAGTTATCTGATGCTGGCTCTGTAGCCCAGCTGGGAGAGGGGCTATTGCATGGAACGTGTCATTTAGGTATTGCCTAGATCCAAAAAATGCCAAGAGTACGATTTAAATTTGAAGAAATGAAGGCTGCAAGAAATGAGGATAATGGGAAACAAGTTGGGGGTTCTTGGCTTGATCTGCTTCAGGGTCTGTTACCTGTTTTGCCACCTTGTCGAATCAGCAGCTCCAGCCTGGCTCCCATGGTTGCCAGAGCGAGAGGGGGAGAACTAGAAACCGGAATGGATTGGAAAAAAACTGAGCTCTTGGCGTTCACTCACAAGGGGAGAAGTGGGAAAACGTTTCACTCTGCTTCGACTTCAGAGCACTTGCGCCACACACAGGGGCCAGTTCCCTCTGATGGGACCCCAGTTCAGATAAGAAACTCTTAAGCATCACATTGTTTTGGAGTTTATTTCTGTTTCTCCACGGGATTAATTGACAATACCAGGCTCCAGTGTCCTGCTCCCGCTCACGTAAGAGATGCAGTTCCCCCAGCACGAATATTGAAGCACTTGTTATTACCACCACTACCCTGTTTCAGCAGTCCGTAGATATTAATGTTGTTTTGCATCTGTGGCTTTGAAGGAATGGGCAGGGGTAAGGAAGACCTAAAGGTGAAGTTCAGGGTGAGGAAAACTAGTAGCATACAGCTTCAGTTTACTGTCAGTGAGAAAGCTGGCACAAAGACTCTGAAGAATAGCCTAGGGCTGGCCCTCAAGTAATTTAGGCAGCATTTTTTCCTTTAGTCAGGCTGCATGCTTTAGTGCAATTTATAAGCTATTAAACAATTTAGGGTTTTTCTCAGTAAGACCTATGGATGTCTAAATATCTCTTGAGGATAAGGCAACAAAGAAGTACGTTAACGATTGTTAGCGAAGGTTTTTAATCCTTTATTCTATGCCACTGTTGAGATTTAGGACATTAGCAGGAATGCTGTATGGCAACATTGTTCCAATCAGGAAAAAGAGCTGATATATTACAACCCTCTGGTTTCCCTAATAAATTCTAAATGTACTTTAAATTTAAACATAATAACTAACGTGCATTAATCTTGACCCCTGCAAGTCTGTAATGGCTGCTAAACAGCAGTGTATA
>JANZLQ010000030.1:24909543-24922981 GCA_026212715.1 Elanus axillaris
TGCTTGAAGCATGTGCTAAAAACGTTGCTAGAAGAGAAGCAGTGCTGCTTCTTACTGGGGGGGGGGGCGGGTATGGAACAGGAATTTAAATGGGTAGATCTTCCCATTTGTGAGTAGTTTATTAATCATATGAACTCCTACTACTCTCTTCCATTGCGAAAAACAGTCAGATTTTGTAGAAAACTTGAACTCATTTCAGAAGTCTGTTGTATCAAGCTGATTGTGGAGAATTGTCCCCGCATCATTACCAGCCAAGCAGATGAAAAGCCAAATATGGATGTTTTAATTCGCCACCCCGCAGTAGATGTCACAGCAGCAGAGGTGTCCTTTGCCCGCGTGGCCGGCCCGAGCGTATTGCCGCTGTGTTGTGCAGAAGGGTTCCCTCTCCACCGAAGGAACGTCTCCTGCTCAGGCCCTTCTTTTGCCATTTCTCAAAACTACCAGCGTGGCTCGGGTATGCCTTTAGCTATCCCAGAAATATTTACTGGAAAACTAAAGTGGACGCATGACGGTATTTGTTTTGCCAGTTACGGTGAAATAACCCATCAGACAAACCAGATCATGTTAAGGAGCAGGGGTCTATCCGAGTGAGTCGTTGCTCCGGGCAGTTCAGCCGTGGAGCATGTTCAGTCAGTTTGGAGAGGGCCTGCAAGGTAATTTTATTCCTGAAGTCACACAGAGGGAAGTGTCTGTCCTTTCCTCCGGTCAGACCACTGCCTGGCACGTCAGACCTTGCTCCTGTCCCTGCACTAGTGCGGCTCTCGCTCTCACGTAGCAACTACAAAGAGAACAACTTGCTGCAGTCTTGGTTTTTGTTACATGTTTGAAGTCCTGTGACTCTCTCAGTACTCATGTGAGGCCCAGAAAACACCTTTTCACACGTTCCTCTTGTGTGCATCCATATATCCAGGTAACCTGATAATCATACTTTATAAGATCCTGCGGCTGGTACCACTGCATCAGTAAGACCAAGCTCAGTAGCAACCTCTTACTCTGGATTGATAATAGATATGAAGGATCTTCTCCTTCAGATGTCTTCTTCAGGAGAGGTGCAGGAAAGGCTGCGGCTGAGCAATACAGTGAATCTGGTTTTTGGACAGCACCATCAAAAACATTTGCAACTGCACAACAGAAAGTACAGATCAAGTATAAACTGCCTTTGTTGGTTCCATTTTTTTCCAGAAATATTGACAGAAAAAGACCGTAGAGCAGACTGTAGGTGGGGTCGAGTACTGCGATTTGATTTGGCAGGTAGCCTGGCACATGCCAGTTTGATCCAGATTGAATTTGTGATGCTCAGTGACCCAGTATTTTAGAGATCCGGATTTAATGAACGTAGACCCGCTTTTTAGGGAGTTTGTTAGTATTGCACCGTTAAAGAAAGTTGGATAGCATTCTGTTTTGAATGAGTTGCATGTATTGGTATGCTGTATGTATCATTTACACAAACCTTATAAAACTGATGTAGAAGTCACATAGTCCTGTCAGATACTCTTACAACTTTAATTCAAATTTTTCTTAACTGTAAATCAAGCCTTGACACCACTTTCCTCTGTTTCTCATGGAAACCTACCAAGTTCTGGCCCAAATTTCTAGCAAACTTAAGTTCAACATTTCTTCTACCAAGAGGTGAGCCCTGCCTTGATGTCATTTCGTCTTGTAATTTACTGGCTTTTCTAAAACGCCTTGAGGCATACTGGAACATCTGAAGCAAAACATTGACATTTTTGGCGTGTTGACATTAAAATACAACTTTTTAATGCTGATAAATTATTTTCTAGGTTCTTTGTAGCTTTGTATTTCACTGTTGTTGTATCTCCAAATCTGCGTGGAAAGAGTGTGTGTATTTTACCCCCTTGGAGTGCAACATTTTAAAGGAACTTCAAGTCTCTTTTGTGCTCCAGTGGAGATGGCAGTGTTACCAGTATCTGTACAGAGTCGGTGATGTGCTTTGTGTTATTTTTGATATTTTGTGGTGAAAACAGAGGTGGTTTTAGTTAATATTCTTGTGAGCAAACCATTATTCAGT
Source organism: Elanus axillaris (assembly GCA_026212715.1). NCBI lineage: Eukaryota > Metazoa > Chordata > Aves > Accipitriformes > Accipitridae > Elanus > Elanus axillaris. The sequence continues at coordinate 24,911,573 of JANZLQ010000030.1, forward strand.
GAGTGAATATCCTAGAAGGATGTTGGGTTTAGCTATTTGCCATTTAATCTCAATAATTTATTGAAAACAATGGCAAAGTAGTAGAAGACTTAGTAAAAATCAGAGTTAGAAGCTTTGACAAAATCCTCTTAGCTTTCAGTATAACGCAGTGTAGCCCATAAAATATGCATTAACGTACACATTAAGATAATCTGTGAATATCTCATTTTAAAAGCCACCACATAAGTAAGAGAATACCAAATCCTACTTCCAGCCTCCTTGGTTAGCACAGTCAGTGTGTTAGAGCTCAATTATATCTTTAGTTGTTAAGATGCCCATCTTGATGAATGTTCTCAGTGTTTGGGTGATGCTGCCACATCCGACCAGGATGACGGGCAGGTGAATTCCAAGCATTACTTTGCAGCACTGGGTCTTCAAGCTGTAGTTGTACTCCATTGGCGCTGGGGTACCTCCGCACACACAGTAGGCTCCCGTGAGAAATACGACGGTAGTTTGACTTCTCTTAGAGAAATCAGATGCGGCTTCTTTTCCAACTCCTTATTTTGAGGTACGGTTTTGAATTGTCTAACTTGCCCATACATCTTACATTTTTTGCCCGCTTTTCATCTTAATTTTTTCATTGCTCATATTTAGATGTCTAGTGGAGAACGTTATTCTTCATCGTTATCTGAGACTATCTCCTGCAGTGCTTGCCTAACAGAAACTAACTGAAGCCATTTTCCAAGGACTTTTTTCAAACCAAATCCAGGTAGAATTTCTGTACCGTACCCATTAGGCACTGGTGAAGGAAGGCTTGAACCTTCCTTCGCTCACTGCTGATCCTTGGTATCTCCCGGTACGGCCTCCCAGAGCTACCCAGCATCTCTACAGAGCTATAAATCTACGGTGTGCCGTTTGTTGTCAGAATGGGTGATGATCGTAAACTAGAAGAAGCTGGAGCAAGAACTCGATTCAAACAACAGAGGCCTGGTTTGGCTTTAAAAATACTGATATGTTGATGGGAGTGTATTTTTTGTCCAAATATTGGCTCGTTCCCCTGTTGGGAGGTTATTCAAACGCAGTTGTCTAGAAAGGGGGTGAGGTTGTTCAGGAAAGGTGAATAGACAGTTGTGTGTCTGTTTGTTTACAATAGGATTAAGAGATGATATGCCACAATGCATCTGTGCGTTTTCCATGATGGAAGCGTCAGGTAACAGTCTGGCATTCCAGGTATTGAAAAGGATATTTAATTTTCCATTGTCTTCTACAAATCAGTGACAAGAGTATTTGTTATGTGATATAAAACTGCCACTGTTGCGTTTGCCTTTTGAAGAAACAGTCAGTGTTGTGTCTCGTAAATGTCTTTTTATAACAACTATGTGGATTATTTTCAAACAACTTGAAGGTAATAAAATAACAATATTTTAGAGGCACAGTTTGTTTATCTGTGATTTAATTAAATAAGCGAAATTGTAGATTCAATTTTTCAGTTTTGCATTATCCGATTTTATTATTATTTGTATCTCATCAGTGCAGAGAAAATTAGTTCAGGGCACAGTCTTTCATTTTAAAGCTTTATTGCTACACTGTTTGTTTTTTAAATATCCCAAGAAAATGTTTAATTGTTAAGAAATAACCGTTTTCAATGAGTCGAGGTGGGGTTTTTGTTATTAAACTTTCCCATTGGTCTAAAGATCAGGAAAAGACAGCCTTGCCAAATGGACGATTTAAGCAAAATTTACACAATAACCTTGTTGACACATTGTAGTAATTTCTGAATTTATTTTAAATTTTCTATGACTTCCTGACTTTAAAAGCTTTCTTTTAATTTAGATATGCGTTGAGTGTTTACTTCAGAGAATTATAAAGCTGTAGTTAAAATAGTTTTCCAAGTTTCCAGAATAGTTTCTCACCATTAGAATAGTGTGCAGCAGGTGTGCCACATTTTAAAGCAGAAGGGCACTGAACCTGTACAGAATTCTCACTTTATCGTTGTGTTAGTTAAAATACATTTTGGAGCTGTCAGTTGGACTTGGTGGATTTCTGCGAAGACGTTTTTGCGAAGAACATTAAAAGCTTGCTGTTATCCAACCGCGGGATCTCTGCCTGCACGCCGGGGCTGTGCAATGAACATTCCCCGTGCGTTCTTCTGCATATTAGATTCCTGGATCGTGCTGTAATCCTGCAGACAACATTGGATGAGTTCATGAGGAAATACGTGAGGTGTCTGGTGTTTGTTCCTGCGACACTAAATACCGTCCTGTTTGTCATCGCATGAGCGCAGAGTAAAAACACAGGCTCCGGCTTGCCAATCTGGGACTGGTGCTATTTGCTGCTCTTAAGGCAGCGTGCCGTGCCAGGGCCGGAGAGGAGCACCGGGACAGAAAATTCCACGTTCCCGCACAGATGTATGAGACAAAGTGCCAGAGGGCAGACAGCTGAGTTTTACAGGCCTGCTGTGACAACTGCTCGCGGTTGTATCAAGCGTACGTAAAAGATGTTGCCTCGTCTCCCATGGTAAAGAAAATAGCTGTAAAACTTGGAACATCTCCCTGGAAGTTTAATCGTCTTGTCTGTCCTGAGTAACGTGTTAACGCCCACAGCGCTGATTTTCAGTCGACGTGTTCTCTCGGATCTCACGTCCTTTAGCCTTGTTAGCCAAGTACGGGGCTGGCATCTTCAAAACTGGTTGATGAACAGGTTTCTTGGTTTACCAGCTCTGATTCACAACAACTGAAGGACGTTGCCACAGAACTAGTTTATCTAAATAAATTGTTCCCATAGTGTCAAATGGCTATGGAAGGGAGTCAAACTCCTGTTGCATTCCCAAACTCAGCATCGCCTTCTCTCTTACGGAAGGAGTTTACAGAAAGCTGTGGGCTGGATGTGTGCAGAAATCGGAACAGACCTTCCACATCGGCCTTCGGAGGTGCGCCTGGGGCGGCGTAGGCAGTCTCGCAGGGCTGTAACGCTGTTGGAAGGCAGCAAGCTGTTTCGGAACGCCCTTTCCAAACCATCGCCTTCCAAGCTGCTTACGGCTGCTGCGTCAGTGTTCTCATTAGAGAGTGACTTGACTGTATTTGGTACCAAATTTAAGTCCTGATTGATGATGTCGATGCTATAAGCTGATCGCTTGTAAAAGACTCGACACGTTTAGGCTGCAGGCTCTACTTTGTTCCTGTACCGATTTCAGGAGCTATTGAAAAAAATCAGGTCAATTTGCAATGATTTAGAAGTTTACTTCTTATCAGAGTAGGGATGGGGATTGTGGGTGTTTGGCGTTTAAAGTATACGTCGACATTTATTTAAACACTTGCTGTAGTTTTCTTCTGCAAGTTTAAAACAGGTTTGGAAAAGGTTTAGGTTTGCTTCGTTTAAAACAAGGGCTATGTTGCCCTTTTGAGTTCCTTTGCATATTAGACATTTCTATTTTAATGCAGTACTGTATTTCTTACAGGGGTGCCAGTGGGATGCAGAACAGACCAGAGACAATCTGCTTCTCAATTAATAGAAAAAAAATGGGTTTCCAGCATTTTTTATTTTCAGCTAACTATAAATGAAGGCCTTAAGATAATAGAAGCAACAAATGCTGGACCTTTTTTCACTGCTTTGTTCCCCATGGCTCTTTCAGTGAACTGAATTTAAATTGAAATTATGCGAATGAAGTTTTCATTCAACCTACAGTTGTACTTTGCAACCATATTTTAGTGATCACTTTAACAGATCAAGAGCTGAATACATTTTTATTTTCAGTAAGTTTTCCTGTGCTATTTTTTCACATGCATACACCATGCTCTATTGAAACTTTGTCATGTCTTCTCTTCCTGTCTTTTCATTCGGAATATGATGAAGTATCTTTCTCATTAGCATTCTGTAGATTAAATTTTCCTAAAAATCACTTTTACATATGTATAGGGGTTTTTATTTTTCTATCCTTATGAATTACACTTGTAGTTTATTTAAATATCTTGATTTTTCATTTAAACATGTGGGGGTTTAAAAATGTAGTTCCCTTTTAAAAAGATTTGTCCATCACGTGAGCTGGTAGGACTCCTAGTACTGAGTGTTACAAAGGAAAAATAGTGCAAAGGCAGTATGAATTGTACACGTTATTTCGCAGAGTTTTCACGTATTTAAAGTTCTACATTTAGTCTTTTGCAAAGTTTAATTGTTCATTTATGAGGTTAAAGATATTCAGTTGTTATCCTTATGTTTGGTTTTTTAATAGCAGTCGAGCAAAATTCCTTTTTAAAATGCAAATCAGGCTAATGGAAGCCTGCAACATACTGCTGAATCATTTTCTCTAAATACTAAGAAGGAATCCTGTATGTGCTTAACTTTTCCACTCAAAAGTGTTATGCTCTATGGCTCTGAAGCTGGAAATGGCAAGGAGTGGGCACAAAATAATGAAGAAAATATACATTTTAAATTGTTTGATATGTTAATAGATATGCTGCCATGGGGATATACTGCTTTTCTCTGAAGACAGAAATTATTAATAGGATATTATCTCTCTTTTCTGAATTTGCAAATAGAAAATGCAGCGCTAGGTTACTGGTGTTCCTTCTCTGTACTTCTATCGGAGTTAGCTTTGCATGGATCTCGTAATAGTCATTTAACTGTTTCTGGAATAGCTATGAAGCTGCAGTTTACAGTACACAAATAGCAAAAGGTGTTTGTATCTTAATAAGAACAGTACTCACATTCTTGAGAGATTTTTTTCTTTCTTCTAGCAGAGGACTAATACTTAGCTGTGTTTTCCTTTTTTGGTTTTGATGGTTTTTTCCTTCCCTGTGAGTGAGGAAGTTTTCATATCTAGATTGAATAGAGCTGTCGTTCTAGCCTTGCCGAAAGAACAAGAACTGACAAAATACATGTCCTGGGTTCAGCCGGGATAGAGTCAATTTTCACAGGAACCTGGGAGGGGGCACAGCCGGGGCAGCTGACCTGGACCAGCCCAGGAGCTGTTCCATACCGTGGGACACCGTGCCCAGTACAGAAATGGGGAGCGGGCTGGGGGGCTCTCGGCTTTCGGTGGGGGAAGTGGTGGAGCGTCGGGTCCCGGGTGGTGAGCGGTTGTTGCACTGTGCGTCACTCCTTTTGTAGATTCTCTTACTTGTATCATTGTTGTTCTTGTACCTTCTTCTCCTTTTGTGTTGCCCCAGAAAATTGTCCTTATCTCAACCCTCGAGGTTCCAGGTTTTTTGCTTTTTTTTTCTGATTCTCCTCCCCATCCCACCGGAGGGGGACGGGGGGGAGTGAGCGAGCGGCTGCGTGGTCCCTTGTTACCAGCTGGGCTGAAACCACCACGGTAGATCACGTTCAGTCTTTTGCATTTCCAAAGGTACTGTTTAATACAACTGAATGAGGGATGAAAATATGTCGGGACTGTCCCTTAAAGTTTACTGGAAAGTTGTCTTGTAGCCTGGAATTCCATTCTTTACTGAACTAGTTACAGTGAGTGTTTCAGGTCCCTGTATTTTGTTGATTGTCCGCCCTGAAATCTAGTTGCTATGGAATAGATCTAAATAAAAAGGTGGTTTTGTTGCATAAATTAGTAATTTTGCTAGTCTTCGCCTTAATTATTTGGTAAATGAGCTGTTCCTCACTTTTAAGAAATAATCAGCTGGCAGTGAGATACTGTTTCTTCATACACCTCTTTTCTACAGGATCTCTGTTACTGATTTAGGTCCCGGCAAACTCAAGAGTATCTGGGCTGGGTCTAAAAGCCTCCTTGTCCTGCCACGTTCTTTAATACATCATCTGCAGCAGTTGTGTGCACGTGTTTCATATGTGTAAATTATAGCTGTCGGGCTGTTCATTTTGTTTTTCAATTGGTAGATACCATCAGTTTCCACAGATGCAGTGTTACAAACAGATGAATGCAAATGTTTTCAGCTGTGAACATTGTGCTATGGATTCCCTCCATGTCTGTCTTTACGTCTTACCTTTATTTCTCGGTTAGCGCTACGTGTATACTTCTTACCCACCACTTGTTAAACACGCACAACTTTTTTGTTCTTCTGCTGAGTAAGACTCTTTCAGCTTTCTTTAATTCCCGATTAGCTTTTCTCTAGCTAATAGTATCATTAATGCCTAAAATAGCACTGTACCTCTGAGGGCTGCAGTCATCACGAAGTGAGCAAGTGAACCTCAAGCTCCACGCGTTTGTATAGTTTGTAATGGAAATGTGCTAAGATTCCGTCCAACTGGGCGTATTTTGTCTGAGTGCTTCCTCCTCCAAACTGCGTGCTAATGGAGGCTGCATGGAAATCAGCGTTACACCCAAGAAATTGCTTTTTATTGTGTGTTAGGCTGCATTTAGTGCCCTGTGACTCCCTCAGCAGGGCACATTTGAGTTTCAGTCGCAAAATACTCAGGAAATGCTTTAGCCTCATCCCATTTTTCCTCGTTAGGGAATCCCAGGGCTTTGGCCGTACCTCCCTCGAGTACTCCTCCTACCACCCTATACCGAACACAAAACCCCCCTAACGTCGCTGGGGGACGCGTGGGTTAAGCGGCAGCACTGTCCGTGTCGGTCCCAGCGGTGCAGCGGGAAGGAAGAAAGAGGGTCACAGAGTACTGCTCGATTCCCGTTTTGATGGAGACTTCCCTCCCGACTCCGCACCCCGTCTTGTCCATCTCCCTGAAAAGCTGAGAAAGGGAAGGTCAGGTATCACTCAACCAGCCTACGAACCAAGCAGTTCGGGCTCCTGAGAACTAATATTTCTGGGGAAAATGGCAATAAGGACGTCCATATAAATAAAAATTGCTTTGTGTTTCAGTGTTGCTTACAAGCTCACAAGTTTTGACAGTCTTTGTGTTTATTTCTTTTGGATATGCGTAGTTCAAGTCAGTATTTATCAAAGGTCTTTCTTCTAGGTGCTACATCTCTGTACTCTCAGAAGTAAAGGGACCATTGTTAAATTACTGCTTTTTGCTAAAAGATAAAAGATCATTTTATTAATTGTTCATGGATGCATCCTGTTCTTAATGAAACCCCACCCAGGAATGAAAAGGACAGTTATTTAAGAGACAGCCCCTTCACATGGATTTTTCTGCTTGAAATTGGACCAGCTGATCGAGGAAAGATTTTGAAGGTGTTTCTACAGCTCATTATGAATTCTGTGCAATGCAAAATCTCAACTTTATTTTTGTCTCAGAAGTACATGTCTGATATAAGATTCCCTTTTGGCAAGGAAAAGAGATTTTAGGATTCCACAAATTCAGATTCTTTTGCTTATGGCTGCGTCCCAGTTGAAACGTTGGATTTTCCTTGGAGATCTTTTACAACCAGGAACGTGATTCTTCCAGCAGGGTATGGCGCAACACCAGCTCCCTGCTTAAACTGGTTAATTCTCCGGAGATGCTAAGAAATAAGCTGTTCAGCCTGGCAGTATTAATCCAAAGAGACGTAAGAGGGAAGAGCAAGACCCCTATGTTTGGAAGCGTGAAAGTGTAGAAGCTGGTGCCGTGAGATTTGCTTAATCAGTTCAGGTTTTATTTTTATAAAAAAGCAGAGACTTGAATGTTTCAAAGTCATATAGCAACATATAATATATGTTGATAATCTCTTCGTTCACACGACGGATAGATTTCTTTGGGGATGCGAGAGGAAAGTAAATTGGCTCATTATTTTCAAACAGTCTTATACTTTGTTTTCATTCCTTGTCCAGAAGAGTGGGAGAAACAAAATTAACAGTACTTTGTTCTTTGCACCTACAGCTGACAGTAAATAGCAGCAACTAAAAATTCAATTGTGTGAACTAAACTACTGTTCATTCATTTAAAAGCAAGTGCTGTACTTTTTGTCTAGACCAGGAGAAAGGCCGAGTCCTTTAGCCCCGTTTCTCGTGTTAAATAGTGTTCTGTGTTAATAAGCAATGAGATGCCTTGATTCATGGACGTTATCTCTGTCTACCCTTCCAGGGGTCACAAGCGCAAACTGGATGAAGATGATGCTGCCAGTGAATCCAGTAAGGAATCTAGCAATGAAGATGAGGAAGGAAGCAGTTCTGAAGCGGATGAAATGGCAGCAGCGCTTGAAGCAGAATTGAACGACTTCATGTGACGTTCACGCGGAAGACGGAATTTGTAATTATATTTTACTTCTCATAAACGGATCGGACTTCAGATGAGTCCCTTATGTCAGTACTCAATGTTTTTCCAAAATGTGTGTGTATATTTTGCAAAGCAACACAAGAGGTGACACATTATTTTACAAAATCGGAAATAGATGTTTTTAAGGCGTTTTACTAAAGGAAAATATACTTTTTTAAACAAAAAAAGTATTAAATGGGACTTGGTGTGCTATGCCAAAGACATGTTAGGAGCTCTGCAGAACCTTCATACACAGGACAGTGAGACAAAGATTTTGACTAAACACACAGCAACTTTTTAAAAATATTGTGGTCTGTGTTTTATGGGTAACGGTCTTCAGAAGAAAGGAGGCGATAAAGGAGATGGAATTGTCTGGGTAGTACAGTAGGAACCTGATGAACTGGTTATCCTTTTCCACAAATAAATGCTATAAAAGGATTTTTAAAATAAAAAAGAACGATTTATATTTGTATAGAAACAGAGAATGTGGTATGCAAGCTTTGTGAACTCTGCACTTGACCCACCTGTCATTTGCTTCTGAGAGAATACATAATGATCAAAACTCATGTTTTTAAGTTACTTTGTGGAATAGTTGGGTTCTTTAGGGACATCGTTTAGATTTTTAACTTTTCTTCTCTGTAACCGGAATTTAGCACAGCATACTGTGTGATCCTGTACTGCCATAAGAAGCATATTCACCCGTTCGTGTTGTCTTGGAAAGAACGAGTGCTACTTCAGTCTAGATAGGATTTAATTTCTTTGACAAGAGATCTGATGTAAAGTTTTTGTATATTCTATTTCATATTTGACCCACAGAACAGATTTTCTTTCATTTAATAAAAATTCATTTTGTACACTTTGTTTCCCTTTCCTGTTCATTTGCTTCCACCAAATACAAGGCACCTTTCTGTATTATCTTCCCTTTACTCTGCATGAAAATAATGAAAAACATTGAAAGCAAGTGCAAATTTGTAGATTTGGGCAAGTAACTGAGGCAGAGAAGAGAAACATTGGCTCAGAAAGATTCCCTTTTCTTCGGTATGTGAACTCTGACATTCTGACATTTTCTCAGATCTCTCTGGCCTCTGAAGGTACTGTAAGAGTTATTGCTCTGATACTGAATTTCTGAGGCTTGAACCATCGTTTATTCTCAATTGTTAGCAACGGGAGAGACAAATCCCTTTTAAAACATGTTCACAAAACAAGACTCATTAATTCAGATGTCATGCTTAAAAGGAAGTACTTTCTGGTGCAGAAATACTTAATTTTGCCACTTTGCAGTAAACCAGAATATTTCAATAGAATCTCAGCTCATTTACAAATAACAGTGTAGTTTTCAAAGCCTCATAATGGCAATAAAAGGAAGACTGAGAAATAGGAGAATCTTTTCAGATTAATACTGCTTTTCCACTTCAGAATGCAAGGTCAGCACCCACAAGATAAAAACAGTGGTTTCTGTGGGAAACTGTTAAACTTCCTGGCCATTTACACAGGTACCACATAGCTGAAGTCTACAGTGACCTGCCTGCTGTAGCTCTCCATGAAAACAAGCGGGATATCTCCAAGGGAGTTGCATTGTATAACAGAAGAAAAAGACTAATGCTTCTAAATGGGAAGTCAAAATACTTTTTTTTTTTTTTTTCCAGCAACTGAAATGCAGCCTCCCCAGCTACCAGAGGATGACTCCTGGCAATTAAATATTTAAATGTCAGGGGCTGAGGGGTATGGTTTGTGTTTTCTTAAAGTAAACCCAGTTGAAATAATTTGAAATAATAGCAACTTTTTGGGTCACCGTGATGCTGCAAATGACTTGACAGCACGCATTTCAGCAGAGGCTCGTTCTGGCTGAAGTTCTCTGCCAGTCACGGCAGCAATGTGGCAGCAGTCAAGCTCTGAATGTAAACAGCCAGCAAGCAAAACTGGGTAGGTTGCTGTTAGCTTAGAAATGTTCCGCCTTGGTTCAAGCTGCTTGTTGGATGCCACGTCCCCGGCACGGCAGCTGTCTCGTAGCGCTCGTGGAGCGATTCCATACGTGTAAAGTTTGAGAAGCTTTTTGGTGCGAGAAGCTGTATTCTCGTCCCAGTTTTATTTTATGGCTGACGCTTTCAGTGTTGTGTGTGTGTGTGTCTGGGCAGGAGTCCTAAAAGCGATCGGCACTCCGCTAGACCCAATATCATCTGGAACCCCTGTGTAAACACCGAGGAAGGGCTCTCGTGCCAGTGAAGACTCCTCTGCCTCTATGGATGCTGCAAGAACCTGCGATCGGTGCTGCACACAGAGGCCCCAGGAGCAGGCAGCGGGCTGCCAGAATTCAAGCCAAGCAGCCCTCTAACAACCGTTACGACACAGACAAGTCTTATTTTGGCATTAGTTATTCAGGTAGCTCTAACAACCCCTGCTCTCCTGTTCTTGGGGTGGGGGACCTAGTACAGGGGGGGTGTTGAGAGGCACCACCCCATTGCTCGCTGCCAGAGCAACCCAAAAGGCACCGAGCCTGTGTTCGGTCTAGAAGCAGACCCCTGCTCGTTCAGGGAGCTGTACCTAGTAAACTGCGCACCAGCCTCTCTCTCGGCATGGGCACGAGAGAGAGAAATGGAAACTGGAAATTTAATAGATGATAAGTTAAATGCCCTCGCTAACCTGCCAGCAAGAAGTCTTTTGATGCGTGAAATTGTCACTCGCTCCCCCTAAATTCTGCTTTTTTCAGGATGCAGGAGCGCCCTAGGAAAGGCAAACAAAAGTGCTTTGTGAAACGGCTTTTAACTCTTTAAAGTGACCGGCGTCTCTTGGCTAGTTGTTTTATCCCGTCTTCTTGCCCTGCTTCCGTACATGAGGTAGCTCGCAAGGACCTGCTGCCAGGAAGGGCTCTCTCGGGGCGGAAGCAGAATTCCCAGTTGAACTTACTGGGCAGCACTGGTTTCTGAAGGGGTACCAGGTGTGGAAGTGAGCACAAAAGGGGCATCCAGCGCACCTTCTTCATTAAGCCTTTATCGCTGCTGTCCCAGAAAGATGGCTCCTACGGTCTGATGGTTGTTTAAGAACAGGTAAGAGCAGTCATTTCAAATTCAAGGCCAGCGGTTTTACTTTTTCCGTCTTGATTTGCCCTCTAGCAGTTCTTAAGAGAATGGGAAGACCTCACAGCTCTGTGTAGGGGATGTAGCGGGACCCGTGACAGAAGCAAAAAGCATCGGGTAGTGGCCAAGCTTTTCTCTTTGTGCATGCGCTGGGGAGCGGGGGAAGATGAGGGAACTGTGTCACTTAGCGCTGAGATGTGAAAAACTCCAACCGTGCAAATACTTGCCACTGTCAGGTTTTGTGCATATGTGGAGT
>JANZLQ010000030.1:24923081-24942704 GCA_026212715.1 Elanus axillaris
GTCACTTAGCGCTGAGATGTGAAAAACTCCAACCGTGCAAATACTTGCCACTGTCAGGTTTTGTGCATATGTGGAGTGGGCCCTTGTGTCTTCTCAGTGTTCAATAGTAACATCCTCCGCGGAGGGTGGAAAGTCTCAAGTTTCCCTCTTGGCACTACCGCTTGCAGAATAGGTGACTGTCTTACAAGCGTGAAAATCCACACACACATCAACCTGGAGCGGTACCTAAAGATTTCTCAGCTCTGCCTAATTTTACTACAGTGAACGCTGCAGTAGTTGACAAGTCGGAGAACAAATATATAGTGGTCCTGTTAAGGAAGTGGATCTCTTCATGTAGCTGAAAATTCAGCATGAGAAGTATCCCATAAATTATTAAATCCAGCTTCGCCAAAAGGAAGATATTCATTAATCATTTTTAATTAAAAAACAAAAGCGCACGTAGAAGTTCTTGAAAACAGAAGTTTGTTTAAGTAGAACTGTTCCCTGGTAGCTAAGCCTTCAAGCCAAATTGATACCGCAAAAAAAAAATAGGTGTGTTTCTGTGATAGAAAATTTAAAATGGGAAGAAGGTTGTGCATTATTTCTTTTGCTTCTCTCCTCAGCAGAGCCTCCAAATCCTCTCGTTTCCTTGTCCAATTCAAGCCTCTGTACACCGTGTGGGCCACTCCACACCTTGTTTTGGCTTGTCTTTGTTGGTGTTTTCCAGTGAACCCCAGCCATGATGTGCCCAGTTCCATCACTGCAGTAACACCTTCCCATCCCTGTCTTTAGTCAGTAGGTCCCAGTTCTCACTCCCTGCACTCAAGCTTTTTATACATTTGGGTTCTGTATCCAATACCACCTTCTGCTGTCGTTTCAGCGGTGTTCAGAGCCCGGCGCCTGGTACAGCCCCTCTTCCCCCCCCTCTCCGGAACGGGAGGCAGCAGGATCTGATCCCCCAGGCAGCATCACCTGAGCTGCACACGCTAGGCTCTTCTGTTGACCTGGCTGGTTTATTTCTGCACTTTATTTCTAATGAGACTTTCCTGCCTACTCACACATCATTAACTGTTGTTATATTAACATACTGTTCTGATTCTATCAGCCTTTCCCCTCCCCATCTAAAGCACACCAAAAGAACATGCAGCTTACGCGGTGCCTCCTCTTGCAATCGCATCACCTATTCGATCTCCCCATAAAAACTCCAAACCCGGCACTAGAGGTAAGGTTTCCTCCCCGGCACAGCTCCGTCAACACACTCCTCCTCATCCTGGCATGCTGCTGCTCTCCCAGCTGGCCCAGCAAAAGCCTTGTGTTCCCTAACTGGGAAGCCAGCAGATACAGAGGCAGCTCTTGGGCATGGCCACACAGGTAAGGTATAGAATCATCGCGGGGTTTGGGCTGGAAGGGGCCTTTAAAGGTCACCTAGTCCAAAATCTCTGCCATGGGCAGGGACATCCTCAACTCCATCGGGTTGCTCAGAGCCCCATCCAACCCGACCTGGAATCGTTCCAGGAATGGGGCATCCCCCACCTCCATGGGCAACTTGTGCCAGCGCCTCACCACCCTCATTGTAAAAGATTTCTTCCTTACATCTCGTCTGAATCTCCTTTATCTTAGTTTAAAACCATTGCCCCTTGTCCTATCACAACAGGCCCTGCTAAAACTCCGTCTCCATCTTACTTACAGGCCCCCCGTAAGCACTGAAAGAATCCTGCTGAGGAGCGGCAGGAGGATGAAGGACCCGGTGCTCTACCTGTTGCACTGAGTCATTACCTGAGGTGCTGGAGGCTTCACAAAACCCATCTAGGTGAGTCTCTGTTTCATCCAGGTGGGAAAATACCTACACAGTTGTTTTAAGAGTCTTTGACTTGCTTTATTTTATATATATGAACTATAGTAACAGAGCAGTAACGAATCATACAGACAAGTGAAACCAGTGCCTTTCTGTCGGCTGGGTGTCAGTGCTTCCATGTGGAGGGAGGAACATAACTTTATTCCTCAGTGTCATACAGCTCATAACCATAAATGTTGAAACTCACCTTTGCCTCTGGTCTGGGCTCCCAGAGAAATCTCTCCGTTGGATCATTCCCAGCAGCTGTAGGGTCATTTTCCCCGAGCGCTAGGCCAGCTGCTTTCCTGGATCTCCACGGGGCCCACAGGTACCCCTGTGAGCTTTCTCCTCCAAGAAAAAAGAAAGGTTGAGTCTTTTGTCATCAATATATGCATATAGACAGAGAAATTCACAGAACCACAGAGTGGCTGTGGTGGGAAGGAACCTCTGGATGAACCTCATCTAGTCCAACCCCCTGCTCAGGCACCCACCTACAGTTGCCCAGGCCCATGTCCAGGCAGGTTTTGGATGTCTCCAAGGATGGAGGCTCCACAGCCTGTGGTCCATCACCCTCACAGTAAAAAGATTGTTATTTTTTTTAGGGGATGTGCAAGGGGAAAATGAACGAGCACAGGGAGTTTGATTGCCGTTGCCTATGTCATACAAGCTCCTTAACTATTCCACGCTGGCTAAGACAGGAGGCGTAAGGCAGGTGGTGTCCTCACTCCTGGGTTTCTCCAAGAGCTGAAACTTTTGGATGAACCATTGCCAGAAGCCTGTTGTCTTCCAAGTCCAATAATAGCCACTGTACTGGAGAATTCCCTGCCACATGTTAAGGAGAGTGTGGATTTTAATATATGCATGATGGGTTTTTTGAGTCACTTGAGATTCTCCTGTGGGAACAAGGTTTGAGAAGGATGTGAAGCACTTGGAATGCAGAGTTGCTAGAAATGTGGAGGAACAGAGATGAGCTAAAAGCCAAGGGCCTATTTTGCACAACCTCTGTTTCTGGTAGAGCCAATTATCCCTTCCGCACTTCTTGTTCTTCGTCACTTTCTCGTTTTGCTGCAGGAGCAGAGATGACCTGTGGTCTGATCCCCGGGCACGATGGGGTTGCTCATATACCCCAATCCCAGAACACTAAGATCATTTACTTGGTAAGATGGGGGCTGATTTTGACACAGATTCTGTAAGAGTGTGCGCTGAGCAGAGGACAGGTTTGATGTGTTTGCATTACTCTATATTCCTGCCATGCACTGGCACTTTTTAACCTCCCTGGAGTTCTCTACAGGTCTGATGCCCACAGAGCCTGTGCTGCCACATTAATGAAGCCAAGCCACAGCATGAGACAGAGCTCCCTTGGCAGAGGATGTTTCCCCTCTGATGAATTCTTTGGGTTTTCCACCCTCCGTCCTAATTCTGCTTCCCGACAAGACAAGGAGCCACATCTGGTAGATACAAGCATGTGTGGCACGTCTAAATACCTCTGTCCCAAGAAGAAACTAGACTGATTTAGCCACTGGGTTGGTTAAGAGGCATTTTAAAGGCCAAGCAGATGCTAACCTGTAACAGCAGAGGTAAGAAAAGTGCATTTTGCTGCCGTACCTGTGGGATGGGCAGCTGTGTCCACAGCTTGCTACGTGTTGCCCTCTTCCACTGAGCTGTGCGTCAGCGTGTCTTGCCAGGAGCCTGGGAAGGGGAACGGAGCCAGGCCTTCCTCCTGAGTCACCACAGCTCTCTTCCCGAGCCAAACTCTCCCCAGAGTTGGCAGACAGCAACCAAACTGCAAAGCCATGTACGTTTAACAGGTGATGACGGAAGGTCCGTCCTTCTCTACGCCTGCTGTGGGACATGAGCGATGCAGACGTTGCTCCTCTGGCCCTTCCACAGCTGCCACAGGAATTCCTGAAAAAGCAAATCACAGTGGTGGGTCTCTCCTCACAGGAACCCTAAGGGTGAAACTCCAGCCAAGGACCCTCGGAAGGGCTGCGTCCTCCCTTTCCCTTCTCTACAGGAGACCGACATCTCTAAGTCCCCAAGAGTGTTTGCCTGCCTTGTCTGTCAGATTTTGGATGTTGTCGCTCTTTCACAACAGGCAAGCTGTTCTCGCTAAAGCATAACCTACCGTTGCTATTGATCAACTGTCAGCAGCAAAGCCCGTAGGCAACAGCCTCCTCCTCATCGTGCTGCCTTCAGACCAAGTGCTGGTGCTTTTTGGCAGGGAGTACAGCAAGAAGTTTGGGAAAGCTTTTTATCTTTTCAGATCTACCGCTATGGATATGTATGACCCTTTCAGGACATAAGTATTAAATGTGTCACTTAGAGCCAATATAAATGGTCCTTGGGAAGTCCTCTGTTTTAATTAAGTGGATGCGTTTGGTCCTTGGAGAGCTCAGAATGTACTTGGGTGAATAAATGTTTTAATAATTCAACTTTGTCTCTCCTAATCTTATAGCTGCAACCCACAGAAAAGCTTTCTTTTCCTTGACACTGAATACCAAATGAAGAATGCTCCATTTTATTTCTCTGGTTTTTTACTTTCTGTCCTTGGATCCAACTTCTCAGCCAGCCTCTGAGACGAGAGGGGAGCCCCACCGCGGGACCCGCGTGCGCCGCAGCCCTGGGCCAACTCCACGGGATGGGACCATCAGCCGGCATCCTCCTTGGCTCTCCCTCCTGGGGCTGCCCGAGGAGGAGGTGCCACCTCTGAGCCCATTCAGAGTGACAGCTGCCGGTCTTCCAGCATCCATCTGCGTCACTGACCATCACCTTTCCCTCACTGGTGGAAATGGCATTTCAGCTTGCTTGCGTGAAACACTCGCATCTCCCCACGGCAGCTGGCTCCTCCTGTCAGTAATTCAAGCCACTTTTCAGTGCTTTGGTTTTGCACAGCGCTTTAAATCGCTCTTCCTTTTTAAAATTCAGAAAGCAGCTACGGAGGTGAAAGCAGGCCCCAGGTGGGCTGTGGGATGGAAAAGAAAGGAAAGTCAACAGTCTAAAAGTTGTGCCTTGCCAGAAGAATTCATCTCTTGCGACAGAGGCTGTGCTTGGTGTGCATTTAATCTGAACGTACCCGTCAGGCGAGGAAAGGTATCGGTCAGGCATTTTTTTCCAGCTCGTGGTACGACCTACAGCTATTCCTGATGGCCCTGAGAGGTGCATTGGATCTAGCGCTGCAAATTTGTGATGCTGGTGTTATTCTGTAAGGTTGTACGGTCACGATTTGAAACAGCCTGTCTGCACAAACTGGGTTTTTCTGGGGAAATACGGAAGATGTGCCCCACTCCTCCACGCCGTGCCCACCCACGTTAATAAGACACCACAGCACAGATGTCTGCACTGTCTGCAGTGGAAGTGCTGAGGAGTTGAGTCCATGAGTAATTCCTGGTTTATCCCCAGCTTCTATCATTTACCTCATTATGGGACTGCCTGCAGCCTGCAGCTGCTCTTTGCTTACTCAGAGTTAATAATAGATTTCACGTGCCTCTGTGCCCCTTCCCTCTCTCAGCTAAACTAACTCACTCCCTGTGTAGCCACACCAAATAACTTCCCCTGTGTCTGCTGCCCGTGGGTCAGCGTGAAGACGACCCAAGCGCTCGGTAGCTGCGTGCTGAAAATTCAAGATGTCCAAAGAGAAACCCTTGGCCGCAGCGCTTTGCCATGACGCGGCACGTGCCGCGACACGAGCGGCAACGCAGAGGCAACTGAGAGCAAACACCAAAAATGCTGCCCACGCAGGAGGGGACTGGATTGCAACTGAGCTGCACCTTGGGCTGCAGCGCGAGCTGCTAGCTTCATCACCCTGAACGATCTGGAATCCAGGTCTGAGTGTGACGGGCGCGATATGTTGCTTTTTTTTTTTTTTTTTTTAGATTCTCCCCCAATGCTTGTTGCCTTTGTGCTTGCCCTTAGTGCTGTAAAGGGCTGTGGGACAGCACGGGGCTCCCAAAGGGGCAGCTCCTGCCTGGTGGAAACCGCTGTGGCTCCCTTGATATGGACCCTAAAGCCCTCCAAGGAGTTCTCGCTGGCTGAGGAGGAACTCTCTGGCATCTCTGGAAGCTGTTACGGACCACTTTCTGGATGAGAAGTAAGAAATCAGAACTAATGCAGTATCCTCTTCTGGGTCGTTGGGGAAGTGTGTGGGATTTGGAAACCTGGAGAGCACAAAGGGGAAAAACACCTTCATTGCTTAGTTTCCTGGTGTGACGTTGAAGGCTCAGTGCTTGTAGCTCTCATGTTGTGATGTTCGCTTGGCTTTCTTGTAAGATATTTAGCTAATCAGTATAACGTAATACATTTGTAGCCGCACAACCCTTGTGACGTGCTTTTGCTACAAAGCTGGCTGTTACCAACCCTCCTTCCTTTTAAAGCTGTTGCTTTGGGAGTCTGCTAACTACAATCATTCCAATTTGCACTTTGAGAAAAAGTAAAATTTTTTCCTGTACTCCTTCAGGTCACGAAGCAAAGTTTGAAAGTATGTCTCGGCTGCACTGTGAAAAAGCACAGCACCAACAAGTATACCCGGTGATTTTTAAGCTAAGCTCACGGCTTTGTGAGGTTTACGTGCAATTTTGAATGTGAGGAGATATGAATAATACTAGTGGTCTTGAGGCAATGAGGTGTAAAGGTGTAAACAATGTGAGATTTCCCCACTGGGTTGAAATGAGACTCCTTCAAGTCTTTTGTGAAATTTCAACACAGCTTGAAGAAGAATTTTCTGAGCAGCATGTGGGCTGCAATATTGGGAACAGGTTCTTCCAGTGTTAACGAGCAAGGATCCTGCCTCAGAAATTACATCCAAGCAATTTCAGAGCAGAGTATCTTATAAATATATTCTTTATGTTCTGATATGTGAGATCGGGCACTGGAGGATGCATCTGTTTTCCAGCAGAGAGGATCTGAACGATGTAGTTTGAAGAGAGGAGTTAGAGCTCAAAAATAATGTCTCGCTATGAACTGTCCCACAAAACAAGAAAGCCAGACCACGACTCAGAGATATCTGGGGTGAGAAGCACGCAAACCACCCCAGAGACCGATGACTTCAATGTAGAGGCATGAATAGGAGTCCCTCACAAAACTCAGGAGCATCCTTTGTGTTTCAGGCAGGTTTTGCCCCCGTAAAGACTACCCGAGATGCAGGTTCTGAGTGAAATTCATCTAGGGCAATTAGCTGATTTTCCACTTGCTATTTGCTATCCATTACTCAGGCATTTGGGGCCAAATCCTTTAAAATATTTTTAATGTTCTGTCTTGAAATTGTCAATATGCAATTCTTAATCAGTGCTTCCAAGAGGTCCAAGTTCAGCTGGCTAGCTGCGTGCGCACACACTGACTAATTAAAGCAATGGTCTTTTCTTGTTTGTACCTGCTGCTCCTCGGCCTCTTCAGGCCCCCAGTTGGAAGTAGTCCAGTGTGGCCGATTGTGTTAAAAATTGTGCAAGGTCCTGCACAATTGAGCTTGAAGGGTCCCTTCCAACCCAAATGATTCTGTGATTCTATGAAAAACATCAACCCTGGAGCTGAGCTGCTGCACCAAGTTGATTTGAAGCCTAAATTTTGAAAATATAAAAATAGGCTTTTAGCAGCCTGCCTGACAGAGGCAGAGACATTGTGTGGGCAAGCTGTTCCAGAAGACGGCTGTGCAATGGTTATTAAGAGCTGTACTTCCATAATAACAGTGCTGGGAGGTTTTCTTAGTAAAGAATGATAAGCAAGTTTCGACTTCTTCCTCACTGAGACCTGGAGGCAGCACTGTGTTTGGTTAGCTCTGGTGCATTAGCCTTTAATAGCTAAGCAATATACTTCACTTGAAGGATGAATAATAGAGTGTTTTCTCTCCCTGCCCCTCCCCCCCGCGACTTTACTTTGAGAATAGCATCTTTCATTGTTAGTTATTGTCATTATCAACTAATTTCCCCAACCACTGCTTTAACAATCGTTTCCTAGCTTCTAGGCATTAAGCAAAGATTGCTGCAGCATAATTGGATTAATTTAGAGACTGACTTTGAACAGCATAATTGATTTGAATTTTATTCTGTTTTCTCTAGCCACTTCTTTCACGAAAAATTACAACATGGCAAGGTCTGTGAGCCCAGGCGTGGGCTCAGGTCTTCTGCAGGGAAACTCCTCGTGAGTGGGAGCCCCCCCCCTTCCTAAGTGGGTGCCTTCACCCATTGCTCCATGCACCCCACCTCCAGGGAGGGGTCCCCGCTGGGCTTCGCACCCCTTCCTTCTGCCACCCTTTGCAGGGCTTCAGGTGCCGGAGAAATCATGAACCGACTCGCTTCTCCAACGTCACTGCAGGGGTTGGGTTCATTGTTGCTTGCAGAGGAGAGAACAAACTGCAGAGGGAGGGCGAGCCAGGGCGGCCGTGGTGTGGCTGCAGTTGCCTTTTTATGATGGGGACTGCAAGTCCCAGCTCTTGGACCATTAAGCAGGGACCTCTCAGGCACAAGGACGCCTGTTAGCGTGAACGTTTCACGGGCTCCGGTTCGGCACCATCCTCGCCTCACCGTGCCCGTCTGCAAAGCCCCAAGGGCTGGCTGGTGCCAGCGTTGCAAATAGTGGTGTTCATGATGGGAAGAAGGCCAGGGAGTTGAAAAGAAACCCATTATTTTTCCATGTGGTGGTAAATACTGCCTTGTGCTTACGTGTCTTGCAAGCTGGTTGGGACCAAGGTGGCAGCTGGCCCAAGGCGGCAGCCTGTGGGGCTCTGAGGGACGTCGTGATCGAGAAGGGTTTTGGTCTCTGGCACGGACGCTGCTGCTCCCGGGGATCCGCCTGCCCGCTGTCCCTGCGCGGAGCCTGCTTGGGGATGCTCTGCGGCAGCCTTAGCTCCAACACCACGGCAGCATTTCCAGGTACTTAGCTGTGTAGCTGCAGTACCCAGCGCAGGAAACATTGCATTTTGCCATGATTTCTCACCGGGTTTTGATTCCCTCTGTCTCCCGGCCGCAGGTGCAGGGCAGGGATTGCCCTGTGGACACTGCTGCAGGTCCCTGAAGCAGCACAGCTCATCAGGGATCCCCAAAACAAGCTTCCCGGTTGGCTCCCAAAGCTTTCTTTTTCCATGTACATCCGCTTTTGATTTTTGTCATGCATATTCACCGGTTGTTAGAGAACGAAAAGCTTTGCACTTTATAATTAAAAGTCGAATAATTATGAAAACACTAGCCGAGCAGCATGGCCGCAGCCCGTCCTCCTGGGCGGCTCTGAGCTCCCAGGGCCGTTTCAGCTCCTCTCAGCTGACGGCAGAGGTTTGCCGAGGTGCTCCGCCTGTGCCCATCCTCCCATGGGAAGGGGCTTATCTGGGACATTCCGGCAGCGGTTTCCGCAAAGACAGACCTACCCAGTACCAGCGAGTCAGTCAGGCTTGTAAGTATTACCTGCCACAACTTACAAACAGTGGGTGGGACTTCTGAATTCCCACCAAGCCCGAGGCTGCTATCCCACTAATTCCAGCAAAGCTGGGATGTCCCTGCCGTGTCTTTGGAGAGGTGAATGCCAGCGCGGCGGCAAGTGTGAGCCATGCACCAGAGCCGTGCTGGCGCCGTGGGATGACCCACGCCAGCAGATCTCCCTGTGCACGTAGATGTCCTCCGTGCGCCTGGTATTCACATGTGGCACCCGTGCCGCTGTGACCGCATCCCGCCATTCCCGCTCGGAGCAGGAAAGGGAAGGAAAAGGGACACGGCTGTGTTACTGCTTCCCAATCTGGTGCCAAGAAACATCAGCACTAGAAGCGGTGTTGGTACTAAGGGCTTCAGGCCTTCGTCCTTCCTATTTTGGTGAAAAGGAGCGATGCTGCCCAACATAAAGCTCTAAAATCCAGTCCCCTGAGAGCCACCGAGTTCTGGGCTTGCCAGCAACCTGGCATCCTGTTTCCAAACACACCAGAGACAGCAGGGATGGAGACAAGTCACCCCCCGCATTGCCCAGCGATGCAGGGCATTCCCTTGAAAAGTTGGATGCTCCTCAGCTCCCGGCAGC
The DNA here is from genome assembly GCA_026212715.1 of Elanus axillaris. Classification (NCBI taxonomy): domain Eukaryota; kingdom Metazoa; phylum Chordata; class Aves; order Accipitriformes; family Accipitridae; genus Elanus; species Elanus axillaris. The sequence continues at coordinate 24,932,884 of JANZLQ010000030.1, forward strand.
TCCCGCTGCAGCTGTCAGCCTCTGGGCATGTGTGCCCTGCCTGCGCTGCTGCCTGCAAATGCCACGAGACAGAAAAACGCCTGCCCTGGTGTTTTTTTCCATAGAAAACTGCATATGTACAATTGCAGGTGAAGTTCATGTTGTTTAGCATGTAAAGGCCAGGATTGTTGTAGGCGTGTTTGTAACAACATAGTTGCTACAAGGCACATAATAGTTTTTACCCACTCCTTCTCCTGCTCGGTATTCTCTTGTAATACATTTCTTAATGGTTTGTTGAGTTAGTGGAAAGAATCCAAAATAAAGACATTAGCCATTTCCTTAGAATACTGTTTTGCTGGAGTGGCCTCCAGCAAACTGATGTCCAGGAAACTTTTCCTCCCAATATCTGAACGACAGTTTTCAAGGATCGGCTTTGCCAGCTTTTGCTAACCTTGCCGCTTTGCACTCCTCAAATGCCGCGAATATCACAGCCCCAAACACTTCAAGCTTTTGTGGCTCTTCAGCTCTCAGGCTTTGGTGGGAGATGTGCCTCTGTGATCACCTTTAAATTCCTTCCCTTTTGGGTTCTGCTCCCAGCTTTCCAGCCTCTCGCTGGCAGCACAGAGCCAAGAACGGACTCCAGCAGCATCCCTACCATAACTCCGCTTCCAAGTAGTTCACGTGGCTCAGCCACGCTCGTGCCACCCGTTTGCCGAGGCAGAACTGGCAAGGGCTTGATGGAAATCACTGCGAGAGATGATGCTTCTCTTGCCCTTGCTGAAGAAGCCAATGTTTCCAGCCCAACCTCAGCTGGTGCTTTTTAGCATCTCGCTGTGCAGCAGACTTGCTGCGGGAGCTGCCCCCCAGGCAGCCCTGCGGACTGTCATCTTCCAGCCCTGCGGACATCTTCCAGCCCTGCAGACATCATCATCTTCCAGGCCCTGAGGGCATCTTCCAAGCCCCACATTCAGTCGGGCTGCGTCTCTCAAGGAGATTCCCTCCTGCGGCATCGCCTCGGCTGGGCGCAGGCACCCAACAGGAGGTCAAGGTGGCTTGTGACCATCACAGTGCTTGGAAATCTTTATCCCTCTCCCGTGTATTCCTCTCCGTTCTCCTCTGTCCCGGTTAGTCACGCTTGCCTTTACGCGTGCACGCGCTTTCCATGCAGATATTAGGATTATGCAGGCTGTAACGCACTGGAAGGTTTCTTTTCCCTCCTCCGCAAATATCTAAACTTATCCCTAACTACCTAGCTAATCTGTCTATCAGATCCAAATGTCCCCAGCGTTTGGGGGTGTTTCGGTTTTGGGATTCTGATTCAGGCTTATCTAGAGAAAATATTGAAAGGTCACTGCATTTTACTTCATCCAGCAAATGAAGCTGAAAGCCGTTCAGTGCTACTGTATGAATGTACCGCCTGAAACCAGTATCTACCTGCAAACACAGTGTGACTAATTTGGGTCTGAAAGAGTTTTATGGAAGTATTGCTTTACTTTTAATGTTCTCTTTACTTTTCATCGCTTCTTTAAATCCCGCTGAAGGCAAGCTTTCTCACAAGGTGATGTCTTGGCATTTTCACTCAATGATATTGACTTCCTAATGGCAGCGGGGGAATAAACCAGTAGATTAAACTGTCCAATCAATTGCCCTCCTGCCTGTATTATGTGCATTATTTCCCACCGTACGCATTCAGCATCACACTCTGTGATCATTAACGCAGTGGGTGCTGGTAGACAATGAAAGCCAGCAGCCTGCTAATAAAAGATTTAATGAATAACATGATATCCTCACCAATAGATACAGAAAAGTTGTTTTAGGGAAACGGGAGCTGTGTGTTGGGGCACATTGTACACGAAATAGGGTTGTCTGTGCTAATAAGCAGATGCTCCTTTATCGCAGGGCTGGTGCTGAAACACTGGTCTGGAGAGAAAACTGCGTTTGAGGGAAATATCCGCTTGGATCAGAGAGGTGGACAGAGCAGACATTACCTCCCAGCAACTTGCTTTCTATGCTCTACAGCTTAACTGCTCAGCAGGACATTAATGCCAAGAAATTTAACAAGCATTTTCCCAGCTTCAGCACGGCCGGGTTGCTGAGCCGTAGTGTCACTCTTTGCTCCCTAAATTTGCCTTTCAAATCTTACCTGCCGCTCTCCCCTGCTTTGTGAAACGGGACACAACGCTCCGCTTCTTCCCAAAGAGAGGGTCGGCCTCGCAGCTGCCCAGTTAGGGCTTCTCGTTCCCAGCTGACACCCTTTCCCAACGATGCTCCTGCACTCGCCAAGGCTGAGAAATCCCACGAGCATCCGCCGGACAGGCTGGCTTTGGCACAGCTGGATTTGCCGAACCAACGGGGCCGTTCTTCCAGCGCAGACTCATTGCATGACGGAGAAACGCTTGAGCCGAGGAAGGCGAAGGCCGACTTCTGGCGATGACGGAGGTTAATTCGTGCCTTGAAAGAGCCTCAGAAGCAGTTGACCAGCCGTGGGGCGGCACCGACCAGGGTCTCCGCTCCCAAATGACTTGAGGCTGTCCTGTGACACCCCTCGGGTGAGAGCTGGGGGGGTCGAGGGAGGGCGGGGGAACGTCACTCACGTCCACTGACACCCAGTCCGAACTCCTCCTTTCTGAGCCTCAACTCTTTATTTACCTTGTCTTTGAATTTGCAGTTAAGTCCCTTTATCTACATTATTTATAGGGTTTATGTATTTCAGGACTGTTCCTTTGTTCCCGGGCTGTACTTGTCTGTTAATCTAACTAATCTAATACGTTTTGAAGTCTTTTCATTCTTCCTTGTAAATCAGACTTTGCACCTTGATGCATCTCTTTGCCGCACTGATCTGAATTCTCTCCCGTTTGTCAGATCTTCTTCATCTGATAAAGAACTGAACAGGCTATTCCAGGTGTGACTGAGAAAAGATTATACCTATATATTCCAGCCTCATTATGTGTTGCTCTGGCTTTTTTACCTTGCTGTCCTGCATGGCAAATACAGCCCCCCAAGATTCTTTCCATGTCATTTCTTTGCAGGTTTATCTGATTGTGCACGCCTTAGATTGTTCTTCCCCCTTGTGAATTAGATCAGCTTTTCATTTTGTTTGGGTTTTATTCCACAAACGGTATCTCATTTTCTTACTTTCTCCCTGTATTTTTTTTATCTGGCTGAGTTCTTTCCTATTTTTTTCATGGGTTTTTTTGTAGTAGTAATTTCCCTCAATTTAATATATCTGGGACTTTCATTAATATGTTCTTTACCCTCTACTTTAGATAATCAGTAAAAGCATAAAAGAACAGATGCATGTTATTTAACAAATGTCTCTGCTGGTGTCCCTGCTGACCTATACGTTGTTACTACAACCGCTTGTTTATAATGTTTAATTTTCTTTTTAAAAGACCTGATCATCTCTTAACCCTAGTAAATGATGCTGAGATGAAGATTCAGTGGACACTCTCGTAAAATAGTCTAGAAATAACTCCAAATATAACAGGAGGAGGAGGTCATATGAGATGACCATTGCAGTCTCTTTTGTCTGCAGATTCTGTATTACGTATGTTGTTTTCCCAGAGCTGTTTGTTTTGTAATTTTGCTGTTATCTATTAACCTTGACAAAAAATGGTGCTCAGAAAGACATGACATTTCTGTGCTTTGCATTATTGACTCTTTTTTTTCTTTTTAAATTAAATTCTGTGGCTCTGATAGGACATTACCTTTCAAAGGAAAAAGTAGATCTTCGTTCTGTGGCAAAACTACACCAGACTACTGGAAACTAGAAATTGCTTTTTCTGGCTTCGGAAGCCCAGCAAAGCCTTCTCATCATTATTTGTGTTTCCAGTGAAATTAGTAAAAAAATCTGGCCGAATGCTGACTGCGTATGGAAACAACAACCCTCATGAAAGGTAAAATCCTAGTTTTTACAGCATAAATCCGGTCCTGTTTTTTGAAGCATAATTCAGTTCTTCTTGGAAAATCATTAGTTCCCTCTACATTTTCCCAGTTTCAAATCTTATGTACAAGAATAAAAAAAAAAATGTTGCAATATGTACTGTGAGCATACTGTCCCAGACCTGCAAAGAAGGGACATTAATTCCAAGTGCTTCAAGAGGAACAAAATCCCTGTTTCCCCATTTACCTTTGTATTTTCCTAAGCGGTGGGATAAGCAGTTACTCTTACATCGCTCGAATGTCTCTCCTTGTGTTTTTGTGGCACTCCCTGCTTACGATATCCCGGTCTTTACGCTATCAGAAATGCTCTCCAAGACCTGCACGCTTGCACAGAGGGTGGCTTTTCCTCTTGGTGTTCGTACCATAACGGGGCCAGAGCTGGAAATCAGACCTCTTCTGACAATCTTGCACAGCTTTTACTGATCTTTAACCTTCTAGAAAGCCTTGGGCTGTGCCAAATTTGTAATCTTTCCATCAGTGATAGAGAGAGTTTATTGGCCCAAACGCAGCTGGGTTTCATTGACTCCACCCTCCCCAATATTGAAGGACTTCTGCAAAATCTCTAGGTTTTTGCCAATCAGTTCCTTATCAATATTTCTTTTAATAATGTTTTTCTCCCTGCTCGCTTAGAAACAGCCTAAAATAGCCTACACACCTCACATTACCATAGTTTCCTTATTTAGAGATCACACCTGCATTTTGTGTAAGCAGCATACATATACCACACTTTTCCTTTGTCCTCTTTTCTTTGTGACAGAAGATTTTTCTACGAAGCTATTCAGCACCTCAGCCATTCTCCATTCATCATTAATTTCAGATCCGTCGTAATTTGTAAATGGCATTGTAGAATTGTTCACGCAAACGCTGTAAAAAAGATGGTTTAAAGTAAGTAAAAGTCTCAACTGAGTAATTGCAGCCTGTACAGATAGTTGGACCAACAGTAGCTTTGTAGGCCCTAAACCAGCATCAAATATTTCCAAAGCAGTCTGATTTGCTTCTGCAAAACCAAACTCACAGCAAAAACACAGTGTCAGAAGTGCCTTGAATTAATCTAAGATAAACAATGGCACTGAAAAAATGTAATAGTGGCACATGGCTGGCAGTATACAACCAGAGTGGTCCACAGGCAGTGAGTGGCTGTCAGCGTACATACGTTTGTTTTAGCCTATTTTTACATAGACTAAATGGAACAGTTTGACAAAAAAAAAAAAAAAACCCACGCTGTTCTCACTCAATTTGGTGAATATTTCCTGCTGAAGAGTGATTACTAAGTGATGGTGCATGATGTTGCTAGTGGAACTTGAACTTTTTGCTCGTTTCCCCCTGGTAATAAGCAAAGCCAATTAATCCCAAATGTTGAGCTGATGAGTAATAACTCCTGTTAGGAACAATGATGTCATATGCCAGTACATATGCCAGCACTTTCTTAATCTCTATTAATCATACAGAGACCAGTGACAGTTTACTGAATTTTGTTGTTCAGCGAGCTCCATATCCAGTAATTTCAGATGGTTTGGAGCAGACCTTACACAGGAAGGCAAGACTAAACAACAAAAAAACCTGAAGACTACTCCATCAATTAAATCTAATGATTATGCAGCACTAGTGCAAAAACGTAAAAGCAAGCTTCATCCTAGCCTTGAAAATTGGTTTTAAATTATGTTAGTTATATTTTCTATATACATAACACAGAACCCTTGAAATTGTTTCCACATTGCAACTGGAAAAAAAAATACGTGCTGTAAAATCACAAGCCCCTGTACCTCCAACACGTTTTCCTAAGAGTTTCTGAGGTTTATTGACACCTTCTATTTCCCTTACAGTAAAACAGAAGCACAATTTAAATTTCCCTGAAGAAGGAACACCAGAGGACACCACTGTTCCCACTAGACTGAAAAAACGACTCCCTGCACCGTCACTTTTTGACCAAAGCATGTTAGCGTGCAATACAGATGGAACTGCCAATAGTTTGGTCTGTGCTCTGCTGCTTTGCACCCTCGGGGCACCCAGAGCTGACCGCGACCCCCCCAGGCCTCCGCTCTGGCTGGACCAACTCTTGTTGAGGGGCTGCCTGAGCTCCTGGCTGCGGACCTGGTCTTGTCCTACGTGTCGATGCTTTTCCTCGACGCGTTTCCACTCCAGCGCTAGCGCTGCCCGGACTCCGGGGCGAGCCCTCGCCTGCTGGGGCTGGGAGATGAGCCTTGCCCTCAGCTCCCACTTGCCTTTTGCAAAGCCCGCTGTGGCTCCCCAAATCCTGACATCCCGTCCCGTCTCCACTCCCTGCTCCGGTGGCAGGAGCCTCTTCAAAGCCCCGGATGGAGGCTTCACCACACTGTACCCCTGGACGGCTAAACCATCGCTCGGGAAACACAATGACACTGTAAGTTGAAGCATGAGCTGGAAAACCATCCGCACGACCTGCCTAAACCTGTGCTGGGCTTCACTCCCAGCTCCACACAGCTTAAAGACGGATTTGATGGGAAATCTGTGCCCATCTGCCCCCGAGGTGCCATCTCACCCACCGCGAGGCTGCCTTGAGAGCGCAAGCGCTCTCCTTGGCACGCAATTTTTTTATTGCTTAGGTGCTCTCCTTTTTGAAAATAATAAACTATTTAAGCTAGAAGAAAGAAAAGAAATGGAAACATGTTCACTAAAACTCCAGGGGCTGGCACGCTTCGTCTTGCACGTCGGCGGATGGCATTTCTCTGCTTACCTTGACTGCAGGAGCTCTCTGGTAGCTCGCCGCAGCCTCATCTTTTCCCTTGCAAATGGGAAATCCTCTGTTGGATGCAGGTGCAACTACCGTCTAATATTTACTTGGATGGTGTTTTCTACAAATGCCAAGGCAGAAGCATACACAGGCCCTCGGCTTGTGCTTTAAAATGCAGCGCATGGGCAAGTGCTTTGCACTGGAGGCAGGGAAAGGAGAGCAATGCTCACAGAAAGCAAGACTTTTTTAAATGCAGTTGGTAATTTTGCATTGCACTGTGTCCCTCTACACGCAGAAATTGCTGTCGGGTCCATCATTGCCCCGATACGCTGTTGTTGTCAACTCTCCAAGTCCGGCGGTGAGCGGCTTTAGAAGTTAACAGACAATTTGCTGTATCAGTTGCCAAGCGGTCCGATAATTACGATGGTGAAAACTGACCCAGGGGATCCAGGAGGGTTTTTTGAAATGGGCAGGCAAATTGGCTTTCAGCAGGTTTCCGACTCCTATTGCAGAACACCTTCGTCGTCCACAAAAGAGCTCTGCAACTGAGCAGTGACCTAATTACGAAACGCTGCTCTCGAAGGCCCTGTCTCCTGTTTGCTGTTTAATGTCTTTTTGGTGAATTCGGCTTTAAAGGTATTTTCTTTCCATTTTCTTGAATCACTGCTCTGGCTTTGTGCTTATGCCAACAGCCTTTGGGCTTTGTCTATACTGAGTCTGGAAATCTTTCTTTTTCCCCTCTCCCCAAGCCAACCACGTTCAAACGCAGCGCTTGTGGAGAGGTGCTGCTGTGTTTTCCCAGGCCTCTTCAGACACAATTAAAGAGCTGGGAGTGAAAAGCATAATGTAGAAAAACGCATTTGCAAAAGAATACATTTTTCTCCCACTTACTTTTTTTTAAGCGAAACTATCTAATTTTCTCTGAGAAACTGAGCCAGAACTCCTTTTGCTTTGTGTATACTTGGTTGTAGCTGAGTTGCAATTTAATTGCAGATGTGTTTTACAATTTTTTTTTTTTTTCAGTTCCCCACTGTCTAAGGGTCTGTGGTGGCCCTTCTTCAGCCTTCACCTGGGTCACCTAATGTCCTCTCCACCCATGGATCAGTACTGTGAGTAATGTGTGATGCGTAACAAAACTGCGAGCGGTTTAGGTTCCACTGGAAGATGGTGCCTTCCATTTTAGAAAGAAGATATTTTCCTGGTTTTTCACTAGCAGTCTGACATTTTCTGTAATATCCAGCTCTCTGGACACTTGTTCCTTCTTTTGATTAACTCTTTCAGTTCTTTTACATTTTTCTGTCTGTAACTGTGGTTTCCTGCTCAGCTAGTATCTTGGTATTCAGTCTTCTGCAGATGAATGCTATTTTATGGTCAAGTTTGCAATTCTCAGAGATGAAATAACCCATTCTCCCTTACTCCGCTGAAAGCTTGGCACGCGCTTACCTCCTTTCTTTCGTTCTGCACCTTTGAATGTGCCAGCACTATTTTCCCTCAGGATGAAGCTCTCCTCTCGCACTCTCCCAGCCACGGCTGCTCCTCCCTCTCTCCAGCTCCCTGACACATTGTGCTGAGGGGGTCAAGTCACTTATGACGAAGAAAACAAAACACCTCTATGTCTAGGTGTCTAAATCCTGGCATGAAATCCATCAGCTTTAATCCTTTACTCAGCCCTTACAGAAACTCTTCCCACAAGGAGCAGGTCTGACGATAACTTCCAGGGTCTGTGGTGAAAAGTTAAGCTGCAAGAGTTGTTTAACACTTTCCCTGAGACTAGTTTGATCCAGGTTCTTGAATATGTTCAGCCTGGAATAGAATTGGTTGAACTTGCATATTAAACACTTCGTAATGCCAAGTGGAACAGTTTGGAGTGCCATCTGTACAGCCTGAGAAGTGATGGAGAAGTATCTTCTTGCAGTCCCTGTTTCTGTAAACTTGTTAATAAATAACAATAAACTCGCCTGACTCTATGTGAATTTCCCAGGGTGACCTCATTACGCACGAACTTCCACTGTCCCTTTTAAGGTGGCTACAGGCCACCTATGTGAGCAGGTTTTTGCAGAGAAAACTAATTTTCTTGTATGCCGTAATAAACTGCATGGGTTTGTATCGCAAATAGTGCAGTGCTGGGGAGGGTGCTTTAAGTATAAGTTTTTCACACAGGTATCTTTTGTTTGATAACGGCTGAGAAGATGTTATTCTGGGGAAAAAAAACCATTTGATTTGTTTGGTTTTGTCAGTAATTTACTGAGTTAATTCGCTTCCTGCATATGAACATGTTCACGCTCCTGGGCAATTGCTATATTAGTATAAATTGAATTAAGTAGTAGGATGAAAAAAGCATTTGGATGGATGTTGCTTATATGTGCAGAACATATAACAACCTTGAGCTTCATTATGCTGCATTTTTTTAATTTTTGTCCCAGCTGAACGGTTTCTTTTTCCCACTGACAAGCTAGCTGCTGGATGCTGTAGTAGTGCAAGGTTAAGTCTGCCCGGTGACGGGGCTCTGGTACATGATGTTCCTTTGATTTATGGAGGTAGTTTCTCCCTAGAGCTTCGTTTGGGTCAGGGAGCAGATTAACCGCACGAATTCCCCGTCAGACAACTGGGACCCTCAGCCCCACCTGGGCTGCAGCTACACTCCTTCTCCCGTCGCGACACCCCCACCGCCACCCCACCCCCCCCACGCTGGGCGCCCTGCCCCGGCAGCCGGTCCCCGCGGCCGGAGCTGTCCCTAACCCACGGCTCCCGGTTCCCCAAAGCCGGCCATGCCGGGGCCGCGCCGGGATCGCCCGGCCGTCCTGCTGCTGCTCGGAGCGTTGCTGGCGGCCGATCTCTACTTCCACCTCTGGCCGCGGGCGAGGCGGGAGCTGGCGGCGGGAGCCCCGGGCTGTCCCTGCCGCCGCCGCCCCGCTCCCGCCGCCCCTCCGCCCCGCTCCCGCACCGCCTCCGCCCTGCGGCGCCTCTTCGCCCACCCGTTGTACCGCGACGCCGTCCCGCCGGGCCCCGCCGAGCCGCTGCTGGGCGCCCGCGAAGCCCTGCGCTACTACCGGCGGAAGGCGGCTCGCTGGAACAGGTGCGTCCCGCCGGTACGGCACCCACCCCACCCCCACCCCCCCGCCACGGGCATCTCCGGAGTGCCCCCTCCCCAGACACCCCCTCCATGGGCATCTCCTGGGCACCCCCTCCC
>JANZLQ010000030.1:24957602-24974275 GCA_026212715.1 Elanus axillaris
AATCTACGTCCCATTTCAGGGGGCGGCTTAGCCATATGGAAAGTCAGATTCTGTTGTTTCTGTTCCTCTTGTGTAGTGTCTTGCCTGTGGAAGACCCTTTCTTTTTTTTCTTTTTCAGCGGGACTAAGATACCAAGGCAAATCAAGGTTCTGTGCAGTGTGGTTAAATGGGGAGCAGAATGATAAAAAAAAAATTACATTTTTTTAAGACTCTGGTGCTGGTCATATTGGCTGATAGAAGACGAGTGGCTTTCCCTTGGCTTCCAGCAGAATGGGCAGATGCTCCCCATGTTACTCAAGATGAGAGAGGGGCCAGAGTCCCTCTGCTTTCTTAATATTGTCCTTCTGCCCTTACCAACTCAAAAATCATCTGTGATGTCTTACTAAAAGCTGATGTGCTTTAGGATGAGTGCTTCACATTTTAAAACTTTCAGTGCTTCCACTAACCTCAGGTGCATGTATTCCACTGAAGAGCAATTTCTGGAGCGTTACTCTTCTTATTAAATATTTAAAATCTCTTTATGTTTTTGCACCCTGGAAAAGTGATGAGAAGTATACAGACTTCCAGCTTCTTGACATGAACTGGCATCCTATTCAGGCTGTACCAACAAATCTGCTGTTTCACAGCCATTTGATGATAAAATCTAAAACTTTAAAGCAAATCAGAGGTTTGTGGTATTTTTTCCAAATGACAGAAAACTAAAGGAAGAGTTTAAAGTACTGTAATTGAATCAAGTCACTTTCATGTGTTCCTACTCCTGAGTAGAAAAGGTCCCAAATGATCTCTTTCTCATTGTCTTTCAGGATTCTAAATAACAACATTAAAAATAAGGATAATTATTAAGACTGTTAACTGTGATGCCAGCTATTGGTAAAAATAAACGTAAAGCCACTATGTTTACAGGACAGCTACACAAATAATGGTTCTCCATGCTCTGTGCTACTTGGTTAACTAGTGTCTTTCGTTTTCTGAGCTCTCTTGGTAGCTTTCATGAAGTTTGTTGAAAACAAGAGATCCAACTAAAACACGTTAAATTAGAGTTCTGCACAACTGGGAGGAGGTAAATCAGTATTGGAGAAATGGGAAGGAACATGAGCATTTAAAAGGAAAAATGTTGTACTCCAGATTCTAGGAATATTAAAGCAACCGAGACAAAACAAAAATAAAGCATCAGAAATGTATCCTTTCAGTGTTGTTTCAAAAGGTGAAGAATTACACACAGTGGTGATTATGGAGATTATTCTCATCTTCTTTTTCAGAGCTTTGTGTTTCTTGAAGAAACAAATAGTGTTTAGACTGAGATGGTACCCACAAGAAGCACTTTGTAAATATTAGTGGTGTCGGGTTTTTTGACAACTGAGTTGGAACCATTCGTCTCAGCCTTCTATAAATGGCTCTGTTAGCAGAATAAATAGGCTGGTATCAGCTGGGCAGGGAATAATGGGTAAGATCCAGCACTGTGTGTGTGCAGGGTTGTCTTGTGCCAGGATGCTCAGTGCTCACCCTGCAGTGCATAGGAGCTCCCTGGGAACAGCTGTGGGTGTGCTGGTGGTACCCTTCTGCATCTGAACTCCATCACCCCCCAGGTGGAAAGGGGTGCTGACACAGCCTAGAGTCATTTAGGTTGAAAAAGGCCCTTAAAATCATTGAGTCCAGCTGTTAACCTGAGAATACCAAGTCCACCACTACCTTGGCTTTGCTTGGTACACCTGGGGTTTGAGCATGGTCCCCTGGTTGCTTTGCAGAGGGATGATAAATGTGTTTATTTTCTGAGAAGAGCCATTCTGAACGTGTATATCTCTTGCCATCCTGTGATTTTTTTGTTTGTTTGTTTTGGGGTTTTTTGTTGTTGTTTTTTAATGTTTCTAGTCACAGTACTGGAATGACCTGGAAACGAGGTTTCTGAGATGTGCTGTAAAGCAGGTGTCATGTGTTGCCTGTGAAGGAAACTCCTCACACATGTTGTAATTTTATGCATATTTACCCCACTGTCTGAATTACAGCACGTCTGTGATTTAAAAATGTTTTAAGGAGAGACTGGACAGGTGAAGGAAAAAGGAGAAAAAATAAACCAGTCAGATTTAGGATAAACCATCCTCCTGGGATTTGGCACAGCTGTGAGAATAACTTTTTGTGCCAAGCTTTGTACCCCTGAAAAATATACCAGACTTCAAGTGCCGCTCAGTTCTGAGTCTTTGGGTTTTCATCTGTCCAGGGTGTTGAAAGGAACCGGATCCTGAATGGGAAGCTCATTTCCATCCACTTTTTAATTTCTCCAGTTAGAACTGGACTTAAGCGATTGCCCTTAAATCTTCATCACATCAGACTAGCTTTGAATCAAGGAAGATACTGCTTGGTTACTCGTTCAACTGAAGGCGGTTATCTCTTAGGGCAGATCTGCCTAACATGGTGACTTTGAAGTTGTGAAAATTTGCATGATCTCACAGTCTCTCCCTTTCACCCCATCCTCCCCCTCGGTCCCTCCCTTGCCATGGAGCTCAGCAGCACGTGGGTGAGGAGCCCTGGTTTCTGTGCCTTCACCTGCTGCTGGTTCAGGTGGGTTTGGGATAACTGGGCTGTTACTGGCCTGAGATGGAGTGATTTCATTCACATCTAAACTCAAAATTTGGTTGCAGCTGAAGCGACACTGAATTGGGTAAGCAACAGTATAAGAACACCATATTCAGCATCAACAGCAACGGGACCGTGCTGGTTTAACCACACAAGTGATGCAGGTTAATGAAGGAAACGATATGTGGTTCCCATTAATCAGTGAAGTTCATGGTGCTTGCGTGGGTGGTGTGAAGCACCGTCAGCCAGGAGCCCGGCCCACTGTCTGAGGTTGGTTATCGCACTGATGGAGGGATTTTTTCAGTGTGTAGAAAAACGTTCTGTTTTTTTGTTTGTTTTTAATATTTTTAAAAAGAGGAACATCCTGCTTTGGAAATGAAATTGAAACAATTGCTGGAGAAAGTGCATCGTCAACACTGTGAATCATTGAAGGTTCAAAATAATAGGATAAAGGATAGACTGAGCTTGAGGGAAGATGAGGGGGTTTTGAACTCCTCAGAGGGAAGTGCAAGAATCCCAGGTACTCCGTGCAGAATAGATTGTGAAGGACAGCAGGAGAAATAGTTGTTTTCCTGCAGATTATCAGTGTCGTTTTTTCATCTGCTAAAGCCAGGAAGCCAGAGCCTCCATGGAGACTCTGCAGTCACAGTACAAATTCATTCAGCAAAACTCTGAGTGAAACCCAAGTCTCTTTAGTTTAGAGCTTTTCAAATATTATTCCAAGGCTAAAGTCTGTATGGGTTAGGATTCTACTTTATACTGACCTGCCAGGATGAAATTTTTACTTGGTTGTCAAGAATGAATTCTCTTTCCTCCCAAACTGCCTTTGATGATGTTACTGAGTTAAGGAGGAAATACTTTAAAAAGCAGATATTTCCCAGGATGTGGAGCACATCCTCAGAAATTTTAGTTTCTAATTCTGACATCAGAAATGATTGCTTTTGGAGATCACTGTAACGTGCTTGTAGTTGATGAAGATCATGACAGAGCATCAAGTTTGATACCATCTTTCCTTATTTCGTGCTTCCTTCCCTCCTCTTTTGTTCTTGTAATGAATTTGCAGTTATATTTCCATGGCAGAAACTTGCTGTGTGTCCCCACAGACAGGCTGGTAGCACTTTGTTACCATTACTGGACCTTATGCCATCTTTTCAGGCTGCAAGACGTTGTTCAGCTGAGCTGTTAAATTTCTTCACAATAATGCATGTTGACCTAGTTCTGAGCTTACACTCATGCTCAGAATAATGACCGGTCCCACCTGCCAGACCTAAGCAATCAGTGAAGCTGGAAGAGGCTTGTTTGCGATTTCTGTTGATGTGTATGGGTATGCTTACTTTGAACAATATCATTTATATGATGTCTTTCAATACCCACACGCACACAGCAAAATCTTGACCCTGTTATGTTTAATTGTGAAGACAGTTCCTGTGGCAGTACTCACGTTAATATATTCAGTCTTAGTTCCCAGCTAAGTTTTATGTATCTTTTCCAGCCTGTCATTCAGTTGAACTTGTGTTCGTTGATTAAGGGAAAGTCATGGTACCACATCAGTGCCTTAGGGACGTCCCACTCTTCAGCCTACAAGAAGGCAGGAACAACTCCAGTCATACCAGTTTTAGTTCAAATACAGCTGATTTGCTGTATGTTCTGTACCTAGAATAATTTTCTTGCTGTGTTCTTCTCTCATTTTTTTCAAGGTCATTTGTTCAGGTTTGCCTTTGAGCTATAGTTCTTAAAGTTACTAGATGTCTGTAAAGTCATCAAAGGTGTTTCAGGAAGGACTTATTCTAGGTATGACTCTAAAACCTGTGAAAACCTTTGAAAATATCTATGGATTAGGGAAGTTGCTCGGGGTTACGTATGAAAGAGAGAAATAAGAGAAATTTTAAAAGTCTTTTCATGACAAGTTGAAGTAGTCTTGAAGCAGGGAGAAGGCTCCATTTTATACCTACTGATTTCGAAACAAAAGGTTGGGTCCTTTGAGGCTTGGAAGTGCACAATATGTACAACCTTTTCTTTATCCGCAAAGAGTAGAAATACCATATCCTCCACGCTTTTGTGAGTTCCAGCATTTGATAATTGTAGATTGCGAATCTCCCCTTTTGTGTGTATATTCTTCAGTGTAAATGTCACTAAAATATTTCTCGGTTTAGTATTAAATTTAGTGTTCCCCTAAACCCGTTCCTCTCTGTCCAGCCTCTGCTGGTGGTTTTATGAGGCTTCGTGCTGTGCAGACTTCCTCTGGCTGCAGAAGGACTTGGATTTCTTCTGCAGACTGCTGTTAGGGGCTCTGCAGTGGGAGCAGTTCCTGGCTAGACGGCAGGGAAGTGTTCTTCTTGGCTATGCTGAGGTAAATCAAAGGAGCCTGTCCAGATCTACCTTGGTATAAATGAGAGCACGTCTCAGTCCTAGATGTTTGTTCTGGTATTTCTTTGTACTTGTACTGTGGTCTGGAGTTAAAACCCTCAGAGTTATGGATTAATAATTTATTGCCCTTGGGCTAAGCAAGAGTAAAACTTCTGATTTTATTTCTTGTCTAACTTTAAAATAAAAGTTTGTGAAAAGAGCTTATACTCAGTGCCTAATCCTGCCAGACTTTACCCTTTATGAGTAATTCTTATTCACACAAACAGTCCTACTGAATACATTGGTGTCCTGAAGCTGATGGACTCATGTAAGTAAGGAGTTTCAAGAGTGGGTCCTCACAGAACACTTAAAACCCTTTTATTTATTCAAATCTCATACATTCTAATTACTAGTTCACAGTTCCTATGCTTTGTCATGTTAATAAGCATGGTGAATCATTTTTAATAGCCATTGTGTTTCTCTGTACGCTCTGACAGCGTCTGTGGTAGACTGTGACCAATAGCACCTGTTCAAGTGCTGTACATGTGTATGTGCGTGCTTCTCGGAAACACGCTTTTTTGTTTCATATCAAACATGGCCCCTTATGCAATGACCTACTACAGTTCTAAGTGCTGGGTTATTTTTCCTTTTTTTTTTTTTTTAAGATTGCCTAGAATTAATTTATTCCCCAAATGAAGGGATCCACCATTAGCTTAATTGAGAGAAGACCAGTGTATGATCCAGAATGCATACTTCATTGTGTTTTCATGAACTGGATTAACTGAGCTGGTTATAAAAAAGTGTTATAAGGGGGGGCACATTGCTGTATGCATGTATCAGTGTGAAAAACCAAAGTCAGATGAGGATTTGTCATGTATAATGGCAGCAGCCTGATTCTTTTCTGAAGCCTCTGGAGTTAGCATTTCCCTGGGCTTTTCTTGCCTCCTTCTTGGTTGAGAAGATTTTTCAAGCATGATACAAAGATCAAAGAGAGTTGAAGACACAATTTTCTTCTCCCCACTTTTTGCTTTCTTGGCATCCTTTGTTCTGATTATTCATGCTTGAATATCCTTGCAAAAAGGACAGTGTCTATTTGTTCTTCTTTTACCCCTGGAAGTATGAGTAAATTAACCAATTAGAACTATAAGCTCAGGGTACTGTTTATTGTAGAAGGCTGACAAGCACAAGGAATGAGATAAACAGTAGGCTCAATGGTGGTGTGTGCAGTCGGTGAGCTGTGCAGATTAATACCTGTTTAAACTCGGATTGCATCTCCCTGGAAGAAAGAAGCCCGTTACCATCATCCTGGCCTTTGTGGTGTTAGCAGTAGCTTAGACAGGATAGATTTCATCTTTCTTTCCAGTACTCTTCACCACCATCACTTCAGGTGTCTCTGCAGGGTTCTGGCATCATATGCTGTAGTCCTTGCCTTGGACTTCGTCGTAAGAGCTATATGAGGCCCATAATGACCTACTTAACAGGATTTTGATAGTGCTTTCTTTCTCAATAACCTAGTTATTGCCTGTGTACCTTCCTTAGCTCAACCAACCTCCATTGCAGGCAGAACTGTTGAGGAGACAGAGTACAGATCTCAGAGGAATTCACAGAAATAATTTGCAATCCTGACAGAGAGCAATATTTTCTTAATTATCTTTTTCCATGAATTCGAGAATCCACTGGAGTATGTCAGTTTATACCACTCTTGGCATTCTTAAAAGTGGACCATTATTAAAAAGAAAAAAGAAAAAGTAATTGTACCACAGAAAGATCCAACTCTACAATTTTTAAGTTATTCTATGCATCACTGGAGATTTCAGTGCAAAATAATGAGGCAAGAGACACAGCTGCAGTTATATTAAATAGCACAGAAAGGTATAAAAGAAATCAGACCCTTTATTTTCAGAATGTAAAGGAAAATGCAGTGTTTGGGTTTAGGAGCAAACTGCTCCTAACAGCGGAATATGTCGTGATTGTGCATTATGAGGTTCCTTGAACCTTCCCGCGAATTCTGTTGTATGAGCTACTGATTTTTCCATCCTATTTCCATTTATGAAAGCTAGTAGAGGTGGCCTGACTTTGAGCCATTCATTGCTGGAATTTCAGCTGGCCATTAAATGTGTTCAAATAGTCATGATACAAGCATAATGACCCACTTTCACTTAAAATAAGTTAGCGTAAAATTGCACAGACAGGTGTTTTGACTTAAAATGGTACCAGGTCAAAGTAGAACAAGTGTTCAGGCTGTTTATCCATACACCTGCCATTATTTTCTGACCTCCGTTGTCACGAGCATGAGTTTTTGTCTCCATTCATTTTGTACGTTCACTTACCTGTTCACAGGGATAGTGCATGTCTCAAAGAGATATCTTCACAGTCATCACCAGCATATTCATCGGGCTGTCTCTGAAAAAAGGCTTAGGTCCTTACAAGCTAGGCTCGGCAGTGCCTGACTTCAGATTTCTTAATGAAGTCCTAAGCGCCAGGTTTGGTTTCTGTGCTGCCTGCACCATGAGTGGGTGCTACAGGTGAGTCCCTGAACGGATCTGTCCTACAACACCCCCCTGTCCTGCTCCTCCCCAGTTACTCAACTGGAGAGCTGCATAGCATGACCCGAGGCTTTTCTGCAGCCTGCACGACTGAGTTTCCCTTCTCTGGAAACCAGAGTACTAGAAAGTGTGGGAACAGGCAGGAAAATAGGCATCTAGATATCTTTAGCGTAGATTCAGGGTACGGCCAGGTGTTTATACCTGTTTGCAGAAGGCAGAAAGTGCTCCAGCCCAGACATCGTCATTATCATTTGGGTTTTTTTTCTCTGCGGGAGTGTTTCTGAACCCCTGCCACATAGCCAAGGCTGAGGCAAAGCTGTGAGCGTGTACCTCCCTGAGTCCCATTAAAATGGGATGGTCTTCAGGGATAGTCGCCTTCAATCCTTTGAAAGGACAGCTCTGAGCCCGCTGTTTTCTTTGGAAGGGCAGTGAGGTGGGACAACAGTGCCCTTGAGCTGGAGCCATGAGTCTGGGAACTAAGCTGCCCTCTGGAATAAAAACCTCCATTCTGACTTCTTGGCTGGGCATTCCCTTTAGCTTCCATGCTGAAGCTGTGCCACCTGTACCAGAAATTCTTGGGGCTGGATTGAGAAGGCAAAGGCGAGAAAGGGACCATGATACTGTGCCCTGTATTCATGGTGGCAGGTAGCTTGCTTCTCATACAGAGAGAGTGAGGATAAAGGGTGACGAATGAATGTAACAATGAAACGGGTATCTCTCTGCCACTTCCGTAATTTCATCCAAGCCAACTGGTAAGTGTTGGAGTGCCAGGAAATAACATGTGGGTTTCCAGGGATCCAAGGAGGGATTTAAAAACATTTTTATGTTGCTTACTCACCCATGTTACATTTCTGCTATACCAGTGGGTTCTTAACAGCACAGCAATAAGTACGATATTAGTACAGTTATGGTTAGGTTTCTGTAATTATGTAAAAGCAGTTTCATTTATCAGTTTTTATTTCCCACCCGCATTTTTTACTGTGTGTTCTGAGATGCCTTAAAGTGTCTCCGAAACAAACAACACAGTAGCAGTCGAGGTCGTTAAATCCATAGCTCCCGAAGGAAACGAAGCATTTTTTAGCAGAAAATGAGGCAAAGGTCATTAATGCAATGTGTGTTTGTGTGTCAGGCTGGGTGCTTTCTTCCTTGCCGTTGCACTTACTGACGCTGATACAGCTCTGGCTGCTGCCAGTGCCTGCCTTTCCCTGAAGGGGCAACCTCTCTGGGGAGGAATTAGGAGACCTGACCCCTGACTTCCATCCTTCTTTGTTTTATTTTCTTGAGTGGAGAGGCAGGCACGGGTGTGAGAGAGAGATAAGCAAGTGCCTTGGAGCTTTTGTGGAGGCACGACGTGCGCGAAGTGATGCCAAAGTCCCTTTGGAGGGGGGCAAGGCAGGCGGCTGGGGAGGTGGTGTTAGGAATGCCTTCCGCAGCCTGGCTCGCGGGACGTGGCTGGGAGAAGGCTTAGGTGAGGCTGCAAGAGGGAGGTCTGGGCTGGGGCTTCCATTTCAAAGCTTTTTGAGGGCAGCAGGTTTATTGCACCTGGGAAGGGCTGGGAAGCTCCTTATGGGCCTTAGCGTTGCAGAGCACTTGGAAGAGTCTGTCTTTACACAGAAGGTACTGCTCAGCCTTAATACTATGTGGTGAGGCTGTTGTTTTGTTAACACATGTTACAGGGATAGATTTAGGCTGAGCCTAGCAGAGCTTTAGTTCTTCTCCCACTGCCTCTCTCCCCTGCTTCCTTGATGCAGCGCAAGAGAATCAGAGCAAGACTGTGGCTTCCCTCCGCCTCCTCAACCCCATGTGCTACACGCAAGGAATCAGAGACAAAAAGACAGTGTCAACACGGAGCGAGCGACTGTCACTTCTCCACATCAGCCGCTTCGTGCCTGTGACTCAGCCTGCCAGGGTCCCTCTGAGGAGCCTTCATCCCTGTTGCATCACCCGGTGCGATGTGTGTGGAAAAGATGCATCTGCTCCTTTCAAGGGTGCTTAAAGAGCTGAAAACGTATTTCAGCACCTTGGGGTGGGGTGAGAAGACATTAGCCTGCAACTAGATACCAGTTGTGAAGTACAGACAATTTTGGGGAAGACGGAGCTAGTGGACTGCAGTACACAGAGCTGGTTCCCTCCAGAGAGGATGCGAGTGAAGGAGGGGTAGACGGCAGCATATGGCAGTTCGGCTCTGAAAAGGCACTGTGCAAAATGGCACCTCCTTATTTAGCAGATCAGCTTCCTCTCTGGATGCCCTAACTCAATTTTGTAGAAGACCTAATTCTTTCCTTGATAACTGAATGGATTTGGTCTGGAAATAGAGAATCTCATGGTTCCTCTGACTGAAGTTTTTTTCCAAAGTGGAAAGACACTATCAACTTCAAGGCAAATAACATATGTTGGAGGAGAATTTTAGGAGGCAGCATACCAAGATTTTGGGCCAAACCCTGAGAAAACATTTGGAAAGCATTTCAGAAGTAACTAAATGCAGAAGAAAGAATCACGAAAGAAAAAGTCCGTTTACTTTCATCTACTCCTGAGCTGGACAAAATCAAAGGAGCATCTTCACTTAACCACGGACACATCTTGGGAACATCTTCACTTAACCGTGGACACGTCTTGGAAACATCTGCAGGCTGATGCTTCAAATAAAGTCCTTCCTCCTGCTCGGAAAGATCCACAGTCTGAGAGAGGAAGCACAGGTAGGAGAAGACTGGGGCTTAGTAGAAAGAGAAGGGAAGTTGCGTTTGGTCTGGCAAGTTGCATGTTTTATTGTCATTTGAAGCTACCTTAAGCTCGATCTCATGCTCTGTGAATCACCTTGGAGAAGTCATGGAGCACTGCCATGAGTTGATGAGCAAATGGGAGTAAGTCAGTGACATAACTAGAGTGATGGGGTTGGAGTAGAGCCAGAAGGCCAGATATGACAAAAATAGCTCAGTGTAGGCAACAGATTTTGTCTTCCTATATATGTGGCCCTTTTATGGCCACACGTGATTATTTCTCATGTTTCAAATCAGCGTAAGAAATACTCATTTTCAGAGCAAAAATTAGAGCAGGAGACATACAGAGTATTTGTTTAAATTTTGACTTTCCAGCATGTTGGTAGTCAGGTATAAAATTTGCTGGCCTCACCCTCCTGAAGGAAAAAAAAAAAAGAGATGTTAAAATAATCTGTATCCATCTACCTTAGGGAAAGCAGTCAGATGGTGTGATTTCACTCAAAGTAGTTGGACTCTTGTAAAAGTGATGAGGAGAAGGAAAACTTAGAAATGTTTGTTTCTTCATTGGCTGGGAAAGGGAAGGAAATACATATTTTTCTTGGAAAAGAATGCACTTTTGGTTTTACGGTTTGTATAGCATGCCCCAGTTATACTTCTAGGCATTGAATGGGAGCTCAGATAAGACTAGTCAAGGCTAACTAGAGATGCCTGCTCAAAATTTGTCAATATCTCTTGTCAAGGTCATAAACTGTCCTTATGTCATCTTGCACTGGTATTCAATTTCAGCAGACCAAATTTTGAAACTTTTTAGAACTGCCAAAGTTACTTAATTGAGATAAATCTGTGGAGGGAAAAGAAGTTGAGGGAAGATGAGAAGTGCTGACAGTTAGTTAACTTGGTAAACTGTAAGCCTAAGGGTTACATGTGCCATCTAGCAGTAAGAAAGAAGCCTAATAAAAAGAAAGGAAATTTGATACCAGACTTTGTCCTAGAAGGTAAACGATTATATGAGAAAGAGGGGCATATGGAAGGTTAAATGTAACTGTTGCAGATACTGGAAGTTTCAAGCAATAAAATTGCAGAATTAAATAAAAAGAAATGGGAGGTTTTAAAGTAACATTTATTAGAGCATAAAATAACTCGTAGGAAAAGGTTTTAAGAACAATAGGAATATAAGTCAGTAAAACAGAATGACTCTGAAATAAATTGTGAACGACCAATTATACAGGTTTGCTTGTTCTGTTAGTGGGAGCTTTTGTGCATTCTGAATTTTGTAATAGTCTCTGACTAGATTTCTTTTCAATGAATCAGGTGTGATCCTTTTCATGCAGAAACTGCAAGTGCATAAAGGGATACCATAACAATGATTTATATTATTAAAACTTAGAATGTGTTAATTAATATGCCGTGTCCTCTAGATTAAATAGCCAAATCTTCACTGGGCTTCTGGTTTGTGCATTTACAGTCATTCAGATATGAAAAAAATCTACGTTTGAGCATATACAGCTGCACTTGAAAATGCATTTGAATAGCTGCATAGCTAATTAGCTGATACAATTATGTGGGCATATTTTGTACATACAAATAAGGAGGCAGCAAAAATGTAACCTTAAATATCATTTATTTTTGACACTGCTTTGATAATTTGAAAAGCTATTAGTCATTGCTTATTGAAAGTGCCAGGAAATTTTCATTTGTTGCCCACGTATTCCCTGTGTGGTAATCGTAACTCACCAGCCCTGTTGCAGTAAGCGGGGATGGGGAACAGATGACATCAGTGCACAGAGCAGTGTGTGAAAAAGCAGGGTGAACCTCAACCTCTGAACCAAGTACCAAGGAAAAGTTTGCCAGATGAAAAGGTGATTTAAGCATTGTTTCAAAAATCAATTTCAAGGCCCGTGGGGATGAGATCACAGTAGCTTTGAAAGTAGGACTTGGGTAAATAAATGACAAATTACTGTTTCCAAAACCCAGCCTCAGTAATCCATATTCAGTCAACTTTTGACTTTGCAGCTTAGATTTGATGGCTAGAAATAATTGGGCTGAAATTCTTGTGGTGGATAACAATTGCAGGTCAATTTTTTAGAATGTATGACCACATGATAGGTGATTTATATATGCTATACTGCATAAATGTAATTATGCGTGTCTCTGCGGGAGAGAAAATGGACCTGGTAATGAGGAGCTGGAGCTGATGCATGGTGAGTTGATGCTGTGAGGCATATATTTGGGGTGAAAGGGTCCATGAAAAGAGGACAAGTGTGTTGCTCTAGTGGAGAATAACTTGGAGAGAGAGCAAAGAATCTACTTAAAAGGGGAAGAGATTTGCCAAATTAGGAGAAAGAAGAAATGATACCACAAGTGACTTCTTTGCCTTTTCTTTATTAGGAAAGTAGCAGAAAGGGGGCTAATAGATGAAGGTGTTTTATTCATGCTTTAGTGAAAGTGGAGCATTTGGTTGAGGGGAGCAAATGTGAAACACTGACAGGGGTGTTAAGAGCAGGTGTCTATAAGGGAGATGCTCAGCAACAGCTGTGACACATCCAGGAGAATTTGGAATGAAAATGTCCATAATATCTGTAAAATTTCTCCCTGCTATCTGCCTGGGATGGCTTGGCTGGGGGTAGTGGAGCTTTCACTGCTCCTGTCTTTCTCAGGTGGAAATAAAGGAGTTTAGGAGTGGTAGATGGGGTGGAAATGAGGATCCATGTTGTCTGTTCTCTCACCTTGTCCCCATCTTGTCCCTATAGTTTTGGACTCGGTGTTCCGGAACGCTCCTTTATAGTGGTTTCTTAATTCTTTGCTTTCTCTTCTTCCTTTCATTTGGTGAAACCACACAGGATCCAGTAGGTCTGCTGGAGCTGAGGAAGCGCTGGTTCCCTGTGTGCAAAATAACCATCAGCCTGAAAATCTTAACAGGTTTACATGCAAAAAGAGCGAGGACGTTCTACGCTGTTCTGTATCCAGAATTAAAATGAGCCTTCTTAATTTAGATGGAAGTAGGCTGTCCATATTGCAAGACTGCATCTACAGTTTGGGTATCTTTATTAGCTGTGTATTTATAACTTTTTATGACACTGTGACAAACACACAATATCCAGGCATTCTGAAATAGCTACCAATTAATGCTTATATGATGCCTGTACATATGTTACAGAAAGTAGCTTGCTTTACTGTCATGGACTGGTGAATTCAATGACCCTGATTTTCCTTTCACTGTAACAAATTCCCAGTTGTCTTAAGTCAGTGGGAGTGCAGAGTATACATAAAACAGAGGCAAGAGGCCAAAACCATGAGATCTTAGCATGTGTATTACAGAAAGGGTTATCTAGGTGATTAGCTTTATTTATTTTTTTATAGCTGGGCTTTGGTTTTGTCTAAATACAATGAATAGTAGGATTTCTAGGGTTTGGAGGAAACTAGCGGGTTTTGTGTCACAATTGCTGGAGAATGCAGTTTTGTTTAAAATCCTTCTGTCTCACTTTACCAGTCCAGGATCAGGAAGGCTATTTACTATTTTTAGACAACGATGTTTATCCAGAAGCAGAAGAGGTAACACCAACTGACATTGTTTGACCCTTTCACTGGCTTCTCTTCTGCTGTTTGGCTCTCCTGTGTGTGTGTACGTGCCTTAGAAGGGACAGCTGAGTACTCTGAAAGGAAAACCACAGCCCTTTTGTTATGCAAGGACCACCAAGTTTTTCATAGCACCATTGTGTGACCAAGGTATCTCCCCTCCAAAAATAAGGAATAATGTGCGCTCTTTTTCAACTTAGTTAGATACACATTCATAGTTATGAATATGCATGACTATTTCCTGCTGGTTCCCATCACAAGTACCTTTGTATGAGCAGACACTTGATCAAGCTACGGACATGGGAAATTTGCATGGACAGGCTGGGTACATGCAAAGCCAGTATCTGCAGTGGTCGCATTTAACTTGAGAATTAAGGAGTTATGCTCCATAATACAAACTGTTGAACATGTTCAGCTTGGATAAAACAGGAAGCATTTAGTAATAAATATAGCTGCCTAATGTGAATCTTATGGAAAGCTTCTTCCAGAATGGCACTTAACTTTTAATTACAGAATGTTTCAGGTTTACATGCACCACAACACAGTAGAAATACGTTGATTTTTTTTGAACAGCACTTCTGCTCTTTCAGTGAGTATCTTATCTCCATGGAGAGATCAGTTGATACGCAGTGCTGACTTCTGATGTAAGAGTGCCATTCTTTAAAAAGTTATGAATATGGAGGATCTTTTGTTGCTGCCAAGAAATTAAAAATAAATCCCCAAAGGCTCTGTGTGCAGAGACTTTCAAAGGACCTAAAGGACCCTGCTTACCTAGGACAGTTTTGGTTGCCAGTGGGCATCCAGTGCTGCTTTAGACGTACTAGCACATCTTGCTTGGCTTCCAGCTGTTGGCATTGTTGTATCTGCGGTCCTCAGGGATCCCAGCGTGTCTCAGATTGCACTAGGTGCCTCTGTGCAGGCACCAGATTCGAGCTCTGTTTCCACTGGAAGCCAGTGAGCGCTGATGGCTGATGTGCCCCTTAGCGCTTTCTGGCCCTGCGCACCTGAGGGCTGAGCTTGGAGACCCACGAACATTTAATGTCTCAGATCTCGTGTCTGTTGTTTCCCTGCCAGTTCAGGGAAATATATGTATGTATGTATATACATATATATATATGTATGGGATATGTGGGGGGGGGGAGGAAATCATAGGGAAGCGTTCACATATAAATACATACATTTAAGCATGGTCTTAGTACCAGTTATGCATTTACTTGGTAATGGTTTTCTTAGGTGATATAGCAGACTAGGGTCCTGATTCTCAGAGAGGCACGGAGCTTCTTACAAGCTGCATGGCACTTGCTAACTTACATGAAAAGTGCAGGGATTCAGCATATGCTTGCATTAGGCTCTAAAATAATGAAGTATCTGCTTTATACCGTATTTGTCTCTATTCAAAGCCTTTTATCCTTCACACCTCCTCTTCCTTCACAGTGTTTCAGGAAATTGCATATTTCTTTTTGATTTATTAGTTATTGTAAGCATAAAACCACCAAGTGATCTTAGTTCATTCTCATATTTCAGCTGAAAACAGTGCAATTTACATTCTTAGTTGACCACAAGAGGTTTATCTAAGTGCTTTCTGTCTCCCACTCTCTTTCTGTAAACCCATCTGTGTTTGCTTGTGTCTCGTATTTATTTCACACTTTGTTTCCCTTCTAGATCATGAAGCTATCCTTTACAGCCACAAAACCATCCCTGTAATGACGACAGAGATGCAGAAATTTATATTACAAACTGGACTCACTATATAGCATTGGTAGTATTTTTCCTGCCAACCAGTTCTGTCTGGCAAGCCCTCCCAGGGGTCCGTCCCCTCTGCTCCAGCCCCTCAAAAGCCTGAGGATTGACGTTTCCAGGAGCCGGCTTCCATAGCCCCTTCAATTCCTGTTGGATCAGCTAAAGCTAGGGCTTGTAGAGTATGCTGACACGCTTCAGCACAGCGTTTCTGAGACCAAGTGGGGCCGCAGGTTCCCATGAGGGTCTAGAAGTATTCAGCAGCCAAATACTTATTTCATGTAGCTGTATGGGATTGAGTTTGGAGAGCAAATTTTCTTGTTGGGAAAGCGACTGAATGAACTGCAGAGCAGTTGCTTGATCAGAGCTTAAGCTAAATGCCTCTGTGTCAGAGAGAGCTACTGAGACGACTGAATGCATTAAAGAAAATGAGGTCACTTAAAGTGTAAAATAAATAATACAAAAAGAGTTATGCAGTACAAATCAGATTACATGCTTTTCTTTCTAAGCAGCCTCATTAAGTAGCTGTTAGCTACTTATTTACTGATCTTTATTCAGATTTTTAGATGCTTATATCCATGTTTACTTTTTACTTGATGAGCAAGCAAATGGGATATGAATTCACATTTTATGAGATGTTATTTATTGAAAATTTTCAGGAGGAGAGAGAACAAAAGTTATTTTTGTGCATGTTTCTTCGATGGCTCTTGTGTTAACCGTAGAGGTTGGTTGGTAGCAAGAAAACAAAATCATGATGTTTTGTTTGGAAGGAATGTCCTAGGACAAGTAAAAAATTGAGGTAGCTAAATCTGGGGTGTTCTGTTGAATTGCATGATACAACTATCACAGAGTTGTTGAGCACATAAGCCTTGTGCCTGTCATGGTTTAACCCCAGCTGGCAACTGAGCACCAGGCAGCCGCTCACTCACTTTCCCCCCACCCAGTGGGATGGGGAGAGAATCTGAAGGAAAAAGGTAAAACTCGTGGGTTGAGATAACAACAGTTTAATAGAACAGAAAGGAAGAAGATAGTAATGGTAATAATAATAATCAAATTACAATAATAATAATAATAAAAGGATTGGAATATACAAAGCAAGTGATGCACAGTGCAGTTGCTCACCACTCTCTGACTGACACCCAGTCAGTTCCCGAGCAGCCATCTCTGCCCCCCCACCCCC
>JANZLQ010000030.1:24974285-25007423 GCA_026212715.1 Elanus axillaris
CCCCCAGTTTCCATACTGGGCATGACGTCCCAGGGTCTGGAATACCCCTTTGGCCAGTTTGGGTCAGCTGTCCTGGCTGTGTCCCCTCCTGAATTGTTGTGCCCCTCCAGCCTTCTCACTGGCTGGGTATCAGAAACTAAAAAACCCTTGACTTAGTCTAAACAAGACTTAGCAACAACTGAAAATATCAACATTCGTCTCATACTGAACCCAAGACGTAATAACACTGTACCTGCTACTAGAAAGAAAAATAACTCTATCCCATCCAAAACCAGGACAGTGCCTTAGAAATAGAAACACTTCTGCTCAGTGCTGCCACTATGGAGGGAGAGGTAAGGGTCTTTGTAGAGACCAGGCTCTAGGTTCTTTAGTGGACAAGACATACCAAATATTTACCAAAGTACAGACTTAAAATCGAGCTGGAGCCTAGCTTATTGTTAGTACCTGTGAAACTCCACTATTTTTCTCATTTAGCCAAACATGAAGTTTTTCTTCCCTGACTGTGCTGGTAATTCAGTGCTCCAGCAACCATGACCTGACGAGTTAGACCAGCATATTCAGCTGCGGAGCACCTTCTAAGGAGTCTCTTTTGGCAGTCAGGAAGTGCCGTCTGAAAGAAAAAGAGGTGCAAAATCATTCCTACGCTTGGCAGCCTCCAGCTTCTTTGAGAGCCTGTTGGAGCTTCTGGCAACACAAGAAAATTAGAGCAGCTTTCCATTGCTGGAAGTGAAGTAGTCATGCATATCCTCTTAGCTGCATAATGAACTGGCTAGCTACTATGCTGGCCCGTCAGGTAGAGGTGGGACAAAGCAGCAGCAAGCGTCCTGGAGTTGCAGAGTAGGAAAAGGGAACTTAGGGAAGCAAATTCCTCAACGCTGCTGGCCCAGATCACCATCTTGGTCACCTTCCTCTTTCCTGTTGGTGATGGAGTTGCCACGGGCCTCTTGCCTTTTGCAGATGTAGTTGTGAGCAAAGTCATCAGGGCAGGCACTGAGCGTGACAGTTCTGCACAGATACCTTGTGTAATCCAGGTGCAGGGTAAATTGGTTTGTGTACTCCTCGTGCTGAGGTGGAGCCTGTTTGTGCATCCACAGAGCACCACGTAAGTAGCCTCTCTCCACAGAGCTGTGCAGTACGAATGCTGCCGTGGCAGGTCGGAACCAAGTGAAAAAGCTGCTCCACTGGCAACCCTGAATGAGCCCTGGGTGCTGTAGTGAAGTCTTACACACGAAGCCCTTGGGTTAGTTACCTCCTAATTTTCCATTTTTAACTCACGAGCACTACAGACAGTGCAGCTTATGGAGACTTTCTCACGGAAGGGGAAGGCTGGGTGGCAGTGGACTGAAGTAGCTTGAGATTCCTGGTGATCTTTCTGATGGTAATAAGATTTAGAGGATGACAACACAGGAGAAGAAACCAGCAGGCTTGGAGAGTGCCAGAGATACTGGGATCTGGCAGGGTGATTTATTGTCTGTAGCACTTGCAGAATAATGTATGCTCTATGAGTAACAACTCATCCTTTTGCAGCATGAAAATAACTGCTCAGAAACAAAATCCTGCCCATAGTAGCGATGCTGTAAAATGAATTCCACAGCTGTATTTTATCCCCGTGTTTCTGTGTTTCTGCTGGTATTGCAGGTAGAACTATGGTAAGCAATCTGGCAGAAGCTGAAGGAGGTCTGAACAGAGAAGAGCTTTCTCATGGGGAGCATGAACTGTTCATTTGCTAGCCTGATTGCAAAAACAATTAGTAAATAACCACCCTGAGCATCACCCAAAGACCTGGATTGTTTTCTTAATGTTGATGTTATTTTCCTACCTGCTTTCATTGCCCCAAGAGCTCACCTCATTCAGTGGTTCATATAGACCTATTGGGTTAAAAACCTCTGGACAGGAGGGACTATTGTTGAAGTTGAGCTTCTCACTTTGCTGTCACTGAAGCAGTTCTCTGGAAACATCATACCAGAGTGTGTGTTCATGGTCGCTGGTCTACTGATGTTCTCCAGCAAGGTGTCAGTGAAATGTTTTCATCTATTGCATCCATTACATGATTAATTAGCCCGTCAGCCTACCTCTTGTATCTCTCCCGGTGTCTTCTTTGAAAGGGGAGGTGATTTTTGAAGGACTCAGCATGATTGTTGAAGATACTGAACATAACTGGATCAGCCATATTTTACTTGATTTTTAAAGCCATCATCTTCACAGTGGAATCCATTCATTCCCACTGCATTGCATAGGTAAGTCCATTGAAAGTACAAATTTATAGAGAACAAGGTCTTAAAAATGCTAACGCCCTTGCTCTGTGAGCTCTGTGAGCTGACTGAAATAATTGCATTAGAGAAAGTGCAAAGTTTTCTAATCCTTTTGATTCATTATTAAACATTAAAACGGAATTCTGATAACGTTATCGGATGATCCTTTAAGTGAGCAAGCGAGTTTAGTGAATTTAAGTGTTTCTCTACTGAATATGGCGATGGCAATTCAGTGTAGGGGAAGTAGGTTGCTGGTGAGAGAAATTACAGAGATGCCTTGGACCATTTTAGTCATTTTCATCCTCTTCAGTAGCAGGGCAAGAATGGGAAAATGCATCTGTAACCCCAAACTGCAAAAGTCCTCTGCTATCACCTGTTTGAGGGAAAGAAA
This sequence comes from Elanus axillaris, assembly GCA_026212715.1. Classification (NCBI taxonomy): domain Eukaryota; kingdom Metazoa; phylum Chordata; class Aves; order Accipitriformes; family Accipitridae; genus Elanus; species Elanus axillaris. The sequence goes on from JANZLQ010000030.1 coordinate 24,976,929, forward strand.
TCCAAACCATCTCCTGCCTTTCCAAGAGCCAGAAGCATCAATGCTTCCACCCAAAGCTCTGGCTTTGTCCTGTCAACTTTTGTTGGGAAGGCTGATGTTGCCACCACAGGCATCTGCGTAGGAGGAATTCAGAATAGATGTCATGCAATTGATGTTTCAAAGCATAATGTTGTGTTAAAATTAATATAAATACATGAGGGGTACTTTGCTAGTTATATTATTAATTTTCATAATTAATTCAGCAAAAAAAATAAATTTTTAATTTACTTCAAGCTGCTGCAGTATTTCCAGTTCACCACATCTGAAAGCTGCAAAATGTCGATGTTCCTGGGTAAAGACTGTGCAGAATAGAAGTGAAGGGCTCTAGGAGCTTCCCGCTCCAGGCAGGGAAGCTTGTTTGCTGTGGAAATGCAGCTTGTGTACAGGGCAAGATCTGGAGCCCCTCCTCATTTAAAGAACATGTCTGGAGGACAGGATTCTTGAATTCTGCCCGCAGAGGGTAGGAGAGGCAATGCTCACTGCATCAAGCAGCAGTGACTAGCCATTTGTCATTATTTCCTGTGTTCAGTATGTGGCATCATGCCACAGAGTTAAGAAACCCCCCTTTGTTTAAAGGTCACCTCATCCAAGGGCTCTAAAACTGCAGGCTTATTTATCTCATGCCAAAATACGTGTGTGTCCTGCAAGTATGGGTAGGGTTATTGGGACAAACAAGGCAGAACTAGCCACAAGCTCTGGAGACGGAGCAGTCTAATCCCAGATTGTTTTGATGTTGACAAGATTCAGCTAGTGTGCACATGCAGTGTATGAGCATGCAGGTCTCAAGGTTAAAATAATGATTTTGTAGTGTACTGGTGGTTTCAACCACTTGAAATTTTACTGGCCTGGTACGTGGCATCCTTTACGGCGAAGGGCAGTGCTGCCATTTAAAAACAAGTTTGCTGCTGTTACAGGTATGTGTCTAGCGTGGGTGGTTTAACTGGTGTATGTACAGCCTGCCAAGCTGCAAGGGCTTCCACATAGCTTTTTTTCTTCTGAGCTGGCTTCCTTAAAGTGGTGTTTAGTAGAACTTGTACCTGCCATGCATTCTATGGATGTTGGGTTTGACTTTGTCAGACGTTGAGTGGTCGGACAGCATCTAACTCCAGTCTTCTTTTGTTGCTGCTTTTTCTTGGAGGGGGAGGAGGTGTAAACTGTATATAGCACTAAACATAGCAGAAAATGTAGAAAATACTCATATTTTCACAAGTCACTTGAGAATGATTGGTCGGAAAGAAGTGTGAGAGGGAAGGGAAGGGGAAAGGGATTGGTGCAGTGAAGAGGATGAACAGAGATGGGATGAAGGGGAAGACAGTAGCAAAACTGGGAAAGCTTCATTCAGGTCAAGGACGTAAGACAGGGTCTACATGTGGATGAGTTACAGCAAGTGGTAGAGCTCATTTGTTAGCTCCAGCTTCTCCTTTTCCTTGGGCACTGGGATCTGGCAGATCCTGTCCACCTGAAGCTGTTTGGATTCCCCTTCCAGCTTTCCAAACAGCACAGGATTTCAAGCATATTTACTTTCTGGAGAGTTTTTCTGCTCCTTTCTCTCCCTTTTTAAAAAATGTTTTCAAAGCTTCCCTGCTTTTTCAGCCAGGATTTGGAGGAGGGAAAGGCTTACCACTTCATGGCATTTTGTCCTTCCACCTAAGCACATTTGGGTCTGGGAACCTTCTTCCTAGCCCTGATGTGAGTCAGTGCAAACCTAGCCCTTCTGGATAGGGAACAGAGAGCCGGGATTTTGGAAGCATGCATCCAAGCATGCAGTGCAGAGACTGGAACAAGTGCTAAGACCAAGCACGCATGATGTCTGTATCAGAGGTGCTGGCACAGAAGAGTGGACGGAAAGTCCCTGGGGTTTGTGTCTGTCAGGCAGATTTGATCATTTCTGTAGCAAGTTGTCATTCAGCAAAACAGAGCACTGGAGTGAACGGGCTGCTTCAGTAGGACCCCAGTGGCAGATATGTCAAGTGTCAGGTGCCTTCCCAAGGCTTTGGGTTATCTTTTTTTTTTCTCTGCCATTTCTGCTTGCTCTTCCCCTCTGACAGAGCCTACCTCTTCTCTTGAACCTACCTCTCTAGCTGGAAGAATGGAAACTATTTTGGTGGTAGCTGGGGCTGAATGATTTCTGCTGCAGGACTAGATCTCTTGATTTGTCACAATCTTTTTTTGTGGTTTCCATAATAGAAGTTGTCTGTACCTGGGCTTGAATGAAAAGCTGAGGCTAATGGAAGTTCTCAGTGGGATCCTTAGGCTGTATAGCTGTAGGCATTTAATTTAGGAGTCAGAATTAAGAATGCAGGCCAAGCCTTAGAGGCAATGGTCAGATAGTGACTTCCCGAAAGTCAAGTTTCTGAACACGCAAGCTGAGAGTTTACTTCTCACTGACTACATACAAACTGATCGCTTAATATTAGGCTACTGAAATAACATGTCTGAAATCAGACGGTGTATATACCTCCATGTGACAGTAAAAGCCATTTGTATATTGTAACATTTTGATGTTAAAATGAAGACTTATCATAATCACCTTGGGTTTTGTTTTACTTTCTCTGTTTCTCTTCCATCCCACTCTTTTCACTGTCTTTTCTCTAGCCTGTGTTCTGTTTTGTCTGTGCTCCTCTGCATTCGTAGTGGTCAGAGAAATGAGAGCAGCAGGTTTGCGGTCCCTTTGCCTCATGAATCTCCACATCTCCTCCCTCTTCTCTTCGTTGGAGGGGGGCTTGATAAAACAGAAAGAGTAGACTGTGAGATGGATTGTCATGGGGTGGGTTCAGTTTGAAACAGCTGTGTGTCTTGCCCATTTTGTCTCTCTGCTGATTTGACACCCTGCTCAAATGGCTGAATTTGAAGAGTTCATAATGTCTTAAAATTTGGAGTGCTTTTGCAGTGTATTTCAGAGAAGGGAACTGACTGTATCCTAAGCAATAAAAAACTAGCAGAGCCTGCAAAGATCGGGCAGAAAAGTTTTTCCCCACAGAATTATTATTACTCAAAACAAAAAACAGAGCACCACGTTCAAACCATGTTTTGTTTAGCTGTATTAATTGTCATATGTTTGTAAAACGTGCTTTCATCCTCAGTTCATGTTTCCTGAATATCTGAACAGAGATACCAGGTACGCACAAAGCAAGTGATGGGCTAAAGTGAACAGACTTTAGACTGGGAGCTGTATTTTAACCAGAGTCTGTGAAGATCAGATTGCACGCAGAGATTTGTTTGATCCAGTTCCTGTTATCTGCAACCACGGATTAAGTATACAGTTTTAAGTGTCTAAAATTAAAGGTATTCTATGCAATGATGTTAATAATTAACTAAAATCATGTTGAATTCAAAGGTAGACTTGTGTTTAAACAGAGATGGAAGTATTTTTGAGGTCAATGCACTGCACAATTGACTTAATGAAACACACAAGAGCAAGAACATAATCTGCAAAAAACCAATGAAATGCACAAAATTCAGTGTTAACTAATTAAAGCTAACAAAAGGAGGAAGATGCATCTGTATACAATTTATCTTTGCAAAGGCTTTCATGTAGAAACAGAAAAGCCTAGATCTACATCTAAAACCTGTGAGCACTTGGTAAAAGCATTTATTCATAGAATCATAGAATCATTTAGACTGGAAAAGACCTTTAAGATCATCAAGTCCAACCACAAACCTAACACTACCAAGTCTACCACTAAACTATGTCGCTAAGCTCTACGTCTTTTGGATACCTCCAGGGATGGTGACTCAGCCACTTCCCTGGGCAGCCTGTTCCAACGTCTGACAATCCTTTTGGTGAAGAAATATTTTCCCATATCCAATCTAAACCTCCCCTGGTGCAACTTGAGGCTGTTTCCTCTCATCCTATCATATTCAAACATGTATATCTAACAACCATTCATACAAACCTGTGAATGATCCCCAAAAGAGACATAAGGACAGATACACCCATTCATTTATTAGGAAAAGTGCCCCAGCAAATCATTGTGAACATCTGAATGTGGAACTGGGCCAAGAGTGGCATCACACAGGCAAACTTTCTAATTTCCAGTCAGAAAGCTAGTTGCTACATTTTGTACTAAATCTAGCATATTAATCATCTTGGGGGGACAGCTGCTAAGTATAAAATTGCAAAAATTGGTAGGATAGATCAGAAATAAAAGATACTGGTATCATTGTTAGAGAGGGAGCAGAGCTCATGCTAAAAACTGCTTTTCCCCTGCAGTGATCTGTAGATCCACCGGAACACCTGAATGATAATTCTGTGATTTGCAAAGGCACCATAACTCATTTGGTTTTTCATGCTTCCAGAATTCTGGCAACAGAAATGAGACAATCTGTTTGATTTCCTGGGTGAGAGGAATAAACAATGCTGTTTTAACATACTACACAGTCTGTCACTTTTGCATTTGATAGTGCCGTTCATATTGTACCCTAGGCCAGCTGTGGGTGTGTAGTCATGACTGGAGCAGGTATTTTAAAAACTGGATTTTGGTGATTGGTTGTTCTGAAATACAGCAATCTAAGGACAGGGAAAGAAATATTTGAGATTGACAACTAACACCATCATGAGTAGTAAAGTTTAGTACCTTATCTGAGTCTCTTAGACTGGTTGATTAAAACAGGATACTAAAAGGATTAATCATTAAGGCTTCTAAAATAAACTTGTGTGTGATTCATGGAAGGGTGGAAACTTCACCATCTAGTGGCTGCCAGTCGGGTCAAAGGCGCCCTGTTAGCAGGGTTCAGTCACTGACCAAGCAAGTGCAGACAGAACACGTTTTAATTTTAGGCTCTTGAGACTGTATACTTAATCCGTGGTTGCAGTTAACAGGAACTGGATCAAACAAATCTCCGTGTGCATTCTCATCTCCTCAGACTCCAGGAAGTTACAGCTCCTGATCTGAAGTCTGTTCACTTTAGCCCATCATCCACTTTGTGCATATCTGGTCTCTCTGTTCAGATATTCAGGAAAGAGGAACTGAGGATGAAAGTACGTTTTAGAAACGTGTGTTTTTCTTGTAACCAAATGAGGGTTAGTACACCTAAACAAATAAAGCATAGTTTGAACATATTGCTCTGGTTTTATTGTAAGTAATAATAATTCTGTGGGGAAAAATTTTTCTGTCTAATCCTTGTAGGATCTGCCTAAACCTTGCAGGCTCTGCTAGTTTTTTTATCGCCCAGGGTACAGACAGTTCCATTTAGTGAAATACACTGTGAAAACACTCTGTTTTTTAGGATATTTGTGAAATCTTGAAGCTTGCTAGCCTGAACAGAATTCTGTAATTCTGGGAGAATGCAAAAGCAAGCGGTGCTTCCTCTGTTTGTCATTTATCTAGCATGGCTGCCTTCATCTGCTGTACAACCGAAGGGTGCAAATAGCTTCATAGAAACAACAGTTAAATTTGGTTTAGATAAATGGCACTGATGCTTGTGGAAGTGCAGAAAAAGGTTGGTTTGTGCTACGAAGATACAGATAAGGATCCCATAGCTTCAGGTAGTCACTTGGACGAGATCTCTTGTTTTCTTAAAGATATTACAGTGTTAATACTTTCACTACACAGCTCTGGCAAGTGCAGTAGCACTAGATAACTCATAATCTGTCTAATGGAAACAAATAGCTATGGACACATGTCAGAATAATTAGTGTTGAGTCAAGTTAATTTGATTTGTTCATTTAACAAATTGAATTGTTTCAGCTAATTATATAGCGTGGCACAAATGCAATGAGGGATATTCAGAGAAGAAAACTATCCCTTTGTTCCTCCACTAAATTAATGGAACTATAAGGGAAATAATACTCTTAGAGTATGCCGACAATGACCAGCTTCATATGCTGAATTTTGCAACCTCCATTATGGCGTGACTTTTCCTGGGCTTCTTGATGGACTTCCCGATGCAGCTTCCTCCCCGTAGCCCCAGACTACTCTCTGGAGAAGCCCATTTTGGGTGTTCTTCTCCACTACTACATGAGGAGCCTGCCTTTCTCTGTTAGACGGGGACGTCTCAGCCAGGTGTGTAAGATTGTGTCCCTGCCTCCTGTAACTCTGATGAAGAAATGCACAAAATAAAGGACTGATCAAAATTCTAGTACCTTTTCAACTTCTTGGACTATTGCATTTTGTAAGTGGGAATGATGGTGGCTTAGGAGGTTAGGGGTATTTAAAGTTTACTGATAATAAATACAGAAATATGTAAAATTCAATTTTGGGGGTTTACATAGAAAAAATACTCTATGTGAAATCAGCCTGACTCCCCTTTCTCCTTTGCAGTGTATCCTTTTATAGATTATAGCATTTTTACTCTGTTCTGTTTTTCTTTTTTTGCTCTTTTTTTTTCTTGAACATTTTGAGAGTGAAGCTGGCAAAGTATAGAGCAAAGAAGTCGTATTTACATGTTTTCATGATTTTAAAAATCTATACTCTTTTCAAAATCAATTCAGCACTGATTACTTCAGAAAGCTTGCAGAAGAATGCTCTGATGCTTCTGGTTTAGCTAATGTTACTTAGTCTTTCTATTCCCTATGAAACAACACTTTCATGACATAAAAGTAGCAAAGCAACAGGCAGAGTTCAGACCCCTGTGGTGCTTGGTAGGGTACAAATATGCTTGGAAAACTTGAAACAAAAATTTGAAGCAAAATGTGAGAGAGATATCTTTGTCTATATCTTTGTATGATGATGCTTTAACATAGATTGGAACACTGAGGTAGGAAGTCTCGGATCTGTATAGCTGTGGTTGGCCTCCTCCCAGTTTTGTGTCCAAGTTGTAGTCTCCTGTCAACCTCACCGCGTACGTCTTGGTGCGTACTTTGGTTCTACTTGAACACATGATGAATGGTTCCCTTCGCAGGAGAATTTGAATATAGACATGAGATGGGTGTCAGAGGTAGCATGCTGCAGCTTTTAAAGTTACGAGTGTTTTGTCTGCATGGAAAAGCATCAGGCTGTGCACAGATGCCCATGTCAGGTCTAAATGTGTTAACTTGAGGGCAAGAAGCAATAGAGTTGGGCAGCATGGTGCCCTAACCAGAGGAGCACGGCCTGATTTCTTGTGTGGCCGGCAGGACTAGGGCAGTCATCGTCCCCCTGCTCTCAGCCCTGGTGAGGCTGCACCTCGAGGACTGGGTTCGGTTTTGGGCCCCTCACCACAGGAAAGACACGGAGGTGCTGGAGCGTATCCGGAGACGGGCAACGGAGCTGGAGAGGGGCCTGGAGCACCAGTCCTGTGAGGAGCGGCCGAGGGAACTGGAGAAGAGGAGGCCGAGGGGGGACCTGACCGCTCTCCGCAACTGCCTGAAAGGGGTTGTGGTGAGGTGGGGGTCCGTCTCCTCTCCCACGTACGTGCACCAGGGGAGGTTTAGGTTGGATATTAGGAAATATTTCTTCACAGAAAGGGTTGTCAGACACTGGAAGAGGCTGCCCAGGGAAGCGGCGGAGTCACCATCCCTGGAGTTATCTAAAAGACGTGTAGATGTGACACTTGGGGACACGGTTTAGTGGTGGACTTGGCAGTGCTAAATTAATGGTTGGACTTGATGACCTTGAAGGTCTTTTCCAACCCAAATGATTCTATGATTCTATGATAATGAGTATGTAGGGAGCCATATTCATGTTCAGTGTGGACAAACTCAGAAGCTAATTCCCCCGAATCAGGTGAAGAATCTGCCTTCTTGCTAAGCTTTGTCTGTTTTATTGTTTCCATATCCTCTCAGTCTCATTTTCCTTTTTTGTTTTTTTTTAAAGTCCGTGTATTGGTTGCACCCCATCTGTTCTGCATCTTGTAAGCCTCATGGGCACGTGCTCTCTTCTCTTCATGTTTCCACAGTGCCTGGCAGGGACTCATAACTGGAAGTCCAGGTTCTACCGAAATGTAGTAAGTACAGGTCTAACCCGGATCTTCTGAATCTCTTCATCCAAAGCATTAGATGTAATACCACCAAATCGGTCAATTGCGTGTGTAAGCTTTACTATTAAAATAATTCTATGAGTTGTATATTATAAACCATGTCACAGTAAGAAGTGGGAATTGCTTTGGTCCTAGGCAGCAGTGTCTGGTTCCAGCACATCTCTGGCTGGAAATGCCTGAGCACAGCAGAATGGATTCACTGGCTCAACTTTCGTTGGACTTGAGAGAAAACTTGTGGACACCCTAATCTGTGTTTCAGGTCTGTGGCTTTAAATTATGACACAATAACCTGTTCTCTGTTGAAGTATGTTTCATTTCACAAGGAAAATCTTAAAACATTAATTACTAAAAAACCTCATGGCTTCCTCTTGCTACTGTAGTACAAGTGTAAACCTTCAGTACTTTGTAACTTATGGCAGAAGTTAAAAAGAGACTGTTCACAAAATCACGGAGTTGTTGAGGTAGGAAGGGACCTCCAAAGTTCATCTAGTTTAACCCCCACAGCTCAAAGCAGCATCAGCTAGAGCAAGTTACTCAGGACTGTGTCCAGATGGTTTTTGAATATCCCCAAGGACGGAGGCTCCACAACCTCTCTGGGCATCCTGTTCCAGTGTTTGACCACCCTCATAGTACCAGTTTCTTCTGTGCAACTGCACACAGACCTCTGAATTCCTGCTGCGTGCACTAGTGTACAGGCACTTCAGAGGCGCCTAGGCACAATGATTTCCCAGGAAAGGTATGAGCCCGTGACACTTCCCTGTAGGCGTACCCTCGTATATGTGCATATACTTGATGTGCTCACCCTTCAGCCCTCTATTGATCGCGAGGTCTCTCCTGGCTGTGTCACCCTGCACCCTTTGCTCCACCGCTTCCTCCTCATCCTCACCATTTGAAAGCTGTACCCACCAGGCCGGCCAGCCCGTTGGCAGGGTCACTTTTGGCCCATTCTTCATTCTTATTCAAGGCAACTTGAGACCAGTGGAGCCTCGTGCAAAAGCATACAGGATTTAGATGCAACAATACTGATAACGATACTGATAAAACAGGATGATGAAGAATGTTTTTGTGAAGATCGGTGATGGGAGCAGGCAAGGTGAAAAGGCAGGAAACAGGGAAATAGCCCCCTCTCCTCTGAGGAAATAATTTAACAAAAAGGAGAATATGAAACAGTTGTATGCTTCTGTCATTTATTTAATCTCTAAAATTGTTGATGAGAAAGACCTGTATTTTAAAGATCTCAACTGTCTGCTGTTGACAGAATTCGGCTGAACTTGTGTGTGTGTAGACACACACATATGCATACATAGATGGCCAAAGAAAGTACTTCCTTGTAAATAAAAACTGATTGTCTCTACTTAAAAAAGGAAAGAATCCACAATATGTATGACCCACCCTGTGTATGATCATCAGACTGAAACATTTATACAGCATTTCTCCCACAGCATTTTAAAATTCTGAACAACAAATATAGAGTCAAATTCTGTCTTGTGTCCCTGCAATGGGCAGCTTATTACAGGCTGTGTTTTAATAGTCTTTCTTGCACCCATGTGTCAGATTAAATGGTAGAAATGCCAACTGGATGATAATGTCGTATCATTTCTGGAAGTATTGGCTTTTAAAGTTAATCTTCAATGGGATGCTTTACTGTAGGCATGTGCATACATTAGATAACCTTGGCATGCAAAGCATATTTTAAGACCCACATAATTTTGAAACATCCTTTAATATTCAGTGAAGGTCATGATACATTCCATGCACATAAGATCAGAAACAGACCTTCCAGGCTTATTTTACCTCTCAGGATAAATACCAAATTGGGAGTCCACAGTGATGTATCCTCTTTTTCTGTAGGACAATTAATGTGGCACAACAAGCTTTTCCATGCTGTTCCCCTGACATTTCTGGCATCTTTAAGTGTGAGGTCAGAAAATGCACTTTAGTAACTAAATTCCAGCAGCTGATGCTACCAGTACTGTCCAGAATCAACCTGTTAAACCACAGGCAATACCATCTGTAACTACTTCTGTTACCACTTTCTGTTTATCCACTGACAATACATAAAAAATGAACAGCTGCTTCCTTAAGTTTTACGTTTAATCAACATCATTTTATATCCACAAAATAAAAGACTAACCCTCTGTAATTCAGAGGGTTTGTAATAAACAACATGCTTACAGATTTTCACATTGAGTTAGCTGCTGCTTAGAAGAAGGAAGAAGTGCATGTAAGATTAGATTGAAAATAGTTCTGTGAAATCTATCTGGCCCCTTTATGGAACAACCTGCTACCCAGGGGAGAGGAGAAAAGCAAATCCTGGCCTTGATGTCAAAACAATGTAAACTACTTTTTGTATGTTGACTCGTCTAACAAGTGAGGCATGAAAACAAAAGTGCAGTGCCCTGAGTAGCGGCAGTGAATATTTTATCTTACCAACAAAAAGCAACAAGACACTAAATCCTTAAAGCATATGCTGTGCTGAGAGTGTGCTCTCATTGTGACAGTAATGGTGTTTGCAATCCCAGCTGCACTCAAGCCTGTGCTGTAAAAGCACCCATTTCTCAGAACGCATGTTGCTCCCTCTTACCCTTTACTGGCCCTTAGCCAGATGAAGAAGCTTTTCTCTGTTGTTCATGTTGCCCCATATAAACATATGTTTAAACAATTTTTTTTGCCCAAAGTGAAACTGGAGAGATTTTGGCAAGGTTAGTTCTGAAATTTTCACAGTGCTGAGAGGTATCTTTAGGTGGCTTTAGGATTTTTGTATGTAAACCGGCCTTTCTCTGACTTTTTACAAATACCCAACACAATACATTTCTAAAATTTAGTGGCTGGATCCTCACAGAAACGTTGAAGCGGGAGTACCACTGCTGTTGCTGTGATTTGGTTGTTTGAGTGTGGTTGGTAAGAATATTTAGAGGGTGACTCAGTGGCAAATATTTGCCACTTTCTGTTGGAGATTGTTTTGACCAAGTCTAATGAGTTAGTGAGTTGATTATGAATAAAGAAAGATGCTGCTCCGGGAATGTGTTTGAATGTGTGTGCTTTCCGTTTTTCCTGGCACCCACTTGTTCCGTGTTCCCTCCAGGCTGAGGCATGAGATTCAAAGGGAGTTGGAGAATGTTGCTTATAAATTATGGAGTCACCGCCTCGTGGTTACTGACCTGTCTTCAATAACGTCAGCCTATCCTTCACAACTCAGGTTTTGCTCCTGTCTTTTGTCAACTTATAAGGTTTCTACATCTCCTGCTTAAGATTTTTCCCCATCGCCGCATCCCTTTTCAGTCCAGGTCTTTTGTGTGGAGTCCCAACAGTCCTATGCCTATTCCTTGTTTCCTACATATTTGAGCCATTTCCTGCATATTTTCCTACAATATTTGAGCAATTCAGGAAGTTCTGAGTGATTCATTAATGGGATTACATAGTAGCATTTCAAGACATCCTAGTACTGCTTTGGAGAGACAGCTTTGGAGAACCTGGGTGGAGAGATCTAGAGAAAGTGAGGAAGCAATGTGGCAGGTGAAAAAATGTGTTCAGGAGATCTATGGATTGTGACGTGGTAAAGAAGGGCTTAGCAGAAGGCACAAATTAAATCCTGGAATTATGCAGAACATGCATAATTCCTGCTAACTATGAACAGTTGGGTTCTGCATTATCCAGAAGTAAGAGCAGCAAGCGGGTCGCTTCCAGCTCTGCTTCATTCTTGGGTTCGGTCTCCCGTTTCGGGGCACCCTGTCCACCTCCCGCAGGCAAAACCGCAGCAGAGCCTCGGGCAGCTCCTGGGTCCCGGGTGAGCTCTGGTCTCTGCTCAGACCCGGGATGCGCACCTCCCCACAGGAGATGTCGCTGGCCTGGACAGCAGGCACCCCAGCATGAGAACTAAAGCTCTTCTGCTTTTAGAAGTGGGGCTGTTCAGGTAGATACGCCCAGTATAGCTTTAACCCAGTTACTTGGGGTACCAGTGGCAAGTGAATCTGCGTAGCACACATTTTGTGCTCAAGCACCCAAACCTGCTTGGGTGCTGGCTGCAGGCTGGATTCTCAGCTCCCACGTATTTATTGCTGTTGGTACCTAAGCTTGGTGAGTTTACATTGGGAATTACTGGCATTTCTGCAATCACATTTCTGACTGTACTGTAGGTATCCAGTTATCCTCACACAATAGGCACTTTGTAATAGAAACATTATGCAGATGGGCCAAAATAATAAAATAAAACATTTGCAACTAAGTTTATTAAGTTGCTAAAATGTAAATTGCCATTTATCCAAAGACCCATTTTTCCCTTCCAGTATCCATTGATGTCCAGGATATAGCTCGAACCTCTAAGAAAAGAAATTTCTGAAAATGATAATACACTGGTTTTGTTTCCATTCATTCACTGACTAAACCCTCTAGAAGTATCGACATGGCTTCTGACCTTACTGCAGTTTAAGTTCTTTCCCCAAGTGACTGTCAAGCAAAGATAGTCCTAAAATATTAGGGAAAAAAATAATACCATGGTGAAAAGTTTATTGGCATCGAGAGGATAGGATTGTTTTTCACCTAGCAATGCCCTAATTTTATTGTAATTTTAAAATTCTGTTTTACAGATTGACTCTCCAGTCAAGCTCCAGATGCACGCGCTTGAGTAGCCTCAACCTCCCTATGGACTCAACAAATGTATCACGAAATGGCATTGCTCACTGGGAATGCAGATCCTGAGTTCAGCTCCTACTCCTTCAATAACTTGGAAAACCTGTGTGAAGTGCAAACCGAGAAAGGATTCTTCTACAAAAAGGCCAAACTTCTGCACCCTGGGGAAGACTTGTGCTGCTTAGCCCGCCTGGATGACCGGACCAGGTTTGTGATCATCAACGTAGGTGGTATCAAATACAAAGTTCCATGGACCACCTTGGAGAACTGCCCCTTGACCAGGCTTGGGAAGCTAAAATCTTGCAACAATTATGATGAGATCATGAACATCTGCGATGATTATGATGTTAGCTGCAATGAATTTTTTTTTGACCGTAATCCTAGTGCCTTCAGGACGATCATGACTTTCCTGACAGCTGGGAAGCTGAGGCTTCTCAGGGAGATGTGTGCTCTTTCTTTTCAGGAGGAGCTTGTGTACTGGGGGATAGAAGAGGACCACCTGGAGTGGTGCTGTAAAAAGAGATTACGACAGAAAGAGGAGGAGGCAGCTGAGGCCAGGCTGTATGAAGGGGAGATGGTATTTAGTGAAACTACGCAATGTGCCTTCCAGGACAATAGCCGATTGAGTTTGTGCATGCGAAAGCTCAGGGATATGGTGGAGAACCCCCACTCAGGGATCCCAGGAAAGATCTTTGCTTGTATTTCAGTCTCTTTTGTTGCCATCACTGCAGTCAGCCTCTGCATCAGCACCATGCCAGATGTCAGAGAAGAAGAAGATCGGGTAAGTGCAGCTTTTCTGAGAGTAAAGCGTGTTTTGTGGTGTTGTCTATTCAGGGAAGGTGATGGGCAAAGTCACTCCAGAAATCATGCAGGTATTGCGTTCCGGTTTTATGATGTGGAGGGCTGGCCGGGGTAGAGCACAGAAAGCGTTAGATGTCCCTTATTACTGAGGGAAGATTGGGCCAAACTCTGCCTTGCCCGCGCAGCTTTGCCAGTTCACACCAGCAGGCAGCCTTACCCAACAGATTTGTTTTCTGATCTCTCTAACCAGATGACAAACTAGCTATTATGGGTATAAAAATCAGCCTTGCTTGAAGCTTAATGTTTTGAACTTAGGTTTTGAACTAAGAGATCAGTTTTCCTTAAAGGTACTTTAACATGCCACTTTGAATGAACTGTCAGTACCCCACTGTTAAAACCACATCTCAAATATTTTGATGCTATAGGTGAGGTAAAAGGCAGGGCAGCTGAGGCAGCAATTTAACAGCAGAAACAAGGCAAATGTCCCAATATTCGGATATGCTTAGTATTCTCAAGTGGAAGCTGTGGATGCGGCATGCCCTTGAAAATCAAGTCTTATGGATATTTTGTTTATTCTTTAGTTCAACAAAATTCCTAAGGGTTTAATCCTGTATTTGTGCAAGCAGTTCACTTTCCTAGGATTAGCTCTATGTAGGCCAGTGAGACCTCATCTGAAGGTTGATAGAGGAGGACATTCATGCTCTCGTTAAATACGTGCTGAAACGCAATCGAAGGGGTTTGGGTGGTGGGGGCTTTTTGAAGAGTTCATGGCCTCTTTAGTTTTACTCAAATCCAAGCTTGACACTAAACGTTTGGGCTTATTTCCCAGCTCCGTGGTCACTGAAGTTGACTGTGAACTTCAGCTACAGTACTTCACCCCATCAAGTTCTGCCTCGCAGCGGAAGGCTGAGCTCTCCTGAAAGCAGGACCCTTCTTGCGTGCTGTCGCCCAAGTGCCGAACGGCTCATCCCTCACTGCCACTAGCAGAAAAGAGGGCGGTTGTTACCTGACAGGAGGCATTTACTGCTTGGTAGCATTGAAAGTAAAAAGCATTCTGATGGCAAATGGGTCCGGGGACTCCAGAGAGATCCCTGCGTTTGACTTGAGTACCTTGTGTACATTTAAACCCACCCTTTGCGTGCGAAGTATGCTCAGGCTGAGTTGTTTGATGTGGAATCAGACTCATTCAGTAGCAGGCAGGAAAAAAGACAAAACATTTGGTATGTTGTTCGATATTGGATTTATTAGAAGATCTTTGTTTTTAAAGCTTTTTATGATCTAAAATTTGAGGATAATAGTACTGGGTACTAGTTACAAACTATATTGTCCTAATAATTTTTTTAAAAGATCATTTCCAAAACGCGTGCCTTTTACTGTAATTAACTAGCAGTGCTCCAGTATGCTGGAATTTTAAGCACAAGCAATATTTTACTGTTGAAAACTGAGATGTATTTAGTGTTTGGATGTTCCTGGGTCTAAGTGAGAGATGAATAATTGCTTCAGAATTACCAGAGTTTAGGCACCTTGTGTTCTTTAATAGGCTAATAATACTGGTTGTGTGGAGCAGGTTAATAATGAGGGTAGAGCAAGCATATGAGAGAAGCCTGGATTTCTTGGTAAGCTGAGGCCAGTAAAAGGAGCACATTTTCATAGCCAAATGCAAAATTGTACAATAAAGATGAATACAGACTTGCTTTTGCAAAAGCAGAGTCTGATTCCCAAAACGAGACTCTAAATAGGATTTAGGGTACAAGCAACTGAATGTAATTGCAGTATTGCAGCCTAAAGTCAGAAGGGTTACTGTGATCCTTGAATATGTAAGCTGGCGAGTAGTGATTAGAAGCTGAAAGATGATTTTGTGCCTGTATGCGGCATCGCTGAGACTGACACTAGAATACTGCAGTCACTTCTCAACGTTCGTATTTTTAAATGGTGTTTTGAAAAATTGGAAAGGGTGAAAAAACCTATAAATGTTAGTCATCTGGAGAAAATGCCATACAATAAGCAACTTGAACATTTCCGTTTGTTTAGATTATTGAAAAGAAGGCGAGTGGCTTAAGCAAATAAGTGGGGTTTATGGGAGGGAGGAGAACTGTATCATCTAAAAGACCTTTAAATTAAGCAGGGAGAGGATACATGGTTAAAAGGTGAATCCTGGTAAATTCATATGGGAAACTAGGTGCCAGTATTCAATACCACAGTGATTAATTACTGGGGCAGACTAGGAAGAGAATTAGTGGATTTTGTATTTTTTGATGTATTCAGTTGAAAGCTCAGTGCCCTTCAGTGGTAGGTAGCCTTCTGCTAAACACACTCTACCTCAGTCAAAAGTAAATTACTGATTTCAGTTCAGGTTCCAAAGGTGAAATGCTTGCAATACAGAGGAGATCGGAATAAATGATTTGATGTTTTTCTCTGCCCTTCAATTCTAAAAGCACAGAGCTCCTGCAAATAGGCTTTGTTCTGCCCTTTACGCAGGGAAGGCCTGTGGACAGAGTGGAAATAGTTACTTTGTTTGAGACAAAGGTGGTTCTGTAGCACAGGGTACAGCTGAAGGATCACTTCTTACATAGCTTATTTCACCCCTAATGTTCTTTGCCTGCTACTGAATCAATGCAGGTCAACGCTCATAACTGAGCTGTAATTAGTCATGCCAGGAGTCATACACAGGGACTGATTTTGGTCCTGCACAAATGGATGTAAATACCCAGGTAGACCTTTTCAACCTCAGTAAGGCTGGGCCAAGGAGTCGGGCATCTACCCACATGGAATTGCCTGTAGGATCAGAGACCTAGGCTGCCAACTCCTGGCATGTCATCTGTACACGGCTTAGCAAGCCGATGCAGCTCATCAAATAACAGGTGTGGCGAGAAGAGAGCTCATGAGAATTCAAAGTCATGTTAATCATCCTGAGCTGTATTCCTAGTACCTAGTTTAAAATTTGTGCCCAGGGATAGCTCTTCGGTCTGGTGTTGCAGTTTCCTAACAAGCAGAAAATGTATGTGCATCCCTCCTGGCTAAGGAACAAATAAACAGCAAATATTAGTTCAAGGACACACCATACTCAGTGCCTACATTTTCCAGGCTCTCTGGCTGGCTTTACTGTTGGTTCTGTGTCAGAGCTATCGTAGATACTGTGGCTAACAAGCAGTGGTCTTTTCCTTGAGCTGGCATTTTCCAGAAAACAAAAGCTTTTTGTGCCACCTATCTGTCCTGTTACTGCTTCAGGGAAAGAGAGAGGAACCAATCATGAAAAAAACCATGCTGGAGAGCAGTTTTTCATACCCAGGTCCTTTAATGTCGTCTGAATGACCGGCTGTTACACCCAGTGATGTCCTGCAGAGGTGTAAGTGATGTCACACAGATCTAAGTGTGGGACCTTGAAAGTTGGAAGTAGTCACCAAGTCGGTGAGGAAATTACTTTAGGTGCCTGTCTATCTCTTTCTTTTAAAATACAGAAGATGAATCAATCATACAATTTTGGTAACTTTATTAACTGCTCCAGATGTTCTCAGTGACAGTGGCAATCCCTAGTGGTTTAGCAAGAGTGGGAAGGATTGTATTCCCGTGTACCATAGCTGTCTTGTTCTTACTAATGGTCATCCTGATTCATCTCAAGCATTGCTCTTTTTTGGAAATAGTATCATGTATTTCAGATGCTGCACAATTATCAATAAAGCTAACAGAATCAGATCCTAAACTACTTTTTACTTACCCAGCTAGGACATACATTTTATTTTGTCAATCTTTTTCTCATTTAGCTTTTATTTACTGCTTAAATTAAATAAACCCCACCAATCCAGTAATGCTCATGATAGCCGCTTCTGGAAATTTCAGGAAAGGGACACTTCAGATATATAAAGAAAACAAACCTGTGAAAAGAGTCGGGTTCTTCCATGTAAAGTAACAAAGCAATAATTGATTTTTAATTTCAGAATTTTCAGAATGGGAGATTTCTATGCAAGATGTAGATTTAATGGTGAAAAGTCCCCTCTTAAGGCAAAATACTGCTGAGACAAAATCGTAGGCACTGAGTTCTTCCAAGGCCACCACAAAATGATCTCCAAGACATAAAAATAGCCAGAGGCACAGAGTATCCTTAAGGCATTTTAGGCACATGATGCCTTTAAGTGGGCTTCTCAACTCTCTAAACAAATGGCAGGGATCAAGTGACTCAAGAAAAGCAGCTAATACATCACAGGAGTCTTAAACCAGCTGGGGATACATTACAGCAAAAGCTTTAACAACACAGTAAGAGCTGAACAGCCAAAAGACATTGAGAGATTCAACTGAAAGCCAGATGGTCATCATCCGAGACTCTTCATTTTTTTCTTGGTGAAAACAGAAATGTCAACCATTTCTCTCTGAAGGAGAAAGCTTCTTTCTATTGTTAGACAGTCTTCCTCATCGCAGAAGAAGGGTGGTGAACTCAGAGATAAACATCAAGTGTTTTGTCCTGATTCACAAAAGCATATTATAGGCCTGAGTCCCGCTGAACTGAATCATTTTTAGTACCGCAATGGAAAACAGGAGAAGAAGATCAGAGAGTTCTTCCTTCTTCACCGTGCTTTCTAACGTATCAGGAAAACCTAGTCTAATTAAAGATGCTGTGATAGGAAGTTACAGTGCAGTAACCTTCAGCTGAAGAACGTTACAACAAAGAGAGAGAGACTCATAAATAATGAAGTTAATAATAGCTCATAAAGAAGCCTGAAACTATTTAACCTTCTAAGCTTAATTTACACACTGTGCTTCAACTTTCATATTGGTGGGGATGGGGAATAGATAAATTGCAAATGTGCATTTTAAACAATCTTGTGACTAAAGATTTCATTTCACAAAGGTGCACACAAAAGTAATTTCAGACAAGGTTAAGAGAGTCTTGTATAATGATTCTCAACAGCTTTTCATAGACAAGCTGTTGATGGAGGGGCTGGATGAGCAGTGAGGTTGGTTGAAAACTGGCTGAATGGCCGTGACACAAAGTCTAGGTGGAGGCGGGTAACTCGAGGTGTACCCCAGGGGTCCACGCTGGGTCCGGTCCTGTTCAACATCATCATTAGTGATCTGGAGGATGGAGCAGAGCACACCCTCGGCACGTTTGCTGATGACACAAACTTCAGATGAGTGAGTGACAGACCAGAGAGTTCTGCTGCCATCCCAAATGATCTCAACAGGTTAGAGAAATGGGCTGACAGCAACCTCGGGAAGTTCGGCAAGGAGAAGTGCAAAGTCCCGCGCCTGGCGAGGAACAACCCCCCCCACCAGTATATGCTGGGGGCCAACCAGCTGGGAAGGAGCTTGACAGAAAAGGACCTGGGGATCCTGGTAGACACCAGGTTGAACACGAGCAGCAACGTGCCCTTGTGGCAGAGAAGGCTACTGGTATCCTGGGCTGCGTTAGGTAATGTGTTGCCAGCAGGTCGAGGGAGGGGATCCTTCCCTTCGGCTCCGCACTGGTGAGGTCACACCTGGAGTCCTGTGTCCAGTTCTGGGCTCCCCAGTACAAGAACAACATGGGCATACTGGAGAAGGTCCAACAAAGAGCCATGAAGATGATGGACTGGAGCACCTCTCCTATGAGGAAAGGCTGAGAGAGCCGGGACTGTTCATCCTGGAGAAGAGAAGGCTCAGGGGTGATATTATCAATGTCTACAAATACCTGGAGGGAGGGTGCAAAGAGGACAGAGCCAGGCTCTTTTCCACAGTGCCCAGCAACAGGACCAGAGGCCATGGGCACAAACTGGAACACGGGAGGCTCCCTCTGAACATCAGGAAATGCTTTTTGACTTTGAGGGTGGCCAAGCAGTGGGACAGGTTACCCAGGGTGGTTGTGGTGTCTCCATCCTTGCGGATACTCAAAAGGTGTCTGGACATGGATGTGGGCAGCCAGGTGGCCCTGTTTGAGCTGGTGGAGAGGGCTGGACCAGGTGACCTGCCATCCAACCTCAACCATTCTGTGATTCTGTGGTTACAGCTATTGATTTGTTTAGGTTTGTAACCTAACTGGGTAGCTAAACAGGAAGAAATACAAGTATTCAGGGCCTCGGTGTGTTAGAAATACCAGATGTTTTGTTGAATGAATGATATCATCTTGTCTCAAAACTCTTGCAGTTTCAGGTACTTCTGGGTGGGGAAAACTGTCACTTTTACACTAAATCATTTACTTATTGCAGCAAAAAGTAAGGTAAAGAAGTAAAACAGTTGTTATTGTTGGTGTTTTCTGTCCTAAGGCAGCACTCTGCTTGAGTCTCTGGAATGAAGCTTTTCATACTGGAGAGCTCGTTTTTAGCACTTTCTCTATTTTGTGACCATTTAGCTGTTCTTCTGCACATGTTACTGAGACCTTCTTGATTTTAACTTAGAGCCACATGTTTATGTGATGCATAGGTGGTTTGTTTTCATGAATGAAAGTCTTAAAATTGCAGCTTGTGTTTTCCCTTTCTTTGTGGAATAAACCGTTCTAGAACTTACAACGCACATAAAACATGTATTTAAAAAAATCTCCCTGCTGGTATTAGAGATAACTATTTATAGTATATAGGCACCGAGGTTGACTTTTTATAAAAAGAATCTTGGGGAAATGGACTAACTAATTTCCCTGGGGATCATCTGAGAATTTGTTACAGCATTCTCTCAGCTCTGCTGTTAAATGCAAAAACTATGAGCTGTACCAGTATCACCGGTTACGGCCTCTCAACTGATCTACTGATGTCCTCATCCCCTAGATTGCTGGTTTGCATTTTGTGTTTGCTCTGGGCAGTTCAGGCCACAGCTGGCTGGAGGCCAGGGAAGGACCAAATGACTCAGTAACAATTGTCACCTGTCTTTTCTACAACGTTGTGCACAAGGAAGTTCCTGTAGACACGTGAGATTCATATTCACCTTCCTATTCACGTGCCCTTGGTTAAGGGATGTAGGACTCACACCACTGCAGAGCAGTATTTCACCTAAAAGTAAGGTGGTTAGGTTTTCTGCTCAGATGGTACTTAAATCAAAGTGGTAACACAGTCCAAATCACAAGCTTTGAGAGCATCCTTTACCCACAGCCTTAGTCATCAGCAGTAAGCAAAAGTTTGCTTTGGTATTTATGTGGTCGATCAGCCTCATGTAGTTTCATCACCTGTTCTGCATAGTCCTGCACTTAGATTGTGAATGCTTTGGGACATTCCTCGTGCCTCGGGCTGAGCTAGGTTTCTAAGCAAGGACATTTTTTTTCTTTTCGTAAGTGAGACCAACCTAGTTCATGCAAGATGCAATTACTGTATGATATCCTTAGAGTCCGAAACTGAGGAATAACTGCAAAGTTCTGTGTGCAAGTCTGAGTCATCCTAGTGTGGTCTCCCAGCTCCTGTCTGATGGTCAGAGAAATTTGCTGCGCATGTTGCCTTTCAGACAGCTCAGGTTTGTCTGAAAGCAGTTGAAAACGATGAGGTTTGAGAGATAAAAGTGACATTGCTTCTGTGGGTCACACAGCTTTAAAATCAAGGAGTCGAGAACTTCTGCACTGCTCAATCTAAACCTTAAATGTTGAGTTGTGAGGGTTTTTGAGTGGTGTGCATCTTTTATCTGCCTCCCGTGGAATTTGCAAATATAAGACTAATGGCAAAATGTTCTTTGCAAACACCAAGAGGTGGTGATCATGTCATTTGATCATTTTACTGGGAAGTGTGCTTGTCTGTGAACCATCTGAATGATACAGTCCTTAATGTAAAAGAAATAGATGTATTATACATACATGTCTTCCCTTTGTGCAGCTGAATCTAAATCTTTCTTTTACTGGTTGTCCAAATCCAGCTGTTAGCATTAGAGCATATCTCGGTATCAGTTTATTTTACCGAGTTCAGGATTGTTGTATTCACACACTAGGGAAACACATTTGGTGCTGTGAGTGCTCAGCATCACGACTGCACGACGCAGTGGCCGCTGCAGCCGCTCTGCCTGCCACTGCCCAGGACTCCAGTGGCCTGGAAACCCCCCGGATAAATAGCACACCATGTGCCAGCTTTGCCACCTCTTTTCGGAGATGGTCCTCGCCCTTTGCAAGGCTACCTGAAGCTGCTAATGAATAGAAAATGTTGGAAAGAACGATTGGTTATTCTTGATAGGGGTTGTGTGGACAGGGTGCTGGATAACAACTAGTGGTATTTAGTCATGAGCACTTTCGGAGAACTCTCGCCATTCCTTCTCCTTGGCTTGCTTGCTCCCCTTGGGGAATTTACTTTCTGCAGTCCTCTCTTTCCTGAAAAAAAAAAAAAAAAACGAAACCAAACCAGCCTTCCTGCTTGATTAAAGCTGTTTAAATGTTAGTGGACATATCTAATTGTTCTGTCGTGGCAGCTCCTTCAAGGGAAAATAAAGGAAACGTGGTCCCAGTAAGAAAATCTTTCTCTGTTGTATCAGGAGGGTTAGGAGGAATGTTGTGTTTTCTTTCGCTAGAGTTGGCTTTAGATTGGGGGGTGGGGACACAGCAGTGTGGAACAGGTTTGCACAGAGTCCCACAGTGAGCCTGCAGACCCTCGGCTCAGAATTCCCCACCTCGGCGAAGTTACGGACTGAGCTGTTCGTGCCGGGCTCTCACCAGCTCCGGGTCTCACTGCAGCAGCTTTTCCCAAGTTCCTTTTCCCAAGTAACGAGAGAAACCCTCACGGGACAAGGAGCTGCCCTGGCAGATTTTGAGGACAGTGGGTTACAATATAGACTTTGGGAACCAGCTGAGACTCTCTACGGTGGTTTAGGCTTAGAATTAAAAAAAACAGAGAGTATTCTCTGCACTCTTAGCTTGGGGAAGAGGCAAGAGTTGAGTAAGATAAAATTCCTGTTGACTTGTTAATAACTTTATGCTGTGCTAATGAACTCTTTCAGTCTACAGGATGTCTTCTCATGACTAAATAGCAGGCCCAGGTCTTCTTTTAAATATTGTATAAATATGCTGCAATATAACATTAGCGATAAATAATGGAATAGCTAAACTCTTCCATAAAAGCATTGGTAACTTTGTCATGTTGTTAACTGGTTTATGTGTGGTGCAATGTGGCTCATCCAGCAAAATATGCTCCACATTTAATTTCTTTTAATATTTCTCTGGTTCCACCACCATAACTATCTACACCTACCAGTGGGTATATTCTCCGAACTTCCAGGTAAATCATCCAGGGAGTTTCTAAAGCCATGTCACAATAAGAGTTGCTTGGCCTCCAGTCATGTTTGTAAAATTACTGTCACTACTCAGTATAGCCTGCTCTGTAGTATCCTGAGGGTACAGCATTGCTTCTTTACTCCATAGTTTGCTCTACTGCCTTTTGCAAGAGCGTTTGTGCTCCATGGGGTTACTGAGTACTGTCCTAGTGTCCTGAAAGAGAGAAATCTTTCATTTATTTGTAATAAAAATACCATCTGGAAATTTCATCTCAGAGCTCCAGGATATGTTGCTATCAATTCTGGAGGTTTGGAATGAAAGAAAGCAACCAGATTTATGTTTGGCTAGACCTCATACAGTTAGGCTGAGGTAATGAGCTGATTCATGTGTATAGCACTTAGAAAAATTGCATTAAATCATTTAACATTATAAATGCTTACATTTTCATTGCTTAAAATGTGGCAATTGAGATGAAATATATAAGTTTTTGAAATTGGGGACTTTTTGCAGTGTCCATGGAGACATTTAGATTCAAGACAAATTAAGGTAGAAGAGTGGTATACAAATGAAAAAAAAAAAGAAAATATTAAAGCATTTTTTGCAATAGGCTTTTAACAAAGACTTAAGAAAGGACCAGGAGAAAACTATAAGGTTGTTGGTTTTTCTAAAGGTAAGCATCATATTAGTTCCAAGTAAAACCATGAAAAAGATGGTACTGAGTACCATCGGCAACATTTTTGAGGACAACAGCATAATTAATTCTAGTCTACGTAGAACACCACTCATTAGTCAAACTTAGTATAATTTTTATGAGGTTATAAAGTTTTCTGAAAAAACCCCACCAACTTCTGATGTAGGTACTTCTGTAAGATATTTGAATTAGTGCCACACAACATCCTTCCTTAATAAAAATGGCGTTTTTCAAAAAATTACCTCCCTTATTAAATGTTCAAAGAATTTCTCTTAGATTTCAAAGTAGCAAAAAAAGAACATGAGAAATCATCATCTGGTGACAGGGTACGCAGAAAGGCATGCAAGCGTCTCTGGTGTTGGCCCAGAGCTACTTAGGTGTTTTGCTGGTGATTTGGGAGAAGATCCAAACCAATTGCAAATGAAGTTTACATGTAGCAGGGAAATGACACACTAGTCAGGGACTGGAAGTATCTGGCACAGTTAGCTGAACTGATTTGAACATGGGGAGGTAACTGCGTGCTCAGCAGCAGAGAGTGCAACCTCTAAGTGTAGAGAGCGTGGAGAGCCCAGGACAAAAGACTCCTTGGGGAAGTGGGGGCTCAGAAAGGATTTAGAGACCCTGGTAAACTACTGGTTGTACACAATTTCCCATCTGACTAGTTAAGAGGCAAAGCATGAGGCTTGAGATACTGTGTCCAGACTGGTAACCATTAAGCAGGTAAGCAGAAGAAAAAAGTTAATTATTTAAAGTCTGAAAATTCTCCTATATAGTGAGACAGTAGAAGAGTTTTTAATGCAGTAAGCAGCAGAATAAGAGAATGTCTGTGGACAGCAGTGAACAATAACTGGAACCTGCAGCTAGACAAACTCATGTGTGGGTAATTAACAATGGAAACCATTTATCTAGAGGTGCTTGAGTACTTCTCACAGAGTTTTTTGAATACATTCTGTCAGTCCTTCTAAACATTATGTCTCAGCTCCATTGAAAACCATGCCTGTGATTCATGAGCCACTTGGTGAGACCCTCTGCTCCTCAGGGGATTAGCTCAGGAGCCCCTTCTGGCCCTACGGCTCAGCGAGCGATTGCCATCCCGTCCTGGCTCGCTCGGGCAGGAGCGCTGCCCCTGCCCCGTGCAGGAGGTGCCAGCAAGGATGCTGGACGTCTGGGGCTTCCTTGGCCCTTGTGTCTATTTAGACCTGAAGCGATCAGTAAGATGAAATGAGCAGTGGCGGTTCATAATTGCGATTAAATGTGAGGGCAGCCAGAAAACCTCAGAAGCCTGGAAGCTTTCTGAAGAGGACTGACGTGGCATGAGTCTGGCCCTGTGACGGCAGCATCCTGACCAAGGTACCTTGTCCAGCCCTGGCTGCATTTGCGGGGGGTGATGCAGGGGCTGGGACATGTTACTGGTGGGGCTTAGTCCCAGTATTAGCTGCTGTTCAGACTTGAGCTTGTGGGTCACTCACAAGCAGGATGCCATCCACTGGCAGGGCCCTCACCGTCCCATGCAAGCACACACACACGCCCTTTCCCTCTGCTGCAGCTCGTTTTCTGAGCCTGGATGCAAAGAGGAAATACAGAGAATAGTGTGAAGGTCCCAGTCGTCCAATACATCTGAGCCCTGTGGGAAACTGGGCACACACTGTACTGGGTAGAGACAACGGCAGGACAGAAATCACAGCACCCTCCTGAAAGGTTCACGCACTGAGTGTCTGTGGGCAGAAGCTGTGGATATTTTCTCTCAGTCCACAGCGAGTTGCCTTCATGCGCGGTAGAAATATTGGCTAATTTAAGGTAAGTCATGCAGTTCATATGTTCTGCATTGCTGTTACAGAAAACACTGTTACTGTTGCCTTGAGCAGAAAGAATGTGAGAGAGTGCAGGGTTTCGCAGTGGTCAGATCCACCTTGCAAAAATTCATCCACTTTGCAAATGCAGGAGCACAGCTTACAGCATTTCAGTGCAAGGGCAATGCGGTAGCAGACTGCCAGCTGCGACTGAACCACTACCAGCAGGAGAGCAAATCTACCCACAGGCAACATAGGCAAATCCTTCACTTGCTTTCAGATAATAGGATAAAGGGAAAGAGAGGGAGGAAAAAACAGGTTTGTAAAAAAATGAAAGAGGAAAAGAGTAAGCTGGACTCCTTTTCTCGAACAGAAAAAACAGACACCCCCAACTTTTATAGCAGGGTACAGGGTTGCAGGAACCAGTAAAACTAATGTGGGTCAGTAAAATAGAACCAGCAGTGAGTGGGAGGCAGGAGGAGGAAAAGAGCTTCTAAAACAGGGATTGAAAGAAGGGGGAAACTGGGGGAAGTAAGAGGGAAAATATGCTTTAAAATGCTGTTAAGAATCAGTTGTTCTTTTTAATACAATTAGAGAGAAAACAAGACTGAGATTCTTTAGTGTGAGACAAGCTTGAGGAGAAGAAGAAGAAAAGAGGACATTGGGTTTAGAAAAACTGCAGTTCTAGACAGTCTGTCGGCATCCACCTGTGAGCACAGCCAGCTACCACCACAGCGTTGTCTTTTCCCCCATGTTGGGTAGGTGTGAAAGCATTGGGAATGCCTCTGCTTTGTAACACATCCCTGTCTCTCTCTTGGGCTGGTGCTTCCAGAGGAAAGTGTTGAGTCTAGGTGTTGTCATTCCCTGGGAGAACTGTTTGAACTGCACGTAAGTGCCCTTGGTGAGGACTGAGCCCTGCTCTTCCTCTGCAGTGTTTTGATTTATGCTGCCACTTACGGGAGATAACCCCCATCTTTATTTTTGCAGTCTTGCCATGTTTATGAGAAGCAGGTGTGCTGTAAGTGCCAAGTGCCATTGCTCAAGTTTTTTCAAGCAAGAACTGAGTCTGTCTTCTTTTCAGAGCACTAGGATAGAAAAGACAAGCTAGAATTATTCTCCAGAAATCAGGAGATTTGCTAATTCTCAAGGTAACTGGGCGTCTTCACGTAAAAGCTCAGGATCAAGCATTTGCTTAGGTTTACAAAGAATGGATTTTTAAAAAAAGCATTGTAGTTTCCAAGCCTCGGGGGATATGATGCCTCTGTCAGAGCTAGAAAAGGGAATGGGCTGAGGAGGAAGATTTGTAGTTCATGTGAAATCAGGGGGAGAGGGGGACACTTGTCAGCAAGGAGGCTCGGGGTGCTTCACTATTCTCTTGGGGATTTTTTACTTCCAATTTCAATGAAAAAAAGAGGGCCAAAACGAAGAAAAACTGTGTCACCCATGGGTGTTTCCCACGGCGGGGGGGTTCTGCTGCATGGCAAACATGCCAGACAGCAAGCCATATGGGCAATGGCCTGTGAAATCGTGCCTCGAGTGCCACAGGAGTTGATGAGTTTCAAATATATAATACCTTGTTCTCATGGACCCGTGTCTTCCTGTGTAGCTGTTCGTCTTCAGGCAATTTCCAAATGGCACTGAGAGGTTGTAAAATTGCCAAAGCAGATGCCAGGTACAAAACCAGTGTTTTGACTCAGAATATTTGTTCAAACAAATGGCAGCAAACGTGTTCTTGTACATACAGGTTGTAATTCACTAAATATTATTAATAGCCTACTTACATCTTACCCACATGCAGAGACGAAAGCTGTGGAGAAGCCAGGTAGGGATGTCAGACCCCTGCCCAAGGCCCAGCTCCAGCAGCATTGAGCACATCGTTCCCTTTGCTAGTTCGACATTATGGGCAGGTAGGACTTGGAGGGGACCTCTGAGGTGAGTGCAGTCCCCTCTTGGCGTGTGTGCATCACACCACCATTTCCAGAAACTGAGAAGTTTCATCTTCAGAGGTCTCTGGCCTTCCCTGTTCTTGCAGGGGGGCTCTTTTGGAACCTCAATGCGTCTTCTAGAGTACAGATTCTGAAAGCTGGTGTAGCTGGTTTTTCTCTTGCCAACACCGTCCTTTCAGTTAGTGGTGGGCTCTCTTTGCAAACAGCTAGTGCAAACTGAGCATCTTACGTCCCTCTCCTTCCCACTCCTACCTCGCCTGCTGATGGCCATTCCATAGCTGGTGGTGTTGCCCTTCCCAGCCACCCCTGAGCAAAGTCAGCTGTTGTAGCGTAACCAACCAGGGATTTACCCTGTTTGACTTTGCACTGAAGAGGATTAAGGAATGACCCTCTGTCCCATTCTATGGGTTGAGCTGTGGACTGTAAACAGGCAGGTAGCAGATGGGTTATTCTCCCAATTCATTCCAGTTTGAATCATCCTTGTTGAACATGGGTGGTTCTTGAACAAATGGAATCCTTCACCTATATATTGGGACCTATCAGTGAGCTCCAAATGCAAGTGTTGGTTGTTTAGCGTGTGTGTATTTGGTAAGCAAGAAGGAATTGGCATCAAAGCTTGTTTCAAGGGTGAAAACCGCAGGTTGTGAGAAGCTGTGCGTACTCATTGCAATGAAGCAGATGACAGACATCTGAGAAAACCAAAGAAATACAAAGCGAAGGGAATACTAGCCAATGAGGAGGTCACTAGGCAGAGAGAATGGAAAAGAGTCTTAAGAAGTATCCTCAAAGAAAATGTTACCCTGGGTACATGATTCCTCCATAAGATACAGTATAGCCCCTCTCTCTTGGTGTGTGGTATGTTCAGATGGGGAGATAGTAGCGGCTGGCTGCTGGAGCACGTACTGTTCCCTCAAGCTGCTCCCAGCCACAGTCACAGAGTCTGAGGAGTTTGAAGATGTTAGATGTCTTTATATCTTAACATCTCAGATGTTAGATGTCTTTACCCCCCAGCCTCTCTGGGTGAGGTACTGTGCTGTTCCTGATAGGCATCTGAAAAATCAGGCAAGTTGATGGTGCTCTGTTTCACGGGTATTTAAGGTCTGGTTTATTCTTTATATGTTTGCTTCTTGCAGATTTTAGTTCTCGGTTGCTTTCCATAAAGTAGAACCAGATAACATTTGTTTCCCTCTAACAAATGCTGTTGCTTTTGGAGAAGTGTGTGCTAAAAGTGGATGCAGGTGTGAGAAAAGCTGGTTGAGAAGAAGATATTAACGAGAGGGCATTTTTGTGCATCTGTAGTACTTCCTACCTGCTTTCCATTCTTCCCAGCAACTCTACTGGGGCAAAAAGAAGCAGGACACTGGAATGAGGAGCGTACCTGCATGTGGCAGGGACAGGAGGTGAAGGAGGCAGGGAGATGGAGAGCAGCCTTAGGATCACAACAACAGTCTTGCCTGGTAGGTAGGTGATCGAATCCCCTGCATCTGTGTCTTTCTCCACAATTCATATGTATATGCCAAATCCATGCAGTCAGAGTACAGCTGTTAAGACATCTATGGCGTTTGCAGGGAAAAAGGTGACAAACAGGTCTCAAGGCTCAATATTTATGGCTTAGAGACCCAAGTCCTACCTACAGTATCCAATTTTGGTCGTGCAGTTTGGGGCCGAGATGGCCCAAAGCAGCAGGTGGATCAGGCAGAGGAACTCCAGGATACACAGCTGGTTCCCTCTGCAGCCTCCTGGATCATGAATGCCATCTGTGTCTCCCACCTATTTAGTCTGTAAGGGTGGTCATAGGCTGCCACAGTGCACAGGTAAACTCATGCACATGATCTTCTCTTCCCTCCCATTGACTCCCAGACCCTTTTCTGAGCTTTCCATGAACATAATAACCATTTGGCTTTGTAGTTGCATGTCAGAAGAGCGATTTGAGACAGAAATGCAGGCACCTGCAGGTAGGTGGGTCTCAGTAGCCCCTTGGCTATATGACTGCAACTGAATAGCAGGGCATGGAATTTAACAAGCCAAGTAGACTCTGGCCATGGATTTTAGCAAACACTGAAGTTACCTTCTAGCAGTTGCCGTAGTCTTTCGGCATCTCCCTTGTTGCTGTTGGTGTTCCGTGTTTATTTGCAGCTTCACTGGCAGGGTAAAAATGACAGGCTGTGAGGTTCTTAAAAGTGGTGATTTGGGGCTGTGCTGTCTCGGGATCAAAGGAAATCCAGAGAGATAAGTCTAAAGCAGGCATAGCTCTTCCCACCTCTTTGCCCTGTCTCTTCAACAAAGACAAGTTGTACGGGAACAATTGTACAAGAGCAGTCTTGTGTCTGTAACATGACTGCAAACCGCTAATGACAACCTTCCCCACTGAAGGCAAGGCTCTGGTTACCTTTTCTAGCAGCTGGGCTGAAGATGAAGGAGGAGCTAAGCTCTAGTTACAGATCAAAGTGTGTACAGCAAGAAGCAGAGGGCTCTTTCATGGCCCCTTGGTGACTTTAAAAACAGAAACCGTTACTTTGAATTCACAGCCAGCCAGCTTTGAGGACAGACTGTGCAGTAGCTGAATCATCTTTGCTCAGGAGCACAAGAAATACTCGGAGCGGGCTGGCTGCGAGTTCAGCCTGACCCTAGTTTTAATGGCAGATATACTGAATTACAGTCACCAAGTCTGTAGGTGGTCAACAGCGAGGGCAGGGGGGGCAGGGTGTGTTGCAGCCCTTCCAACAGCCGGTCACATCGCGAGAGTCTTGCACTCATCCTTACTGTGAAAATTAGCTGGATGCTTTCACCAGAAAATCACTTTCCATCAGAAAATTGCTTTTCATCAGAAAGTGCCAGTGCGAGCAAAATCTTTGGGTTTTCTTGGGGAGGGATGTTTCTGGGAATGTTGCTGTTTTGCAGGAAATTTTCCCAGGGAAGGCTTCTTCATTTCACAGCGATAGCTGGGACGAGAGAAGGAGAGAAGGCGGTGACCCAGCACCCAGTGCTCCGGGGGGTCCCGCGGGCTGGGACAGAGCCAGGTACAGGCTTCCACCCTGCCGGCATAGGAGCAGGAGCTGGGTCTCTCCCAAGCCAGGCAAGTGCTCCAAGTGTTGGGCTGATGAATAATTGGAAGTGAGGGGATGTCTGTCCTCTGAATCTCACTGCAGACATTCTTTGAAACAGGCAGCTCAGCCTCACGCCCCAATCCGAGGGGAACAGCCCGAGTTGCTGGGCTGGGGGCTGTCTTGCTCGCCGAAGCCCAGCGTCCAGGCTACGGGCAGACTGTGCGCAGCAGCAGCCTCAGGGACTTTGTCCGCAGGTTACATCGGAATTTCAAGTTCCATGTTGTTAAAAAAGGGTTTGATCCGATGGGCACAGAGAAGCACTTGAAATCCATGACTCAAAAGGCTCGAGTGACAAGGGGCAAGTGGAAGAGAACAAAAGTATTGGTTTAGAGATGTCATGATATGAAGCTTATGTAAGCATTTCTGTATGCAATGCATCTCATGTTTGGGGTTTTTTTTCTTAACATACACATTTGACAGGGAGTGAAATCTTCGCTGGGGCGGGGGGGGGGGG
>JANZLQ010000030.1:25008896-25025871 GCA_026212715.1 Elanus axillaris
GCCTTTGACACTGTCTCTCATGGTATATTCCTTGAGAAGCTGGTGTCTCATGGCTTAGACAAATGTACTCTGTGCTGAGTGAAAAACTGGCTGGATGGACGAGCCCAGAGGGTTGTGGTGAATGGAGTTAAGTCCAGCTGGTGGCCGGTCGCAAGTGGTGTTCCCCAGGGCTCGGTGTTGGGTCCGGTTCTGTTTAATATCTTTATTGATGATCTGGATGAGGGGATTGAGTGCACCCTCAGCAAGTTGCACCAGGGTAGGTTTAGGTTGGATATTAGGAAATATTTCTTCACAGAAAGGGTTGTCAGACATTGGAATAAGCTGCCCAGGGAAGCGGTGGAGTCACCATCCCTGGTGGTATTCAAAAAGCATATAGACAAGGCACTCCAAGACATGGTCTAAAAGGCATGGACAACAGCTGGACTCGATGATCTTGAAGGTCTTTTCCAACCCAAATGATTCTATGATTCTATTCTGTTAGGACTTGTTTTTCTCTTATTCTGATGGCTGATTAATTCTTGATGGCTTTTTTCCATCTCTGTGTGTGTCTTTCTGTGCATTTTTGTTTTAGTTTCTTGAATGGAAAAAAACCTCAAAGCCCTAAGCAGAATTACAGCATCCGTTTGGACTTGAATACATAGTTAAAAGTTTTAGAAAGAGAAAAATTGCCTTTGGTTTGTTTATTTTTTACAATGCTGTAATCAAGGGGAAAAACTGCAAGGAAAAGCAGTTGCAGCTGAAAAAAGCAAAGCACAAAGAGCATGAAGCCCATATTTGCTGTTACTGGTTTTGGTTTCATATGAGGATAATTATAGGTCATACCTAGATGATACTGAAACATGGTCCAGGGGACAGGAAGACATTTAATGAGGGGAAAAAAGGGCCTCTGGCAGGTTAATTGACACACAGGTCTGTTTTCTAAAAGCCTGTTTAGACCCTCTTATTCTCAGGACTGCCTTCGGACAGAGCCTGGCTTATTCAGGTTGCAATAGGTTAATAACGATACTGGGAAGGATGAGCACTTTGCTGAAGATAATTATGCATTAGCTAAAAGAGGGGATTGTTTCATCCCATTAAAATGAACACTGCGTAGCAGAGCGTTATCGCCCCACTCTACTGAGAGTAAACATTTCGGCATTCACAACGTTAGCTGTCTGCTGTGGCTAGGAAGAGTGGAGAAAAGCCAGAGCCCAGCATCAGCTCTGGGTGGAGTACATTTCAGGTCTTCGTTGGAGTGATGGGCAAAGATGCCGGCTTGGTTCTGTGGCGTTGGATGGCTCCAGATTCACATATCACCAAACCTCTCGTGCTCAGCTGAGCGAAGGTTGCCAGGCTGCTCCCGCGCTTGCATTTTTGATGTAGTTCTGCGGGAAGATTGGAGACATAAATAGCAAAGCTGTAGGTTTGTGAACCTACACAGGATAAACATGTCAGAGTGTGGGAGGGCAGATGGAGTCTTCCGAAAGTCATCTCCACTGGTAGTCCTTTAAGAGAAGCAATTTTCACTCCTGTTTGCTCCCACGCCAGAGCTCATACACAGAAGGACTTTGGAGCGTTTCCTTTCCTTATGCACCAGGTAGAGAGCACTGGGGGAATTAGGTGCCAAATTAGCTATTAAAACGCCTTACTGTCTTTGTAGGTCTATTCCAAGGCTAAATTCTCTATAGGCTTCACCGACTTTTTCCTTAAACTTTTTAGTGACACAAAAATTATATACATGCACATCAGAATCCAGAACGCTTCCTGCCACATAGGTCTCTTAAGGTGAGCTACATCTTAGTTTCCATACGTGGTGGTCCAAGTAGTGATGTACCTTTCAGAGAAAGCAAATTTGCATATTGGTTTTTTTTTTCCTTCTTGCCATTGCAGCTGCTTTGCTGAAGCCATAGCTCTTCTTGTATGGGTTGTCTTCCTAATGTCTCAGCCTGATCCTTTCGTGCATGTGCGAGGGTAGCGTCAGGAGCTGCAAATCACCTGCAACCATTGCCCTTAGGTGTGAGATCAAGCACATCCTGATGAGAGGTTCCCAGGCAGCAGGGCTCTGGGACAGTATCAGTCCGATGGCTGCTTTCTCGGTAATAAGGTGAGAAGTGACAGCGGCACGGGCAGAGCCCTTCCACTGACTTTGTGAGCTTTGCCTCTGGCCCACAGAGCCAGATTTGTGCCGTGGTGTGAAAACATCTTGGTGCTGTATCTGATGGGAGAGCCTGACAGCTTAATTATGCTGTGATAGGAGCAAAGCCCCTGAAACCAAAATGGTTTGTCCTATGTGTTATGATTGTGACAAAAATACTTGTTTATGACCAAATTAGTTCGGTGAGGCAGATATAAATTCAGCTCCTTCTCATCTTCACACCTATCAAAATTAGGAAGTTAAAGACAGGCTATCTGAACTACTACACTAGTAAAACAAGATTATCCTTCCTCTCCGCAATATGCTTAAAATCTTGACAGCAATTTCAATGGGACAAGTAAGTCTTCTCTCTGTATCAGCATGACCCCCTGGGAGACAGTGGGAGGTACATCATATGTCAATTGAAAAGTGGAATACAAAAACCAAAAAAATCTATAAATACAAGGCACTACAAGCCTTTCATCATGTTTAATAGAAGGACCGTAAACACGGGCCCTCAGGATTCCTTGTCACAATTTTTTTCCTATTTAGTCATTGTTTCAATCTCTTAAGTGTGAAATGGGGAGGGTGCCTCAGCATTTTGGTTATCATATTGAGATAACACAAGGCTTTATACTCACTCAGCGTGCTGACACTGGCACAGCAGCCCTTGAAACGTGTATCCAGTCGCTCCCCAGCATTTTGGGGAACGCTGTGGTCAGCGAAGAGGGCGAAAGCCTCATCTCTCCTTTGCTGTTTTCTTTCACAACAGGGAAAAACCTGTGCATGAACACTTAGAGAGGGATGAAGTTAGGAAGCGGTGCTGTGCAGTAAAAATTTCCTTGGCTCTGCCTAGCAGAAGACACCTGTGGCGAGCATGTGGGCAGAACTGTTTATAGACGTGCCAGGTTCTCAGCTCCTCCAGTGGTGAAACGGGGACCGGCTTGACACAGCCTCGCCACTCTTGAGTGATATTTTATTGCTATTATTTAGCACAGGCGAGCAAAACGAGGTTTTACATTGGTACCTAATACCAGTTGCATGCAGTGGGAGTCACACACCCCGCTGGCGGGGATGGACTCCTACATGCTTACAAGTATTTTCGTGAACCGTTCAGAATCAAACCGGCTCACCGAATAAATACACACTTCCCTTAAATAAATATACACTTGCCTTCCGCTCAAAGCCCCCAGAGGATTAACACTTTTATATGAGCATTTACAGAGGAAGCAGCAGTAGCCCTATAATTGTCCACATCAAAATCGGTTTATTTAGAGAAGCTGATTAGTATTCAGCTGGTGTTACTACCCGTGATGTAGCAGAGAATTGCCATAGTATTTATGCTGTTGAATTAAGAATCAAGGAGCAGTCATCACCGGCATTATTGTTTATTGCTGTTCCAATGCGCCAAGGCTGGCTTTTTTACGGGCATTGTAACCGAAGAACCAGAGTTCTCTATATATTTTCCAGTAAGTGAGCCTGCAGGGAAGAGCCCCTCTCCCAGTGCCCCAGAGGGCTCGGGGAGGGCGTTGTGGTCATTAGTTGTTACAGGTGAGGCAATTAAAAATGTTTATTTCTCCAGGCCCTCCCTCTACTCTTGTGGTACTTTTTCTTTTAGAAATACCTACATTTAACAGTACTTTATATAAGCTTTTGACTATAGGACTAATGTGTTAATAAATGTTCACTGGAATATAAAAAATTATCCACGTTCTGTGAATAATAGATTAATGATGACTCCAAGCCCATACCATAAAATGCTGTAGGTGTTTATGAGCCATTTATAAGCAATTTATTATTGATCAGGAAGGGAGGGAGGGATCACTCATTTATTAAAATCCGTGAACCTGTACTAATCCTTTCTACAGGGTGTTAAAGGCTTGGTTAGAAAGGAGGTGTGAGCCACTGGCCTTTCAGCAGTGGGCTCCCTGGCCGACAGCTGATACCATCGCACCAAATTCTTGGCAGGCTCGGGATGCTCCTGAGCATCGTTGACCTGTCCTGCAGCCAAACACATAGCTAGTAGCCCCGGCTTCAGTTATCCATTCCAGCTGCTCTTAGCAGCGATGATTTTACTTTGGTACCTCACGATTCATACTGATTTCACATGGTGCTTTCCTTTAAGAACTGCCACTCTTTGTTTCTTTGGTTCGCTCCCCGGCTAAATCTTTCTCTCTCCCCTTCTCTGTGTTTCCCACTTCTCTCCAGGGTGAATGCTCGCAGAAGTGCTACGACATCTTTGTGCTGGAGACAGTGTGCGTGGCGTGGTTTTCATTTGAGTTCCTGCTGCGATCCATCCAGGCAGAGAATAAGTGTGCTTTCCTGAAAACCCCGCTCAACATCATCGACATCCTGGCCATCTTGCCTTTCTACGTCTCTCTCATGGTGGATCTGGTCTCCACCAAAAACAGCAGCAAGCCCAGTGGGGGAGCCGGGAACAAGTACCTGGAGCGAGTGGGCTTGGTGCTG
This sequence comes from Elanus axillaris, assembly GCA_026212715.1. NCBI lineage: Eukaryota > Metazoa > Chordata > Aves > Accipitriformes > Accipitridae > Elanus > Elanus axillaris. The sequence goes on from JANZLQ010000030.1 coordinate 25,013,479, forward strand.
CGCTTCCTGCGGGCTCTGCGCATCCTGTACGTGATGAGGTTGGCACGGCACTCGCTGGGGCTGCAGACGCTGGGGCTCACTGTCCGCCGGTGCACCAGGGAATTTGGGCTCCTCCTGCTCTTCCTTTGCGTCGCCATGGCCCTCTTCTCGCCGCTGGTGTACCTGGCTGAGAGCGAACTGGGAGCCAAGCAAGAATTCACGAGCGTCCCCACCAGTTACTGGTGGGCTGTGATCTCCATGACAACTGTTGGCTACGGAGACATGGTGCCTCGTAGCATCCCCGGACAGGTGGTAGCCCTCAGCAGTATCTTGAGTGGGATTTTGCTGATGGCTTTCCCAGTCACGTCCATCTTTCATACCTTTTCCCGTTCCTACAGCGAGCTGAAGGAGCAGCAGCAACGAGCAGCGAGCAGGCAGGTACGCCAGGTGGAAGAGAGCACCAAACCCCCAGATGGTGACAGTACGCGGGGGCTTGGGGTCACATTCCCACCAGATGCTGCTGGGCAGGAGGGTCAGCCCACGGTGGACCGGGAAGCCAAGAGAAGTTGTTAACTCGAACCAGCTGAAGACCTGCTGGCAGCACAAGCAGCAGTGGACAAGGGGGGATCAGTTCTGCAAGAAGAACCTCCTGAACTGCGTAACTGAGGGGCAGGCACACACGAGGTTGTCTCTAAAGACCAACTTCTGATCTTAAGGGGCCTCTGAAAAGTCCTCCTAGAAACTTGACCAAGTACAGCTCCGCTCCATCGCTTTTCGTAGGGCTTTTCTTTTCTATTGAACAGGTATTTTTGGCAACCTCCAAGGAGAAGCCGTTGAACGTAGCCAGCCAGGAGAACGTAACGTGAAGCACAGCCTGTGCCAGGGTGCCGTCCGGCGGAGCAGCCAGCGTGCCACCTCCTCCCCGCTCGGTGACACCCCACATGCGAGGGGCGGGAGGAGGAGGGGGGTCCCCGGGCTGCGACGCCTCACACACGGGGTGGGGGGGGGTGGGGGTTGTTCCGGCAGCTCCACCAAGGAATGCAAACCTCAGACAAGCCAAGGTGTGAGGGCAAGCGAAGGGCAGGGATATCCCTTCAGCTTTCGCAGGGGCTTGGTTTTGTCTGCTCTACGGATCAGGCAGCGCAGCCTGGGCTGCCAGCTCTGACTTGTGCTCTAGCGCAGTATGCATTATTTAGTAAATATGCGTATTTACCACCCTAAGCTTCGTAGCTTAGCCTCTTGACAGAAATATACATAGACAATCTTCCTGACTGTGGTACTGAATGTTAACTTGTTTTGTTCCCTTTGCTAACAGTTGAATACATCAAATACCTTTACAAATCATGCCATTTCTCCACTTTCTGTTAACTATTTCCATCTCGCACGTATCAAAAACCATGTTTAACGGACGACTGAACCTGAACTACATGCAGCCCAAGGAGGGGAGGGTGATGTCAAACCAGCAGCGACTCCTAGCTCTGCATCCTCTTCCTCAGCGGCGGTGACTGCAGCCACGTGCAAACAGGAGTAGTCCAAACCCGGAGAAGTTTATGAGGCACCTTCACGGGGCTCTAGCCCAAGCTGCAGCAGAGCAGCTGTGCTCTACATTACCAGTAATCTTTTTTTTTCTTTTTTTTTTTCTAGTAAGAAAAAGACAATCCTGTCATCTAAAAATGAGAATTATTGTTCTGGCTCTTCTTCCTAATTCTCAAAAGATTTAAGTCAATTTAAAGGGAAAATGAACCGTATGGTGGTATCTGCATGTTTGTTTACCGATGGCAGCCCCGTGAGCTCTCCAGCCCCCTCCCCGGAGTTGCTGCGTAGCTGGTCCAAGTCAGTGCGCTGTGTGGGTCTTTTGGTGCTTGTACAGGTGGGGTACCAGCGGGGATGGAGGGAAATGGAGCACAACTGCCTCTTGTACTGTGCCCCCGTTTCTATTAAAGCAGCGTCACCCTCCATATTCTCCTCCTGCGAGGAAGGGAACAAGAGCTGATGTATTGAAGATGGGATTTGTCCGGTTTGGGTTTTTTTTTTGCCTCAGCATACGTTGTACCACTGATAATCCTACATTAGCAAACTCCTGTATTAAGCCATTCCTTATAGGAATGGAGCAAGGGAAAAATAAAAGGTTACAGTTTATTTTAATAAAAATTAGGAGCTTTGTTGCTGAATGCTCATCTCTGATGACTGGGGTGCAGGGAAGGAGGTGGGATTTCACCACGCTGACGTGAAGCCACCCACACGTACCGGTGCTGCAGCCGGGTCCCCACGCCACCGGCCCACAGCAGCCCCGGTACTGCCCCTTGGCAGGCGTCACGCACGGGGCACGCTGGCAAGCGCTGCCAGAGATGGAGACAGCAAAACTGAGCCCCCCCCCCACCCCAGGCTGCCTCTGGCTCTCCAAACCCCCACCTGTATCGAACTACAAGCAAAGCTGTACACAGCAGGGCTTTGCCCGGCATTCACAGCCCCCCAGCTCCGGGAGCGCATCCGCTCCTTGTGCCGGGCTGGTGGATGGTGCTGGGGCTGACTCAGACTCCTGGCAGAGCGATACCAGCACTGGGTCGCTGTGACTCATGAGAGATTTTATTATTTTTTTTAATCCCAGCGCAGGCGTTTCTTGCATTAAGGCTGATTAAGGTTTGGCATCAGGGATACAGCTTTGCAGCCGGCTAAATGCAAACCAGCAAAGTGAGCGGGGGGGCGGGGGGGGGGGCATGGTGCTGAGGGGCAGCAGTACATTTTACGGTGGCATTGGGGTGCTCAGTCTTCAGGTGGGACCTGACAGGTTCCCCAGGTGAACCCACAAGTTCACCTTTCACGGTGCTTTGGTTCGTGTGCACCAGGTGCTGTTCAGCGCTACGGCTGTGGGGTGAATGCGGTCATCGCGGCTCGTGTACACGGAGGGTGCAGAACACATCTCCTGGTGCTGAGGCCCGCGAATGAGCAGCAGCAGTAGCTTCCTCTTGGAAGAGCCGTGTTGGAGTAGGCGTCCCTGCAGAATGAAGAGTTTCCCACTGGCACTGCTAGCAAATAACCATGAGTGAACGCTGCTTTTGGCCCCACAGCATGAAAAACCGGCCCCGGGACAGCTAAAACTGCAGCTCGGCAGCTGTGCAGAAAACCAGACTGATGACACACACCGTATTATTGCTGTGCTCCATCAAGTTCCTATTGTCCTACAACAGTGAGTTCTTTATATTTTTCAAAAGGCATGTAATTAATTCCAGCATGCACAGTTTTAATAAAGTGGCAAAAAAACCCACTCATTATGTCCGTTAGTGAAGGCCGGGCTTTTAATAAAGTTTCATTTTATCGAGATGACAGATGAGGAAACAAATATAAACCAGGAACCTTTTAAACAGATTATTTTTGGAAGCTGTGATGCATACCTTGCCAGACATAAAAGATACTCAGAAGAGAGCAAGTTTCACCCAGCACAGCTGTTGTTATGGGTGAAGTTCATTACTTTTGATCAGTTGCTGGAGAAGCGTTGGTTTTATTGTGTATGGTTGTTGTTGGTTTTTTTCTTTGACAGAGCACACACATGATTTAAGGCCATTTATCTCTTAACTATGATAAACGCTACACTGCTCTCTGTCTGCATGCATGCTGGTGCCAGCAGGTAGTTAGACCTGTTTCTTTGAAACAATCTAGTGCTTCATGATGGTAACACGTTGGTTTTACCCCAAGGAAAAAAAAAAAACCAAAAATCCTCTCTCCTATGGCACAGAGACTCAACACGTGTGAGCAAAGCCGCCTCTTCCACGCAGCCATCTCGGTGGCAGCACCTGTGGACGTACAGACTGTGGCGGTTGGCAACAAGAATCATCTGAAAACGGTTTCGAGAGGTAAGGATGCAGTAACTGGCAAAGGGACAGTTAGAGGGAAGGGCACAGCGTCAAACACAAATCCTTCGGCTCATGCAGCACAAGCCATCTCCTACCTCATAGCAGCCTCAGTTAAGAAAAAGCACTAATTGCAGGAACGACACAGCGCTGGTATCACCCCTCAGCGGGAAGCTGGGCAGAGGTTGCTGTCTCACACTGACGAGGCCAGAACAGACGCGCTCTATGGCAGCCTCACGGCAGATGCTTCACGGGGGGGGGGGGGCAAAGTATCCTTGTTGGATCTCACGGGTCTGGCACCTACAAGCTACAGCCTTATCGGAGTATGAAGCCTTGGGGGAGAAGAGGAAAGGCGGATGGAAGGGCTGAGGGGCAGAGAAATCCAGCGTGGTTCTGCCGGCCCATCTGAGGCTGAGCAAAGCCCTTCAGTCTGGCAGCAGAGCTAAGCCAGCCCCTACGAGAAGCCAAATCCACGTGAACTGGGACACGGAAGGGGCAGGATGGGGGTCCGAGGTCCCAAGTCTCTGTTTGCTGTCGGGGGCGTTTCCAGATGCCGACGTCCGCTTGGGACCTGGCTGCTTTACAAGGCTGTTTACAGGGAGATCTGCCCCTGCTCCAGGGTGTGCCGCACGTTTTGTCCTAGTCCTTGTCTCTCATTTACTGCTGTTGGCTCAGGTATCCAGGCAGCATCCTTATTTATTGGCATATTGTTGACTTACAAATTAACATCTCCTTTCAGTTACAGAAAGCCACCAGCAAACCTACAGCTGACCGTCAGGTCCTTAAAGCCTCCTTGGCACTCCAGCCTAAGCTAAGGGTCGCAACCAAAGTCAACAAACAGCATCCGGGCGCCAACTTTTGCTTTACAACCCCGTGCTGCATCTCAGCTTTGCCTTTTGTCTTAAAATGTTTTGAATTGCATCTAACGACCCACGTAGATACGCACACCCAAATGTCTAACCATGAAACATACGTCTCCGGAGCCACCGCGCAGAGCACTGCCTGCCCTGCACGGCCGAGGGAGAGCTTTGTCCGGAGGCCGAGCGTTGTCCCGAGGCCGAGGGAGAGCTTTGCCCCCCACGGGCAAGGCCAGCACTGTCCCAGCCAGCAGGACGAGGCTCTGCGGCTGCCCCGGCTGCCGCAGCGTCCCGAGGTGGCTGTGAGAGCTCCCGCTCCGATGGGCTCCCCGTTGTTTCATTTAGGGCCGGTCCCACCATTAGCTTCCCTCCCCCCCCCAGCAAGTGCCAGAGCAGCAGCCACCAACACCGGTGCTGTTTGGGATGGATGGTGCAACCCCTGGGAGCAATGAGCAGGCTCGGCTGTTGTGGGAACTGCTTGGGCTGTTTGTCCTCCGTGGTCTCCAGGACCACGTAACAGAGCAGGCAGGTTTTACTCCCCACTCTCGTCTTCCTCCTCCTTTACCCCCACTTCACTGACTTACCTACTTTTGCCCTTCCAGGTTTTCCTTCACTCCCTCCAGGAGTCTCTCTTCAGCCCCTTATTTGAGCAAGCAGTCTCTCCCACCTCCCTCCGGTCTCCCCAGCCCTCTCCTCACACCGACTCCCCTTGTCCACCTTCCGCAGCCGTAGCCAACCGTCCCCCCACGCCAGAGCAGCCGAACAGCCTGGAAGAGCAGCCCGGCAGGGCCCAGCAGGCACCTCGGCCAAAGGCTGGTCCTGACTGCCCTGGCTTGTTTCCATACCCTGAATCTGGATTGGGAAGTCCAGACTCCTCCCGGCACAGCCGTTGGCCATGGGATGACACACTCCGTCTCCTCGTCTTCCGTGCAGAGGCCGTGAAGAGCATGTCCCTCAGCTGTGTCCCGCCTTTGACCTCATTGTGCAGTTCGCATGATACAGGGTTTTTTTAAGCTATAGAAGAATGTTAGTAATTTGTTTTTACTGTGAGCATCACAAGCCTAAAAGAGTTATGTGGTCAGGAGGGTAAGCTTACCCCAGGATGCATGGAAGAGCAGGGGTCAGAAATCCAGAATCCCTGTCGTGCATCATGACCTCAGGATAAATTAAGTGCTTACCCACCTATCAGGAGGAAAAAGCACGCTAATTATTCCTACAGATGATGCTCTAGGCACGAGAAGTTATAGTAAGAGTTAAGAAGCACACATCTCACATCTGAACAAAACAAGCAACACTGCAATTTATATATAACAGGTAATATTTATTTTTAAAAACATTGCAACTGACAGAGAAAATAAATGCCATGAGATGTGCCATACATTCAAAGAGATGTATTTAAAGTAATTGATTTCTTATTTCTCTGAGGTGATCATTGATACAGATACTTCCTGACAATTAAAGAACAAAGCCAAAGTTCTGTAACATCCTGTCCCTAAAGTACCTTGCAAGATGAAGTTCAGGAGTTCCTGGCCAAGAGTCCTACCTCCCTAAATGCCACTTACAGAAGATGACTTCGGACACGGTTTCGCTGGCTTCTCTTCCAGCATTTGCAGCTCTGGTGTGAATGAGACCGGTCTGCAGAGCTCACTGGTTTGGGTACTGCCCAGGAAAGAGTCCCAAAAGGAAAAAAACAACAGTTGTTTTATTCTTGGTCATACCTGTAGTTCAAAGCCAAAGAGGTGGCCAAAAGCGTGCACTCCCGGGTGAAGCTATAACATACAGAAGTGTATGTCTTGAGAGCCATTTATTTCTTATATCCCCATTTCGTAGAATATTAAAAAAGACCACCATATACAAAAATCTTATCATTACAAGTTATTAAAAAAAACCCTTCAGACCATTAAAACGCAGAAGAAAGTGTTTGTTTGCATACAGTAGAAATACAGTCCTCATTAAAGCAACATACCGGAGAAGCCAGCTGTTAAGTAAGTTTTCAATTAAAAAGACAAAAGCCCAGATGTTCCTGTAACACAACCAGAACATTGGAGAAAAGAGGGGAACAAAACATTCATAGTCTGCCATGCCGGGTGCATCATCTTTGTAAGGTCACTTCAGGCCTAAAAGAGTACGGTACCGAACAAAGAGTGTGGAGTCAGCGCCCGGGCCGAGCATTCCATGCCCAGCCCTCGGGAAGAGCAGCTCTCCTCGGCTCTGCTTTACTCACACAGATCCGACCGGATCTGCCGGGGCAGGAGGGACTTCCTGAGGACTCCCTTCCTTCCCGCGCCGGCGGTGCCCCCACCAAAGGGCAGGACGGCTTAGCCCCAGGGCAGGACTTCTGCCCGCAGGTTTGGGGCTCGGCCCTCCACCACCACCACCACGTCAGCTCCAAAACCGAACGGCACGTGCAGTGGGAGCCCCGACGCCAGCCTGGGGCGACCTGGCAAGCAAGACGGGCACAAGTCTGTAAAGCAGCACAGGGACAGCCCACTCTTCCCTGTCCCATGACGGGACGTTCCCAATGGAGCGTCGTGCAACCACTGCTGCGGCCTGCTGACGCTTCCCCTCCAGGGGACAGTCTGCCACCGATGAAGACAGTCCGGACCCAAATCATGAGATTCCCAAATAAAACAGGGTAGGGGAAGTATCTGATTTACACACTGAAGTTATTCAACCTCAGACCTGCTGCCATCGGTAAGAAAACGTAAGCTCTTGGGCTAATCTTGGAGAAACAACAATTCTCAAAAACCTGTCCCAGCTCTAATACCTTGCCTGTGGTGGGACAGGATTCTCCCGGCAGCGGGAAGGGAGCCTCACGAAGAAGCAAGGAGCGCGGACACAGCTGTTCCTGGGACTAAGCACCTTGCTCCGGCCGCCTCGCACCAGCCAGGCGGATTCACGATGGCAGCTGGCAGGAGCCCAGGGGCTCGCTCGCAGCCTCCTCCGGGTCCACACCACTCGCAGCTGCTAGACACGTGCTTGTTCTCAGATCGGGCACGGTGACCTACGCTGGCCAACGGCCATTATGGACAACATCTACGTTTATAAATAAACTCTCAGCTCTTTCAGCTTTCTCACTCCCTCTAAGTACAGGCTGCTGATTCTTCAAAGAGCCTAGATCTTAAGCAACGGAAAAAAGGAAAATGTGGACTCCCTCCTTGTTGGGGCAATACAAGAAACACCCCGAAACATAAACTGGTTCTTGTTTGGCATTAAACAACAGGAACATGAATCTCAGCCTCAACAAATCAAGCTGTCAGATGCTAGTCCTACTCCATAGGATACGGCTTTTTCTCTGTCTCAAACTTTTTCACTTCCCCCGCTGAGGCAATGGAAGTGGAGCTGCTTCTACCTCTGTGGCTCACACGCCATCTAGAAATACTTGCCTGGCAATACTTTGCAACGCGCATCTGCGGGCCCCGTGAAAGACATCCTCCAGCCCAGCTCTGCCCGCAGCGCTGCCCCGAGTGCGGGGCGGGCTGCTCCCAAACCCCATCATTTCGAAGCACGGCTACCTCATTTACCTGCCGTCTCCTGTTAGCTCCTCCTTTTGGCTGCCTGCTTGACTGGCCGCGCCTGCCGTGAGTGGCTCCAGCATCGTCCGCACTCAGACCCCCTTGGTCATCTCCTGGATGTGCCCGCCCGCCGCACTGATCCCGCAGCGGGGGTGAACACCTGCCGTTCACTCTTTGGCATGTTGGTGCTTTACACGGGGTGCGACTGGTTCATTTCTGGCTGCTCACCTCTTTGCAGGGCCTCCCGCCCTCGCCTCCCCTGCTCACCACACACCCTTCTTAAAGAAAAGAGAGAGATCCTGCATTTGCTCTTCAATACTCCTTCCTGCATCGTGGAGATACTGAATGCTAGCATATGCCACAAAATTCCTGCCAATATACAGACTTCATATTATATAAATAGGTAAAAGTTTCAGACAAAATATCCTATAATTTCTGTGGTGTAACGTTTTTAAATAGCATTAAAACCACAAACCATCCAGCCCTTGTGATTAAATATACAAACATTTGTGAATCGATAAGGCTCATAGGTACATATGCAAAAATAAAGTGCCCCTCCCACCCCCACCAAGAAACAGTTCTGTACAGCTAAGTCTGAAAACAGAGAGAGTAAGTTACTTAAAACAAAACCTCCCGAGCTGGAAGCGCAGCCAGATTTTCAATCCTTGTTCTCATTTCTGCTTTCAACTTGGCGACACTGGAGTATTTACAAGCGGAAGAGGAGCTGCCACGGTTGACTCCGCAGCGCCGTTGACCTGCAACCTGTCCGGCTAAATGCCTCACAGGGCCTTGGTGCTGGCTGGGTGTGCAGGGTGGGGCATGGGCTTCTGAGGGTAGTAGCCGTACAAGTAAACCTGCAACAGGATAGCAATGTCCACAAAAACCTGCAGGAGTCCACAGATGGAGAACTGGAACGGGGCCTGATTCAAAATGAAGTAAACAGTCTTGAACGTGTCCCCGCTCGTCCACATCAGCACCATCTTGACACTAGAAGACAGAAAAGAAGGGAAGAGTATTTATTGAGAAGAACCTGGCTTTGTGATTAGACCTGCAGTGCCAGAGGATCCCACCTATTTCAGCGAGGGTTTACCCTCAAGACTGGGTTGGGACTCCCCTGGAGGAGGGCAGACCGCGTGCCTAGCCGAGACATGCAGCAGTGTACTTGGAAGGGAGGATCAAATTCTCTACCCCACAAACTGCAGCACTCTTATCTCAGCAATTACAGCTCCAAATGCCTGTGGCTCTGAAGGTATCCAACATTTTAAAATACCCAGCTAGGATATTTGACTTAGCGGTGCTCTGTAAACATGACTGCCACATGCTGACAGCGCTGACCATACACCAAATAGAGTGCACGGAAAACAAAAGGCAATTCATCTCAGCCGTTACTTCTTGTGCGTGCAATTTTGTGTCCCTGCAAGGTGAAGTAACACACAGACTGCTCTCTCATGCATGCACACCTCTTTAGCATCTGCTGAAAGAAAACTTCTGAAAGAGACAAGGAACCATTTCTTACTGCTGAAAATGCAAAATCAAAAAAACAGAAAGGCAGATTGTCCGGTAATACAGAAAGAGGAGAAACGACGTGCCTGAAGCTGTTACTGGAAGGACGAACATTACTAGGGATTTTTAGCAAGGACACGGATCAAGAGCAACGCTCAGACTTCCTTTTAATAGCCATCCTCGCTTTCATCTCGCTGTACTGCAGTCCAGCTCCGGCTCCCCCCCGTCAGCAGAAACTCTGGAGACTAGAAGCAACTTCTTCAAATACACCAAATTTTTTTCAGTGCCCTCAGCAAAATGTGAACAACCAGATCCTGAAGGCTGATTTCGAGCTTCCTGCACTTTAACAGGAGAGCTTTTTAAGCAGCTGGATAAGCAGGAGTGGACAAAAGCTTTGTAGTTCACAGCACGAGCATTGCGCATGATTTGTCATAATTACGAGCTATTACATTTTGCCAGCACTGACTCCAATTTATCAAACGCAGTCAGGCCCACGCGGCAGGGTAGGACTTCATTTCTTAAACATTCAGGCAGGGAGCTAGCACAATTTGTATTTTGGACACAAGTACGCAATGCTTTTGCAAGCCAAATGCTGCAGCCCGCTCTCTCCACATACGGGAAGGGTGGCCAAGAGCATCAATTTATGCTGCCCCATCGCACTACAGAAACACAAGCCTTTTCGTAACTCAGGTCATTGGACTGAGAGCGTAAAACAGGTCTACAACCCCATGGGCCTTCCAAAGAGAGCCCCTGTGGAAGTGCAAGCAAGGACATGGGGTTGAGGAAGCAGTCATTCCCCCTGCAAGGTCATTCTAAAAGTGCCAATAAATAATCGGAGAAGGAAAACGACTGCTGAACCCAGTGTCATTTGTGCTTGGTGCCAACAGCCTGCACCACCTGCCTTGTGCATTTTCCCAGTCACACCGAGTCACATCACGCTTACGGGAGGTTTCCAGACACAGGCGGTGGTGGGGATTGTTTGGGACTTTAATTAGGAAGGGCGATAAACTCTGAAGGTAATAAAACTGGCACCTTGCTTGCCCGCAGCCGGCATTCCTCCCCCTCTGATTTTAAGCTTATCAGTGTTTGCTGGGCAGCTGATCACAACTTAATCATGAATCTGCCCTGGCATGGTCGGGGACCCTCCCTAAAAGCACACGCTAAACCTGGCAGATCAAACTAATTGCTTGGTCTTGACAGAAAGGCAATTCAGAGATGCCACGAAACACCTGAATAGGAATTTAACCTGCAACGGATATTTGTCACATATTCCAGTGGAGAAAGCTGGCCCGGTTTTAAAAGCGACCACACGGTACAGCGCAGATGCGGAGGAGAAAATACACACCGTCAGAAGATGTACAGCCTACAGAAGACTTTACTCCCCCAAAGAAAGAATAATCACTGGGGGAAACCTTACGGACACATGCAGTTCAGCAGCGCCATAGGAGCCAAGGACTAGAAGAAGACCGCTAGCTGTGTCACATGCTGTGATGAGTTTGCCAAAGTAATTTTGGATTTTGCTAGGAAGCCACCCGTGCACTCAACAGCCCGCAATACTGACTGGGTAACGTGGTGCATTGGCCTTTGCGTGTTCCAGAGCCCCCCGCTCTTCAGCTCGTGCATCAGACACTCGAGGAAATGAGCATCATGCCTGGGGTCCTCACTAGGACACGACAGTGCTCTATACACGGGTAAATCTCAACTTGTGCTTGGCAAAAATGATTTTAAAAAATGTAATGGTTAGTTTAAAGAGCTAACACCACTGGTCTGTCACTGAATCAAAAGATATACATCCTTCTCTGTCCAGTAGCTTGGACAAAACAGCAGAGAAAACCTGCAAATCACCAAAATACTACAAAAATGCAAAACACTTGATGTTCCACAAAACCTACGTACTGCAGCTGCACGGAGGTTCTCGGAGCCCAGGGTTAATGCAAAGCAGCGACTGCGGGAGTGCTGGTTGCTTTCTAGAGGAGAGGCTGGGACTGGACAGCCAGAGCACGTCCAACACAGACCTAAAAGGTGCACAGGGAAACTGCAAACAGCGGGAAAAGGACACGGGGACAGTGTCACACACGAAGTGAGAAGAGGCAATGAAGGGCCCCAGAGGAAAGCCGAGGACACAACAGAGGAGCAAAGAAGTCGGTCAGGTGAGAAGGGGGTAGGAAAAAGAGGCTGGAGCAGGACAGGGAATAAAGAAACGGAAGAGAACTGGGAACCTGGGCCAGAAGACCTTGGAAACAACCTGAATTTGGGGTGGACAGACAGATGAGGACAGCGTGGGACAAGGGCATTCAGGGTTGTACTGGGTTTGTGTGGCAAGGCTTTGGGAGCTGGGGTGGGCTATAGGGGCGGCTTCTGGGAGAAGCGGCTGGAAGCTTCCCCTGTGTCCCACAGAGCCAATGCCAGCCGGCTCTAAGACGGACCCACCGCTGGCCAAGGCTGAGCCCATCAGCGATGGTGGTAACGCCTCTGGGAGAACGTATTTAAGAAGGACAAAAAAAGTCACAGGGAGCACAGAAATGGCAGCCAGAGAGAGGAGTGAGAACATGTAAGAGAGACAGCCCTGCAGCCCCCCAGGTCAGTGAAGGAGGAGGAGGAGATGCTCCAGGCACCGGAGCAGAGATTCCCCGGCAGCCCGTGGGGAGGAAGACCACAGTGAGGCAGGCTGTGCCCCTGCAGCCCAGGGAG
>JANZLQ010000030.1:25026208-25057310 GCA_026212715.1 Elanus axillaris
GCAGGGGAAGAGTGTGATGAGTCCTGCCCCTGAGGAGGATGAAGCAGCAGAGACAACCTGTGATGAACTGACTGTAACCCCCATTCCCCGTCCCCCTGTGCCGCTGGGGGGGAGGAGGCAGGGAAGTTGGGAGTGAACTTGAGCCCGGGAAGAAGGGAGGGGTGGGGGGAAGGTGTTGTGAGATTTGGTTTTATTTCTCATTACCCTACTCTGATTTTGATTGGCAATAAATTAAATTAACTTCCCCGAGTTGAGTCTGTTTTGCCTGTGACGGTAATTGGTGAGCGATCTCTCCCTGTCCTTGCCTTGACCGCGAGCCTTTTATTTTCTCTCCCCCTGTCCAGCTGAGAAGGGGAGTGATAAAGCGGCTTGGTGGGCACCTGGCCTCCAGCCAGGGTCAACCCACCCCAAGGGTGAAGCTAGGGAATGAGCAGAAGCGGTGTGTGTGCTGGCCCAGGATCCCCCCCTCGTCCCTGTAATGTCTGCAAGCATCCCTGAATGCCCCCAGCACTCTCTCCTGTTACGGACGTGTCTCGCTCCTCCAGTGCCTGCCCTAGGAAGGGGAAAAGCTACAACTGCTGTCAGCCCTCCTCCATCTCAACCAGCACCCATTAGCGCACACACTGCCTGAAAGTTTGAGCTTGCTGAGAAACCCATCAAGTGTCTGCACGGCATCTCGAGGGGGGGGAACGGAGCTGCCCCCACTAGCACACAACAGGCCCACGCTTCAGGGTGCTGGGAGAGGGGCTGAATGAAGTCTACACCATCGGCATGGCTTCTGCCACATCCTAATTTCCAGACACTTGGGGACAATAGTAATGGTGTGTCCTTCCGTCCCCCTTATTTGGGCTGTGCAATTGTCCTCGCTGCATATGCAGATGCCATTTGCGATAATGCAGCGGTGCGTGCATGACTCTGCGTGACTGACTGCGTGGATACAGCATCACTGCTGTCATACTTCCAGCTATCGTGTCACGTCAGGATGCCACACAGGATAGAAAAGCCAATTTTTGTCTGCAGCTTCTCAACTTCACAGACTCACTCGGGGAAGAGAGGTAATTCTTGTATTTATTCTTGATTTTGGGGTAGAAAAGAAAAAAAAAAACCAACTGATCTTGGGCAGATAGCTGCCTCTTACCTGCCCCAGAGGAGAAAAGAGCAGTGTCTATGCAGAAAGGGAGGGGTTTACTGCCCAAAAGAAATGGGATTTTTTCAGTTAGTTGTGGAGAAAGAAGAAGAAAAAGGGGAGAGCACACCCGAGCCCTTCTTCCACGGCTCTGCTGTAATCTCCATTGCCTGAATGAAGCTCCAGTCCTTTCCTGTAAGACATGTACGGCTCATTTTTAACAAGCTACCAATACACCGAACAGGGCAACCCTCTAGTCTCGGCTTTCTTCCCCTGCTGGACTCAGCATGCCGCATGTCAGAAAATCCGTGGGATCACAGCAACACGAATCTCCCGGAGAGCCACTTGACACGGCAGCAGCTCCAACGCAGGCTGCCAGCAGCGGCGAACAAGCCGTCTGCATGGCTCTGCTCCTGTGCCGTGCATCTGGCCCTTGGCTTCCCAAGAAAAGAAGACAAGGGAAAAGAGAAAACGCTGCGCTGTTAACACAGATGAGGTTTTGCTGCCAGATGCAGTCAGGGCCCACCATCAGCGCTGCCCGACACTGGGCAGCACAGCACAAGGAGGCTCCACGCAGCAAAAATTTCCCAACCTCTCTCACAAAGACCAAGTTCAGGCTGTATCTTCCCGACGTCTGCAAAGCCACGTGAGCGAAGCTGTTCTGCGCAGCACTGGCTACGCAGAAAGCAGGATTTAGGAGTAAATAAACTGATATCTTTCCTAAATAGCCCAAAGCTAAGCTAAGCTGGGAAGACGTGGAAGGCAGGAAACGCTCACCTTGTGGATACGGAGGATACGGTCTCTCGCAGGACAGCACAACTGCTCTTAGCACAAACGGGTTAGGGGTGAGCGGTGGCACAGAGCAATTTGGGGAGGCAGAAACAAACAAACGGCAGCATCTGGTTGTGTGACAACAGAGATGCCAACTGGAGGGACAGGAGGCAGGAACTGCGCTGAAATAGCTGGTATTGCCAGAGGCTGAAGCAGACTTGCGGTAAAAATAGCACTCCCAGTAACGTAAATCAGTACTGCAGTATCCAATGACAACAAACCTCCTAAAAGCAAGCACCTTCCTTACAGTTGAGCTCGTTATAAGGAGTTGCTAATGTAGTAACAGACAGTGTCAAGTCTCTGTAAATTGCAGCTGACCACAAAGAGGAAAAGCTGGTATTCTTCAACTGCTCTTAAAATCTGAAAGAGCAGTTATTTATTCTGCTGTTGGAATTAATTCTCAGAAAGACACCGTGACTTCTGATAAGACACTAGACTAGGGGTGGGTTGCTAAATGGTATTTTTTAATATGATAATATAAAAATGCCCTACAGTGCTGCTGTTCTCCACCACTGATAGCAGATTTCATAAAGACCCTGTACCAGTCTTCATTTGCTAAATAAATAAATGGCATGCTGGAGAAAACAGCATTCACTTTTCTCAAGGAACAACTTGCTTCATTCAGGTTCCTTGTATATTGTGTATTAATTCTGAAGTGACGGCAACTAGAGGTAAAAACCACCTATTAGTACACCATATCTGCAGTCAGTCAACAAAACGTAACTTTTACAGGATAATCCTGAAACTATTCAGAGGTAGGAAGAACCTGTAAAGTGCATTCAAAAGAAAAAAAAAAAACAAAACCCAAAACTTTCTGTGGCTTCTCCTTGAGGAACTGTACTAGAGGCTGATGAGTAATTTACAGAACAATGAGATTAACCTGATATTTAGGCTCAACCCCCCTTATCCAGGACTAAGGCTACTCAGAACAAAGCTCTGCAGCATCTCCGTTCCTTCTGCTCAGAACGCGGCTGCGACAGTCTCAAGTCTCTGATTTTCCATTGGAGTCTTTGTAAACTCTGCTCAACGTTAGTCACATCTTGGTCATTATACCTTTCTTCTTTACTCATCTGAAAGAGCAAAAACTACCTAAAAAAGGATCTCGTAAAAAAACACGAGATGTGAAGCCCCCTCTTCCTCCTTCCTGGTAAACCAGTCTGTCTTTAAGACTAGTTGCAACCATCCATCAAAATAACTTACAAACAGCAGCACGTTAGCAGAGCCGCAGAGCAGCCGTCTGCAGAAGACGGGCTGGTACTTGGTACAAAACCTACGCAAGAAGAAAGACACGGCAGTACTCATTGCCCGTTTGCACTGTGGATTTTCTCGCATCGATGTTATGACTCTGCATGTTTGTAGCTTAACACACAAACCCCAAAATACCCTCCAAGCTGGAAGACACAAAGAGAATCAGACATTGGACAGTGACTTCCGCTGAGAAATTCTGTAGTGGTTTGACCAGACATTTCAGCACAAATAGCAACAGGAGGTACGTGTTGCCCTGATGTAATTACATCCTGCTACAGTCACAAACTCAGTGCTAATTGTGCTCACACAGCCAATGAACTCAAATATCCTAAGTTATTTTCAATAACAGAAAATTGAGTATAATTTATTGACCTTTACTACTTTGAAAATTGCTTTTTCTTTTCTTTCTGTCTCAGGCAACTGGAACTAAAAAGAGGAGAATTAGCCTGGACTCTTTTTTTTGTTCAAGAATCAGTGAAAGTTGACCACAACTTCCCCACATCATGGCCAAGTGCTAGACCAAGCCACAGGTGATGCCGGATTCAAAGTCATTCTGACTTTTTAAATTGCTACAGTTCAGACATTTCTTCATATATTAGTGCTTGACTTTCATATGTGTTAAAAAATGGGTGACGGTTCTTTAAATGACTGGGGACATAAAAGCAGAATAAAATCGTTTTAAGAGCTGACAATCTAGTATTTCCTTCAGGAATAAGGTCCACATCGAAACAGCCTGTCAATGAGTATTTTAAACACTGCATTTGGTTTTGGGGAGTGCAGAAGAGGGTACAGAAGGTATCTCTCCTGCAACCTTTTAAGCTGTTACCTCCCACAAGCCATTTGCATGGGAATGTCTGGAAGAGAAAGCAGATTCAGTTATAACATCCTGACTTTGGAAAACTTTCAGCTCCCATTTGCAGCTCCAAAATAGTCTGCTTAGAGAAGACAGCAAGCATCCGTAACACTGCACTTCAATCAGAGGCTGGCCTGCCTTCAAGAGTGAAACACAGACCGGAAAACATGAAAGCCAAACGCCATGGTATTTTTAACACCGCACAAAACAAACAAAAACTAATAAATAGAGCATTTGTTCCTAACAAAAAGCCATATGGCTTAACAAAAAAGGAGTTCTCCTGATAACCAAACTGTTTAGCCTGTCAAAAATTATTTAGGGGGAGGGGGAAGAGAAGAAGAAAACAACTTTGGGACCAGATATCCAAAGTATCTGAAGTTTGAAAATCTGGAAACTCAACCTGCATACCCTAAGACAGGTCCTTCTGTGTTAGCAAGCATAGATCTTGTTTTTAAATACTGCACAGCCAGCTGGGAATCCAGGCATGAAACTGTTCACCAGTCCTACGTGAACAGCGCCTTACCTCACTTCTCAACAATGCCTCTGAGCCTGGAGCAGCACTGAGCATCTCCAGAGGGAGCCATCTGTCCAGCCCCGTGCAGCAGGAGAGATCCAGCATTTATTTTGGATCACTGGAACCGAGTTAAAGCAGTTGAGTTGAAGCTGCACCCGTGAGCAATCCATACCACAGAGGGCTGCAAGGCAAGAGCAAACTATCTGAAAGCTCCTGTCATTTTCAAGGACTGCAGATGTCACTGAGGAAAGATGAAATGGAGGATTTCACTCTGGAACACCGTCAGGCAAACAAACCCAGAAAGATGCAGCCTAAAGTGATTTTTTGTTGGCAGCTTCTTTTCTAGTATTTGCATTTTATGCGGACTCACAAATAAACAACAAAGTTTTACGGAAAACCGGGGTAAACCGGTATTTGTCAATTATTTTTCTTCATTGACATCTGTTTTTAAAACCCCCAAGAGCAGCAGGGAGTCAGGCATTTTGACTCCACTTAGCACACCCACCCAGAAGCCAGCAGTCGTTAGAAACACGTCTGTCAGAGGAGAGTCAAGGGGAAACTACACGCCATGCAACATGGGCTGGGACTGGTGGATAGTCCAGGATGACTGGTTCAGCCTCCGGCTATTTCAAGTTTAGTCTGTATGGGTGGAGAAACTGGTAACCCTTAACAGCTTCAAAATATTTCTAGTACTCTACAACCTGTGCTGCAGAAAGATGGGCAGCAGGTCCTAACAGCCTCCAACACCCCAAGTCTGTGCAGCAAGTGCGAAAATAAATCTCTTCGGTGGATCCGAGGAAAGACTTGAACCACAATTCCCACCAGTGGGCTTCCTGCCAGGAGACACAAATAGATGCCGGCGAGACTGCAAAGCCCAGGTCTGCTCAGACACGTGGTACAAACACGTACGAGACTGGCTCTGCTTCTGCTGCTGGCGGATTCGGAAGATTTGAGACCTGCTGCCATGGCAGGGAGCGGCTTTCCTCAGGTGCCGGGACAGCAAACCGTGCCCTGCGCTGTCGCAGGGATACAGTCAGCCGCTAACACGCACAGCAGCGCGAGCTTGGTGTAAATGGCGTGGAGCACACCTAAACTACAACCCCCTTCACAGCATCTCACTCCTGAAGTTGTTCTTGAGTAGCTGTACCCCTTTCCCCGTCTCCCACCTCCCGCTCAAGGCACTACAATCCGATGGAGCTGTAGGCACAGCTGCTGGCTAATGCTGCTCGAGACGTTTTCTCCAGCCGCTTGGCGCCGTCCCCACGTCCCTACTGCCGTGCAGCCAGCCAGCAGCAAATCCCAGGAAGCAGCACTCCTTCCTACGGCTCATCTCCCTGCACGGAGAATTGGTCCCCTGCGCCCCGGCCCACTGCCAGGAGGGACACCGCTGCTACGCCCCGCAGTGCTAGTGCTAAGAGATGGCAAAATAATGTCCCTGTGTAACACCATTCAGTGTATTTCCTTCTCTAGTTCTAAATAACTTGGGACACATTCCATTTGAGAGGTAATAAAACGATGGGAGGGAGTAGAGCTTTGCTTCAGCACGGCTGCATATCCCAAGGCTCAGGTCGTAACCCTTTTAAATCTTCCCTTCTTCCTGCCCTAGACAACGAAGAAATGATCAGACTCTTCATCCAGTTTAACTTGAGGTTATTGCAGCACATTTCCCCCTTCATCTTCATATGGTAACCAGTACACAGGCTGAGCGTGCTTTTAGTATTCCAATTAAATAACTGCAATTATCCCTCCGGTCAACATATACGAGGTAACAGTCCTAGCTCTAGTGCCTACCTTGTCCTAGATGACTAGCATTCAGTGGCTGTCTCCAAAGCCAGCGCCCCTGAGGACAAAATCTAATGACATTACAGTCATTACTTTTCATAAATTAATCACATCCTTCAGCTAGTAAAATGCTTCTCACATTCTAAGAAAACACTGGAGAGATGAAAATCCCAAACACACAGGTGTGTAAAATAAGTGACTGGTCAGGGACAAAGTCCTACCTTCCAGTCAGCTTACTGCCTGGAAATAAGGTAAGATTTTTGCAAGAAACAAAGCTCATAGTCTCCTCGAAAACGCGTTACCGTTTATAAGGAAATAACCCCTTGCAAGCTCTGTGTAAAGGTATGTCAGCATCTAACCCTTCACATGAAATACCAGTTTTTCCTCCTTCCTTCCCTATGGACAGAGGTACGGAAGCGAAGTTGACGGCGACAGCGATGCACCACACGCGTGTGTGCTGTTCTCAAAGCAAAGCCCAGCAGGGAGGCTGTGCTTGGTCAGAAGGTGCCACCACAAAACTGAAATGCTGTAGGGAGGAAATGAAAGCATCACAATCACATCCCACACACCGTAGCGTGACACAAATCTTAACATTTCGGCCCAAGTAGGGCCTTTGCAGTTCGGAAAGGACAGACATCCCCCAGCCTATCTTCATTCCCAAACTCTTGCCATCTGCCCCTCTGCACACTATGAATCCTGTTTTGGGAAATTCCCTAACGCAAGACTTCGTAACTGAAGGGACAGGGCTTCCACCGCTACCGTGAGAGCTTACCGGACAACGCCAGGACATCCTGCGTGGCATATAATTGCGTTCCCTTATGTAGACATACATCATGCCTAGCCATCCTCCCTGGAACAAATTAAAGCCCTACCTTTGAGCCTTGCTGAAACACCTTTTTCTGACAGCAAGTGTTGTTTCTTTCTATATCCCACCCAAGGATGCTAGAAGCACTTCCTCGCCTGTCTCAGTTTTCGGGCAGATCATCCAACATGCCGGTCACTGCACTTCCCTCTCTTCTTCTTCTTCTGTTTGCTTGCCCCTCTGGGTCTGAGGAGCAGGGGACCAAATGCACCATTGCAGGTCAACTTCTAGTGGAAAATCTCTTGTCTTTCTGGACCACCCACACCTTCCCAGCCTAAGTTCCACCAGCCTCTCTTTTTCCTGCTGTTCTAGCTCATCTATTAACCACTTAAATGACTCACCACTGCTCACTTTACAGATCTTCGTCACAGTCAGTATTACTAGTATTATACTATTACTACTATTTGCATCCTTACATCTCAACCTACATTTCTCCAAATCCAAATCTCATTTTACTTCCATTCTGCATTTCTAATCCCACTCAGTCCTACTGCACTGAGGGGGATAATTCTGCAACCACTAGGTAGATAACTTAGCCCGCTTACACAGCTGGCTGCGGTGAACTCTGGCAAAACAATACAGGTGCTGAAATTTCAAGAACTGATGCACTTTTGTTCCCAAATTTGTTAGGGAACAGAGGAAAAAGACATTTTCACAGAACTTTCATCTCTTAGGTGCCTCTGAGCTCAATTAAGCTCAGTTCTGACCTTTTGTGACTTGGCAAGACCTGACCTTAACTATGCAAAATACCTTGCATGACACCTCCTTGCCAGCAGAAAGTAAGAGTGCCCAAACTTGGAATGTTTTTGTAACAGAAACACAGTAAATTTTCTCTTTTATTTCAAATTCTCAGGGCACAGAGAAAAGCACCAACCAAAGAGAGCACTGATGAGACATGCCTGCAGTGCTTCGTTCCTATTACTGTAAAGAAGCCTTGAACTATTTGTAAAAGATGAATGCTTTCGGTTTGAAGTCATTTGCTTTGAATTTACTTTTTGAACTGAAGGGATGAGGTGCCAAGGGAAGAAAAATGAGAAAGAGGTTCAATATGTGCAAGAGCTTTAGCAGTCCACACTGTGCTACAATCTGGCCAATGCTTAAGGGAAGTGGACACTGCTGCTCACACGGCCAGAAGGGGTGGGAGGGCGAGGGAAGGAAGGTCTCCCATTCCCTCCTGGGTTTTTCCACCTGCCTCTGAAATTCTCAGATGTGTTGAGTGTACAGGGCACAAAGAACTGTCTTTGGAGCCTTGTGTTGTGCTAGGGCAGGTCTTGAGAGAACAGCCGTGGGGAGACGCAGCAGGCAAGCACAGAGGTGAATGCGGTGCTGACCCCAGCACAGCAGCCTGCAGGCCACACGTCCACAGGGAGTCAAGCAGAAAGTGCAGGTCCTTGAACCCGGAGCACTGATCACAGGCCTGCTGTAACTGAAAAGAGGGTGTGGAGACCAGGACAGAATCTGTTTGCTTCCTGGGATCAGAACAAAGTGGTTTCGACCTATCTGTTCACGTGCTGATAGGACTCTGCCCTCGTCCTGAGTGCGCTGAAGAGAGACCAAGCCTGCTTACTTTCCTGATGTAGTAAGACTTGAAAGGGACAGGAAACCAGAAATCTTCTGAGGACTAGAGACCACTTTCTTCAACCTCTTAACTTTAAACCAGCCACATTCAGGAAGGGAATCTGAAGGTCCTGCTACCTATTAGAACCACAAATGAAAAGGGGAGGAGAGAAGCTGTAAGTGGTAAGCCTTACAGTGGTACAAAAACCTGGTCCATCCAGTCCTGAAAAGTGTTTACCGACTACTCCCCAAACTCCTGCAAACCTGGATGTGTAAGCAAAGTCCAAAAATGAGAAACCCCGGACTATTTTATATGCAGGCCACCATAAAGGACAACGCTAACCAGCTGATCAGCACCACAGTCGGGAAAGAAGAAATGTCACCAAAGCAAAACAATGAAACACGTAAAACTTCCCCAGAAACTGTATGATGCTGGCTGAAGCCTCAGAAGCAATGACAACAATTTTTGCAGACCCACAGAGAAAACTACAGATCTGAGTAGAAAGAAAGAGCATTTAGGGAGACGAATACAATCACAGAACTACAGTAAATGGTAAGAATAGTTTAACACAGGCCATTTGTAAGCACGCTGACAGACAACTTTGATTAACTTAGTGCAATAGGAAAGGCAGAGAAACTAAGGAATGGCCTATAGAACATTTAAGTACAAACCACTTTTAAGTAGTGCTAATAATTTTGCATTTACCCAATGTGTCTCTGGCTCACATTTAAGACCTTGATTTCTTCATTTGCCAGTGTCTCAGATTTACCTTTTAGTTCCTAATTGTTCCCTTGAAAACTACTTTGTCTTACATGACTTTAGTCCCTTATGACTGTCTATACAATGCTTTCTGTAATGAAAACCTGCTTCTCATTAGGTCAGGTGATTTAAACCCACAAAACCATTCTGCCTTTCTTGTTTTTTAAAACTAAATGGCCCCCACTTCCCGTACCCCTCTTCCACCTTCTGTGTTTTGACTGTTTAATATATAAAACAGCTACTATTTTAAGAATAAGAGTAGACACTGTTATACACTGTTGTATCAGCATCTGGAGGCTACAATTCCAAAGCCCGAGAGAAACAGTTCTCTCTCTTACGCAGCTTCCTTGGCGTTAGTCCCGGGCTGGCCACAACGCACGGACTCAGGTCACCACTGTACTGGCCAGCGTCTGCTTTATGCATATGGCATACTCAGAAAAGGGTATCTGTGGGCATCCATTATCCCTACTCTTATTTCTTTTGATTTTGCTCTCATCCATGCCATTTCTGTCAGTGAGAAACAGAGGCTGGGAAAAAAAAAGAAAAAAAAATCAATACTCCCATTGCCTGCACCATCCTCTTTTAACTTTCCTTCTTTTTAGCACTTTTTAAGTCCTTTTCCAGTTAATTTATCTTACTCCTTTACTGACCCTCCCCTAACATCTCTTCTCAAGGGAACTAAATTTATTCTTTAGTGAAGAAGCTGATGCATAGTTAGTGCCTGAGCAGAAACATCCACAACTCTTTTACTTCTCTCTAGCTTAGGGGTTCTTCTTTTAAACAGCGGAACTCCAAAGGAACTCACTCGCTGGAGCTGTTTTACCTATTCACTCTTCAAAAATTCCCTCAGGCTAAAAATCCCAAGAAACCACAGGAGCAGCGTTTTTAGAGCACTTGCCTGATCTCCTTAAACGTAAAATCTCACTAAAGGAGGGCCAGACATTGGTTAGCCCGTCCTGAATAAAGCCGCCTACATCTGTTCGTCACAGCGCCTGGCTCATCCAATACAGGCAGAAAATCTAGCAGCTCGCATTAGTCTTCACGGAGTTTGAATAAAGCCAGGATTTGTCTCTGGGACAAACACTGTCCTCAGAAGTCAAAAGCTTCTCTTAAAAAATAATATTAAGAGCTGCATGTGTTATAAAGGAGAAAGCTATAGAGCAGTACTAAATAAAAGCACCCCACAACAGAAATTTTATCTCCTTAAGAAATACTGTCTCCTGGTATTTTAAATATTATCTGTAAGGGAAAAGAGGAATTATCATCTCAGTATGTACATTTAATATAATTTCCTTCTTTCATACCTCTTTACACTGCATTTATCTCACTGGATACATTTCAGATAAACACCTGCTCCTAACTAGCTCACAGCTGCAGCGCACCTCGTAAAACACTTCTGAATGGAAAAGTATTCTTAATATTTGCGACTCTCTGCTCCAGCAGCTTCTGAGACAAAAATGCCACCTGTTTCTCCTGCAGTGATTTAGGGTTGTTAAAACAGGGTAAACTCAGTGACTGACCCAGTACTGCCATAGGAGGGACTAAATTAATATTTTCTTTATTTCATCGCACAATAATCTGAGTGCAATACTGGGATTTTCCCCATTTCTCCCTTATCAGGCCAGATTTCTCAAGACAGGCTCATACCAACACATAAGCAGAGCAACTGATTGTTCCAACTATCTCTGGGCAGCAAAGTTTTAACCCTTTGACCCAACGACAGCCAAACGTGACAGAGACGTGCAGAAAGCAGGACCCTTTCAAGCAGCCTGAAAACTGGCCACGGGCTAGAAGAGGGACCAGGGAGAGCTCGCGGAGGGACAACACAGCCCTTCTTCACCGCTTCTGCCCCTCCGACCCTGCAGCTGCACAAGCAGCCCTGAGCCCAGCACGGGCAGCCAGGGAAGAGACGACAGCCGCTGGAAGAGAACTTTGCTTATTGGACCCACGTGCTTCCACGCGAACCACTGACGGGGACGTTTGGGTACCACCTGGACTGGGGTGTCTTGAGGCTTCAACATATGCAGCCCAGCTCAGTCGCACTGACTGGAAAGAAACCATTGCTCCAGGTGATTTTGATGAGCTTTTGTGAAAAACCTTCAACAAAGGACAGTTATTTTTTCCAGAGCAGGGCAGCAGACAGGAACGCGCTACAGCAGACTGCCCTGGAGAAAACCCACTCTTGTACGGTCCCGGGGTTGACACATCCCTGGGAAGGACAGCACACCTACAGCTTCGTCACAGACGTACAGAGGAACAACACCGTCCATCCTCCTCCTCCTCGGGCAGTGGGAAGTCCTACAGGAGCACGATGTAATACCAGCAGTGCCTGCACGAGCCCGTGCCTCCCACGGAGACAAGGTTCTCCCCACCCCTGCACAGAAGCACGCGCTTCCCCGCTGCAGGAGCTCCACAAAGCTGTTGTGTTCCCCGCTGCAAGAGCTCCACAAAGCTGTTGTCTCCCCGTGGATGTGATTCTCCCAGCGAAACGACCAGCAGGTCCCTCCCTACCTCTCTGCGCAGCAGCGCTGCTGCCAGATCCAGAGCCAACCTTCCCTCCGTCTCCGCTGCCTCGTGTTGAACACTGTCCTTCTCAGGACTGCGGTTTATTAGAAGGGGAAAGTGTCTTGGAAGGAGTGGGGACGCAAAGATAAGTAACAGACGAGAAGTTCTTGTCTGTATGGTTTTTGTCACAAAGCAAAAGGAGTTAGTAATACGAGGAGCATCTGATCCCAACTGTAGCTGAGTCAGCATCTCTGCCTCCTGGAGACGGGAGAGGAGAGTTGGTTTTGGTGTCAAGATTTCGAAATATTTTACCGCATAATGTAAAAAAAAGGACAAGTGATGAGCAATCTTTTAGCCTCACAATGCCTTCTTTTCCTGTATAACAGGATGCCTCCTATATTCCATGGCTCTTAAGTCTTGAGGTTGCTTTCCTCCTTTTTCTAACCAATGCAAACATAATCATACTTACGATTCTAATCCATCCCGATAACAATTAACGTCATTAAATTACTCTTTTACTAAGTGACTGGACAGATCTAGTTTAATTCTTGAACTGAATGGAGATTAAATTAAGTGATTATTTCCTTGATAGGTATTAACACAAGTCATTAAAAAAGCACTTCTATCAAGGTTAGTACCATAATTAATAGAACTATTCAAAAGTACTTAAACGCTTGAACAGAGCTCTAAGTTTCTATAAAGTACTAATTCCAAAAGTAATCAGGTGAATTGTCAAAGAGAACATAATGAAACCTTCTGTTCCTTTGACTGGCTTAGTTCTGTTTACTTAATCACGGGGAAATTTCCACCCTTCAGTCGTCAGTCAGCCCACCAGGACACACTACACTGTCTTCCCTCCACAAAAACCGTTACTCTGCATGCACCTCCTTTCTGCTTTTACTGTTTCCACCCCTTTCCAACTTCTCCTTTGGTCTCTGCTCTCTGAGAACACAGGAGGAAACTACAGGACTTGGTAGTGATATTGCTACAAAAAGAAGGAAAATGAAAGAAGTAGGGAGAAATGAAGACGTAAATAAAAATAAGAGGAGCTCTATCCAGCGGAACAGAGATATCAAGAACTGGAAGACTCATTCCCAGGAGCACTACAGTACACGTAACAGCCTTGCCCTGTTAGAATAAACGTAACTGACTGGCTGCAGATGTCCCCTGGACGTTCACCTCAGACACTGAGCACTTTTTCAGTAAGGGACTCTTCAGACAGTAGCAGATTGAAAAACAAGAGGCGAGATGATGGGACTCTTCACAACAGACTCCCAAAGGGCATCCCGCTCGCCGCCACGGCCACCTGTCCCATTTACCTCTCCCATGGCCTCTGGTCTCCACGTTTCTTTACGGGGAAATGGCCGCTACCTCAAGCATGAGATCTCCTTAACATCTCATTTAAACAGAAAGGGGTGACTGGGGTGGGGGGCTATGGGGTTATTTGTTTGCCGCCTTGTTTTTAGAAGCAGTACAGTGTCTGGGGAGTCTGGCAGGATACCCTGATCAGATGTGGCCACATACTGTGACCTTATTCTCCATTTCCATCTCGTCAGTTTACGTTTAGGAAAGGAACTATTTGCTAAAGTAGAAACAGACTTACCCCCTGCTGCATCCCATTCTGCCCCAATTCAGAGACAGATGCGTGTTGCTGCTGCTCTTCTCGGCCAAGCCACGAGGACCTCCACAGCAGCCATTCTCAGGCAGCAGTGACGGCTGTGGTGTCCGTCACGCTCCGCTCACGCACCACAGGCGACAGAACTACTGTGGTTTAAGAAGTCACCACCTCTAACCAGGATGTGACAATTGTCCGAAAGGCCACTAAACACAACAGCTTAATTCTCATTGCTCTGAAGTAAATAACTGCACAGAGCTGTGGGCATCAACTGGCCCCCATCTGGTAAATACCCATGCGAGTTCATACAATTAAGTCGTGCGAGTAGCCTGGCTGGACTCTTACATGCTCCCTTCAGTGGTTCCAGGACTGGGGTCTCTTCTCTGACGTGCTTTTAGACAGAGAGGCAGGCACAGGAAGGGAAGTTCAGAGGAAATATTTCCAGCAGCTCCTTCAACAGAAGGTAATACACTAGCAGAAGTTACTCTCACAGTACAAACAGCCCGGCAATGCTTACAGACCATTGAGTCAACTCTGGATTGCGTGGTGCTAGAAAGTATGTGTGGGGTGTGTGTGTATATATATATGTAAGCTGAAAAAAGAAAAGAGTACAAACATACATTTGCATGAACATACTCCAACTGCAGTACAGCAGCAGAAGCTGATATCTATATATCTATATATCTATCTCTATCTATATATATATCATCATTCCCCAGACCCATCGATGTCCAATGCCATGCAAAGTACTGCTTCAAGAGTAGAACCAGAGAGGGGAATGCATTCTGGAAAACCTGTGGGCACAACCAATAAGGAGGGCAGCTATTGCTGGACCTGGTTCTGTTTGATGGCAAGGGAATGAGAGCTTTTATGCTATTTTCTCTTGACTAAACACAGCACTCTCTTGCCAAGCGGTTTTAGATGAGAATTCTGCAATTCTGTGCTTAATGCTTTACAAAGAAACTGTTGTTGTGAAGAACAAAGGGGTTTTTTTCTCCTTTTGCTAAATCGCATATACAGGAAATTGGAAAACTGAAACCCGGGTCCCCAGAGAGGAGCTAAGGAAAAGCAAAACACTATCTGGCAGCAGCTATCATAATATGGCATTATGATTCACAGATAAAAAAAAACAAAGGGAAAAGTCAAACCAGAGCATAAAGAACATCTAGTAGGTAAATTGCCTTCTGGATATCACAGGTACAGAATTTTCCAAGGCAGTGAGTGCATGACAAATACCCCAATATTTTTGGAAGTAAATCCTGACTCTGTACCAAAGGGGGTCCCCATCAGAAAATGCCTTAAGCATCAAAGTAAATTTCTGAACAATTCCTCAACAATATTTCAAGCTAGAAAAGAACCTGAAGTAGCTAGTATAAGCATCTCCAAGCCAAACAAGTAAAAGGAACAATGTCAGCGAAGGACAGAATTGCTTTGGTTTGGGGGCGGTGGGTAGTGGTTATTTGTTTTGATCAAGGTAAAAATTATCCCAGCAAGTTTAAAAGCAATGAAAGAGAAGTCATTGCACAACAATGAAAGAGAAGACAGAGTCTGTTAGAGTCACAGATGATCACAGCACTCCATGAACTGAATTTGCTGCTGTACTCTTTCTACAGACCAGTGCACTGCTGCACCACAGTGAACACTTTCCCCCCTAAAGAGCTTTACAAGTTGCCTTTGCAATTTGGAAATCTTAGTGTTATCACTGAGATATCCAGTAAACAGTATGAATAGATAATCTAGTTTAACGCCCCAACAATGGGCACAAGATTAAAGTTTTCTGTCCTGCACTTCTTTACAGAGGGTTTCCTAGTCGGGACTGTAAACATCTCCTTTGAGGTGTTTTGAATGTCAGTTACAAGCTTTGACACAAAAATAAATACTGATGTCGTTTGCTACATACATAATAATGTATTAGAAAAAAGTGAGGAGTAGATATGTAAGAAAAAGTGATGAGCTAGTATGTGAGTTACACTGACAGAGTTACTCGCTGCAGGCTCAAAATATTCTTCCTCTTTATTACTTTGGATATGCAAGATCTCTTTAGTTCATTTCTAATTACCAGCACAGCACAGCTCAAGTGGAACTGCAGTATGTTGCTAATGGCAACAGCAGTAGTTTTACATGTTTATTACACTAAAACGTAACTGTCCAGCTGGACTTGGACGATGGGTCAGACCTCAGAGGTGTAATGCAACTACCACTGCCTTCAGCAGTGCTGCACCAGCTCCTACTGACAGAGAATCTACTCCAGCAGCTGCTGTATTTTCAAGTAAAACTTAGAAAGATGACATTGCCCTCCCTCGAAGAGTATTCCCATGCTACACAAAGATTTACCTACATGCACACAGTGAAGTGTTTTATGTAAGACAAATGCCATACCTCATTCCTTCTGTAGACCTATTCTGGTAGTTACGGTAGAGCTGGGGAACACCTAACATTGCCTCGGTGAACACTGCGAGGAAGCCCAGCGTCTCCACAAAGAGAGATGAGTCAAGCCAGAGGTAAGTGATGTAACCGGTCACACCAGTGAAGGTCAGGACACACTGCACGTAGTCTGTAAACTTGCTCCAGTGCCAAAAATAGTTCAAGTCAAAATCTGCAACAGAACAGGAATGGAAGAGGAATAAGACATGTTTTCCCAACCAGACTCAAAGTTAATCAGGGTGGAATTGAGAACTGGGAAGCGTGAGGGAGCCACTGTCAGTCTTTGGAGGTAGGGGAAAGTACAAAGCGAGGGAAAGGATTAAAAAAAATAAAACCAAACCAACTGTCCTGGGTTCAGCCGGCATACAGTCAATTTTCACAGGAACCTGGGAGGGGGCACAGCCGGGACAGCTGACCTGGACCAGCCCAGAAGCTGTTCCATACCGTGGGACACCGTGCCCAGTATAGAAATGGGGAGCGGGCTGGGGGGCTCTCGGCTTTCGGTGGGGGAAGTGGTGGAGCGTCGGGTCCCGGGTGGTGAGCGGTTGTTGCACTGTGCATCACTCGTTTTGTAGATTCTCTTATTTGTATCATTGTTGTTGTACCTTCTCCTTTTGTGTTGCCCCAGTAAATTGTCCTTATCTCAACCTTCGAGGTTCTGGGGTTTTTTTCTTTTCTCTTTCTGATTCTCCTCTCCATCCCACCAGAGGGGGTGGGGAAGGGAGTGAGCGAGCAGCTGCATGGTCCTTTGTTACCGGCTGGGCTGAAACCACAACACCAACCAACCAACCAAGCAAACCCAAAAGAACAAACAAAAAACCCCATCAAACTCAAAACCAACAAGAAAAATAAAAAATAGGAGTCTTGATTTGGAAAACATTTTTTGAGGAGTGTTCAATAAAGAAGCAACAAAACAAAAAACTTGCAAACTACCAGAATATTTACAAAGGTGACTTTTAAAGAGAAAGCATCGACCTTCAGGTATCAAACATGAAGAACTCTGGATATAACTCTATCAGAGTTGGCATAGGACGTGTTTCCCAATAAACTTCATAATACTAAGCGCATGCCCCACGCGCATCAATGGAAGCACTCTCTCTCTTGGGTCATTATCTCTACCTTCCAAGTGCCTCAATCCAAGCTTTGCTGAGATAGGTGCAAGACTGGGACGAGCATCCCTGCTGGAACAAGGCCTCCCACAGACATCACCACTTTTCACTCCAAGGGCAAAATGCACTTCGCTCCTGCCTTTGCCAGTACCAGCGGGTGCAGGGTGCACAGCCATTCGTACGTCCATCAGAAGAAAACACTGTACCAGAAAACACAATATCCTCTCTTGAGAGAAGGAGCGAAAGAACAAACCAACCATGGCGTTTCCTTGGCACATTAAGAGCATACCACTGGAAGATACGTAGCTATCTCACTGATGAATAATAAAACCCCATTACCATTGACTGTACAGCAAAATAACAACATAATTTTGAATAATAAGAACTCTGAAATAACTGTTCATTAGTAGGTGCTGCTCATGTCTTCCTTTCTTAAAAGCACTTGAAGTTAAAAACACTCACATCAGACCAACTGGATTCTGTTAATTATCACGATGGTGAACCATCGTCCTAACAGGGTTATTGCAACCAGCCAAAACATGTGCAAACACACCAGCACGTCACTAGAAGGTTTCTGTGGCTGCCTCCTCAGCAGAATTACAGAATGCTGCAAAAAAGTCCTACTGTTAACTCAGGCAAGGAAGACATTGACCTCCACAGACTAACACTAACAACAAATCCAGTGAAATGGGTATACAGACACTTGGCTGCCTAATGATATATATAGATGTCAAATAACAGCTTCATTTTCTGCATTTTCACACTTTCCTATCATCAGTCTGGCCCTCAGGCACTTATTAACCAATCTCCCCTTTTTAGTACTTGGCAAACCCGTGCCTCAAGACGACTAATGACTGCATCCAGCTGAATCATTTTACTTTGCCACACAAAGAGGAAGGCAAAAGAGGCCAGGAGCCATACCCAACCTGTAGCACTGTCAGCCACCGCCCAGAATTGCATCTGTGGCAAAGCCACTGTTGACCTTCAGTATTTTAAGGCAGCAGCTCCTCAGCTTCAGAATTGAGGGACACAAGACTAAAGAAACGGTAGAGCCAGTGCTGGCACAGCCCATGCAGCACGCGAGCGTCACGCATTTCTGGAGCTTTGTGACAGTTTTCCTTTTTGGAGGTGAAGGAAGAACAAAACAGAACTAGGCAGAAAAGGGAAGGCACAAGACAACCACAACCCAAGGAAGGAAAAACATTTATCTGTTTATCTCTGGTGCATTTTCTGGAGAGGAGCATAGTCAACAAGAACCTCTGACAAAGCAGAAGGAATAAGAGACACCCAAAATTCCCATTCCTTTCACTTCGCCTGACCTACGTCTAATTTTGCCAGCTTCATGAGCAATACCAAGCAAATGACCCAGCACCAGAAATCTGACACTGCACAACTGTTAAACTCACGAGAGATGCTCTCTGGGACAGATGCATTTGGGCTTACAATGGGGACAGAATAAGGTACAGCAGAAGAAAAGGGGATGAAGAGAAAGATGAAGGTGGTGAGGTTTCAGGCCACTTAGAAAAGCAAGCTGCATTCTGGAAAAGGAGAGCTACTGACGGCTTTTGAGTAAGACGTCAACTGCGACTTTTACCAGATTATTTCTTTAAACCTTCTGAGACGTTCTCACACAGACTTTAGTTTCTTCACAGACACCTAAAGCACTGGCTTGCAATCCTCAAAAAGGCAAGTGTTTCACTTTAATTCAGAGCTCTCACATTCAAGCATGCAGGGTGCAAAACTTGCATTTACTTCCCAGCAAGGGTCATTCAGCTTTGAAAGCGTTCAAGAGAGAGTGTCTCGGACCAATACCTGGAAACTAGCAACTGGTGGCAGCTGTAGGCAAGAACAGGTGAAGCACACTCTTCCAGGCGGATCCAGCCCCGTCCCTCCATCCTGGGCTCTCGGGATGGCTATATAGTCATTACAACTCAAACCCTGGACTCAACAGCACTAGTTCGGATCTGGGTGCCGGGCTGCCTTGGGCTTGCAGGACCCTTGGCCCCTCGCTCATTAAACCCTCCCAGCAGCTGTCAGGGGTATTCTGCATACCGTGTTTCTCCTCCTGCGTCCTCCACATGCTCGAGGATCCTTTTAAAATACCCATCCCTGTACACCAAATCCTTATTTCCCCAAGTTCATTTTCGTAACGGAAATGAAAGAATTAAGTCTACATGGGGGAGCAGAAGTTTCAGGAGTTCACGGAACAAAAAGAGTCAACATTCACACAGCTACTGTGAGGCCAGCTACAAAATCCACGGACCCATGCAAACACTTAAACATGCCATTACCTCCTGCTACGCCAGCTGTTCATGTGCATATTCAGTACTGCTGCACTGAAGTCTGTTTCCATTCATGTAAGTATATCTAACATCCCTGAACCTAGTATTAGGCAGCCAAGAAATCTGGTAATGATGATAATTTACTCATCACCTTTTGTCTGATAATCTTAAGTATTATTTCTATTATAATAACATACACAGATGAGAAAACTGTCGTGTGAAACAGGACTTCAACTGAAGCAAGAGAGTTAATTACTAGCACAGGAAAGACTGAGATTCTCTTTTGCTCAAAGCTATCGTGACGCTATATAGTCTTCATTTCACTATACTAGGTTGTAAGTTCTAGTTTCTGCTATAAATTTTGCTAGGTAATGTTTTCAAGAAAGAAAGAAAGAATGAAAGACAAGAAAGACAGACAAAATTAGATAAAACCAACCATAACCTTGGTAATAGCTTTACCGAAAAACTTCTGTACATTTTAAAAACAACCCAATATACAATCACTAATTGCTCTGCTTAACAGATGTATTTTCCAATCCCAGATGTCTTTTTTAGGACACTACACATCACCAAACTCTGCGTTACCAACTACTTCCAGGAAGAAGTGAAAGAATGACTCAACTTTAAAAAAAATTTTTAAAAAATTAAAAAAAGGTAGAGAACGGCATACCTGACCTTTCATCTGGGTCTTTCTTAGTTTCTCTGGCCCTTACTTGAACTGCTAAACTTTTTGCCACATGATTGCTCCTTTTTAACCAAGGCTGAAGCTTATCTTCTCTGACAAATGGTTTCAAAAATTCAGAGGGAAAAAAAAAAAAATCACATACCCATCACTTCAAGGTTTGGAAATAAACTGTGACTCATTTATCCAAGTGACTCCCTTCTCAAGGGGGTCCAAACACATTAGTTCTGTAATAAGAGCTACATACTTTCAAAGAAAAAAAATGCTGGTTGTGCTGCGTACTGTGACAGGTATATTGAAAAAAAGGCTTTTAAATGCTGAAAAACAAAAGGGAACTGTCCCTTAAAAAAAAAAAAAAGCAGCAGAGGGGAGAGGCAGATACAGCCACAACTGTCCCAAGAAGAGAGCCAGAGGACAGCAATCAGTGCCCCGGGCCATGTCATCTGAGGTGCAGAACTGAACAAAGTTATAAATATTATTGCAAATGGTATTCACTGTTGAAGAAAATTATGAATAATAAGGACCCAACCCCACCCCCCAACATCATCCCTTTTCTTTAAAAGGACAAAACAAGAAATCCCACTGCACTGCATTTTTTTTTTTCTATCAACTGTCTTAAAATCTGTCCAAGTTAAATCTGGATGCCTATCTTTTTATTGCCTGAAATGGGAAGGCACTGCTGGCACAGCTGACTCCATTCACAAGCTCCCCATCCTGCCCAGAGAGAAATTCATGACACAAGTTTATAACCAAACTCAGCTGATGCGGTTCAAATGGTAACTCCCAGTCACTAACGTCCTGGATCGATCCAAACTGGCATTACTGCAGTGAAAGGTACTGTATCTTATTGCACATGCTTGAGCTCTTTAATCCACTCAGTGAGTTGCATTTTAAACATGTTAATCCATTGATAGATGAGAGATTTATGCTGGAAAATTCTATTGATGCTGGGGGAAGGAGCAGCTCAGTAGGTTCTTTGTGCAGTGACCGGAGGAAAGTCTACACAGCTTGAGGGTGAAGAAAGATGAGATTAAAAGACCTCCTCTGGGAGGCATATTGCATGTCAGCTATGAAAAATGTAGAGCAGGCAGAGACAGCGTTGCAAATAACCATGGTTAGCACCAGTCAGGCCAAAACGCAAGTAGTAAATTCAAGATTCTGGTGTGGGATAGATGCCAAGTGACACAAAGAAGAGTCCGCAGTATTAACTTTCCCTTAAGGATGACACAGAGGTCCAAACAGTTACATTATTTTTAGTCAAGAAGCATTTTATATCAAGTTCAGCTACCATGCTAGTTCCTTTTCGGAAACTGAAGCAAAGACTTTGACATCCTAAAAATTATTTACTGTAGCTCTCCATTTCTCTTGCTCATTGCATCTTATTTTGTACTTTGACCTTTCTAATTCTGTACCTCCACCCTTGCGCTGCATTCACTTATACTTGCCTTAGTCATTTGACCTAGTTCCCACTTTTTGTCTGGCTCCTTCTTGCGTCGGAGGTCGGTGAAGAGCTTGCAATTTCCATTCCCTGCCTTCGCAAGGCGGGAGAGCTTGCATTTGAGCCCTTTGTATAGCTTCATCAAGGAAATGAACTCTTTCCTTCTTATGAAGGCTACTGGTTTTATTTTACTGTGCTCCCTCCTGCTCGTCAATGCCATCAATTCATCGCCATTCACCCAAACTGCCTCCCATAATCAAACTCTTGACCTCCTGTACAAAAACCACTGCTCACCACCACGTTCTAAGAGCATGCTGGACAGTCTCTACTCCCGAGTGCCTTTCTAAACAGATGCCTGGGGAGTTAATCCTCCTGCCCCGGGGTTACAGCTAAGTCCTGTGCCTTGGGAGACTCCGGCGCTGCCCAAAGAACCTCCAATTTCCACCATCTAACTCCGGACCACAGCGCCTGCCCACCCAACCTGGAACAGTTACGAAATGCAGTCATGGCTGGGAATTGCGTCAGGTCGTTATCCGTGGTCTGTTTATTATTTATTTTCATTATACGCAGTTCGAAGCGGCAGGAGCTGGAGAACCTACAACTCTGCCCTGGCCGGGGGTCTCAAAGGCTAGGCTACGGCACAGCAGGCTGCCCCTCACTCGCTCTTTTTCTTCTCTCAAGAAGCTTGTGGTCTCTGCTGTAAAAGGGGTTTTGCTCTGAGCAGTAGGCAAATGCCATGTCCCTCCTCACCCCAGCCTGGCAACAAGGGCAACTCTTCGGGCAGCTGGAAGACACACACTTGTATCCCCAGGCTCACAAGGGAAATTAACTCGGACCTCGCACACCTCGAGTGCCCTACGCTATGCGCGGGGACTGCACTCAGCAGTGGCATCTTAAAATAAATAAAATTTTGCCACATCCTCTGAAGAGGGCTTGGGAGGCACCTGCCACGGGACACGGGGCCCAGGCAGCGGATTCTGAAAAGAAGACTTTTAGGCTTGCAGTCCTCCAGCTGCAGCAAAATCCTCAGGCATTTGCCTCAGGCATTATCTGTCTCCCTGGCAATCCTGATTTCAGATGCCTCATCTCAAAACAGCAGCAGGATTACAGAGAAGCACGCTAGCTAGCGCTCCCCACCTTGCTCATTCCAAGCAGCTCCCAGCCAGCTGGTGGGTTTCACCAATCCTCTGTTCTGAAATTCCTGCCTCCTCCAGAGGGTACCCAGAAATAACTGGGGTGACGAGAGCAGGAAGGTTCTGCATGACTGTGACTGGGTGATCCCTAACTTCTTCTCTCATCGACTACTTACCCAGCTAGGCACCTTCTTCTTTCCTTCCAGAAAGAAGGAAGGAAGCAGCATTAGAGACAGACAGTGAGAACTGATACGTTTAGATTTTCTTTATTCCTTTTTAAGAAGTGACGGAAACCTGCAAAATGCTGTCTGAAGCCAGCATTTCTTTTACACTCACTGGGACTGAAAAGGGACTTGTTATGTTTCACTCATGGCACAAAAGGGAAGAAATGAGAGCATAGCACCAAAAACTTCTGGCTCTCATCCAAGCCACTCTTCTTTTGGAAAAAAAAAAACCAAACAAACCAAAAAAAACCAAACGGAATCCACCATCTTGCATAGTCTCTATAAAGATGCTAATACCACCATTCTCCATCTCCATTCCTTCAGGATGTGACCTACGGAATTTCTGCATCTCTGTGTACTTTTAAGTACCTGCACAACTCTGTCACCACAGTACCTGAACATCTCTCCATATGCCTTTCCCTTACGGCATTCCCATCTACAGGCCATTGTCACGGGCCACGTCACGCCGGGTAGTACCCGAACACTGTCGCTTCTTCCTCTCTAGCACGTCTAAGATGGGAGTAAAATATTCCAGAAGGTCTCGAACCTTCTGAAAATATCACCCCAGCCTATACTAAACAAATTACTGTCGTTTAATGAAATCCATTTTTGACATCCTTTGGCCCGTGCAGTGCCTTTCCTTGGCCACATCTAAACAGACGTCAGAGTTTCAATAGAGCCAATCCTCTTAGTATTTGACTCTCCTTGAAGCCCCAGTACAAAGTCCTTTAATTAACGAAGAGTAACAGGTGGATTTTCATGTGAGAGGGGGAAAATGGCAAACCTTAATTACAGAGAAAAAGGCTGAAAGCTTGACCCAAATAAACCTTGAAGATTCATACAAAGCTCACTGGAAGTTTTTGTACTTGGTGGAGGACTGTTAAACACCTGAGATCAGAAGCTCAAATCTGATAAAACCCCCTCTACATCAACATTATCCCCGTCTCCCTCAGTCATCTCCTCCAGTCTGAAGGCGAGTACTTGCCTTGGTTTTCTTTGCCTCATTGGATGTGGTGACACCAGCCTCTAAAATCTCTTCTACTGGGTCTCTGCCTTTTTGTCACATCAGGTTCATGTTTTTCCCCACCATCAGGGTTATTACCCACTCTTCTTCAACCTTCTCAAAAAAATTATACATAAGTGGGCTGAAATTTTTCCAGCGCTGTCCCCCCCTCCGGACTTGCCACTCACCTTCCATACTGTCCCCCAGCACAACATACGCCCAAGCCTCAGCAACTGCTCTGCCCTCCCCCCTCAGGTCCTACGCGGTCCCCTCTACCTCCTCACCAAAGGGAGTTAGTCATTGCAAGGTTAACAGACACATGTTAGTTACAACTACTTTAAAAAAAAAAAAAACACACATACAAATGCACTGGTGTATATTAAAAAAAAGTCAAACTATCCACACACTATCTCATAATACCCTGCCTTTCCCATTAATTTGCTACTTCCCTGATTTTATGGCCTTTGGTTTAAGGGAAACCTTTGAATACCACTTAGCACAGCGGTCTTGACCAGAGATAATTAGCAATAACAGCTCTATTGACCATTTTGTGAACCTTAAAGAACAGCGATTAAACAGTTGTACTTAGTCTGAAAGTTTTACCCCTGCTGCTAACACCGCAGAGGACAAGTAAG
The DNA here is from genome assembly GCA_026212715.1 of Elanus axillaris. Classification (NCBI taxonomy): domain Eukaryota; kingdom Metazoa; phylum Chordata; class Aves; order Accipitriformes; family Accipitridae; genus Elanus; species Elanus axillaris. The sequence goes on from JANZLQ010000030.1 coordinate 25,050,792, forward strand.
AATGAAAACAACCCAAAACATTCATTACCTGGGCACCTCCTGTACAGCTGACACCCTTTGCTCTGCTATCTGCAGTGTAATTTGCTTTGTACGCGGCTTCAGTTTATGGGAGTCTCACAGTAAAGAGAAAAAAAAAACAATATAGAGAAAACTGCAGTTCTATAAACCCGCAAAATTAGGTTGACCTTTAACTCATCTTTGACGTTCTCCATTGTCTTACAAAAGGATGCAGAATTGTTTCTATCACTTGCGCCGCACTGTTACCAGACCTGTCAAAATTTTAATTTGTGTGTGTTTACATACACACCTAAATATGCTTGCATACACACACATACCCCTTCCTCAGAGTGCAACTGCTAATGTTATAAGCATTAAAAAGAAAGGAAAATTATATAAAAGCAAGCAGGGGAAAACAAAGTTTTTTCGTTCCATGACAGCAGAAGTTAATAGCAAGTATGGTATCCGTGAACAAAGCTCCAACTGTTGGGCTCAGAGGCGGCTGGCGAATGCCAACCGAGCTGGGAAATCCACACGCAGCAGGACAGCTCAGCCCAGCCGTCTCTGCACATTACCACCGAACGAGTGTAAAAAATATTGGGTGAGCCAGAAGCAAACTCCTTCCCTGCTCCCAACCCCCCCAAAAAAAGCCTGCAGAAGTATACTCCAGACTAGTCTCTTCCAAAGCAAGGACGTTTCCTGGAGTTCTCCGGAGGGCAGATGCTTTCAAGGCAATCTTGCAGGGGGTACACGTGCAACCTCCTACTAATTTACCTTGTGCAAGACATCCCATCCAAGCTCTGGTTTCTTCCCCAAGTCCAGCTGAGAGAAAAAAACAGGTCTGTACTCTCAGAGCAGGCCAGTAAGATTAAGAGAAGAAAAAAGACAGACAACCACTACCGCAGATAGGTACTAATATCGCTGCTGGGGCGAGGCACTTAGCTTAAGCCTGGATATATCGAAGTCAACGTAGTTGTAGGGCTGTGTTTCCGCTGCAAAGACCGGCCTCCTCAGTAACATCACTACTGAAATAAATGATCTGCTGTGTTACTGCTGCTTTTGCCTGTTCAGTGCACAAGAAGTCTCTCCTCTTTCTATTCCAACGTATTGACCGCTCTTCTTAGTCACTGCCTTACAAGATGACTGATGGCGGAGAACGCCCTAATAACCAGGCAGATCACGGGGCTAGGAAAGCCGCTGCAACGAGGTGGCTGTGGCCCAAAGGAATTAGTGCTACAGAAAATAAGATACGTATTTGGAAGGTGGAGTGAAAGCAGCATAAACAGCGTTAGAAAGCACGTGAGAGAGAGCGAGCGTGGACTTCGGGAGGAAGTCCTCCTCCCAAGGCACAACACGGGAGTGGGGCGGGAAGCCCAGGGAGCACCACAGCAGTTTTTTGACATCTCTGGGCAGGCAAGGCTTTCAGTACAAACGCTCCCAATTCTGCTCACCTCTTACGCCAAGAGCGTCAAAAATCCCAAAGCAAGTCAAACTGAGGAAATAAATCCCCCAACCCCTCACCTGCAAGCACAGCTCTGAAGCAAGGCCTTTGCTACCAACTGCGCTAACGATGGAGGCGGCAGATTAGAGCCAAGCTCCCTCTTCTTTTGGCTAGATACGCCTTCCTATGCTAACTATAGAAAGAGACTTCTTTTTCTGACAGTAAGCTAAGCAGGGAGGATGAGAATGTCACAGCAAGAAGAACGTGTAGTACCAAGTTACTATTTTTACCATCGTTTTAACAATATTTTACACTGTCCTCAGCACGGTGTAGCTAAGCTATCACCCACAGCCCTACCAGGCAGTACACAAAGGCCTCCAAACAAAAGACTAAAAGTCTTTGGAGTAAGTTAAGCACTGCAGAGCAGGCAGCCTCGGCTCCAAATTCTTGTAGTTGGGAGTTTTAAACTCTCTATGAAAACAATTTAATTTATTTTGAATAGTACTGAAACTTCTTTGAAGTTTAAGCCTTGGAAGATACCAAGACTACCATAATATTAGAAACAATATGCACTTACCATACTCCTTCTCATTCAAAGACTGCAATTAAAGAGATGAATAAAAGTTCTAAATATTACAAAACCAAGCTGTGCATTAGCCCAGATGCAGGCTGCCTGAGATACCACCATGCCAGGGATGACAATGCCAAGTCGCGTGTGTAACGCAGCAAGTTACTCCCAGAAACTCTGGAAGTAGCTGTCAGGTAATACTTCACCCTGCTTTCAAACTGCAGACCTCTGAGGAAAACACTGAATAGCCAGTAACTTGCCTGAAGATAAATGATCTCTTTTTCAGCCTTCTCTGAGCTTGACGTACCTGAGACCCTATCTCCTCTATTGTGAAGACACCACAAAAAGAATGAACATACGTCTCTTTTTCTTTTTTTTTTTTCCAGATACTGAAGTCAGGCACGCATGCATGCGTGTGTAAATATATACACAACACAAAGTTAAACACTCTTCCTAAAAATATAAACTCTCCTCATTTAGGATTTTTTGGGGGAAAGTTTAATCCTTGTTTCCCAGGCAACCCACCACCAGCCAAGACAAATTCTAGCCCCCAAACTGGCCCTATTAATTTAGCATCCGAACAGAATAATGCCTTGTACAGCTGCTTCCTTTGCTACAATGATGTTATGTGGCCTGCTAAACATCTCTTGGCAATTGCCTCAGTTAACCTCAGATTGACCCATTTTAGTAGTGATAGTTTAGTGTTTCAAAATCATCACAAGCATGTAGGAAATCGCAGAAGCTTTCTGCTCGTTTTTTCACTTGCCTCTCTCCTCTGCCCAGTCCCTGCTACGCACATGAAAATGTCAAGACATGTTTTCTTTAATGATCTGAACCGCATTACAAGGTTGCTAGTATCTCAAAATGACTGCACCATCTACTCCATTTCACAGGGCTTCCTTTCAAATATCTGTTGTAGTTAAGAATAATAGGGTAGGCTGGTGAGCAGGAATCCTGTTTTGAAAAAAAAAAAAAAAAGAAATTGGTATTTCTGGATTTTTGCTCCATGCAGGAACAAAAACAAGACTCTGGAAAATCTGGGGGAGGATGAAGAGAGAGGCAAACACACAAAAGGGATTTGGGAAATAAGTTCAAATTTTTAAAGTCTCTGATTTGAATTACGGACCTGCCTACGCTTTTCCATGTCCTAAGGGAGCACGCACCCTCTCATGAGGCTATTGCCCAGCCAGGTCAGGAAGTGCCTCCTCTCAGCATAAATTCTGTCCTTTCCTGACGAACAATTTTGACCAAACAAATTCATCGAAATAATTTATGTGTGTGTTTGTGAAGCTGTGACCATTCACCAGTGACAACCCTTAGCCCCAACAATCAATTCACAAATTTCTGGCGAGCAGTAGCAGAAAAATCTCAACGTACAATTTCTCATTTGCTACCATAAACAGCATTTGAGCGTACTGACATTTGTAAAGTTGACTATGGAAATTCATCCACTTTTTAAAAAAAAAAAAGTAGGTAAATGAAGCTGGGAATCATTTCAATCTCCATATGACTTTCTAGGGAAAGGGAAAAAAACGGACTTCTGGTCGCTGAAGGTTTTCCAGAACCTACACAGGCCTGCAGCGCTCTCTCATAAACTTTAAGCCAAACTCCCTCTATTGACAACAGGTTCTAAATTGCACAGACCTAAATTACTGTGTACAGTGACCAAACAGGAGGAATTTCCACACAAATTACTTCATTGCATTAGCAGGAAGAATTTACAGGGAGGGAGACCAGTACAGAGTTTCGCCCGCGTGCTTGCAGACCTCCTTATCGATTACAGCGCTTGTACCTGGAGGAGCCCAGTGAGACACAGCTACCCTGAAACAGAACTTCCCCTTCAACTTCTCAGCTCTTTAGTTCGACCACCGATAAATCCCTGCTTCGACGTGGGCACTGCTTGTTATACAAGACGCACTTCTGAATACCACAGTTTCTGAATACCTCGTGTCTGCAGTTTAATGCTCCGCAGTCGACGTATCTTCAAGATCTGGAAAGAAGGCAATGGTGCTCGATTGAAGGAAATTGCTCTGTCTGTTGGTGGTGACGCAGGAGCGCGTTCCCAAATTGTTCACGTTTCCCAGCAAAAGTTTAAGCCCCTCTCATCCTCCTCAAGGTAGAGCAGGACAACTGTTTAGCTCCCTGAAGCATTTCTCACTGAAGCCACAAAACGTGGGCTTTTCTTTTTTTCAGATTTTATACAGAAAAAAGAACAAGCCTGCATTTTAAGCCAGATTTGTTCGGTTATTTGGTTCAAAACATAATCCCACAAACTGTTCTGTCAGTACAACTGAGGGGGCAAGAATGAGTGGGGGGAAGAAAGAAAAAAGAGGATCGGGAATATCTTAGGCTGGCATTGCTGCCAAACATCCTGGCACCCAGCCACTGCTGGAGGCAAAAGACTTTGGCTGTTGCGCCCCTTTATAAATAAAATCAGTTTTAAAAAGGACAACAAAAACCTCCGCGTGAAAACCAGGCAGAAGACGGTGCACGGGCAGCGTTCCCCAGTGAGACGACTTTGCCACCACCGGGAACGGTCCTTTTGTTCCTGGCCGAGTGACACAGGGATTTGCCTTCCGCTGCTGTGTCCCTTGCACATCCCGTATTCCCGAGTGCAGGGGACACGGAGAATGATGACAGGTGAACCATGAACAACCAGCTGCTCAACAACAGTCCTATCTACAAATTCCTCATGAAATTTCTATCTTCTTCTGTGAAGAAACAGTAAAGTTCTTCAAAGACTGAGCAGTTCTTTGACACCTACTGTACACAGAAATTTAACGAGGAACTTGTGGATAAGACTATTTTAAGCCGTTTCAATACTAAGTTTGCTCTATTCCCTGAGTGCAGTATACTTGTTCTTGTACTACAACCTACTCCCAACAGGGAGTGAAGAAAGGCACGAGGGAGTACATAGCATCTCTGAAGACACGGTACAAAACTTAAAGCAAAAGACATCTTCTAAAATAACTGCTCTTGATTTTTACATGCCACGGGGTGCAAAGACAAGAAAGGGAAGCAGTATAAAACCTTAATGTAAGCAAGGAGTCATTTCAAGCGTTTAGTGGTTTGTATAAATGGACAAAAACATGGGGGTGAGAGGAAGCAAGAGCATTTCAAGACCAGCAACCATTTCCATTCAAAGGCTATACAAAATGGAGGTAAGAAGGGGGGGGGGGGAATTACCTAGCAACAACTGCACAGTTTGCGACGTTTACAAAGCAGCCTACGAAAAAGTCACTTTAAGTAAGGAGCGGGTGGCAAAATTTTTATTATCACGAATATAAAGACAGACTTCAAATTTTAAAGATCAGCTATGCACATGCACACGGAAAAAACGCAGTGAGCTTGCAAAGGCTACTGAAGTGTGTATAAAAACCAAAGCAGTCTATGTATTTTAGAAACAGCAGTATTGGCCCCGATTTTGATGGGGAAAAAAATCCTGAAAGTCATATACCTTAAGCGAAGAAACAGTGATGTTCCGAATACTTAAAATGTTGCATCTACCAAGTTCTCATCAGGCTTTTGAGTTGCAATGAGTAACAGTAAAGAAAGACAGTTTTAGGCAGCTATTAAAAATAAAAAATGTTTCCCTGAAATACTGAGGATCTGTCTTCCTTTCACTAGTTTCTGTGTCTCCTTGGAATAGTCCAGGATGAACAAGACACGTTTTTTTTTAAACATACAATGCAAGTAAAAATAAATCTGCCAGAACTGAATTCTGGGGTTTGGATTTTTCCCCTACCCATGGGAGGGAACATAGGATCCCAATGCAGTAGATGTAATGCATACTTGTAATTCATACTGATAACAGAGCAAAGAGAAAGTAGGGCACATAATAAATGCATATGAAAGGAGACGTCCGTAACTTCAGGAATAGTGGTGGTATAGGTCCCTCCACAAGGAGGGAAACATGCTCATTACTAGCAATCAGAGTGTCTGGAGGGAGACTGCATACACCCTGACCCTCACCATAAATTCATGATTCACTGAAAAATTACACCTTTTCTGCTGCTGATTCTAGGGGATGCAGGAAGAACCTTCTCATGAACAGTTAAGTTGCATCCTTTCTTCCCCAGCCTCACTCAATATTATGTCATCTCCTCACGCAGACAGAGACGGCATATAATTCTTTTAGTAACAAGGTAAAATTTTGAAGTTAAAAACATTTACTCTGAAAAATAAATCAAATTAATATTTTAAAATGTGATTATGCACACTAATGAGGTCTATGGTTGCCAATCTATTAATTTCATTTAAATCACTGAGCATTGTTGTGGTTTAACCCCAGCCAGCAACTAAGCACCAGGCAGCCGCTCACTCACTCCCCCCACCCAGTGGGATGGGGGAGAAAATTGGGAAAAATAAGTAAAACTCGTGGGTTGAGATAGGAACGGTTTAATCAAACAGAAAAGAAACTAATAATAATAATACTAATAAAATGACAGCATTAATAATAAAAGGATTGGAATGTACCAATGATGCACAGGGCAATTGCTCACCACCCGCCGAT